>JABTXL010005037.1:17627147-17652777 GCA_025134845.1 Neodon shergylaensis | reverse complement strand
AAAAAAATCCTTTTAAATTGGAGTTATCTGACATGTATGTCCCTTAATGCCTAAAAATTTTTGCCAGCACAAAACAAAAAAGCCCCTCATATGCCCATGGTTTCTGCATGCTGTGCTACCACTCCCACTTCCCCGCCCCAACTCTCTCTCCCTGCTTCTCTCACTGTTTGCTGTTTGTTTGCTATTTGTTGCATGTTTCCTGGCATATAATCTGGTCATGCTGAGATTCTCTCTACAATGGATCCATCCCCCTGTCCTTTCCACTCTAAAACTACATAGGTATTCCATAATTATGTTTCTGTTCTCCCTTACAGAATCCGCTAATCTTGTCCATAATGGGACCACCTGTGTGCTTGCCTGACTTCTACAGCCTACACCGGGATTTTTAAGTTAATCAGCTGACACATTTTCCTGAAAAAAATAAAAGTTTTGCTCATATTTAAATAAAATATATTTAAATAATATGGCCACAGTATGATTGTTTTATGTCTCTGTGTGTATGTGTGCTTGTTTTAAAAATCTCTAAAACTTGTAACTCCAGATTATAACTCTGGGAAAATACAAACATGTGGATAGCTGCCATAATTTTGCCGCAGCGCCATCTTTGCTAAGTGTCCCACATGTGCTAGACCTACCAAGGAGACATTCTGCCTCCAATATTCTTTGGCTTACTAAAATATTTCTTCTAATCCTCTTGTCTCCACTAGCATTGATAAGCTGTAACTGATGGGGCAAACTATATGTCCAAATTTAACTTATGTCTAATTTAGATATATGTAAGAGGTAATGGTACCCTGATTCTCAAGTGCCTATACAGATTTGAGAGTATGACATTTAACAAAAGAACTTCTTATGATAAAGATATGCAAGCTATAGTTCCTCCAAGAAGATGCATGGTTGCAGAAGACCTAATGCCTGAAGGCTTGCCTTTGGATATGGCAAAGCCGCCTTCCACCTCATCAACTTTCTGGACATTACATGAGGGAATTGATTTTCTCATTCTGCCATGACAGGCAGACTGATATCCCACCCCCTAGACAATCTTTGGGCCTCCTGGACTCAGCAGCTGAAGCCAAGTACCACTTCTAAGACTGGTGTTTGCCAAAGATCATGGAGAGACTTGACTATGTAGCAAAAAAAAAAAAAAGCTGTCTCATTTTTGCTTATTTATCCCTCTTAGATATTTCTGATGGCATTTGTTGAGTTAAGGTACTGGTAGATCATTGCTTCATTTCTTAAGTTTCCTGCTAAAAATACAGATAGCTGTACCTCTTTCACAGGCTTCATAGTCCAGAATTAACACATTTCAGGTGTATCTTTAGAGGTTCAGAGTTTCCAATTTCCTTTATCTGGTCTGGTAAAAACTAATTGCCTCTAGAGCCTATTTTAACCACACCCATTTTTAAGCATTTTTTACAGGTTGTCATTCCTGCTGTCTGGGCCAAGACCAACTTACAGAGGGTCTTTCAGACAACACCAACAATTACACTAGCTCCTGGAACTTCACCATTGGTACCGCCTTTCCAGGCTCAAATGGAAACCTACCCAACCACTAAAATCTGGTTTTAAAACGCGTATCTGCTCTTATGTCTCATTCTTCACCCATGCCTCTCATGTAAAACCAGGGCACTTCTCTGTCCCATTTTTTTCTGGCAGTTACTGACCCTTCCCTTTCTCCTAGCTACCTGCCTTCTCGTCTCCCTCAAGAAACAGATTCCTGAGGTCTCCAGGTTGCCTCTCTAACCACACCTCCTGCTGAGTGTGAGCCCACCAACTCCCAACTCTCTCCTCTTCCACATTATTCCATACACACAGGAAGTAGTGAGACTTGAGCCAAAGCCCCTATACCCAAAGAATTTGTGATGTTTGGTCGGAAGCTTCACCCCAGCCCCTGGCATCCATATACCCAAAGAATCTGGGATGTTTGGGTGAAAGTGTTGCCTTAGCCCCTGGTATCCATATATCCAAAAAGAGTCTGGAATGTTTGGGTGGAAAGTTCCATCCCAAGACCCCTCCCCTGGGAGTTGCCTTAGTCCAGGCTACACTTCGAAGAAAGCCCGCCAAACAGTGACCCCTCCCCAGAGATGCTCAAGACCACTCCCACAGGGTATTTAAACTGTCTCCTAGAGAACAAACACATGGTTTCCTGGTCGTCCTTCCCCATTTCTTCTCTGGGGGCTGGAATATTACCCAGGAGCATTGGCATTCATTCAACCTGAACTTTTTAAAATTTGGTTTGATGTAGTCTGATTTGGATTATTGTGTTGGCAGAGAGGTTTATCAGGCTGAAAAAAAAATTTTCACTGACATTCCAGATTTTGCTGATGGTAAAGACCAAAGTAATTTCTTCTGTCTTCCTATTGAAATGTAGGTGATTTGTAGGGATGCAGGAAGGTTGGATTGATGGTTGAAGAACTACAGGAAGGGAGGAGTATAGACTGGAAGAAGTGTTTCCCTACCTGCTTGCTGCCCAGGATCTGGGAGACCACCAGGGGCTAGTAAAGTACAGACAGTTTTGGAGCCAAAACATCTGAGGTTATATAATCCGAAGCTGGCGGAAGTGAAATGGATGAAATGGAAGCCCAGCCCCTGGGAGGAAGAGGTTTAGGGTAATAGTTGAGGGGCAAAGTGTTAGAAGAAGCTAGAGTTACTGAGACTTGTCCTGGGTTTCTTTGTGGTGTGACAAGTAAGAGATATTAAAGTCTTGAAATATAATATTAGTTGATACTGAATTAGATATTTGATACCTAATAAACACTCATACATTGTCAATTTTATGTTGTGATGTCACGTAAACAAGCTTGTCACTGTCGACGCAATTTTCCGTTCACTGATCCTTCTGACATCCTGAAGGGGCTGTATTCCAATATTGACATTATGTAAGAGCTTCTTGAGGATGGCTTCCTTATTGGTCTTCCATTTAAGCTGCTGAGCTTAAAAACAGAATAACTTCCCAGCTGATACCATCCAAGATAGGTGACCTTCCTTGTTATAAGGCAAGGTTTGTGGTCCTGAGCCTCTTGCAATCAATGTCCGTCCAATGCTACTCGAGCCCTCCTTCGTACATGGCAGGCCCCATTTAGTTTGAAACATTTGATTTTGTGGCTTCTGTTCTCGGAAGGTATCTCTAATTTTTTCATTAAAATGTTATCTCAGTAACCCAATGTTATCAAAATAACTTAGTCTGCTTTTTCTTATTCTTATTCTTTTTCTTATTCTGGGGCAGTTCTTGGCTTGCTTTATAGCAGAGCCATGGTGTTCCTCTCCTCCTGGTTTTTGTGCAGCTACTACATAGAGACTCAGTGGATAGGAGAATCTTGCCTGAGTTCAGTTGATCATTTATCTTATAGGGATTTGTTTTAATAAGAGACCAGAACCAAGGAGTGTCATTCAGAATCTTCCTATAAGATACTGACACCAAAAAAAGAGAAGAATTTGCTTTTTTCTTTATTTGTTCATGCATCATTTTTAATCACACATGAGTATGTGCCTATGTGAATGTGAGTGTAAGTATTAGCCCAAGGAGGCCAGAAGCCTCAGGTCTCTGAAGCTAGAGTTACAGGCAATTGTGAACTGCTCAGTATGGGTGCTAGGAACTGATCTTTCTTAGCCTCTAAGGCCATTTCTCCAGGCCCCAGTTTTGTTCTTAAATTCATAGCTATGAAGGTATAGGCCTGATTCTCCTGGGCAGAGGAGCATGACTTATAAGGAAAAAAAAATTGTAGCAGAAAAAAAAAAACAGAAAGAGGAGAGAGGCAGACCCAAGAAAGAGGTAAGGGTAAGAAGCAGGGCGTTTATTATTGAGGCATGGATAGCGTCTGCTTTGGAATTGACTCATTCTCTCTTTAAAACTTGGAACCCGCTGCTGGTTTTGATTACTTGCAGCAGAAAAAGAGAGTCCCTTCAAATCATGCTGTGGATCGAAGGAGGTTAAACTGACCCTTGGTCACACTGTTATTTCTTCGGTGTGGGTTGACCACACACTGTGTTCTCGGCAATGAGGCGCTTCTGGGAAATGAAGGGGACCGGTGACATTGAGCTCAAGTGCAAGTTTTCAATGGAACTCTTTTTCTAGGTTTCTCGGAGAAAATACACAGGCCAGGTGAGGACTGGATTCTGAATCATCATGCTACAGGGCACGCCCAAGTGCAGCCTCTCTGCGTGTTTCCACCCCTGTGGCTACCAGTCTGCCTCTTGCTCTTCCACACCTTTTACTTTTTTTTTTTTTAAATTGTGGTGCAGTTAATAAACAAATGCTCACGGGAAGCTTCCAGGTAACAATAGGATTCTTTAAAATGATACTCATGTGTTTTTTTCCTTTCTGTAATCTAGTTTAATGAAAACATATAGGCTGTAGTCCCTTGTGTGACTATTTCCTTTTGGGTGTTGTAGGTTTTCATCATTCAAGTGAATGAAAGAATCTTGGTCCCTTAACAGACTCAGTACAGGTAATATTTGTATGTGTCAGTCACTTTTGTTGTCCCTATGACTAAATACCAGAGAGAAACTAATGCATAAAGAAGGAAAGTTCACTTTGCTCACAGTTTTCGTGGCGTCAGTTCATGGCTGGTTGGTCCTGTTGCTTTGGTCCTATGGTGATGCAGCAGTGTGATGTGTATGGGGTAACAAATCCATTGATCACGTGGTTAAAATGTGAGAAAGAAAAAGAAGGGGCTGGAGACCCGGTACCCACTTTCAAGGGAGCTCAACAACATCCACCAAGCTTTGTCACCTCCTAACAGACCATACTGGCTACTAAGCCCTTTCCACTTGATCCTCTATGGGATGCTTGCCTAATTTATACTATAATATAAATGCTAATCTCAGGTAAAGCTTAATGCTGACAACATGATAGAAAGGTTAAGGCTGAGTAAATGGTTTGAGTTTTATTAGTAGCTATTTATTAGTCACCTTTATTCACCTACATAACCAAAGTAGTTAAGAGGATGGTTATTAGGTCCACAAGGTCTCATAACTGGAGCAGGGTAGGAAAGGCGCCCTATAACTGAGCTATAATTTGAAATCCACTTTTGCTTCTTGGAATTTCAACCATGGAATAATGTGTGTCGGGAAAGTGGGAGATGGTGGGGGTGAGGGTGAAAAATATTGACACAAACCTCCAAGTTCATTCTGAGGATAAAAATCAGTCAGGAAAGCTGAGCGAGTAAGAGATAAATCTTTGTCTGGGGACCAAGAGAGCAAAGTGTTATATAAGCAAGAGAATGTGAGTTCAAATTCCCAGCATTCATGCTGGAAAAAAATGGCTTGGTGCGGTAGCATGGGCAGGATTCTAAAACTCGGGGTTACCTCTCTGTAGGAAAGCTTAGAAAGGTATGGAGAAAACATCCAAAACAAGCGACGAGATTTCAAAAACCATACTGGTACTGGTATCCACTTGTAGCATTCAACAACCCCGCTGTAAAATCTAGTGTCTGCAGGGAAGGGGAAAGGGGAAAGAAGACCTTGTGTTCTCTCTTTATGGAAAGAACCTCAACCCTACACGTATGAGACTTCACATCCCAATAAACACATGGCTCAGCATCCGATGATCCCTGGAATGTTAATAAAAACAGTACATCCAGTCTGGTGTCTAATGCGTTTACTTCCCAGCAGCATAATACCACTTTGGTCAGGTTGAACCACTGCACAATTTTGCAGCTCTTTTGTAAAAACAACGAAAACAATTGGAAAGACACGATGTACATGCAATGCAACGGGGGGGGGGACGCTACAATTGGCCAATTCTTCCCTATAAAGATGAAATAGCCTTGGTTCATCTCTGCACTGTGTATGTAGAAGCCCTTAGAGCAGGGGATTTTGTTCTTTCGGTTTTTTTGTAGCACCAGATAGACACAGTGGCTGACAATAAATACGTCTGAAGTCATTGAAACGTTTTCACAAATAGAAATTTTCTGGATCTGGAATCTGGATACCTGTCCCTGGCTGGAAGTACTGTTCATAAATGTATGCTATGAAGTAAGATTCAGTTCTAACCCTGTTTTGTTTTTATTTCTGATGTGATTTGTTGACTATCATGAGTTGTAATTTACTAACATCTTTTATTTGCTACTTTGCAAATTCAGGGTATTTCTATATACAACGACTCATCCATTTGAATATACTAGTGCTCCCACAGCCCACAGATCATGG
This sequence comes from Neodon shergylaensis, assembly GCA_025134845.1. Taxonomy (NCBI): domain Eukaryota; kingdom Metazoa; phylum Chordata; class Mammalia; order Rodentia; family Cricetidae; genus Neodon; species Neodon shergylaensis. The sequence goes on along the minus strand of JABTXL010005037.1, from coordinate 17,646,627 downwards.
TTAGGCACATGAACTATTGTGTCAGACTTCATGGGTTCAAGCCCCAACTCCACCAGCTAATCAGGTGACCTTGACAAAGTCATGCAGTCTGTGCTTTTGTTTTCCTCTGTGTAAATAGAGCCTAGTGAGTAGAGCTGTCATGGGGAGGTGTTTGTGAAAGCATTCGGCACACAAGCTGCAGCCTGGTAAGAACTACTGCATGGTTAAGACTGTCACAACTGCCTACGTCACTGGGTTGTAACTTTGCTTTATGGCTAAACTATGTGGCACATTTAAGGGGTATGTTCAGAAAAGCAAGCTCACATAAATTACGCAGGAAATATTTCATGTCTCCCATGAGTTGCGGGTTTGTTGTTTTTCTAATATGTGTGAAGGGGACCCAGGGATTTGGACCAGAATACGTGCTAAGGAGTCCCTCACCATGAACGTTAGGATGGCATTACATTTGACTTCCTTCGCAATGCATTTGCAGAATCTAGCATGCACCAGCGACACACGAATATCTGTTAAATAAATAGATCCATGGAGACGTTTTGGGGGGTGACATGGCAGCAATCTGTAGCTCAGGTACATTCTAGGAATCAAAGATGAAAGATGTAATCATGGAAAGCAGAAAGTTTAGAAACGATGTTTTCATTGACTGTGGACTGCTTTAACGGATAGAAATATCACAGGAGAATTTAATATGCTTGACAAAAAACTTTTTTTTTCAAAAAGAAACTAAAGCATGGTCCTCTGTAAACTTTGGAAATGAAGTTCCATATTTGAAGCACCCATGCCAAGTTGTCCAAGTGTTTTTGTAAAGAACTGGGGAGATTTTTTTCCTACTCCTATAAATTTCTGTAAATCTAAATTCCCAAGCATTTCTCCTGACTTACAGACCCTTAAATCTTTGAGATAGTTCATGTAATTTGATTCCAGATCCTATCTTAGAGAAAATCCTGGCTCTGACACATGAAATTCTAGTGCCAATTAATATGCTAGTCAAGTCAAAATTAATTCATATATCCCCTCTTCAATCATTCATTCATTCAACAAATATTCATTGAGTGCCCCACAGTGTGCCAGTCCATCCACAGGGCTGCAGTCACATCCCTTGGTCTTATTTGGGATCTAAATAAGGACAGAATGTGGGGGGAGGTCTTACTCAAAAGGTTCCCTGAATCCTCAGGGAATGATCTTTATCTGTGTCACAATTTTGTCGGAAGCTCCTCTTAAATATCATCTATGAGTGCTTAAAAGCAAAGCCATGCTAAAAGGTGAAAAATCCAGGCACTCATTCACACAGCCATAGATAGTAATAGATGCAGAAAGCAAAGTACCACGTTTGGTGCCCTGGACGTGCACCCACGTAAAGGAAATAGAATCAGCTTGGTGTCACGTTTGAGAACCTCATTTGTAAATAGGTGTAATTTGTCTCTAAGTTCTTTAGATACAAGCTCCAGTTTTTAACAAGCCCCTAGATGCTAGACTTTTCATTTAGATCTTAGCACAGTCTTAAGAGATAGTGATGGCTCTCACTGCTAGAGAGTTCCCTATTGATTACATGATTGAGGAAAACAAAGTCTGTTATTCTTCCAAAGTCGATTGTAATTTAGGGTCATTATCCCCCTGCAGTTGTCCCGTTGTAAATGGTGACAGAATCAAAATGTAAATGCTCCAATGAAGAGGTTCAGTGATTCTTTGACCTTCTGGGCTTGCCTCAGAAATTGCAGCAGGGAAAACGCGCAGAAGAAGTTTGTTGCACTGCCTAACCACCTTGACCCGGGAAAAGAACTGAGATTCACTTCATCAGATCCCTGTTGAGAAGTCACAGCCATTTCTCCCTAACTATTCACACAACATTTATCATATTTGTATTGAATGGAATGGAAGAGTAGTCTATTCTGCCTTTTTCTTGGAACGGATGACATCAGCTATGGCAATGGCTCTCTATGTGATTCTTTAGAAATAGAGAATGTCAGGCCAAATTGTGGTAGATTTGTCCTTCCTTTTCCGTCTTGCTTCAATGAAACTTCAGAGACCCATCGGTGGCACTGTAAGTCTTTGAAGATGTCACTCGTGATTATAATTTTAGGGAAATGCTTGCATTTCAACAAGCTGAACTTCACTGAAGTAAATCAGCCATTTGTATGTGAGACCCACTAAGACATGTAACCCATCCTTGGCTTCTGTACGTATGATGGATTGCTTCATCTCAACAAACAACCTGGTATACATTTATCAGCACAACACACTGTACGAATGAATGATAAAATACAGACTTCTAGAAAACAACAGTGGAAAGCATCTGCTTATTTCATAGCTGTTTCTGACAATACTCGTATTGATGGGAAACCATATGTTGACTTTGAGATTAACTAAACGCTTAACAGCTACGTGAAAACGTACTCATCTTAAGCTCCAAATTTATACAATGTACTGAAACTCATTGAAATGACCATTTTCTCACTGTAAGGGTAAGATGACTTCCTTTTATGAGACTGTTGTGGCATCTTCTGAATAGCTTTAATATTTCTTTGTTAAATGATAACTAAAATATAGGTTTATTATTTTTTCTTATAAAAATGAGAACTATCTTTCAAACTGAATAATATTCATATTGTCTCCACTTCGTTCTTTTTCTCATGCTTGTCCCTTTATTGACCTATTTTATATAACATTCTGGGTTCTTGCTGACGCCTTCCCCAACTTCTCTCTTGTAAAAAATAATGTTTTTCAAGATGGGAACCTGTTACCGCAACAGAATCGTCTTGAAATAAATTGGTGTAGCTCTTGGCTTTCTCACTCTTTGTCACCTGGTTGGTGATGCACTATCTAGAGCAGGAAGACATTTCTGTTGACAATAGTGCCACCCAACAGTGTGAAATAAAACATGCTGGGCAAATCTAATTGGTTTTGTTTAGTTTCAAAAAGATGGCTTGTAAGCCATGCTTCAGAAATTTTTTATGTTGGAGGACTATCTGAAATATCAGATTTGTTGTGTCTTGGTGGGGAACCATTTTCTGTTTGTAAAATTGGACATAGTAAAATATCCAACTCTATTTCAACAGTTCAACTAGGTTTAACTAGGCAGTTATTCTTTTGTGTGTGTGTGTGTGTGTACATTTTTGTGCTTAAGGTATTTACGTGCCCAGATAGTTAAAGTTTCCTTCTCATTACAGTATGGAAAACCATATTAGGGGCCTATATTTACCCTAAACTAAAAATGTATTTTGTGTCCAGGATGCCCTAACAGATTTTTGTGAAAGTTGAAAAACCTTATTGGGGATTTACAAGTGGGAATATGCAAACTAGAATAGATTTCTCTTTGGAGGAAGCAGCGTCTGTTCATTCACAATACTGGTACCACTGGGTTTCACATACCTCAATGTAAGTGGGCCAATACCTTTGATACTAGACTGTCAAAAATATACTGCTTGCATTTAGGGAAATTAATCAAAACTTTCTGTGATATATCCCCTTGGATGTATATCTATGTGTACCTATTATAATTCAGTTTTATAAATCTCCAAGATTTAAAATATCAAATAGATATCTATGAAGGCACACTAATGTGTGCAGGATGGGTTTAGACTTCTCCAAAGTTTATCAATAAAAATAAATAAATAAAATTTAACAAGAAAATATGGAGGCCTGGTTACACATACCAACTGAGGATGAGTTCATAAAGTGAAGATAATCTCTTACCAGAGTAGTAAACCTTGGTAAACAAAGAACCAAGTTAGAGCAAGTGTACTCTGGTCTTAAGTATTTTGTGGAATAAATATACGTTATACTCTGTTGAAATTAATAATAGATATAAACAATATTTAAATTTTCAAAAAGCACAGCGTTAAGTTCCAACTCCTGCTTCTAAAAATTAAAAGTTCAGCTAAAATATGCTACTCTGCTAAGACACTCAGAAATGGATAAAAACAGAAAATAAGAAAGCCAACTGGTTCCAGGTTCTAAAGAGATTATGTAAGATAAGAACTTGCCATTTTCAAGAGGAGAATAGAGGTTGGGTTTATAACTAAATCAAATTCCAATTCGGACAGCTCAGCAATATAGACTATGAAACCGGTGAGGGCGAGGGACAATGTGTAGCTTTCTTTCAAGTGGCCACAACCTTGAACTGATGCAGTTTGAACTATAGCCTAATGAAGGGTTCACTAACCTCCGGAAGAGCCTCAGACTAAAGAATCACTTAATCCTAGCCCTGGTGATTTGTTCAAAAGTCATAGACTTTATTCTTACACTGCTTCAGTCTGCAGACTGGAGAAGTCCCTCCCTCAACACACTGGGAGTTTCCACTGCCGTGAATGGAAGGTCTGAGTGGGTAAAAAGCGATGAGCAGGGGGCTGGTACCCAGAGGAGGAAGATGTTGAACTGCCGTGGTAAAGGATGGAGACAGCACGTGTTCACAGCTTTGTGACGGGTGCAGTTATTGGTGTTGCCTTTCCCTTTTTCTATGTGCTGGGGTTCTGGAGCACGGTTTCAAATTCTTGACTGTCTGATGGTTGACCTGGTAGCTTTTCTTCACGGCCTAAAAATGGAGTTGGGTAGAGGAAGACAGTAGAGAGAAATCAATGATTAGGATTCATTTTTAAACTATAAATCACTAAAAAAACATCAAGGATATTCACTACATGATATCTTAGTCACTGTTCTATTGCTGTGAAGAGACACTGTGACAAAGGCACCTTATGAAAGAAAGCATTTAATTGGGGGTTTGCTTATGGTTTTAGAGGGTGAGACCATGAGCTTGTTTGGGGACAGTATTGCATCAAGGAGACAGGAATGGCACTGGAGAAGTCACATAATCAGGAAGCAGAGTGGCAGGGTGGGGAGAAGCTGGGCATAGTAATCTTTAAAATCCAAAAGCTCCTGTATGGTACACCTCCTCCAGTAAGGCCACACTTACTAATCCTTCCAAAAACAGTTCTACAAAATGGGAAGCTAACATTCAAACATGGGAGACGATGGTGGTGTGCTGGACAGTATCATGTATTCGACATAGGCTGGAGGCGTTTGAGAGCAGGGAATCTCAACTGAGAAAATGCCTTCATAAAGTCAGGTTGTAGGCAAGGCTGTAGAGCATTTTACTGATTGATGGGGAGGTCCCAGACCATTGTGGGTGATACCACCCCTGGGCTGGTGGTATTGAGTTGTGGAATATATGAATATGTATATATACTTATATTAACATGTAAAGCTATGTTACATTTGTTTATGCTGTGGAATATTACTTTAACTGTATAAAGATGTGTTACATTTGCTTATGCTGCATTTGTTTAACGATGTAAGGATATGTGTTTAATTATGTAAAGGTGTGCCTACTTTAAGGCACCTGATGGGTCCAATACAGAGCTAAATGGTCAATAGCTAGGCAGAGAAAGGATAGGCGGGGCTGGCAGGCAGAGAGAAAGAACAGGAGGAGGAACCTAGGTTCAGGAGAAGAACAAGAATGAGAGAGAGAGAGAGAGAGAGAGAGAGAGAGAGAGAGAGAGAGGAGAGAATGAGCAAGAAAGTGAGGGACGTGCCTGGGGCAAGAAACCACACAGCTGTCTGCCAGCCAGTCAGATACTGCAGGAAACAGAGAAGTAAGACTTACAGAAGGAAAGAAAAGTAAAAGTCCAGAGGCAAAATGTAGATAAAGAGAAACAGATTAATTTAAGTCAAAAGAGCTAAGAAAAGGAGCCGCCTAATCTAGGTTGAGCATTCATAACTAATAAGAAGTCTCTGTGTCATGATTTGGGAGTTGGTTGGTGGTCCAAAAGAAAAAGCCTGGTACGGTCCTAGGTGTTGTAAAAAAGCAGGCTGAACAAGCTATGAAAAGCCAGCCAGTAAGCAGCACTCCTCCACAGCCTCTGCATCAGCTCCTGCCTCCAGGTTTCTGCCCAGTTTGAGTTCCTGACTTGGCTTCCCTCAGTGGACTGTGATTCAGGATATGTGAGCCAAATAACCCCTTTTCTCCCCCAGGTGAATTTTAGTCATGAAGTTTCATCACAGCGATAGTAACCGTAACTAAGACAGGGAGGAATTCTCATTGAAACCACCACAGTGAGAATGGCTTGGATTATGTGGGGCATCATCATTCATTCATGGTCTTCCAAATGTGAAAAAAAAAAAACCAAAACACAACAACAAGAAACCCCTGATATTAAGAAATTCATTGATGGACATGACAGAAAAAGCCGTAACATTTCCCAAAATGAAATAAAGAATTGAATTTGGAAACATTTCAAATACTTAACATTTGTTCCTATTAGTTCTAGATGATTCTAATTCTCTCCATGAAGGCAAAAAAAAAAAAAAATACAAGTAGCGTTCATAGTGTAACTATAACTAACACCACAGCATTTAGCAATGCCTTTCCTGAGATGCAAGCCTTCAGAGCCTTTGGCTGACCAGTGGGAAACACCAATATCCTCTGTTGGAGGCAGAAATTAAGTGCCCCCCCAAGGTCAGTCTGGCACCACGTAGAACAGGCAGTGTCATTTATCTGACCAGGTTTGGGGGTGCTGCTCCCCTGAACCCCTCTCTTAGAAGTGTCACACTTCAGCTAGTACAGAATCATTTGTCTCAATCTCTGTTTTTAAGGATGCTGCTATTTTTGCTTCAGTCAATGCCCCCAAATGCACAAAATAGATTTCCAACAAATTGTTCTGCCTACTCTTCACTGACCCACTGGTTGAAAGTCTTCTAGTGATGTGCCAGCAAGCACAGGGGCTACAGAATACACACAGAAGTGTAAGAGGCCACTGGGCAGAAGCAAATTGCCTTCCTGCATTGTATAAAGTGTGAATTCCATTAGCATTTTAACCACTGCAGTATCAGTAGCAACAGTTTATCATGACTGAAATGTACTAAATGGTCCCTAATTGATGTGTTGTATTGACTTACATAGTTCTCCTTTCTTATTTAATCTTCATAAGACAGCATTTTATTCAGATATTTTGTGTTAAAAATTTGTTGGATTTAAAATTTTCTTTGACCGATGAATCTATTTCCTCTATTGACTCTTCAATGCCTGAGATTCTCTTTTCCATCTCCTGCATTCTGTTGTTTATGTTTGCAACTGTAGTTTCTGATCATTTATCCAGATTTTCCATTTCCACAGTTCCCTCAGTTTGTGTTCTCCTTATAGCCTCTATTTCAGTTTTTAAGTCATGAACCTGTTTAAGTCCTTCATCTGTTTGATTGCTTTTCTTTTTGGTTTTCTTTAAGGGATTTGTTGATCTCTTCCAATTTTTCATTTTTCCTTTCTTCCATTTCTTTAAAGGAATTTTTTCATTTCCTCTTTAAGAGCTTCAATTGTCTGGTAAATTTATTTTTAATGACATTTTCTTCTGCTTCATGTATGTTGGGATGTTCAGATGTTCAGGTCTTGTTGCTCTAGAACTACTGGTTTTTGATGGTGCTCTACTTCTAATTGTGTTGTTGAGTATATTCTTACCTTACTGTCTACATGTCTTTTCCTCCACTTGGTTCAGGTGGAACCTGTTCTTCTGGATTTCCTCTTCCTCCAGTTGGTGAAGCTGGGGTCTTTGACTCCCTTGAATGCTCCCTTCAGTTACAGGCAAGGTCGAGCATTTTGGTGATGGCTCCTCCATGTTTATATAGGCCCAAAACTCAGATGTTCACAGCTCCCGCGGTCACTCCTCCAGGTGCAGGCGATGTCTCAGTTCCAGTGGTCGCTCCTCTAGGTGCAGGCAGAACTGGGGCTGAGGCTTCTGTTCTGGATAGTCTCTGGACACCACTATTGTCACCACGGCCTCCTGACTGGTACTGATGCTGTCTCCCAGTGTGGTGCAGCCTGGGCCTGCTGCCTGGTGTTGACACTGTCAAACCTTTGCTCTGTATTGCCTCGTGTCTCTCCTCAGAAAGAGTTCTTGCTTGTATTGTTTCATGAACATTAGCATTCTTGTTACTTCTGCTCCGGATTTCTACTTGATGGACTCTGGATTCCTCATATTTGCTTTTATTGGGTCACCCTATGGGATCTACTGTTCCCAGTGCCTGGGTCGGTGGTTTTGGCAACAACTCCTTGGTATTAACAGGAGGTAGAGAAAGATTTCGGAAATGATGAAGTAAAAGGAACAGGTGTAAAGGGCAGATGGTAGGGTGAGTGAGGCAGATGGCAAATGCCAGCCAGCTCCTATGTTCATATGTGGGGGTTTGTCACGGTTTCATAGTTGATGAATTCTTTGTCCTATCCTTGCCCAACAATGGAGTGCAGGAACAGACGTTGGTCTTGGGACTTTTCTTGGACTAGTAATGCAATAGTTTAAATAAAATGGTGCCTTTCCTCGAAGGGTGCCAGAGGGCGGGCCACTAGGGGGAGCTGGGTCCCATGAGGATCCCTGGCGGGTATGAGACAGATATGGACAGGCACACCATGCAGAGTGAGTTTGGTTATAGTTTGTTTAGTAAAAGGGAAGAAGGAGAGAGAGAGAGAGAGAGAGAGAGAGAGAGAGAGAAGGAGAGAGAAGGAGAGAGAGAGAGGCAGGGATGGGGAGGAGAAGAGGCCTCAGTCACCTCTTCAGAAGAGAGACAGGGCAGAGAGAATGCAGGCTTAAAGAGGAAGAAAAATTTGCTTGCCTTGGTGGAAGGGGGGAAGTGGGAGAGAGACAAACCCCGCCCACACCCCCTTCCTCTGAGGCAAGGGGATCTTCCTGCACTCTGTACTGTCTCTCTTTGGAAGAGGTGGCAGCCTCGCTATCTTTTTCCCTCCCTCCCTTTTTCCCTCCCTCCCTCCTTCCTTTCCCTTCCTCCTTCCTTTCCCTCCCTCCTTCCTTTCCTCCCTCCTTTGCTCCCTTCCCTTTCCTCCCATAACCCACCAAATAGACTATACTCAAACCTCTTTCTGCATGGCATGCCTATTTGTCTTTGTCTCTCACCTGCCACAGCTCCTAGTGGGACTGGCTGCCCCGTCTCTCACACACTGCCTCCCACCCTCCTGGGACCCACAGAGGCCACAGGTGGTGGGACCTGGCTACCTATCATGGCTCATGACTGCCGCCTGCCCCTTGGGGAACTGCGCCGTTTTATCTAAACCATTACAGTTTATATATGAAAAGGTGTTAGTGTTCCTCTTGCTTTTTTATTCTTTGAAAATCAGAGTGAAAATCCAAATGTATACATGAAATCATGTTTTCAAACTAAAAATCTGTATAAGATGAATAAACACAGTACACTCTGAAAGAAGTGCCATCACACAACAAACCCTATAATCATATTGTATGTTTAGATTTCTTTCATGTAACTTTGGAATATTCATATATTTACATTTTTGGAAATGGGATCTAATCCAATGAGGATAAAAGACAATTTTAGTTTGGCAGGATTTAAAATTCACGTGGGTATGGAAGATAAACCCTGTCCGACTTATATTCCATCTGCTTTTCTTTCTTATCCGTTTCCCATTCACAGTGACTTCATAATTTCAAACTTCTCAGAGAACATACATTACCTCTGATTCGGAGAATATGAAGTTATATTTCATCTGATAAGCCGTGAGACTGTATCTGACAGCTATTCTGATTTGATTATCTGGTCTTGACTTGAGTGGCAACAAAAATCTTAAAGATCTGCTTCCAGTTAAACAGATTTAATAAGCTTGAAAATCCTTAAGAATGACTGTGGTATAAATTAGTAAGTGTTGTAAATCTTTTCTGACTCCTTAAAGATCAAGGTATCTAAAACATCAACAAGAGCTCACGTGGGTCTTTTTTACTGTATTCGTCATAAAATCCATGACTGACATGACTTGGGTGTGCTTTGATTGTTCTTAAAATGGTCACATTTAATCTCAAGGGGCTGTCACTGTATACTGCACTAGCTCTCTTTATGGGCATAGATACAAAGATCATATTCAAACAAACAGAACTCTCCCACATTCTGTGTCAACAACAAAAGACACCTGGTGCTTTTGTTTACTGGTAAAATATGTAAGTGGATTTCTAATGAGCTGTAGGAAATATTGAGGTGACTTAATAAGGAGGGAACAGGGACTAGAAATACAAATAGCTTTATATGTCAACTTGTATATTTTCAAAGATAACTGAAGTAACAAAGCATGGGCAGCTTTCACAGTAAGCTCTCAGAAGTCTGACTGACACGTATTACTTTCAAAATATCCCTGGGCAATTTTACTCAGGGCAAACATCATAAATTACTCAGGAGAATAACTATGAGCCTGTAATACCAGGAATAGGGGAAACAATAGCAATAGCCGAACACGTGCTAGCAATTGATTAGAGAATCATGGATTTCCTCTACTACCAAAAGGACTTTTTGATAAAATTCTGAGACTACTGAATCAGTAACTGAGGATAAATCTTTAGGCAAAATGTCTAGTCTATTCATTGTATTTATCTCAACCACACAGTCTATGCCAATCCATCCCTTGCCCGGATCACTGTACCTTTCATATATATATCCAACTTGTCTCTTTCCATCATAACCCTGTAATTCTCTATTGTCACAGAAGCTGAATTATCTTTATAGAACATAAATCAAATCATGCCACCTTTTTGCTTAAAAACCTTCATCATGTCCCATTGCAATAAAATCTAATTTCTTTAATAGGGTGTGGAGGCTTTTTGTACCCAGTCCCTACACATCTTTTTGACCTCACAGCCCACCACTGTCATTATCACTCATTGTTCCCACCTCTTAAGGTCTTCTTTCTGTTCTTCAAATACAAACGGCTCATACACTCTCACACTGGTCATTTCTTCCCTTATTATGTCCTTGGGGGCTGCTCCTTGGCATTCAGTTTCATCTTAGATGCTTTTTCCTTTGAGAACTTTGCGTCTTAACTGACCCCCTAGCTAGAGTCCATTCAAATAGTCTCCATTTAACTTTTCAAAGTACTGCTCTCAAAAGGATGTAGACTTATTTTCTTGCTTAGTTATTAATTATCCCCTCTAAGCAGAATGCAGCCCCATGAAGATAAAGTGTTTTGCTCCCTGGACAGTGCCTGGCCACAATTGTGCTAAAAGACATGTGGTATTGCATCAAAATACTTTGGAGGAAGAAATATAATTTAAAAAAATGTATGTATATGTGCATTATCTCATTATTTAGTTAATTTATCTCTTGCATGTCTAATTGTCTATATGTATATTATGATTGTGATGTACTCTCAGGAGCCAGAGAAAAGCATCAGAAAACTTGGAGCTAGAATTACAGGTGGTTGTGAGCTCCGTGATGTAGGTATTAGGAACCAAATCCAGCTTCTCTGCAAAGTGGGGAAGTGCTCTTATTACTCAGCCCTCTCTGAAGTCCCTAAATATACTCAGAGAGAGAGAGAGAGAGAAAAAAACTCACCATGTAGCTTTCTTTTGTCACAAGTGTCACTTAAAAAAAAAAGACACGTCTCATGTCTTATTCAGCATTTTTTTAAGCAAACAATAAACCAATATGACAAAATGGAAAATCTTCATTATGTATTGTCACTTTTCTGTGAACATTTGAACATCCTTATCAGGACACATTTAAAGACAACATAGTACAAAATACCTAATGATAAATTTGCTCATTTTCAGTGAATAGCTTGGAAAAAAATAACTTTAGAGCATCCTACACTTGAGGAAAAAGAACCACAATTTCAAGCTACTTTTTAATAGTGGCTGATCACAGCTTTAGACTGCTCATCTCAAAGATGTGGTTTGTGGTGGTTTGAATAGGAATGGTCCCCATGGACTCATGTTGTTAAATGTTTGGTTCACAGGAAGTGGCACTGTGAGGAGCTGTGGCCTTGGAGTAGGTATGGCTTTGTTAGAGGAAGTACATCACCATGGGGGTAGATTTTGAGGACTTATATGCTCAAGCTAGAACTAGTGTGGCAGTCTCTGCTTGCTGTCTGTGGATCCAGATGTAGAACTTTCAGCTCCTTCTCCAGCTCCATGTCTGCCTATGTGCCCCCATGATAATAATGACTCAACCTCTGAAACTGTAAACCAGTCCCAGTGAAATGTTTTCCTTTATGAGGGTTGCCGTGTTCACGGTGGTGTCTTCACAGCAACAGAACACTGACTAGGACGTGGCTTTAATGTTAATTTCCTGGAATGGTTGGTTCTTCAGAGGCTTAGGGGTATGTGATAAAGGTATCCCTAACACATAATAAACACTTCAAAAGTGACAAATTTTACTATTAACACATTTTTTTCTTGAAAATATATGTGAAACTTAATTTATCCTTTCTTGTTGTGAAGTGAAATTTGGGAGAAGGTAAGAGTCAGATGTATTTCAAAACCTTTGGGATGTCAAATTGTGTTAGCTGTCATTTTGCTACTTCATTCTTCATGTGGAACACGTTTCCAATACTCTGTATCTCTCTTATCTAAAGTATATTTAGCTAGGAATAGCACTGTACTGGGTGAAAACTACCAGTCAAGGGCATGAGTGGGCACTATAATCAACTCCCATTCCTACTTTGGCAAAAAGGATGCATTGCCCGGGTTTATAAAAATGCATCCTGGAGTCAGTATTCACCCCTGTGGCAGGACATTATTTCCCCAAATACCTTACGTATGCAGAGACTGTAGCTGAAAAACACATGGTAATGGGATAACTTGTTTATATTTTTGGAACCATTGCCTTTCATTTGGATTAATCTCTTTGGAGTGTCTCTCCTGCCTGACAGTTTTATTTCAGCTGCCCAGGAGCTACTTTTAGGCAGTGAGGTGCTCGCATGCAGGGAGGAGGGCGGGTCTCACCTATGACATGTGGTTTTGTTGTGGTTGCTGCTGCTGCTGCTGTTGCTGTTGCTGAATGAGCAATTGCTGCTGCTGCCGGCGCCGGGCTGTCCGCAGCTTTTCGAAACGAGCCTCCATCTCCTCCAGGACTTTTGGGGTGTATCTGACCACCAGTTTCACACTGTCCTTCGCAGCCTTGAGTAGCTCCACAGCTTTCTCGTGGTGCTCCCCTTCCACACTCTAAAAAGACAAGGGGAGAACTCATTTATTTTCTCTGGGGACTAATCAAAATAACTATCCTAGTAAAAAGCCAAACTCGGAGGCAGGCATAGGTCTTCTCTGTAAATTCCAGTACTCACAAGGCTGAGATAGGAGGGTTTCGGTGAGTTCAAAGTATGAGTCTGGACTGCACTGTAAGCTTCAGGTCAGCCTGGTTTACAATGTGAAAACCCTAGTTCAAAAATCAAAATCAAGAGCCTAGCGTTGTATCTCCGTTTGTAGGATGCCTGCCTAGCATGCACGATGCTATGTAATCTGTCAGTATCACATCCAGTCATAGTTTGGGGGACATGCTAATCCCAAAGCAGAAACATCAGAAGCTCAAGTCACCCTTGAGTTCAAGGAAGTTCAAGATCAACCTAGGGTCCAGGATATCATATCTCAAACAAAACATCATCATCATCATCATCATAATGAAAACAAAAGTTCTCTCCTACAACAAAATCCTATAAAACCACCGACAAAACATCTGAAGTCTGCAACTTCCAGAGCACACGGTAACCAAGACAACAGCATCACCATTATCATCTATCTGTGCCTGTACCTGAACTTCAGGTTGGTTAGACTCTATTAAGATACAGGGTGAATTAGATGGTTTGAGTCAGGAGGGCGAAAGTCAGGGAAGAACTAATAATAAGCCAAATATTCAAAAAAGAATTTCAGAATTTCACCTGGAAGGGTAAATGAATCCAAAATTTCTTTTTTTTTTTTGGAAAAACAATAAGTTAAAAATTGCAATAAGGGTAAGCTTTCCTTACCAGGTAATAATCCTCATTGGGTATCTACAGTGATTGAAGTACTTGATTTAAACACAAGGCAAAGATTATTAGATAATGATGCCAAAACAAATAAATAATAAAAGTTAATTAATAATCCGTTCTTGTACTCTAAATGTAATGCCTTTATTAAGAAGCTTAATGCTTTGAATTTCAAAAGCTTAAACTAGCCTGGGGGAGGGGTCCTTTCTCATCTTGCAATGAAAGAGAGTGAGGACTGGAATCTCAAAATCAGATGCCAACAGTTTAAGTTTCTGCATTTCAAACACTGCTAAAGAAAAGCAATAAAGCAGGAAAACGCTGGCAATACAACAGTGAATTTATCGAGTTTTTTCACAGGGGGCTCTCTTACAAGTCCATAAGCAGAGTGGATCAGTTATACATGTGCTTAAATAATAAAATACAAATGTCGCATAGACCCACGGGAAGGGAAGTGATCCATCTTTTTATTAACCAAAGAAGTAGGGATCAACATCACATATTTTATTGTAAAATTTAAAATGTTAATTTTGCATATAGTATGTAAACAAGGATGTGGGGAAAGGGTCTTTGATCAGTTTAGTGAACTCTAGCACAGTTTTTCTGGACGGTGCTCTTGTTACTAACTGAAGAAAATAGTCTATTATTATAATGAGTATTTATACTAAGCACTGCATTAGATATATACCTGCAAGTATGACATCGCAAAAGTAAAACATAAATGATTAGAGTTGGAGATTTTGAACATTATAGCCTGGAAACAGTTGGGAAAATGGATTATTTCAAGTGAACCAAGAGGTGCTAAAGATAACCTTGGTGAGATTCTCTAGGGTGGGAAAAAGATGTAAAAGAGAAGAAAGTTGCAGTTAGATTAGTGATGGTATAAAGGACACTGCCTGCTACTTCCCTATAGCCAGCCAGCCAGCCAGACAGACAGACAGACAGACAGACAATAGGTAACCCTCACTTTTCCAAAATTTAAGTGCAATGTTTTTTGTTTTTTTTTTTTGTTGTTTTTGTCTCATTTGAACTAAGTACAGAGGGGAAAAATGATGACAAGTATAGACAGAGCTTGGGTGAGACTTAAATATTATTAGAACATCTAAGAGTGGTGGAGACAAGGTGACCATTGGCAGGTTGAGATTTCTTTTCACACCACAAGCATAAGAAGAACTTGAGACACATCTATATGACCTACAAAATGGAAAGAAACTATTAGATCCCAATTATATCTGAAGAAACTATTAGACTTCAATTAGACCTTGGGATTAACAGTTACAGATATTTTAGAGAGTATATTTAATTCAGTCCCTTGCCTTCAGGAGGTTGGTGTGGGATGAAGGAAAATAAGCTCAAATTTGGCAGTTTGATCAGTTGTCACTGCTGATGGTGGTGACACATCTTGTTTGTTTGAGTGCCAAGCAGACAAGATGGGGTCATGATGTGGCCATAGTGAGCTGGAAAAACAATTCATGTAGCTGTGTCCCTACGTGTGCATTGAACAAAAAGAGAAGCTTTACGCTAAAGCCCAGGAAAATAAACATGATTGTTGATTAATTCATTCTTTGGGCAATTCATTCAATCATTGATAGTCGCCAATAAGAGTTTTATTAAGCATTCATCTTAGTGGTTGTATTCCACAAAATTTTCAAGGAAATAAAAGACAAGAGAAAACATTGACAACAGAAACCTCTTTTCAGTTTGTTTGTAATTACTTCGTAATTTGTCCTAAGATGATTTATTACGGTGTAGGCGGTTGATTTCAAATGAAAGCTTGATTTGTTTATCCAAACCCTTCTTTATTTTTCCGCATTAAAACTTAAATGGGCTTTTGTTATTGCTCGGTTTTACAGAGGTCTTATGTACCACAGGCTGGTCTAGATTGCTATCTGCAGTAGAGGGTGACTGTCAACTTTGGCACTCCTATGTCTCCTTCCAAGGGTAGGATCAAAGGTGTGTGCCACGGCACCAGATTTTCCTGTTTAACAACAGTGGTACACCCACTCCTGAGGGCAGCTGGTCAACTTCCAGAACTTGCTTTTACATTTTTGTGCGATTTGCTTTCATTTAGGAGGGTAGAAGATTCTGGGGGAGAGTCTCATTATTCATCTTTAAGCATAATGGTGCTCATTCAGAGGGTCACCAGAGGGGCTAGGCACTAATGCAGGGGCTACCAGGCACTCATGAAAGGGGAGGTGGCAGAGAGAAAGCTGAATCCCAAATTTCATACTCGGATCTTGGGAACTATTGCCACCATCTCTAACCCGTGGCTCTACCATTTCTCGGGAGAACTCACAAAGAGCAATTCCCATGCTCTTCAGATCTAGAAACCTGACCTAGATTGTGACCACGATTCTCCTTCAGGGGCTTACCAGCTTCAGTAAGTCCTTTCATCCCCTTCCACACTAGAGCACAAAGCTGCCCTAGGAGCCAAGGCCTGCACTCTCTTCTTTATTTCTGCTCCATGGAAGCACTTACAAGACTGGAAGTTTGACAGTTCAGTCGTAGGATGGAAATGAAAGCGGACTCCAGAGGTTAAGCAATATAAGCCTCTTTGCAGTTCATTTCAAATACTCTGATGCTGCTGTTTTCATCAAAAGTCTTCACGTTTGTCTTCAGAATCACCCAGGGCACCACACTTGTTCCTCTGTCTCTGTCTGTTGCGCCTTGGCAGACAAATGTTTGTCTTGACTTACCATGTGTTTATCCCCAGAATGCTTTTAGTTCCTCAGTAAACTGTTTAAATGGGAGCAGATAGATTGACAAGCCTCCTCTCTTTTTCTTTCCTTTTTTGAGTTAGAACAAATAAATGGATCACCATCCTACAGAAGTCTAGTTTTGTAAGTTAAAAGAGGCCAGAACACTTGCTCAGTTAGCGAATGTATCTTAATGTGCACTGGGACTAGGGATGTCTTCTGCCCAGAAGGTTTAGCATCCTTCCTACTATGGATTTTATCTATTTCTTACTTTTGCTAAATGTATCCCTTGTTTCTTATTAATTATTTAAACTATGTTTTAAACTGGGATACATTATAAAGTTTATTTTTAAAACAAAACTGTCTATAAAAAGCTCTTTTAATTTATTTGTTGTTTTCTTTTTACAACAGTTGCCTGAGATTTGACTAATGCTGGAAACTTTTGACAAGAGCTTTCTTGTCAAAGAAACACAGGTAGGGGCTGTGTTTCTTACATGTATTGAGGAGAGTTGAAAAGGCTTCCAGTGTTGAAATGAAATACCTCCTCCTTTTAAAAACCAGAATCATATACTTTTGGTTTTTCATTCCCTTGCTTTAAGGATTTTATTGCATCTCTTACAATTTGAAAGAGTTTTTAGAAAAAATATAATTCAACGCAAGTCTTCCCAGTGGACATTTAGGAAGAGGGTTTATAAATGTGAATGGTGATGGAGAAGGCGTGTGCGTATACCAGACATTCAGGAAAGGTTTGAGAACAGTGTAGTCCTAAAACAGAAAAACACTCACGGGCTGTGAACATTCACCATAGTGAATCAAGCATACTGG
Organism: Neodon shergylaensis; assembly: GCA_025134845.1. NCBI lineage: Eukaryota > Metazoa > Chordata > Mammalia > Rodentia > Cricetidae > Neodon > Neodon shergylaensis. The sequence continues at coordinate 17,629,383 of JABTXL010005037.1, read as the reverse complement.
GCAGAGTGGACTCCCCAATCCTGAAAACATTCACGTCTGTGTTCAAATATTTAACACATATAAAAATCAATATGGACAAGTTAAAACAACTTTATAACTACTCTTTGAAATTCAGGAGGAAGGGCAATAAAATCCTTAATCTGTGGAACCGCGAGTGCTGGGTTTCCTGGAAGGTAAATGCATAAAGGAATGTTTCCATTCAGGAACCTGAGAAAGAAATGAGCTCAACAAATAACCCACCGTACACTTGCTTTGTTAGCGATCATGTGCAGTAGAAAGTACCAGGACACTTTAGAGTTTGCTGATTTATTGGAAACTTAGCAAAGTTGTGGTTGCTAAATGAACCAGCCCTTAAACTCGGGTACATTCTGACCTTTCAATACCTTAGCTATTTCACACAGAGAGACACCAAAATACTATTTCTCGTATGGTCTATTTCCTAGGTGATTGAGAATTCCTCTAAAAAAAGGATTTGGATTGTGCTGCTTACTTGAACTTGCTCACTGTATGTGCCTTCGTTTGTGGCACAGTTACATTTTGACCTTGGTTAAATAGCACAGAGAGGAGACCCCAGTTCTGGGAAGGAATACTACACATTATACATATGCACTATTAACTGTGAAATGCCCATGTTCAAAGCTTTTCTCAGGCTTTTCTTTTCTGAAATTAAAATATAATTACATCACTTTCCCCCTTCCCATTCCTCTGGCCAGCCAGGTTTTTCTTATGGAACACGTGGTTCTAACTTGACTAAGTGTGTTGTTGAATACCTTCCAGAAACAGTGTTGGGTAACTAAGAGGTAGTGTGCCTCATGGGTTGTTTTTGACATGTCCACGTTTCTAAGTGACATCTGTCATTTGGATTGGGGGCTAGATGATGCTATCGAGGAGTAAAAGATATGAAAGGTATGAGGTTATAATACCTTAGTACAATTAAGTAGCTCAGCATGTTAGCTCTGAAGGGTCCCTTAGAAACATTCTCATCTACCTCCTTGTTCTTTCATAATAAGGAAATAGGGACCAAATAAGGACCAAATCAGCTGGGACCCAACTCACTGCATCAAGCTGTTCATTTCAGGGTTTGTTATGGGCAAGTGATTTTAAAACAATCCCATGCTACTTTTCACACTAATCCAGAAATGAAGCAATTGGCTGGTCTCTTTTCCTCTACGGTGAAAGGACCGGAACTAAGGGCAGAAGATGGATCAGTAGTTAACTCCTAGCTAACTGTGCAAGCCAGCCAGCAAAGGAGCAGTGGGAAATGCCTGAAGGGGCCTCTGTTTGGAGTTACAGTCCTCAGCTTTGAAAAGGCCCTACGTGGTCACGCAGAAAGCAATTCTTTTCCCGCAGAGAGGATTGTGATTTTATTTTCCTTTTCCCTCTTTACAGAAATATAGTAAAGTTGATAAAATGTTGACTATTCTAAGTATCATCCTTCCAGCTGTCTTTCAAACGTTAAATAAACTGCACGCTTAATGGTGTCAGGAAAGCCTTTGAAGGTGCCCGAATAACAGGAGGTTTATCTGCATGTATCAAAATGACTGTTTAATCCTGAAAGTTAAGACAAACATAGGATAAGGTATTTGTAAGCATCGTTGCAATGCAAACCCTTGAACAATTTCTACACGATGATGGAAGAATAAATTCTTGGGGGTATAAAACTGTGTTGTTGCCATGAAAATAGATCACTGAATTCTTAGGAGGGTTTTATGGATTTGTGTTACTTTAATCTGGTTACATTTGAATGTGTGAATATATATATATATATATATATATATATATATATATATATGCACACATATGTATATTCTAATATGCCTACTTAATGAATGGCTTGTTTTTTAAAAATGTGTATTAGATAGATGCACATCTCACAATAAGGATATGAAGACAGGTCTTGGAAGAGCTAAAATAGTTGTCCTAGTTTTGGTGGTCAGAAAAACACAATGGCACAAGCTGACATCTAGCTCTTCTGAGAATCTAAGCGCTTCTCTGTGAATTGACATTCTCAAGCAAAATAGTAAAAAGCAAATATAGAAGTGCTTCTCCCTTCCTCCCTCCCTCTCTCCATTCCTCCTTCCCTCTATCCCCTCCCCTCCTTCCATTCCTCCCTTCCTCCTTTCCTCCTTCTCTCCCTCCTTTTTCCCTCCCTCCCTCCCTTTCTCCCTCCCTTTCTCCCTCCCTCCCTTCCTTCCTTCCTTCCTTCCTTCCTTCCTTCCTTCCTTCCTTCCTTCCT
>JABTXL010005037.1:17547077-17626251 GCA_025134845.1 Neodon shergylaensis | reverse complement strand
ATCTATCTATCTATCTATCTATCTATCTATCTATCTATCTATCTATCTATCTCTCACCTTTCTATATTCTACTAAACTAAAGAACCAGTACTTCTTGAGTCTGAATTTGAGCTTTTTCACTTATCAGGTTTGTTAACCTGGAGAATCTGCTGCAGATCTCTGGGCCTCAATTTCCTTATTTGCAAACTGAGTATAAAACACCTACTGTGTAAAACCCTCACAAACATTTGGAAGAATGTCTGGCATTTGCAAGGCTCCAACAAATAGTAACTCCTTGTTTCATTGCTATTTCTTTGTCTTTCTTCGCGTATAGCTTTAAATGCTTAAGGATAGCAAGAAAAATGTAGTTGTACCTTTGCATGGGCAGAAGCTTGCTTTATATTTTCTGGGAAGCAAAGGTTTACTACATAAATAAATAGAGTGAGGGACTTGTTGGAAATTTGCTTGAAACCACTATGCTGCGTCCACAGCCTTACCCTCATATAATTTAGCTGCATCATTTTCATAATTCAGTGATGTGCTAATTACAAGTGATAATTAATTACTCAAAAAAATCCTCTTTCTCTCAGTTCCTCCCTGGTGTCATGCTTAGTTAAGGACAAGATGACTGGGCAAACGATTCACTTGATAGGAGCATGTACAATGTGAGGGACCTTGAGAGAAAATATGAAATAATTGAAAACTAGAAAAGAGCATGGAGGTTAATGGGGGGAGTGCACATAATTATACATATTTTTATTCTCTGAGAGTAGTTATAAATATAAAAAGTTTTGAACCATAAAAGTAGAGAATGCCGTATATTATCACTAGGCCTGGGGGGGGCAAAAAATCTAAATTGAGCAAGTGCTTCAGAAAAAAAAAATCCTGCCAGAGATAAAAGATTCATAAATCTAACATTTGGTTGATCTCAGATGTTTCAAATCTGGGGAAGAAAACTGGAAATGTATTCAGCTGCTTCATCTCAGCAGTGATGCTTCCTAGTAACTGTGCCTCAGTTGTGATGCTTCATAGTAACTCTATGGCATCTCAGAAGTGGTACTTTACTACTGGCAGGAAGTAGAGTTTCCTAGAGTAAAGCTTCATAGTAACTCTACTACAGCACCACAGTAATGTACTGAAGTCATTCTACTCAACGCTTGAAAGTCTGTCATCCAAAGAGTAGGGGGAATTTCCCAATAATAGTTGGGTCGAAGACTGAATTCTACGCCCCGCCCCCTCGCTCCACACACATACAGAGAGATAAGAGTTATAGACTGAGGTTTAGAAATAGAACAAAACTGCCTAGGAAATTTATATTTGGCAATAAGATTTTTAAATTACTGTAACTATTTTCTTTTCCCTCTTTGTATCCTTATTTTTCAAATTAGCACACAAAGTAATGAGTTTTAGTATGTATTTTCATACACATTTGACAATGTCAATACACTTTGTTCCCCTCTGCCCTCTGCCACTGACCTGCTGCCTCTTCCTCGCTCTCTTCTTGCTAGGTTCCTGCCTGATCCTAAATTGAATTTCTGCAGTCATTTCATGTGTATCCCATCACCCTGTGTTCATTCTCCACCCCTATTCCGTATAATCTCCTCCGTCTTCTCATGGTTCCCTGCCCATTTCATGGACCACACACACTCACAGACAGAGGCGGGGGGAGAGAGAGAGAGAGAGAGAGAGAGAGAGCTGATATGCTAATATTGAGTGGTAGGTTTTGATAATCAGTATCACTTTGTAACATTCTTTCATGTTGGTTGAACTGTGACGATTCCTGAAAATACAGTAATTTGATTTCCAGAAGTAGATCTCTCCTTCCTCTAGATCCCTGCCTTCGCTGTCCAATCAGCTTCCAGGTTGGCCCTGGAAGTGTGTATCAATCCCCTGATATTCCTTCACTCACCACTCCCTGATTATTCCCAGCGATGACCACCCTCATTCCCAAATAAAAAACTTAGCAATCACCTTCACTCATTTTTCTAAATTTACCAAGTTTCTAGACGTAGAGAACCCCTCCCTGCTATTATTTTCTTCCCTGAGATGAATTCTGTGCTGTTGTAGAGTCATTTGTTTTACGGTCACTGACCTTGCAGGTTACATGGCAGAACATGAGATTCCAAGAACCTATTTGCAATGAGGTTTCAAGGGAGATTTTATGCCCACCTATGTTCTCCAGGTGCATGTTGCTCAGACACCAAATCCACAGATATTGCCTTCTCTTTTTATGTTTTTAATTTAATTTTTTTCCATATCATGTACGTTTTCTTCTCCAACTCCTCCCAGGTCTTCCCCATTGCCCTACCCACCCAACTTTAAGTTTTTTCCTCTCTCTCTCTCTCTCTCTCTCTCTCTCTCTCTCTCTCTCTCTCTCTATGCTAAAACAAAACCAAAACCAAAAACAACACACAAAATCTCTAAATACCCCTTCAAGCCTGAAGTGCCCTGATTTCTGATTCTCCGCTTTGCCTTTCCGGTCTGGATGAACCCTGGGGCCTGGGGGTGCTGGCAGCAGTGGTGGGTCTCTCTCCACCTTCACCCCAAGCTGTCTTTCAGTACTCAACACTACTATAGCTCTAGATAAAGAGCCCCAAATCATTTAGGGACAAAATCTAGTGCCATTCCTCAATGAGATCACAAACACCTAGCGGAGCCTGTGTGACAGAGAGCAAGGCTGGAGATTGGCATCAAGATGGCCGGGTGTTATATTACGAAGATATGCCAGTTTAACCGCAATCTTTAGAATGTGACCTTCCCTCTGTCCCAGTTTTGAGGTTCCTGCTGTCCTGGTTTTAGCACGCAAGGACTGAGAGATTTGATTCCAGGGAAACTGAAATGATCACTCGTTAAGATTTGGGAAGATGTGGTGGAGCTGGAACAAGGCACAGCTATACCTGCTACATAGCATTAATTCATTAATTTAAAAAAAATAATTAATTTCCCCCACAGAGATGGAACTTTCAGAGGAGAAGAGGGAAAGCAACTGTTTAGGAAAGAGGGGTCATTGGACATGAACAGGACTGCCTGAAGAACAGAGAAGGGCAGACCTAGGAGAAAGGTTGAAAGAGGAACTTCGGGCCCACCCAAGTCTTTTCTGCTCTCTCTGCCAAGGGAACAAAGGCTGATACAGTATTAGGAGACATTATCTCCTTTTCTTCCCCACCATCCTGAGGATGGTTCGCACAGGTGAGAGCTTTGGAATGCTTTGAAGCAATTCTGTAAACTAGGTACTGGCTGACTGCCACGAGGCCAAATTAAAAGCTCCGATTTTCGGTCTTCCCTGCTGGTTTTTAGGGCGAGTTGTTTGCCATTGTAATTGGTATAGGTCTAAAGCTGTGAGAGATTCCACAACCTAGAAAGGAGGGTGGAGCCTTCAATACATCTCTTTATGAAGTTCTGCTATCCTAATCAGAACACAGGTCCTTTTGTGTTCTCTCCCAGACAACAGCATCTATTATCTGGCAATGACATCTAGTATTCATTTAATTGGAATTTATTAGTTTTGTCTAATATAATTGCACTCTATCAGTCTCATTGAATTAATAGTTTTCTAAAGGGTATGATAGAAACAACCGGTGGCTGCAATATTTCAGCTATCCCGGTCAAAAGATCCATTTTAATATCTAACTGTTTTAGAATCCTGGACACCCAGACAATTAGCATGGGACATAGGGGAGAATCACAGTGTGTCTAGGCACTAGTTCTCCAAGCCTGGGGTTGTCAAATGTATTTCTAGAGAAGTATACAACAGACATTTCTGTTACTGGGTAGCATGAATAGTAGCAGCATGTAATAACATTTAATTTAATTTCAGGGATTCAACATTGCAGCTGCCTTCTTGCAGAAGTAAAAATTTAGAGAATATATCAACTTTACTGTTCAGCATCTCTTGGCTCTAGATACAGGTGCCTTTTCTGATTAAATGCATAGCCTCAGATGAGTCTTGGCATTTCTTGCCATTGATTTATACTAAGAATTTTCAGTTATTTTAAACGTTCTAACTTGCTCAAACTTTCAAAAAATTCTTTTCAGCTCACCTCCATGCCTCCTTTTTTAACTGCTCCTGTAACAGGATTATGCACAGAAGGCCTCTTTAACTCCTTCCTCAACTTATACCCAATTATCTCCCAATCTTGGTCGATGTTCATGTATTAGTACACATCGGGCTTTCTGTTCCTCCTCCTGTTTTAATTATTTCTTTCATTTCTTTTGAGATTATAACATAATTACACCATTTTCTCCTTCCCTTTCTTTTCTCTATAAACCTCTTATAACCCCTCCTTGCTCTCTTTCAAATTCATTCCCCCCCTTTTAAAATTGTTATTACGTACATATAAATACAATATGCTTAGTCTATATAATGGTACCTGTATGCACGTTTAAGGACCGACCATTTGGTAATGGATAATTGGTGTGCTCTTTGAAATACAAGACACCCCTACACATAAAGCTCATGGATCATTTCAGAAGGAGGGGGCGATCAAAAAGATTGGAAGAGTCAGAGGATTAGGGACTTTGCTGTGAGATTGTGTCTCCTAGTAATGTCAGAAGCCACACCCATAAAACCTTATCAACAGGACTTGAGCTGCCTAAAGTTGAGTTGAACAGGGATAGCGATAGACAGGCTAATAGAGGAGAGTTGGGGAGAGACCTAGGAGGCCAGAATGCTACACAAAGAACAGCAGGTAACTAAGAAATGTGGAAAGAGGGAGGGCTAGTTTGCTCTTTATTTTTTAATGTCTTTTCTGAGTCATCTTGCTTTGCATGCTTTGATTTAAAATCCCCAGTCGCAGGGAATTAGCTACATTACTAATTTTCCCCTCAATTCAAGTATAGTATATAGTGCTTACCCAGCATTTGCCTACCTAACATGGAGTGTGCCAGTTTTGAAGTGTAAGCCTATTGAATATTGCAAACTATATGGTACCCTAAGGGGTGGTGCTCGTTTCTAGAAATGAAGATTAAAATATCTTAAAATTAAAGAAACATCCATAAATTCACTTCCTAACATTCATCTTCCTTACTGATATGACACCATGTTGATTTTACCATAGAGTTGTAAGTTTCCATAATCTCTCAGTTTTAATCATTAAGCCTACAATAGTCTTTATTTGTTTCCTTGTTTCAGTAAATTCTCACTCAGTGTTCAAATCTCCTTCCACATGATGCCTTGTCTCCACAATTTAACTTCCCTGCTCAACTTAAAGTGCTGTTTTTCTTTTTAAATCCAAACAAATAAGCAAGCCAAAAGCAATTGAGTGATAAAGCAAATCTCCAACAACTGAGGATGGTTGCAACCGTCATGGAACTCACGAGTCACACATTATGCTCTAGGGTAAGGGAAAGTGTGCAACTAATAAAACCAGTTCTCTAAGACTCATTTCTGATTAAGAAAGCCAATTAAAGAAGAATAAATATACACAAAACCATCCATTAGAAGAAACCTTAATAATATTATTATTCAACATTCATTGGGTATTTATGATCAGGCACTTTTCCGATGCTTTACATATGCCCAAACATCTTAACTCTGTTTTATAAATAAAGAAACAGATTATGTAAGGGGTAGGAAAATTTCAAGGACCACACACACCTTTACTGAATCACGACTCTATTGCTAGAGCCTGGCCTTTCAGTAGTCACTACTCACACTCTCTCCTTTATATACTAACAAAAAAAAAAAAAAGAAAAGAAAAGAAAAGAAAAAAGAAAGAAAGAGAAACTAAAATAGGAAAAATGTAAGCATGTGTGTGTGTGTATGTGTGTGTCTGCATGTGTGTATACTTCAATGCAAAAAGAAGTTTGGATAACTATTCATCATAAAGATATTTCCCTAGGGGAGGAGGGAATAAATTGGAGTAATAGAATAAAGGAAGTAATAAAGAACTTTATTTTTCTCTAATTTTAGTCTTCATGTGTGTATGTATGTGTGTGTGTGCGTGTGTGTGCACACTTGTGTGTGTTTGTCTCTTTGTGAATGTTGAGGAAAACTGTCTCGTGGATCTATAACATCCTGTAGTAAACCAAAGAAGGCAGAACAAATGATAATGTGGCTTAAACAGTGATTTTGAGACTTTGCTTTAAACTAATCTGAAGTAACAGAAATTAAAACTGTAATTGCCTAAGCAATTTGGGGAAAAGGAAAGGACTTCAGCTGAATTCCATTGGGGATCACGGGTTCAGAAGTGTGGCCTGTGGGGTGTTTGAATAGACTGACTCCTTGACGCTGCTTGAATAGTCGCAGCCAGGTCTCTTTCCTCCCGAGACACAGACGGTGACAGTACAGAGTTTCCTCCCGCTGTCACCAGTGAACTGGAGTGGAGGCATTTTCTTCTCCCGCCACTTCCCCTCAGCAGTTTATGTTTGGCTGCCCGTGTGTCAATAACATGCCTGGGAAATAATTCATACTCGGGTCTATTGGCTATAAATCCATATTTTTAGGGAATAATGTTTGACTGAGAAATGGTAAGGAGAGATTGCAAAATACTTAATGTTCAAGTTTTGCTTTTCATTGAATGGTTCCTGCGATGAAAAACTGCAGTGCTTTCAATCTTGACGGATGAGAGACGGCAGAGGGAGTTACAAATCAATCCAAACAGGAATTTTTCTGAAAGTAAAATGAGTCCGCTTTGTACTTCTTCGGTACAACTCATATTGATTTTTTTTCTTCTCCCCCTCCCCAACATAGCATTCTGTTATAACAAAGAAATACTATTATTTCCTTTATGACAGATTCATACTGAGGTTTGGTTCTTCTCTTAGCACTAAATTATTTCTCAGCCTGGTTGCCTTGCCTCCCTCCAATTCTGTCTCCTTCGAGGCCGCTCTGTAAACCCTGTAATCTCAGGAATGACTTAAAGATTCAGATTGGATTATGTGTTATTCTTGCTTAAAATTGTTCTGTGTCCTGAGGCCAAAATCTACAACTTAGGGCAAGTCACCTATTTAGGTGTGCCTGTACTTGTATTCTGTGCACTCAATTGTGGATCCTTGAGAGTCTAAACAAAAAGACTCAGAATTTTTTCCAAAGCTGGAATCTCCATGTTTTGACCCTAACTGTCCTTACAGCTTGGCATGTACTTCTCTGTGGAGAACTGTCTGCCTAGGGCACCTCACTTCCCTTGCTTGGCTCAAGGACACAGCTCAGACCTTGATAGTCTTAAAATAATGTGGGTTACAAAGCTGATCCGTTTTGCTCCCCATGTCTTTAGGTGAAATTAGAGATAAGTGCCTTTAATTTTTATTTCATTCAGGGATTAAAACAATGCCAGGTTTTCCCAGTAACATTTGGACAAATAATATCTAAACTTTATGGTTTAGTTAGTGCTCACCAATGATTTTGAAACTGACATAGGTGATTAGTTTTTAAAGATTCCTATTTGTTCTTAAAACTTCATGACCTCAGCCTTCATTAGGAAACAACAGCAAAAACAAACACAATTTGCTTAGCACTTAGAGATGTCCCCAGTTTGTTCTCTGGGCAGAAGAGGAGAGGGTGCCTGAACTGGCCTTCCTATAGCCACACTGATGAATATCTTGCACATCACCATAGAACCTTCATCTGGTGATAGATGGAGACAGAGACAGAGACCCACAATGGAGCACTGGACTGAGCTCCCAAATCCATATGAAGAGCAGAAGGAGGGAGAACATGAGCAAGGAAATCAGGACTGCGAGAAGTGCATCCACCCACTGAGACAGAGGGACTGATCTAATGGGAAATCACCAAGTCCAGTTGGACTGGAACTGATGGAGCATGTGATCAAACCGGACTCTCTGAATGTGGTTGACGGTTTAGGCTGGAGGAAAAGCCAAGGACAATGGCGCTGGGTTTTGATTCTACTGCATGGATGGGCTTTGTGGGAACCTAGTCTGTTTGGATGCTCACCTTCCTGGACCTGGGGGAAACAGGGAGGACCTTGGACTTTCAGCTATTTCTCCAGTAGGTCACCATGCTTCCTGACATGATGATAATGGACTGAACCTCTGAAACTGTAAGTGAGCCACCTCAATTGAATGCTTTTCCTTTATAAGCGTTGCCGTGGTCATGGTTATCTCTTTATAGCAATAGAAACCCCAACTAAGTCAGATACATAGTGAAGGATTTAAGCTGAGCTGAGAAATTCACTCTTTCTGTGAGCAAAAATCTAAGATCGGGACAGTCATTGCATATTGTAAAAGTGTATGGCATAATGGTCGCCTGGTATGCTGTCTTTCATGTAACCTTCAGGTTACCCTCGCTGGGAAGGCATTGCTTTTGTGTTTTGGATGATAAAAGAGTCACAAGATAAGTGAACAGACTGAAGACTGGGACAGTCTTAAGCTCCCAAGAAACTTTAAAAACCTGAAAATTAATAAGGCCCCTGTGGGATATTGAAATTATCAATTAAGTATAAAAATTTCCAATTTCCATTAATAGTAACACTAAAAGAAATCAATGTTATACCACAGTTATCAGATGCTATATGCTAGTCAAGTGATTTAATCATGCATAAAAAGAAAATTTATTAAGGAAGAAATTGAGTAGAGATAAAACTAATGGAATTTATTTCTTAGTGAACAGCTTTAGGAACTGTCAGAAAGAAACGCTAAGCACATCGTGGGAATTCAGAGCTGATGTACTGGGTTGCAATTCTTATTATGCCTAAAACGAAATGAAGGCTTCTGTGCACAACTGGCAAGGATCTGTTGGTTGGACTCAATCTTCTGCCTTATTTTATCTCCCAGACTGTGCCTACGTCACCCTGATCTTCTATTAGTGACACAGGAAAAACCTTTGGACCGTGGACTTTCTTAGACCTTGATAACGTCATTTAAACTCTCCCATACTCTGGCAATGAAATGTTTTCCCTCTGCAACATCGGTCATAGTGTTGAATTATGATGCAGAGCTACACCCGGAAGTATCGACGTGTGTTCTTTGTGTGTTGTTCCTCTTCCTTCACCCTTTACCTGGGAAGGACAATGGACCCCAATAGCCCAAATACTTAAAGCATTTGACTAAAATGTAAGATGATGGCTTCATTTTTTCCTATTCATATTTCATTTTACACTGGAGCCATGGGGGGAAGAACAGGAGAATTGTGAGCAGCACTGATTGGATGGAAAGAGAAGTAGCAGAGCACCCAAAATGGGAAGGAAGAAGGAACTCATCCACGGTGCAGTAGGAAAGACTCAGTACCTGCTGGCTGAGAATGGAAAACCAACAACATCCCTGTGGATGGTAGAAAACTGGTCTCATTCTTTAGTTTGGCAGGGCATTCTGGGTTTGTGATGTTTACATGAAATAAAAGAGTTAGTAAGGGCTTAGAGACACTATACCGTATTCTCAGAACCCATAAATGTCGAAGATTTTGAGGTAAGTAATCTTGAGATTGTATGACATTATCTTAGTGGATCTGAACTGTGGTCATAGGCATTCTAATACCATGCAAGGAGAGGGAGACTGGGTATGGCAAAGAAAGCAATGCTACCAGGAAGAAAAAAGACCGGAATAGGGCAATTACCAATGGAATAATTAAGGCATCTTCCAGAAATGGGAAGAAACAAAGCAAAACAAAATTAAAAAAAAAAACAACAACATTCTTTCCTTAAGAATCTAGGTGGAGCACAGGTCTGTTGTCTGGTTACTTTGGGGCCAACAGAAACTAATTTGGGACTTCTGGTCCTCAGAACTGTGACAGAATCAGTTCCTGTCATTTAAACCACCAAGTACATAAGTACACGGTGATCTGTTACAGGGGCTGAAGGAAAGTAACACACACACACAAAGTAAAAGACAGAGTTCTCTGACCAATATGGAGCTGGGCAGAATCTTTGGAGGAACTTTCCTTAGGTTGGGAAAGTCCTGGGTAGCTAGCTCATCATGGTTACATATACATTTGCATGTATGTATTTGCTTCCTTCACCTATGTCTTCTTACTGTCTGTCAGACAAAGTTCCCTGAGGGCCCTACAATGCTTGCTTTCATTCCCTGATCTGTATCCAGGACTCAGCTTGGCAGCTGGCACAGAATAATTGTTCTACAAATAACTGAATGAATGAAAGGCATTGCTAAAATAACAATAGCGAAGAAAACCACAAATAATAAACGGCAAAAATAACTATGGGAAGGATTAAACCAGACTCTAAATTGAATAGTCAGACATACGCCATTAGCAACGCAAGCTGAGATTCAGCTGCTGTGACCCAGGGTGGCAATGTCCTTCATCTGGTGGCTGGTCCTGTAACGCTGCCTGCCTGGTCGTATGTTCTGTCACTTTCTACGTTTGGTGAGTTTTATCAGTGCAGTCCCAAGGGTTTTCCTAAGAGGTACGAGGTTTTCCTGATGCTAGGTTTGCAGACCAAAGTCATGGGGGAGATATGGTGGTCCTGGCCTGTGGCTTGCAGCTCTTTCTTCTATGGAGACAGTACAATACTTCCTTTTGTTTTTCCAAATGTCATGAGGCGGCTCCTACTGAAGGGGGCAGTGTCAAGCCTGCTCAGTGTTGCAAGCCTCCAGTAGCTCAACCTGTAGTGCCTGTATCATTCCGAAGGTGACTGTGAAGCAACAAAATTGTGCATCCCTTGGCTCATTCACAAATCTGAGTGAGGTGTCACATGATGTCATCCTGAGAACCGAAATGTTCCATACGTAACCGAAATTCCAGTTTGCACGCCTGCTTGACTCCAAGCCGAGCAATCTCCTACGCTTGGCTGTCAAGAGCGCTTCGAAACCTGCAAATGGCTCATATGCAGAGAGAGGATGTGATAATAGCTCCATTTCAGACCTGGGAGCTGAGAATGAAGTTTGGGATCCTCTTGCTGAGCCCTTCGGGAAACTGAGGGTGGAAGCCCTTGGTTCCCCTTGCCAGTCATTGCCAGTCCCGCTAAGACCCAAATCCGTTTGCACAGGGGTTGTGAATCAGTGTTGCTCACCTAGCTGAGGGAAGGTGGTTAGCTGTTCAGGCCACACTGGGGTATCCAGTAAAATGTGCATGGATGGGCGAGGAATATATGAAACAATTTTAGACACAATCAGATGGAAGCTTTGTTCCCTACTCCTCAGTACCCAGAGACATTTGAATTAAAGTGCACTTGTTTTTCAACATATTACGACCTTTACTGTGGCTCTTAACTTTTGAAAGGTCAAAAGAGAGCAGCTGAGAAAAACACTTCACCTTCTCCTCACCCAAAGTATGAACCCATAAAGGTTAAGAAGTCTCCATCTTTTCTATATCACACGTGAAAGCACAAGTTATCTATGGCTGTAATATTTATTTACATTTAAATTATAAAGGTGGCCAAGTTGGAACTTCAGCTCTGCCATTCAATAGTCGTAAGGAGCTTGCCTAAGGTACTGGATCTCTCTCTTTCCTCATTTATAAAACAGAAATAGTATTAACAGTGCTTGCCACAATAGATCACTATGAGGAAAATAATACATTCATCATGTGAAGTCCTTACAGCGGTGCCTGGCATCCAAAAATATTTATGGAGCCTCATTCAGCAGGCACTGGGCCAGTTCTAGAACTGGACATGAGACAACGGAGAAAAATTATTGTTGTCCACGGTGCATGGGTTTTATTGTAGAACATCAACTCACAGAAAAACCTTGTGATACCTTCCATAGGAATTAACCGCCCCCCCCCCCCCCCCGGTTATTTTGTAATCTTCATTCCAAGAACACACGGATAAGGTTTGAGCTCAAGTTTTTTTTTTTTTTCCTGCTGGGATATTAAAGCCCACAGGCTCAAATCTGATTCTTGTTTTGTTCTGTTTCTGCAGGGTATGTTCAGGGCCTTGTGTAGGCTAGGCAAGCTCTTTAGCACGGAGCTCCAATCCCAACCGCAGCGCCAATTCTAGATTAATCTTCACTGCCCACCTGACAGCACTCTGTGTCGCTGATTTGAGCTGTGAGCCTCACCTTTGACTTGGCATAGGCTTTTATAAAACGGGGAAAAGGCCAGGTACCAAGGAGGGCTATTTATTCTCCTGTTTTTCCACATTTTGATTCATTCATCTGCTGTGCTTAAAAAGTAATTAGCAAGGTGCACACACTGTATCAACAACTTGATTTAGGTTTTAACTACAGAGAAGCAAATGTAATTGCAATTGTCCTGCCAGGGAGAGGCTCTGAGGCAACCTCTGGATTTCCAAAGGTAGCCAGGTCTCATCTCAACAGGACATGCAATTAGGGTTCTCATGTTTCTGTTTTATCTTTCTTTCTGTCCATTGCTGAATTTGCTGTATTTGCTCCCTTTCTTTTTTTCCCAATAGTACCAGGAGGCTAATGTATTTGAAGGTGACTATTTAAGAGTTTCTCTTTTTTAAAAAGTAATATAAACTAATTATAGCTGTATAAAATGATGAAGAAATGTAAGGGACCTCTCCTGTACCTTTTACCCAGCTTTGCTCCATATTAACATCTTATGAGACTATAAAACAACAAGAACCCCAGGAAATTGTCAGTGATGTAACTACAGTGTTCGTTCCATTTAATTGGGATTGATTTTTTGAACAATCACTGTTTATACTTGATAATCAATTAACACTATAGTAAAGACTGAAGTTTATTTCATGTGTTTATCGTGGGTCTGTGAGTTTATGTGTGATTACTGGTGTGTGTGTGTTTCTGTGTGTGTGTGTGTGTGTGCGTGCATGCAGTGCAGAATGTCTTTCTCATTTTGTAAGACAATTTTGGGCAAACAATAGAAAATAATATGTAAACACATTTAAAAATTTTAAGATACTAAACATAATGAAGTACAGGGCCCCAAACTTTGAATTTTCTCATTGAAGGACAATATCCATAGACGATAGGCTGTACATACATTCAGCTTCAGAACATATGGCGATGTGTGGGGGAACTGGAGTGTACAGTGGAGTCAACGAAAATTTCATCTAAGCTATCAAATCAGAGTCACAGAGATGGCAGGGACCTTTGATCCTGATACAGCTATGTACAAATTACTGTATTTTGAAATATTGAATGGCAGAAGGTCTCAGATCTCTGATTGAAACTTCAGACAATGAACATGTACTTCTTATGGGTGGATCTCCTTCTGTTTAGCTGGCTTTACAAGGTCTTTGTTATGAAAGCGAGGCTCTAGCCAAATGATTTAAGTCCTTCTTAATAATGTGCACCTCAGGGAAACATGCGAAGTTATGGTTGCGTTCACTAGGTCAGACTCCAGTAATACAAGGACTGACCACAACACCCCACAATCAAGGGCTGCACCAAGATCTTTGTGTCTGACAATGATATTGGAATCCGTGTTCCTACAAACACATTAGCACGGTTTTCTTTTTCTCTTTTACTTACACCCCAGTTTACTTTATATTGCTTTTAAAATCAATTACTATCCCCTGAGCATGTTTTTCGAGCTTCAGTATTTAGCCATGTCTCACTCATTGTGTGTATACATAGTCTCTGGCATCAGAGTAGGACTTCATGAAGAGCCTTCTTAGGTGAAGCCTATTGTGCCGACTATTGAGATTTTCTTTTATCTTGGCTCCATCACTAAATATATTTATTGTCCTATTGGGTCCCCACTGCCTGCAATCTTTAGAAATTGTCCTTGAGAAAGTCTTGCACATAAAAGGGTGAACAGGAGACCATTTGAGAGCTATAGATTCTAACTGCAGCATTTTGACCTCCTATTAATGTTAAATTTTAATTTAGCTATTACTTTTTGCTGAGGCTTGACACAGAAGTGGCTACACAAAATGACTCTGTATTTTCAGTGATGCTATATTAGGTGATTCAATGTCTCATTTGTAAGAGCCCCATGGGAAATCTCTTTTCTAGCAGAAATGATAAAAAAAAAGAGTTGAAGTGTTATGAGTTTCCCTCTGTTTTGACTTATAAGAAAAAAAAATCAATTGCTCAATTGCTGTATCCTTTCTTTATTTCCACTTATTGATCTCCCCTCTCTCTCCTTTTATTACCTGGCGTTTCATGATATCATCACTGTGTTAATGATAAATTTTGGCAGATATCATGGCATATCATTCTAAAAGTAACTAAGATATAAAAATAACAACAAATGATGCCATCAGAAACATCATTTAAGATTCTTAGGTCTATAGGATAATTTAACATTTAATTAGATCAGTAGGAAATTGTTCTCAGAATGCTTCCTAAAGTGCCTCAACCTTTCAAATCACTTCTTTGAAAAATTTACAGCATAGAGTGCTATTTCCTGAAAATCTTCCATATGTATCTTCCTAGGCAGGACCTTGATTCAAAGCAGGCATTTCCATCACTTGATCATCTGCTAACCTTGCCCTTGGTTTGTTTCTGGTCTTTCAATTTCAGGGTCTCCAACCTCATTTTACTGTAAAATACTTTATTTTCACTAAATACCGTGACTTGCATGAAATTCTTTCTACTGAAAGGACCTCTGAACCCAGAGCTAAAGGCCCAGGCTCCTGGGCTTGCATCAGCTACTGTTTCTGTGACTAGGGGCAGGGTAGTAGTAAGCCATGTAGTTTCTCATTATAGAAAAATACCTTGAGATGAGTATCCGATAAAATGGACAGAGCTTTCTTTCTGATTTACTTTAAAATATTTCTTTTCTTTGAGATTAATAATTCCTTCCTTCTATTTTCTCTCTCTTGCAAGCCCTCCTTACACCTCCCCTTGTTCTCTTTCAAACTCAGGGCCATTTTTGTTTTTACTAATTGTTGCTCCATAGATATGTGTATATATGATTTACTCTTAAACACATTAAAATAGGTGATTGCTACCATGTGTTGTATGGAGGTGCAGTATTTTAAGTTGTAGATCTAAGCTCGATAAACCAGACTATGGCAGGGCAATGATGTAGCACTTTATCCAAAGCAACACCCTAGCCAAGACAGGTGTGAGCATTTGTTTGACTAAATGCAGTGAACGGATGATGGTTGCTCCTTAACAAACTGTGTTGGAAATTTAACAAACCCTGTTGAAATTAGTGCCTCGTTCACTAACATGATATGGCCAATATGGAAACTTCTAGTAAATTGCAGCTTTTAGGAAACATAAAAGGGGTGTTAGCAAGAATGGGAACGTAAGATAAAAGTTAAATTGTATGCTTAATAAAATTTATGGTTCTCTGTTTATAAAAGGATAAAAAAATTGACCCTGGAATATTCCTGAGTCAGATATACCTTTCTTCCAAGTTCATGGCTGGAACACCCGAATGGACAGAGAAGTGGGACCTCAACAGCTTCACTGAAGAGAGGCGATGGCAACTTTCTTATTAATAAATACATACTAGTTTGCCAATGTACAGCATAACTTTCTTTAAGATTTCTTTTCACCACATTAATAAAAGCATGCTCCTGGCACTTTAAAAATCGCACTGGCTTCAACCTTCTTTACTGGTCACAATTACTTACCAAAGGTGCATGTGACCAAATGTCACAGGATGATTTCCGGTAGACAGGTGACCTCACTAATTGTCGCCAGGGCTCTTACAATTAGCAACTATTCTGCCTGCTTGCCTTTGAGATAGCAGAGCTGGGGATTAGACACAATTAGTCTGTAACTATATGGTAAAACTAGGTCTGTTTGATTTCATTGTTGCAATGCTCCCTGCTGCTTCCCAGGTTCACCACAAGGTCACTGCAAGAATAGATGCTTGATTGTGAAATGCTTGGAGCCCACGCACTCTGCTCCTTGCAAACACGTGGGTTAAGCAGAGTCTGTTTGCTCCCCTGATAGAGTTCCAAGTCAGTTTATCTATTGATGATTGATGTCAAATGGCTATGGTTACTTGGTACAACTACAATGAGTATGCACACATTTGAGTGATATATTTTTTGCTACCCTTCTTCCTATTCTTAAACCTGCCCATTCTTTAGATCTGCAAAGTATACTCAGAGAAATGATAAATTAGTAACCTGAGGCCTAGCTTATTGTGTATCCTGATGTTTGACCCTGCTTGTGATTCTCTATCAGAAAGCTGGGCTCTAAAATTATCACTGACTACAAGCTTAGAAAAGCGATAGTTATTGAAAGGTCAGTAAGACACTTATCTCAAAGCACTCTCTCCTAGAGAAAGGAGAGGGAGTGGTAATTTGGGGATTGCAATGATAATATCAAATATTCATGGACTGCTAATTTTGATGTTATTAGAGAACAGCAGAGTCCAATGGAATAACTTTTGCTAATATAAAACAGCTATTTTTGTAGTATGAAATAAGTTTTTATGTTTTAAATATAAACAAATGCAGATAAGAGAACAGATATAAACAGAGAAATTCTTGTATAGTTAGCAATAAAAGGTCTCATTTCAAACAATATGTTAAGTATTGGGTTTTAAGCATAAACCAATGCAGCTACAAAGAACTGATTATCTACCTTAAAAGTTGACCCTTAAATTCTTTTAGTAAACGTTTATAGGTCAGGGGGTCAGTGTATCTTCATAAATTCAAGTACTGGAACTCGTGATCTTGGATTGGTTATGTTTGATACAAGTGAAAAATAAAGCCAAATACCTATTTGTTTCCCAGGATGCTATTTCTTGGGGTGGGGTTGTGGCGTGGGGTTGTGGCGTGGGGATGCAGTACTCACCTATGCACATGTACAATGCCTAGCATTGAAACAAACAAACGAATGAACAGACAAAAGCAAAACAAAACCTCAAACCCAACTGCTTATAGGAATTTAGGATGAAAACGACATTGAAATTACATTCTTTTGAACACTAAATTTAATAGCAGTATTCTGAGAGGGAAATTCTATGCGATAATTTCTTGGCATTATTTTCTGTTGATATTTATTTTGTGTGTGCAGGATGAAGTGAGACATAAGAATATAGAATTATTGCCTTTATAGGTTTATATCCATTCAATCCCGGGAAAGTGGTTGGATATGGGTATAAAATTACTGTCTGTACTAGATTTTCACAACTGGCTTCGTTGGTAGGGGTAGGAGAAGGTACATACTTAGGGAGAAAAAATTCTGTGTATTTTATCAACATACCACTCCGTTCACTGAAAGCAGCTGGTCGCCTCTCTTGAGCCCTCCGTGTCTTTCAGCTACCCCTCCGGGGATGATTCGGGAGATATAAATTGGGGAGTTCTGTTCCTTTCCTCCCATCACGTTGAAACCCAGGCCTTCATCAGTCTTTGGCAGTTCGACTACCCGAGGGTGGGAGTGACCTTCGCTGGCTGCAAAGGCTGCAACGGTTGCCTGAAAGAAAAGATGGTCTTTTGGTAATAAAACAGGGGAAATAAGGCTACATAAATGGTCTTCAGGGGGCAACTTCTTAGCCATCTCTCTAGCTGTCTCCTGTAGAACGAAGAACACAGAATGTCTTCTTTTAGATGCTGTATATGACTATTTTCTTTGGTAAATCCTCAGCTAGTTATGTGTATGTAAGTTATGTATATATAACATACATACATGTGTATGTAGTTATGTGTATGTAAGGGTTATCTATTCTGAACAGTAAAACTGAAAACAAAGGCACTGTAGAATGTTCCAGAGTTCTGTCAGTTACATGGAAATCCTGATCAAGGACTACAAACAGATTCAGACACATACTACCTGGTATATATAACTGTTGAATGCATGTTGACCATACACATTTCACGGGCAGGCTGTACCATGCTTTTGCTATGGCACACAGTCTATGTTCTTGCCTGCACATATATGTTCATCAATACTTATTAAATAAGCTGATGAGCACTTTTGTACATATATATTCATGAAAATACATGTAATCTTGCTATCGCTGAACCACTGGTTTAGTAAGTGTGAGGGTTTTTAATGTTTTAAATTCAGAATGTCTAAAAGAAAATTAAAATTAAGTACTGGATCAAAAGGTATTATTGTTCTACCAATATCCAATATTCCATATTACTATGAACAGCATCTTATTAGGCCTTTGATTATATCTCTCTTAATCTGTACTAACATTTCAGCTAGTGTAAATATTATCACATTATCAACATTATCACACAGGAAAACCGAACAGCTTGGGGCTGTATACAAAATGTTACATAATATGGTCATAGGTCTATTTTAAAATGAACACATTAGCTTCTTCAAATTCAAGTGATCAACTTACCATTAGCTCCCACCCAATATGAATAACATAGTAGTTTCAATCAAGAAAAGATTCGCTGCCTGCTTCTTGTATTCCACTTCCATTAGCTTGCCTTAACCACAGCTGATTAGATGCCTAGCATAAAGTGATTTGCTCTCAACACTGTGAAAATATTGATTCCCAACTACTGTACCTTCTTTTCCCACACACAACATTATCACATCAACTTGGCATTATGCTACTACCTGCATTTAATGAAAGATAGTGAACGGCATGGAGATAATGACTTGGTTTTAGCTACATGCATTTGCGCATGCACACCCTGCTGCCATGCAAAGGTTTTCAATGGCGGACATGGATGCAATGCAGACAGCCCAGAAACAACCAGAAAAGATAGTGCCGCTGCAGCGTTATGCTGCTGTCCTGCTGTTCTACATGAATAAGAAATGAGAATGGTAAAACACTACATAATTCACTTTCCCCTTAATTAAACCATGTAGGGATCATTTTTCTGCATGTGTTCCACTTCAGAACAAGCAAAGCATGATGTAATGGTAATCATACCCTCTATTTGCCAGGGTTAGGGAGGGAGAAAGAAACTTAAAAATCCATAGTATTTAGTTACAGAATGAAGACTGAAAATATCGGGGGAGAAATCAAAGGACAGGTGATAGAACGCAAAGGAGTTGAATGAAAGAATCTTGAGTATTCTCACTTCTTGGTATCATTATTAGGAAGTTACATGCCCTCTACGGAGAAAGTTACATTCTGTTAAAACATTTCTCTATGTGTACAATAGGAGGTGCGGAGCTGCAGGAGCGACTTCAGATTACTACTATTATTTCCTAGTGATCCATCTTCCAGAAAATGTCACGATCCTTTTTCTGTACTCTTTCCAAGGGACCTCGGTAATCCCTGGGTTTGATCCTTTAAAGAACAAAAGCGGTACCTGCCAACAAGCAAATTACCCATTGCCCAGCTGAATAACAAAGATCTCTGGCTCACTGGTGTCAGGTGAAGCCTTTCGTATCTAACTTACATCGGGGGGCTTTTGACCTGTGCAAATGCATTCTCATGCTCTCCAGAGGACATGGGTTCTTTTGCATCCGCAGGATGTACCAGAGACCATGTAGAACTTGATACAGTGAAGCCGCAGGTTTGCTTGTGCCAAATGGACATTTAGTGAGTTTAATGACGTCATTCTCCTTCCTTAAGCTACAGAAGCAGCAGAAAAAGGTCAATTTTTCCATTAGGATTTTTACCTGGTAAGGAGTACTGGTTCTAGACTCTGGGCTGCCACTGAGGTCTAAATTCTCTTACAGTGTACACACGAGAATACCTGAAACACACACGCGCACAATCAATTACTACGTCACTGGGGTCAAGTATACTTTTAAAGTTGCTCAAGTCTTACCTTTGCTGTGGCCCTCGCACGGAATTCGGGGCAGCCGTTAACAGTGATCGTTTCATGCATGTATTGATACACCTAAAACAGTCACGTAAGAAAAGAACGTGTAAGGATATGTCAGGATATATCAATTCTTTCATTACCGATAGGACAGCAAATTTTCATTGTAGAATGATGGGTGTTCTCTATCACAATTGGTGAGTCAATTATCTTGATGATTTGAACCAAATATACTTTCTACTTTGTGTGTGTGTGCTGGGCCAGGAGAAGCAATTGCATTTAATCAGAGTTTTTAATCTGTCTGTTCATATATATGAGCTACAACACCCCTTTTATTTCTGATTTTATAAAACTCTATCAATGTTTTTAATGCTTTTGTATATATGTATATATGCATGTGTGTATGTATATATGTATCTCTAGCTAAAAATCAATTATTAAGTTACACGGACAGTTACTTCTTGAATTTGGCAAAATTTTATAAATAATTTTCTAAATTAAGATCACAGTATATTACCTGGCTTGAATTCCAACATGTTGGAAGGTGTGTTGCTATTAATGATACACATTTATGCTTTTGAATAAACAGGGCTAAACATTGCCATAAGCCAACAGGATATTCAATTATTCCCTTAAGCACAGAGATGAAATTGGTATTCTAGAGAAACTGTGAGGAAAGAGATTTGTAGAATTAATGATTCGGCTTTCATGATGCATTGGTACTTAATATGTGATAAAAACTGAGGTGAAACAGAAATGGCAAGGCAAGCCTGCAATCAGGAGGTTGTTAAAATCAGGCCCGCGTTTCTGTCGCACGGATTTAAGTTTGCACCTCATTGAAGAACCATGAGAGTGTGTGCCGCAATACTTTGCCTCTCCGCCAGTCTGGAAAGTGTGTAAGGAATGTTGACTAAGTAGGTTTTAAGGGATCTGGCTCCTAATGGCACTCCTAAAGTAGCAGATAACACAACTAATTGGTGTTTAAGACACAATAGTAGAAGAAATTGCTGGACCACAATAAATAGAAACAGTTTTCCTTCTACCAGTTTAGTGAGGAGGTCATGAAATCTTTTGGTCAGTGATAGAAAAACTGCTTTGTCTTACAGAAACTGAAGGATTCTTTTTCTTTTTCCTTCTTTTTTTTATTTTTGAGACAGGGTTTATCCGTAGTTTTTGGTTCCTGTCCTGGAACTAGCTCTTGTAGACCAGGCTGGTCTTGAACTCACAGAGATCTGCCTGCCTCTGCCTCCTGAGTGCTGGGATTAAAGGCGTGCGCCACCACTGCCCAGTGAAACTGAAGGATTCTTAATGTTATCGTTTGAAGAAGATACTTGGTCAAAAGAAAGGTTACAAATGTTGGAGTGTATGCTACATGCTTATTATTTTGAGTTTAAATAATGAAGTTATAAAATCTATCACATAATGCATGGAGATGAAAAGTCCTTTTGGTATTATGCTGCAGAATTTTATTTTGGAGAGAAGAATGAAGCATTAATTAGCTCCTGAAAGAATGAAGTAGGAAAAAAAAATCTGCCATCAAAAGTCTAAAGGAGCATTTCATCCTTTAATTATTCTTATGTTAAATGCCTGAGTCAGAGGTTATTAAAAAGAACCCCAAATTTGATTAATTACCATTTGACATCTGTTTACTAAGATTTGAGGCTAGTCTCTCAGCCCGTGTAGCTGGCTCCTTATTTCTCAAATGCATTTGGTTGAGTCTCCATCAATGCCGACTCAGACTAACTAGCTGATGTTCTCAGAGGTAAACCGTTACAGTGATCTACAGATTACTGAAATAGCTGCCAAACAAATTTCCTTATTAGCCTGGAAAGAACAACATTTTACTTCCTTGATAGTTCTTTAAAAAATTATTTGCTCTCCCAGCTTATTAAGAGAAGGCTCTCTCTCCCCTCACCTGACCCTTCTGTCCATCTCAACTCTGTTTTTTGTTTTTTTGTTTTTGTTTTTTTTTTTTTTTTAATTTTGTGACAGAGTTTACTCTGTAGTTTAGGAACCTGTACTGCAACTAGCTCTTGTAGACCACTCTGGCCTCAAACTCACAGAGAATCACTTGCCTCTGCCTCTGCCTCTGGAGTGATGGGTTTAAAGGTGTACACCACCACCACCTGGCTCCATCTCAATTCCTGTTGGAGGCCCTGCCTCTTACTCATACATAGACTCACTACCCAGCGTCAAACACCCTTCACTACAGCTGCCTGGTCAAGTACCCAGCTAACCATGCATCTAGTGAGCTTTTGGAGGGTCTACTGCCCTCCAGTGACAAAGCCAGGACAGAGATAACCGTGCAGAACACAAAACTTTTCTTCGTTTTGTGTTCATGGCTCCTGCAATTCTCCAGACACAGCAAAGATTTCCACTTCCACTTGTCCAGATCTTTGAACATCCTTATAACTCTGATTAAAACACCCCTCCACCAGGCAGGTACTTATTTATTCCACTTTAACAGGATGTATAAGGGCCCAATTCGAGACTCATCTCCTTTGTTAAATCCCCTCCTGCATGCAGCATTACATTTTCTTCCCTTTTCACTTCTGGGACCTTCTGACTTTTCTGGACCTCATGTTGATTTAGCATTTCCGGGGAACATGATGAATTTGCTTGCATCCACAGATGTTTATAAGGAACATCATGTAGCAAATAATTAAAAGACTGCCGTCAACTGATTAAGACTAAAGGTCATTTTTTGTTAGTGTGTAACTGCTCATCCTTAATAAATATGGCAAATTAAGAATTTTTAATTAAAAACCGAAGGGTAGAACTGCTAGATATTTGTGTAGGCTCTGGAGATGGCTTTAAAAACAAACCCTGGCTGTGCAGCTTTCCAATTTTATGATGTTGGTCAGTTAAGTGCTTGATTTCCCTGGGGCTCAATATTCTCAGTTGAACAATGTGCCGTACCATGGTACCTTCCAGGTCTTTTATGAGGATTGGATAAGATCATAACTAAAAGTTTGCTAATATCACTGTAGTCATTGTTGCTGTTTATTTGATGTCGCTCATCTTATTTGACCCTGAGGTCTTCAGGGTAAAATCTCCCAGGATAAACAGTTTATGAACAGCTGTAGCTCACAACTGGGGACAAATTTGCCCTCCAGGAGACGTCTGATAGTGTCTGCTGCCTTTAAACAAGCAATAGCTGCAAATGTACACAGGGCAATGCTGTATTCAAAAAAAAATTCAACACTCCAAACAAAAGTGAGTGAGATAGCATTTTAATCCTTTTAATAATGCTAACATTATCATTATCTACATTTTTATTTCTATAAAGCACAGTAGGTTCTGAATGCTTGGTCTTCGAATGTGAAATAAGGGACATATGGTCTTAGTGATTGAGTCAGGTCAAAATTTTGAGGTATTCCTTCTGTTTCCAGTAGCTCTATCACCTAAGAAACTTCCACCCATTTCCTAAGGGAAAGATGTATCCTTGCACATCTTTCATTTCAAGGACAACTATCAATACATTTGGATATTTTGAAGAACATTGTCAGGGAAAGCCAGTCATTTGCCAGAGAGTATACATAGTTGTATAAGTTCCAACAACGGAAAGTGGGGCTTATTACCCTCTGAATCACCCGGCTCACATATCTTATAAATCTGAGCTGCAGCATTTGTAGACAAATTCCATTGAGCAGGATAGGCTTCATTCTTAGGTAAGTGAGATCATTGCTAGAATGTTTAGGACAATTTTACCTTCTATTTCAACATCAGCAATTTCCTAACTTTAAAAACGCTCACAGATTCCATAACATTTTGAATATTTAGAGCTTCTTCCATACTGCTGAAAATTTAGAAAGATAAGTCAACTAGACACAAACAACGGGATGGTGGTGCGTTGGCTCAGAAAGTGTACTGAATCTTGTGTTCAACTAACATTTCTTTCTGAGTTATTCTGGATTTGCCAGCTGTAGTAAGTTATGAAAGGACAAAGTCTACTCGCAAAACCAAAAGAACATTATTTTCATTACTGATTGGCTCTTTAAAATTTTTCCTTTTTTAAATATTTATTTATTTATGTATACAATATTCTGTCTGTGTGTATGTCTGCAGGCCAGAAGAGGGCACCAGACCTCATTACAGATGGTTGTGAGCCACCATGTGGTTGCCGGGAATTGAACTCAGGACCTTTGGAAGAACAGGCAGTGCTCTTAACCACTGAGCCATCTCTCCAGCCCGCTATTTAAAATTTTTAATGAATATTTTTCATTTTACTTTTCTCTGTAGAGTTTTGTCAATGAGAGGCTAGGCAGTACAAATGAACCTTCCTTCACCTTGGCATCAGTTTACCAATGAAGGTCTCAATAGCATTGCCAGTTAGAGAGGGTAAAGCTAAATGGCTAAGATTCTAGTATGAGAAGAGATTTTTGCATCTGAACTTTCATTTGTACAGAAGCTAAACACCACCGTAAAAGCTTTCAGCGTACAGCTTCCAATCTTGAACATTCTCAACAATATACAGAGATAGGAGAGTTGTCAAGCCTAGGCTTTGGATTTCTTATTCTGGAAGCCTTTTCTAGGAGATTTTAACAGTCTACATTCGCAAACCTTATTTTCCACTATGTATCACACAGGCAGATGAAGAAAGATAAAACACATGACTTTTTTTGGCATAACCCATTATTCATATTAAACTCTAGTTGTAGTAGTTATAATAGCTTTTATTTCTATTATTACTAGCCCTTATATAACTCAAGTCTTTAAAATGAAGTCTTTAGTATGTAGATGTTTTGTTGGCTGAAAGTTAAAACTTTTTCTTTGCATTTGAAGTGAGATTATGATTTTCTTTTTTTTTTTTTCTTTTCTGGTCGCCTACTGTAATAGAAGAGTAGTTTCACTGTCTTTTGTATTTTGAGGTTATTTAAATATTTCTGTGCTCATGTAACACAATCAACATCTGCTCTCCTCATCGTAGTTTTTCCTGGCCACATGACTCAGTTGTGCTCAGGGAGAATTACATTAGAATTAAGTGAGATGCCTCTAGCAGGCTCTGCTCTTTCTGCATTTTCTTCACCAGTGTGCATATATCCAGCTGTTACTGCAGACATCAACTTCCAGAGAAGGGGAGTGACAGTGTGTAATCATCATGTGATTGATTGAGGGTCCCCAAGTCTATGGCATGTATAGCTGCTCATTTCTCTGCTTTCTCCAATAATGAGAAAAAATCATCTTTTTAAGGGAATGGGAAGTAACACGGTGAATGAGAGCATGGGCTCTTCCAGAGGACCCAGATTTGCTACTGAGCCCCCATGGTGCTCACAATGGTTTGTGACCTCAGTTCCATGGGATCTGATGTCCTCTCCTGGCATCCACTGGCACCAGGCACAAGCCAGGCAAAGATACATACGTAGGCAAAACACTCATACACCCCAAACACCAAATAAAAATTAAAAATAGCATTTTAAAGTCACGCCAGCAAAATTAGATTTTTCTGTTACTCTTGGCTGAAAGAGTTTCCAGTTGCTATATTTTTCAAGTAAATTTTGTATAGAACCATGCTATCTTTAGTTGCTTTTCTTATATATTTTCCAATGCTGAAAGTTATGATTTTGGTCATTAGAAGTTAGAATTTTCTAATATAAAAGGCAAGATATGAAAGACAAACTAAACTACAACTTCAAAGAAGCCAAAATGAACTCTTTGAAAACACTGTTAGGGAAGTGAAAAAGACAAATTGTGTGGAACCAAAGGGTTTGCAAGAATCTAGCTTATCAGACAAAACCTTCTTATTCAAAATGTGTAAGAAACTCTTGAGGAGGTTAATAAGAAGAATCATATTTTAAAAAATCACTAGAATATTTGAGCAGGCATGTCATCAAGGAAGATATACACGCATGTGTGGAAATTATGAAAAGATAGTCATGAGGGAAATTAAGATTATAATTATAGTTATAATCAGATCAGTCTGCACACCCACTAGAATGTGAAGCTTAAAAAACATGAATAATATAAAATGTAGGCAAGGGGCTGGAGAGATGGCTCAGAGGTTAAGAGCATTGCCTGCTCTTCCAAAGGTCCTGAGTTCAATTCCCAGCAACCACATGGTGGCTCACAACCATCTGTAATGGGGTCTGGTGCCCTCTTCTGGCCTGTAAGCATACACACAGACAGAATATTGTATATATAATAAATAAATAAATATTTAAAAAAAAATAAAATGTAGGCAAGAACTTCGAACAATGGAAACTTTCAAACATTGCCAGTGGGAATATGAAACAGTACAACCACTTGAGAAAACAAGATAACAGTTTTCTATAAAGCTAAACCCACATGTACTCCAGAAATACGTTCACCTACTCCTACCTATTTGTTCAAGACAAATACCAGTTGTATGCACATAAAAATGAGAGGCGAGTGCCAAATAGCTTTTTTGTTTGCAATTGGCTTAAACTAGGAACTTTCAGAATGGCTTTCGGCAACTTTGTGAGAAATGAAAATGACGTTAGACTCAGTTAGCTCATGAGTAGGAGGAGTGGAAAGCAATATGCACTCAGCATAAAGGAAACAAATGGAGGGGAAGCAGAGGGCACGTGGACAGTGATGTGGTCCAAAGCTCATCACACCGGAGTGTGTACTATCGCTTGGTAGATGCATGGGATTTAATTATGAGTATCAAGAGTTTTGAATGGAGTTCTTGATTCTTCAGCTTTGAAAACTCTTTAAGTTACCTGATATAGCACCCGACTTTAAGGTATTTAAATATTTCTATCTCGTTAATAATAAAAATTGGACTCCATGTATTCTTTTAGAGCTATAGACCAGTTGAATAATCAAGCAACGTTCAAAAAACTGAGCCCTGAGGCATTAATCACAATATGTAAAAACACTACATGTTGTCTGAGAGTATATTTTGGCATGGGGAACATAGGAAACACGAATCACTGACTTACTGATGCCTCTAAATTTAATCCCATTCAGGAGGGTAGAGTCTGTGACTATAAAATTAAGGCCTTGATATGAATGTGCATACCAATTTGTTATAATCAGGTCCATAATGGTAACTTAATAAGATACACAAAAACCTCCACTTAGGATATGCACATATATTTACTGATATATACTATATATCATAAATATAGTATATATATTTGACAAATATCAAATTTGTATAACCAAGCATGACTTTGAATTTCTGATTACCTTGCTTCTGCCTCCAAGTGCTAGGATTACAGATATGGTCTGCTATACTACACTCAGGGCTCTGCACATAATAGGCAAGCACTCTGACCACTGAGCAACTTTCCCAACCACATTTATTGTATGCTGTGGAAATAATTTCAGAGGATTTGAAAATTGATTCCTCTCCTAAAGAGGAGATATTCCTAAGGTAGAGATACTTGTTCTGTCTCTAGCTACTTCCAGTTTGAAACAAGGGCATAGCTTTAACATTGGCATAAAGCTGTAACTATGAGTTTATCTTTCATATTTATTTTTGCAAATTGTTTTGTACTTGTGGGAATCAATCTTTTAAATTACAGTTTTGTAATTCTCATAAACTAAAGAATTTAGGTTATAAAATTTGATACCTGGAGCCAGTTCTTATTAACTTGCACACACTGTTTACAAATTATGATTATTCGAGTCAGATGTCGAGATTCAAATCAATCTAGAGAAAGGTCCAAGGCAATGAAATTCCAGAGCATATGTTTTAATATTGCTATGAACTCATTAATATTGTTAGAAGCATATCACTTATTGAGACAGATAAAGAAGCAATATCACAGTATCACGATTAAAGACAAAATAAAATACACTGAATTTAAAACCTGACAAAAAACATTATGCTTGAAACTGAAATCTTCTGATTTGCCTTATAAATTTTAGCTTTTGCATCCTGTTTATATGCTGCCCTACCTGCCATGAAAGAAGACCTGCACATGTGATTGTTCAACGCCTAGCGGTATTAGTCCATGGTTTAAGTAGTGGTGGTGATAATGTCCCTTCGAGTATACAGTCATGACACAGGATCAGCCAAGGGCTCCCTGCTTGGAGGCAGGTGTAGGCAGTACTCTTATTTTAAACTCTATTGTCAGGTCAAACCAAATCGGTTTGATTCAGGCTGGAGAAAAGAGAGGCTCCACTCCAGTGGCTGGTCCAAGTGGCTTTCTATGATCTGTGTCGTTCCAGAAAGAGGTGAGTTAGAGAAGATATGACAAAGCGGTACTCTAACTCTAATTTCCTGTGCTGCTCTCTCCTCGCTCCGATGAACTAGAGGTGTCAAAGCAGCAAGAGAGAATGAAGAAAAGGATGCGAACTCACCCAACTTCTGGCTATGCTGCTTTCTAAACAACACTGAAACCTCCAGCCTAGTTCTCACACACCTGTGTACTTCTAAGCTCAGCTCCTTGACTTGGGCACTCTGCTGCACAGAGGTCCCTGCTGCTTGCAATATACTCTCAAGGACGTTAACGGGACTGACTATGGTTGCAGAAAAGCCGAATGGAAATCGTCCATAATCTGTCCCCAATGTTATGTTTTAGAGTGAATTTAGTTGAAAATGGCAGTACTAGAATGAAGGAAAATGCAGTCTTAAATTGTAAGTGATCTCCAATGCAGAGATACAGGTGGAGATTAGGAAAATGTGGGGTGAAATGATGCTCTTAAACATATGATCATTTGCCTACTCAATTTACAAAGAAATGATGGCTCTTTTCTGAATTACTAAGTTTACAGATAAAGTTTATTGAGAAAAGTACATTAAGAAACTTCTCTGGTGTTCTACCACCTCAGTGACACGGAAGAGATACAAGATTTCTTTGGGATGGTATTGGAGAAAAAGAAGATTAAATGTCTCCTCTAACCTGGCAGCAAATGGCTTTCCGTTTGCTTTAAGTGTGAAAATTCAGAAGGATGCATAACTGCAGGTAAATTACATAACACATTCCTTAAAATCTCTGCCAGTTTGGAGATTTCTGGACATTATTTATAACACTTGTTTTAAGTGAATTAAAATGACAGGCAATATACTTAATTTTCCAAAGGGGACAGAAAATACTTTGTTCGGTTTTATGGCTTCACAACTAATTATTCTGTTATATAAAAGCAAAATAATTAGTTGTGGAACTATAAAACTGAAGAATTACTCTAATTTTAAAGAAACCATGCCATTAACCTTTACTTCATTGCTTATTTTTATAATTGGCTTATAATTCTGGTGGGGAGTTAAAACGTATCACTTTCCTGAGGTGGCGCACATTAATTTGTATGAATAAGTTAATAACTTCAAGGAAGAAGTAGAGAGCACAAATAACAGCGAGTTTTGACAGGGTCCATGTGGCAGGTGGCCAAGCCACCAGACAGAAATATCTTTCTTGTAGTTCAAATAGAATATTCCCTCGAGGCGGATATTCCTGGCCTGTCCTTGTCACACAGCCAGCCTCTCCTGTGACAGGAAATGCCTGAGCAAAATTTGGGGAACATGTCATTTCCAATTAGTGTTGCAGTATTCAAAGGGAGTGGATTATCTCCACTTGCTTATTTTGAGAGAGATTTAAAAAAAATGCTTTAGCTTGAGATTGTTGGTGGGTTGGGTGGTTGGTTTTCATTAAAAATTTTGGTCGGATTACATGACTCAAAATCTCACTGAGACCCCAAGGCACTAAGGTGTTGGTTCAGCAGTTTTGAAATTTGCCAGAAAAAGTTTGTAAGGTTTGTAAAATATGTTCCACTTAAAATACAGCTTTGCCAGGAAAATAAGTCAACCATTTTCGAGCTATTAGGTATCTAATGTCGTTGTTACCGGAGCCATATCAGCTACTCAAATGAAGACCAAGGAAAAAAAACTCAGTTATTTAGAACTTGCTTGACGATTCAGTTGATTGAAATTAAAATTATTGCTGATAAGGCTGTTGGAGGTGGCAATAAAAATTCTGGATAGCCAATTAAATTGGAATGCTAGACAAGTGATGAATAAATTTCTAGTTCATGTTATGCCATTACATAATATTTGATATGTCTATATATTTCATAGTTAATACTCCATCACAAATGCATTGAATTGAGAAGGAGAGTCTAGTCGGTTGGGAGGTGTTGGCCATGCAGTGACAGCAGAATCTGGTTGTGAGAGAAGGGAAAGTGAAGAGAGGACCAGTGGGGTAATGGTGAAGGATGTGGGATAAGGATGTTAACTTGGACAATGTCATCTGATTTCTGATCTTTAAGAGATGTTTTAGCAGGCAACTATGTAGGTGTGGCACTCAGAGGAAAACTCTAGGTTATAAAATATAGTTTGTGAGTCTCCTGTTTAATGGTCTAAGAAACCTCTGTGTCTATGTGATCCTCTCAAGAGAACAGCAAGAAACTGAGTCAAATTCAACACCTACTTTCTTTTAAATAAGCCTAGCCTTCCTCCTATATTGAACCTACCGAAACAAAGTATTTTTTTAAATTGAGATAACTTACATATACTTGCTTTCGGCTCAATTGATTCCAGAAGAAGGAGAGACAAAGAAAAAAACTCTTAAAAAGTTATTTTTAAAGGAAAAATAGTTTACCCACACTACAGAAATTGCAAAACATAGAACTATACAACCAAGAAATTGAAATACTCTGTAACTCCCCCTGAAAGTACAACCAGCAATAGCTTTTGGTATTTACTCCTTCTCTATTTCACTTAACAATTTAAAGTGTCACTTGTTATTATATGCCCTTATAAGCTTTTAAAAAATCTTTCAGTGTGCTCTTAGAAATTATGAAATCATGGTATATATTATTGCCCTTTTTTTGATACGAGGTTTCTCTGTGTTACAGTCCTAGCTGTTCTGGAACTAGCTCTTGTAGGCCAGGCTGGCCTCAAACTCACAGAGATATTAATGCTCTTTTGATATAGCATTTTGTGTTACCACAACACAAATAATCTTGGATTTTATAAATGTTAAGTGTTCTTTCTTTAAAAAGCTCTTTGAATGTATTTATGAGTCAAAAGTATCTGCATTCCCAACATTAACAGATCTTTATATATTGTCTATTCTGTGAAGTTTTGCGAACTGCAACAGCATAAAAAATTCATCTAATCTGTTTACAGATGACTCTAAATGCAACCCCTCTCCAGATGGACAGACCTAGATGACCATGATTGGGTGAATCAATAAAGAGAACTATAGAATAAATAATTACTCAACAATATGAAAGGGTTGAATCACTGATTCATGTGACAGTATGTATGAATTTTATTTTGAGTGAAAGAAATTGGACGGAGAAAGAACAAACACTATATAATTTACATATGCCTAACTTGTAAGAAATCATTTAACAGAATTTAGTGCTAGATTCTGACTGTCCTTAAATTATAAGAGGAAACTGAAGCAGTGTGATAGTTCACCAATAATCGATTAATTTTCAGATTGTCAGAGGTTGAGAATACGTCCAATATTAGAAATAAGACTATTCTAGAAAATTTAGCATTGAAAGAATGAATGCAATAATGTTATTCAAATTGTAAGGCAAAATCTTTCCAATTCATAGTCCAGAGTTCATACTAATCTCTGGGCTTTTTCTTTAGCAAAATAATTGCTGGGACAGCATCTTAAACAACACAATCACCACCGTGCAGCTGATTGTCTGGTGACTATTTTATTCTGACAGGATTTGCTTTCCAGTCCTGAAAGAGGTTTTACAAATCTTTAGGGTACATTTGGGTTTGTGAATGGTCCATTCCCAGCAATGTTGGCAGGGACTGATTCCTTCAGAAACCAGAACAGCTGAATAAGCTATAAATAGCTTTGAATTTGGATGAACTAATTGGCTTATTCTTCACAAATGGCATGCCCATTTTATCTTTTGAAAGAGGTAGATTAGGATGTGCTGTGTGGAGGTTCAGAGGCACATCTTGAAGTTTGGGAATGATTTCTGCAGTGTGGATGTCGTGGAAGAAGCTAACACCCTTTCTTCCTTAACTGAGATGACTAGAAAGCTGATACTGCAAAGATTCGCCCTATGCTGGGTCTTCTTGACACCCATCAGAGATTACAGTTTCAACAGAAGAGTGTAAAGTCTCCTCTCCCACCTTCTTCAATAGATCTCTGTGTAGCATGAATAATAAAAACCCAGAGGATGATATTGGAGTTCAGACTGAAAATCAGAAAAGCAACGAGAGAGCTCTTACTTCTATGAAATCTTCAGAGGGAAAAGAGAGCGAGTTCCTGTTTCAACCACCTTCTATTCCTTTTTAGTGTTGGGATAAAGGTATGCATCACCACCGCCTGCCTCTAAGGCTAACTAGTGGCTACTGGGAGTAAAGGTGTTTGCCACCACTGCCTGGCCTGTTATGGCTGACTAGTGTGGCGCTTTTGTGTTCTTGTCTTCGGGCAATCTTTATTTATTAAAATACAAACGAGTTGTCATTATACTTCTGAGTATGGCAATTCAGATTGAAAAGTCTGTTAGGTCTGTACTGAGCTGCTGTGGAATTTCATTTTCTTCATCAGCCAACCTTGAAAGAACCGAGTCTTCCCATGCCTAAAAGCACATTCCAGATCTCAAAAGTCTAAAAATAATTTCTGTGTCTGGTTTCTCACATTATTTTTGGCTTCTAAGGTTTGTGTTCCTTGAACTGTGTTCTGCATGGTCCAGAGAACGATTTAGAATAGCTGTGGTCCACTTCATAGAACAGACGAGGATCTGATTTGTGCTCTTCTGTAATCACATTGGTTCCTTATTCTTGCTCTTGATAAAGTGGAAGAAATTTGGACATTTCTGTCCTTCTATCCAGCTGGATATTCTTCTTGAAGTGACTTTCCTGGCACCCATGATGACAAACAAGTGAGAGAAGCTGTTCTTTACATCTAGAGATGTCTATCGAAAGAGTGACAGAAGCCGTGCCCATATTTGATGATGATGATGAAGAGGTCAGAAAACCTAGACAAGTGGAAGGGATGGCTTTTGCCTGGACACCTACCAGAACTGCCAGCTGGGTCACTGGGCTTTAAGTGAAGGTCTTGTGTAAGGTAAATTTCCTGCTGGAAGGCTTAACTCTGGTTGATCTGCAGTGAGAAGGAGATACATC
Source organism: Neodon shergylaensis (assembly GCA_025134845.1). Lineage (NCBI taxonomy): Eukaryota > Metazoa > Chordata > Mammalia > Rodentia > Cricetidae > Neodon > Neodon shergylaensis. The sequence goes on along the minus strand of JABTXL010005037.1, from coordinate 17,593,824 downwards.
CTTGGATCCCCCTGTCCTGCTGTGCTATTTCCTTACTTCAACTGGACAGCTCAATATTTCTTAGGACCCCTGTTCCTCAGTTACACAGAGAAGCTCCGCTTCCAACCTGGCTTGGTTTGTCTACCAGTTAGGTGACAAGTTATCTCCAAAGAACCAGGATATCAAGCCTAGAAAAGCAGTTCTTTTGGTTAGAAATCAGGTACAGCTTGACAGTGCCCAGAGCACTGTGATAGGTCTGTGAGGTACGTATGCAAGAGTTGCTTCTGATTTTATCTAGATAATATAGTCTAATATTTTAAATACAGAAAAAGTGTCCCATGAATTTGATGCTCTTTGCATTATCTTAAAAGTGGTACCATTTTTATTTTATAAATGTGCCATCATGCGTATATGAACAGATAACTGAAAGATGAAAAGCCACTGTTTTATTTACTCACTGCTATGGTCTAATGTTTATGTCCCCTTCTAAAATTCACATATTGAAACTTTATCACTGATGATATTAGGTACACTGAAGGCTGAATGGATGATATGCTTTTAAAATAGGATCTTAACATAGCTGAATGAAAGATTTGATCTTTCCTTCTTCCCTCCCTCTCTCGCTCCTTTTCTTCCTTTCTTCCTTCCTTCTTTGGTTTCTTCTGCCCCTCCCACCTTTCCCCCTTTCTTTCTTCCTCCATTCTTTTATTTCTGTGTGTGTGTTTATGTAGAGGTCAGAGGACAGCCTATGGTACTAGTCCCCAAGAAATGATCATCTTGTTTTTTGAGAAAGGGCCTCCCCTTAACCTGAACTTTTCAACTGTGCCAGGGTGGTTTCTCAGCCAGTTCCAGTTATCCACACGTCTCCATCTGTCTCTATCTCCCAAGTTCTAGGATTATAAATCTGTCCCATCACACATAGTTTTAGTCTGTGGTGTACAGGAATAAACTCAAATTTTGGAAGACAAACACTCTACTGACTGCATCATCTCCACATTTGTTCCTTTTCCAAAGAATGAGGTTATAACTGCGTTTACTACGACCAAATAAACTTTTGCTAATGCTACACTGGGTGAAGCAATACGTCATTGCAGGACATTTGATCACACTGTGTGAAAATGTGTTGCTGTTTTACCTTACGTAGGCACCTTCTGATTGGTTTAATAAAGAGCTGACCAGCCAATAGCTAGGTAGGAGGGGTTAGATCTGACTTCTGGGGAGAGAGAGCACTACACAAGCATAGTCCCTAACTACATTTCAAATGCTGTCCTTACACCCACAGGTAATTCAGTACGCACCCCTCTGGGAAATGTCTCTTGCAATATTTGAAACCACAATCAATCTAAATACAGAGTAATGGAGTCCAATTCCAATGGATACTTCTACAATACAACTCCTGTATTGAAGGTCTATGTATCATTTAGGAGGGTGTGGAAAGTCTTTAAGAGCCAGAGAATCAGGAATGTGCTATTAAGTTGTCCCCCTTAAAACATATCCGGAATTTTCATCTCACAAAACCTCCGCGGAATTTTGCACTCTTTCTGCTTTTTAAAAATATTTGTTAATATGCAAGATATTCATCAGTATGGCTATAGGATAGGGTCATTTCAGGTTCCCTATCCTCAGCTGCCCAAGGAACTAACTGGGGACATTGCCCTGGGCACCTGGGGGCCACTCTAGGTTCATGTCTCTTACCAACCCTAAGGTGGTTCCCTTAATTAAGTTATGTGATTCCCTGCCTACTTCATGTTCTGGCTTTGTGGGAGCCTAGCCAGTTTGGATGTTCACCTTCTTAGATCTGGATGGAGGGGAGAAGACCCTGGACTTTCCACAGGGCAGGGAACCCTGACTGCTCTTCGGACTGGAGAGGGAAGGGAAGAGGAGTGGGGGGACGGGGAGAGGGGCGGGAGGAGGGGGAGGGAAATGGGAGGCTGGGAGGAAGCAGAAATTTTTTTTTCAATAAAAAAAAAAATAACGTTAGGAGCCAAATCCAGAATAACAAGCAGCATTTTGTACATGAAGAAGTGTATTTGACGGTTCAGATTTTAGTTCTGTTTGTAAATTGCTTTTCACAGAAATCCACAGATGATATGCTCAATACATACCCGGTGTTTGAAAAAAAAATATTTGTTAATGCACTATTTACTCAGCTCTCCTTTTATTGTTTCTATCTATTCTCTTTAAATCTCCAAAAGCATTCCTATGCATAGCTCCAAGAGTACTATCACACTTCTGTTTACTTCTGTGTTGAAGATGGAGCAGAAGATCTAAGGATCGAGATGAAGTGGTAAATCACGTTTAGGAGTCTGCTGGTAAGACTTGAACACAATTACAACTATGATTACCGCCACTCCATTCTGGACCTGCATAAGATTTTGTTAAACCTGCTTCCATATCATAGCTAGAGAGGGAAAAGGGGTAACAGAAAAGAAGTAAATCCCTTTATTGATGCAACAGAACTCGGCAAAAGTGTTGTGGAGAAAACAATGGTTGTTTACGTTCACAATGATGGGGTGAAGGCATTTGGAATTCTTGTTTGGAAAAATCTTTTCTTTTATTTGCCAGGAAGTAGGCATGCATTTTCATTAGGGACATTGTTGGAAAATCCCCACGAAGCAAAACATCTGCATCATGATCACAACTGTCAGAAAGATTCCCTGGCATGCAACGCAGTGAGCGTGCTTGTCTCAGTCAGTGGAGATGCTAACTCATTAAAAAAAAAAAGCCAGGCCTGAAAATGAACCAAATTTCATTTAACATTTGAAGTGATATGCCAGCTTTAATTATAGTATGAAAGAAGAAAGGCACGAGAAAGCCACATTTTATATGAAAAAAATATTCCATAGGACGTTTTCTCCTGAAAGATGAAAAGTAGGTCAGTTTTATCAATGTGAATAATGATTTGAATCTGAATGCATTATTAACCTGCCTTTGGGGATGACTCGAATCTGCCTTTGTATTTTCATATCTTTCAGATTAGATCATATTTTTAAAAATAGAGTTAGTTGGGAAAAGGTAGAGGGCAGATATGCTCAGAAAGTTTTAATGGGGTTGAAGTGTTCCATTAGTCACCTCTGGCCGTCGGATGAGTGTTACCAGTTTGGGATGGACACTCAGTCTCTTTCAGGCACTGGTGATTCCTGTCACACTGCCCAGTCATTTTTATCTAAGATAATTGTTAGCATAACTCAATGATAAGGGAAAACAATCTTTGGATTGTACATCTGTTTCACAGTGTACAGTTCCCTTTTCATGTTCTCACTACTCATCTGGATATACATTTTAAAACCTTGTGTTCAGATGTGTAATATCATTTAATCACTTTTATTATCTATCAGGCAAATTGCCTATTGTAAAATTAAAGAAATTCTATGTTGATATAGCTGAGAAATGTGAAACCTAGCGTCTGGTATTTTTAAACCCAGTGGTCTGCCCTGCTGTGTGACAAGACTGGGAATGTGTGCCTACTTATATCCTGTAGATTGCATTTCTATATTATTATTATTACTGGCAGAGAAAGGAAGGGTACCATGATTGAACAATGGATAAAAAGGATGACATCAATAACAGAAGAAAACTATCGAGAAAGCCATAGAACCAGAGGTTTTGGTCTGGCAGTTGTCAAATTTGGGTAGGATGTCTAATTAGATTATATGATCACAAATACAGCTAGGATGTGAGCTGTGTAGTTGCTTCCTACAAACTGAAACATTCTCTTCTGGAAGAAAATCCCAAAAGCTTAAGAAAGTTACAAAGTTCAGAAATCTTAGAAAGTTATAAGATTGATAAATTCCTTCTCCATTTTATATAAGCACTAGATTATTGAGGAAGAGAAGAGTATCTATTGGAACTGCCAGCAGGTTGTGCAGAGAGCTCTAGGCATGAAGTTTTCGTGAAGCTTTCACGACTTACTGTCCACGTGGAAGTGGACTTTTCACTGATGCTACTCCCTTTGCATCATTCGAACCCCTAGAAGTAAGCTATCTCAGCCATGATCCTGTAAGAAACCCCAAAGGTCACCGAACAAGATGGGTACAACCATCTCCTCAGTTGGTGCCTGTCTGGGTGAACAGATATCTGGTTTGTGTCTCATCACTAAAAGTCATGTGATAGGGTCATTGGGGTACCACACATATCAACTCATTGTGCATCTTAAAACATCAACTCTCAGCAAGATGTTGGATCTAATACCTACTAGTGTCTTAGGAGTGTGAGGATGAACAGGCAGCTGGGTCTGGAATAAAGAGTTTAGAAGTGACACCGTGTGATATTTATTTGAGAGAAGGTTGAGAAATTCCTTCCAGGAAGTTCAAAGTGTTTTTTCTTTAAGTTGGCTGGGTCTCAGAATTGCTGCCAGTAGTCATACTGAAGTGTGGGAGTAGTTTTGCCTGTATCCTTCCAGTTGGGATGTAAGCCACAATGGGCCATTTCAGAGATGGTTTCTTAGGCAGGAATTTGTGGACTAAGCAAGGAGATAAAATGTTGCAGAGACTTAACATAGAGTGTATCAGTGATGAAAGAAAAGTGTGTGTGTGTGTGTGTCTATCTGTGTTGGGGGAATTACTCACAAATGACAAGGACCTCTTCCTTTTTGAAATTGTAAATAATAGAAACCAGTATTTGTTTCTATTCAATAAACACGTTCTTCAAAGAACAACATTAATAAAGATAGGAGTCTCTCGCTTTTAATTATTTTACATAAATTAAAAGTTATTTGATAGACATAAGGTTTTATAAAAGGAAGTAATCAGTGAGGATCGTCTATCAAGAGTCACAGGTCCTTGATTACATTTGAATATTATTCAGTTTGACTGCTAAGTAACTAAGAGACCCTTTCGAAAGAACTGTAAGTGGCTTCTTGCTTCTTCAATGTGGCTCTTCTTAACACAGTTGCTTTCTTGTATCTGGTTTCGCTATTCACACAAATACAGTCTTTTCCTTTCTATGTGTTTTAATTTAAAGTTCTCTGTTTGGGTTCAGGAGAACTTAGACAGAAATGAAAGTTTTAATGCAGGATGATCCAAGGCAGATGTTCCCCAAATGTGGCTGCATAATCAAATCACTTGGAGACCCCTAAAAGAGCCCGGAGACCCTCTGGTTCCAAATACTGATCAAATTGAAGTGGGGTGAGAGCGAGGCCAAGATTATCTGAAAGCTTTTCAGGTGATGCTCATATGTGAGAAGGTAAGAACCAGTGGACCAAACACTAAGCAATGCCAATAATAGCAAGAAAGTTCTGTATAAAGCAAATCTGTGTTATTACTTCAGAGCTTTCAACTGTTCGGCAAGGTCCCAGGTGTTTAGCCCTGAGAAAGCCTGGGAATGCTTGCTTTACTTACAGACTTGGTTTTGTAATTGTCCTAAAACTGCCATAGTCTTAAAACCCGCCTCTGGACGCCAGATCCCTGCCCTTGAACTTCCATTTACATCCTGCTCTTTGTGTCAGGACTGCTTGCCTCCCTCTGGCCTAATGCTTAACAAGGAGAAAGAGACCTGTTACTTTTCTTCTACTCCTCTTTTTATATAGACACCTGTTCTATATTAAGAGAAATCATGAAGATATCAAGGCTCAGAGCAATGTCGCTGGGAAATTTTTACCATTTACCTGAAACCATGCTTTCATGAGTGCAGAGATTTTACCCTAAACTTTGATTTCTGTTTGCCCTGCCCTGTGTTGTGGAAGGACTTGCATTGCAAAATATCAACTCCTTTTCACTCACACTTTGTTGTATTTGCCAGCTATGAAGGTATACTTTCATACTTACAAACATGGAAGAAAAACACCCGAGACATGTGTTTTATGGTACCAATTTAATAGGAGAGCATTTCAAATTTCACTGGAGAATATTTAAAGTTCTCAGTCCCTATGATATCTATCCCTTAAGTGTACGCTTATAGCTGAACACACTGAAGATTAAGGACAGCTGATTTTAGCTTCTTGTGTCAAAATAAGAGATAACGAGACTCATTTTTTGTGTAGCATTTCTTTCCTTTGATAACGCTTCAGTCGCCACCCACAAGAGTATGGCAGTAATTATCAGAGACCACCTACCTAGTACCGAGATAATCTTTACCAAGGTCTTCTGACATGCCAGTATTTGCATACGCAAGGATGAAGAGACAGTATTCCTGCTGGGAAGGGATGAAAGGAACAACAGGGGTTTCCACATTCCTCACCTAAGTGTGTTACTTGTCTTTTGATATGGTCTCAGAAGAAGTTTTCAGGAATTAATTAATCTACTAATCAGAGAATGACTCACGTCTATCTCGTTCAGCAGTCTCTGACCTGAGAGATCAGAGATTCTGTTGGCCCAGCTGTTCATGGGAGATCATTTCTTAGCTTTAATTAACCAATTGAGAACACGTAACCTTTGGATATGGTCACCGGAGGGCAGGATTTTCCTCAGAGCGAGTTTCATGGAAACTTACATTCTGGTCCATCCTTGGGGAAATCCTAGCACAGAGACTAGTATTTAATGTCAAAAACTACATCTCAAAATGCCCTGTACTTGACACTTAAGGAATATAAACAAACTACCCACTCAAAACAATGTCAGAATTGGTGGTGAGAAGCTAGCGTTTGAAGCAGAAGACAAAGTAAAAGTGCCCAGGTCTTCACTTAGGCATAGAAAAGAAAAAGAAGGCATATAATTGCAGTGGTATTTCAATGTAATTTTAATACTTAAAAACTGCCTTAGGATCTGAGAGTAAAACAGTCCCACTGGTCAACCTTACTGAGCAGGTTATGGTAACACACACCTTTAATCTCAGTAGCCATAATGATACATCTTTAATCCCAGTAGCTACACTAGTTCCCATAGTAACTGAGCGGTGCATGACTTTAATGATGATGGTGCATGCCTTTAATCCCAGCCCTAGAGAGGATTATAAAACAGGAAAGAAAAAAAAACAACTCTCAACACACAATCTTATTCTAAGATTCCTAGAGATAGGATTACCATTTCGGTTTGAGGTCGAGGTAAGAGTCAGTGGTTGTTTCGCTTTTCAGATCTTCAGGTTGAATCCCAGTTTCTGACCCTGACTTTTATTAATCATGTTTCATATAAATGACTAAGCCTAGGAACATATCAACTTAATTTTTTTTAAAGGAATATAGTTCATGAGGCACATGGCTGGTCTTATTCAGCTCATATTAAGGTCTATGGGAACTCACTTTGATAGTTTAACTCACATTTTCTGCTCCCACAATCAAGGAGAGTTTTTCAGCAGAGGGAGTTCTAAAGATACCTCAGTGTGTTCTGTTTTTCCAAACAGTTTCAGATGTTAAGTTGGGTTGCTTAGTTGGTTGGGGCAGACTCATCTGCAGGTAGAATGCATGGTACCTCATCTCATCTGGCATTAAAAACTTGGCAAAGATCCTCCAAGGCTTAGAAAGAAAACCATGGTGATGAAGTGTTTTACAGTTATATTTTAGGAGTTCTTAAAATAAAAAAAAAACATTTTTTTGAAGAATATACCTCCTTTTAATAATTTAATAATTGGATATATATGTGTTTGTGCATCATATGTATGCTGGTATCCATTGATCCTCTGATACTGGAGTTACATACAGATGGTTGTCAGCCATGACATGGGTGCTGAGAATTGGATCCAGGTCATCTGGAAAAGCACCAGTGCTTTTTATTGCTGAGCCATCTCTCCAGCCCAAATAGGTATGGTTTTAATTTTCAAAATTGTTAAGCACCATACATTATGTAACAGTTTCCTCTAACATTGAAATATCCCATCCTTCAGGGAGAGGGTCCTTAAACAGGAAAGTAAACAATTCAAAAGATTCAGGAATTCCCTGAAACCAAATAGATTCACTACTCCTCTTCCTGCCAGGGCAAACTATAAAAACCTGAAATTCTATCATAAATGTAAATAACTTTTCCAATGAAATGGTCGAATATCCAAGGTTATCAAGCTAATAGTTTGCATTTGGAAGGTGTCACAGGTGAATGTAAGGAATCCTAGGTCAAGTACAGTATGAACTGAGTGGCTGTGTGGGCATCTCATACTGCTTCTGCTTCACTCTTCCAGCCATTCCGGAGGACGGAGGAAGTGAAAGGAGAGTCTTTTCTGTCACTTTTTTAATAGGTTGGAGCAAAGAGGGATCAATGGAGAAGAGAACAGGAACTGGCCCTTGGAACTGCTATACACCTTTATTTCCTAAATGATCTGTGACATTAAACTGAAAATATGTTTTTTTTGAAAGGCAGTGTCAGAAATAGTATCTCTCAAAGATTCTTTCTCTATTATCAAAATGAAAAAATATTATTATTCAGTTGCTTTATTTTTAGTGTATTTTTTAAAACTTTTATTTTTTTTACATACAAAACCCAGTTCCGTCACCCTCCCTGCACCTTTCACCCACCCTAATCCCCATCCACTCCTCAGAGAGTAGAAAGCTTCCCATGGGGAATTAACAAAGTCAAGCACATCACTTTGAGGCAGGACCAAGGCCCTCCCTTTGGTTTCTAGGCTGAGAAAGGTATCCCTCCAGAGAATGGGCTTTCAAAAGACAGTTCAAACACTAGGGATAAATGCTGGTCCCATTGCCAGTACCACAGATTGTTCCAATCACACAACTGTCACCCACATTCAGAGGGCCTAGTTTGGTCCTATGTAAGTTCTCCCACTGTCAGTCCAGAGTCAGTGAGCTCCCACTAGCTCAGGTCAACTGTTTTTGTGGAGATCTCCATCATGGTCTTGACCCCTTTGCTCATATTGTCACTCCTCCCTCTCTTTGACTAGACTCTGGGAGCTTGGTCGAATGCTAGCTGTGAATCTCTGCATCTGCTTCCATCAGTTACTGGGTGAATTTTCTACGATGACAAGGTAGTCATCAATCTGATTACAGGGGAATGCCAATTCAGATACCCTCTCCACTATTGCTTAGGCTCTTAGCTGGGGTCATCTTTGTGGATTCCTGGGAATTTCCCTAGTGTCAGATTTCTTGTTAGTCCCATAATGTCTCCCTTACCAAGATATCTCTTTTCTTGTTCTCCCTGTCTGTTTTCCCCCATCTTGGCCAATCCGTACCCTCATGTTCTCCTCTGCCTTTACCCCTCCCCACCACTTCCAATGTTCTCAAATTTTCCCAAGACTTCTTGTCCATTTTCCCTTTCCCAGGGGATCCTTGTATGTCTCTCAGAATTCTCCTTGTTACCTAGCTTCTCTGCTATTGCAGATGATAGGTTGGTTATTCTTTGCTTTACATCTAATATCCACTTATGAGTGAGCATAAACTTTCAAATCCAATTAAAAAATTTTGTATATTCAAATTAGTGATTGCATTCAAGAACCTCAGTTTTTCTCTTTCTCTAGTTATCAGTATGAACATCGATACCAAGCACATTGACATAGAATTCAATAAATGTTTTTTCTAATTAGAAAGAAAACTAATAATCAATTTACCCAGATGTATACATAGCTGAATTATTAATATTTTGCTTATAGACTCATGTTTAAGGAAGCATGCACTATAAAATAACTTTTAAAATGAATGATGATTTTGTATAATCAAACATTTCTATAATCTTATAATGCAGTGTAAATATTTTCATCATTGAATAAAGGGAAAATGACGAGTAAAGGGAAAATGGTTCTAATTCCTTTATAAAATGGTAATGGTTTCTATAATAGAGGCAAAATAATTTAAACCGAAATTATGTTTTTATTGTTCACTATGATTATCTAATGAATGTAAAGCTAGGATAAATGTTCTGAAATTGCCTTTAAAGCTATAACTTAGCAAAGGCCTATACTTATTATATTGCAGTTCAAGTTCAGGACAATCCACTTGCATCATTATAGGATCTGATTGTAAACAGTTTAGTTTTTGCCATTTAACCCAGTACTTGGAGTATTACAAAGCCCATAATCTACACATTTTCATCATATATATATTCACAATGGCATAATGATGAATACATATATATATATATATATAATTTTTTTTTCAAGACAGGGGTTTTCTGTAGCTTTATAGAGCTCTCCTGGAACTTTCTCTGTAGACCAGGCTGGCCTCAAACTCATAGAGATTTGCCTGTCTTTGCCTCCCAAGTGCTGGGATTAAAGGTGTGCACTACCACTGCCCAGTTTTAGAGTTAATATATTAAGGTGACTATTATCCAAATTTGTCTTTCCTTAAATAAAAATTTAAAAATCAAGTATGATTCAGTAGCTTCATTACTTGATGTCCTAATGTCATGCAGATCTTGAAAAATGCCTCTCTTGGCTATCATAATGTACCCAAATTACTTAAGGTAAATGAACGCTGTAAATAGGCCTCTTCCTCTTAATTACTGTTTAAATAATTGCCTTTGCTTGACAAGGTGTTTTGTATGAAATGTCAGCACAATGATTTGAATCACACATAATTACAACTTTCAACCACAATAATTAATAAATTATGGTCCTCTTATGGGACTATTCTCAATCATTTTAAATATTTATTTTTGACAAGTCAACTGGCCATAACTTTCTACATCATTTGGATTGCTTCCAGTCTTCCTTTTTCTTGGATTTTTTCCTTTTAATTTTAACTGGTAACTAAATGACAAATCTTTATTATAGTTGTGGGAGGGAAGATTTTCTACCTTGTTTAAGAAAATTTGTCACTTAATCGCCAGCATTCCTGTTCTCTCAGTGAGTCAGGGTTCTTGGTTAGACATTCTCTTGCACAGGAAGTAAATCCTTTATTTTATTTTATTTTTTTTTTAAATTTTTTTTATTAAAGATTTCTGTCTCTTCTCTACCTCCGCCTCCCCTTTCCCTCCCCCTCCCCCAGTCAAGTCCCCCTCCCTCGTCAGCCTAAAGAGCAGTCAGGGTTCCCTGCCCTGTGGGAAGTCCTAAATCCTTTCTTATAGGTAAAGGAACTGAATACTGTCTGAGAAATTTCAATGGAAAATACTTAAATACATTTTCTCAAACAAGGAATCAATGATCAGTGGGAATCTCGCTCACTTTTCCTCTCTATTGATTTATACTCCTCAGGAGTCAGCTGGGGAAGTCTGTGGAAAAATGTGTGTGGCGCCTTTGCCTTCGTTTCACTGTATGACTACCGACATATCAGGTTAAAGAGACCCGATGGTTTCCTGTAAAGAAAATGTGTGAGCTGGACATGGTTAGCACACCCTTTGCGTCCCAGGCGGGGCAGAGGTAGTAAGATTTCTGTGAGTCAGATGCTAGCCTGATTTCATAGTGACATCCAGGTCAACTGAGACTATGCAGTGAGACCTGTCTCAAAAAAAAGAACAGTCAAATGATATCAAGGAGACCAGGAAACAGAATCAACTAACTTGGTGGCCATAGGGCCACACAAAGACTGAAGCAAAAATCAGGATGCTTGCATGGGTCTGACCTAAGCCCTCAGGGTATATGCTATGGTTGCATAACTTGATCTTCTTGTGGTCCTTCTAACAGTGGGAGTGGGGCTGACTCTTTTGCCTGCTTTTGGGACCCTTTCCTCCTACTGGGTGGTCTCTTCTAGCCTTAGAACAAGGCAGCAAGATGCCTAGTCTTATTGCTTCTTGATAAGCCATGTTTGGTTGATATCCCTGGGAGGCCTGGTCTTTTCTGATGTGAAATGGAGGAGGAGTGGATGTGGTGGAGATGGGAGGGATGGGGGAGGGAAAACTGGGGGAGGGATGTAATACATGAGAGAAGGATACATTTTAAAAACATTATAAAAGGAGAGAAAAATGACAACAAAACGTTTGACCTCTACACGTAAGAATCATCAATGTATTTTGCATGAAAAATACATGTACCTTGTCATCAGGATTACACTTCAGTCAGTCACCTACCCTTCCATGATTATGTTGCTACGGCTCCTTGGCTCGTTTCTAGAAGCAAGCCACAGGAGAGGGGACAAACACTGTATAATGGTGATGAGCCTCTCACCTAGGTAAAGTGAAGGTAAGCGTGCTGCTGGATTATTCTTTGCTTTGACTTTTATGGTTATTAAACCTTTTGTTTACTTGCATAATTCCAGTGACACTTTCAAAGACAACTTTGTTTTTTATATTTATTTATTTTTACTTATAAATTTCCTCCTCCTCCCATTTCCCTCCCTCTCCCCCTCTCCCTCTCCAGTCCAAAGAGCAGTCAGGGTTCCCTGCCCTGTGGGAAGTCTAAGGTCCTCCCCCCTCCATCCAGGTCTAGGAAGGTGAGCATCCAAACAGACTAGGCTTCCACAAAGCCAGTACATGCAGTATGATCAAAATCCAGTGTCAAAGACAACTTTGATTTATGCTACTCAGACACCTCTGAGCTTTGATGGCTACCTACAATTTCTCAAACTTCTTTTATTTCATCTGTGAAATTATTATACCAAGGTGTGATAACAGATCACTTTCAGATTACCAAACCCTGAATTTTTAAGAAAAATCTTTGAACATTTTAGTTTTTCTGGAAAAGGGGTCAATAACTTTATCAGACTCTTGAAGAAACTAAAGATTCTTCAGAGGCAAAGAACAGAATAAATACGTTAGCATTCGGGCATTTTGCTGGCCCACCCCCTATCTCCTGGCAAGAGGCACCTGTCAGCTTTTCAGGCAAATACATAGCCAGCCCCAGAGTCTTCCAGCCACTCATGCTCTTGTCGGTGTTCAGGCAAATACTTAGTCAGCCCAAGGCCCTATCATCGAACATCATACACTGCGTGGCTGCGTAGAGCTCTGTACGCATGCCCAAAGGGACTTTTTTTTTTTAATCTTCTTGCTGTTTTTTTTTTTAAGAATACATGTTGTTATGAACTATAGCTATACAGTTGCTCGCTTGACTTTGCTCCTCCTCTGTAGTAGCTGGGATTGTCTATCTTTTTATTTTATTTTTATTTTTCTAAAAAGAAAACAAACTATCTCTTTTTATTTTACATACCAATCCCAGTTCCCTCTCCCTCCCCTCTTCCCATTCCTTACACCTATCCCCTCCCCCATCCATTCCTCAGAGAGGGTAAAGCACATTTCTTTGGATACAGTCTTCCCTACTATATCCAGGCTGAGCAAAGTACCCATCTGAAGAGAATAGGTTCCCTACAAGCCAGTACAAGGAGTAGGGATAAGTCCTGGTGCCATTGCCAGGGGCCCCGCAGTCTGTCCCACCCATACAACTGTCACCCACATTCAGAGGGACTAGTTTGGACCTATGCTGGTTCCTTCCTTGTCTGGCTGGAGTTGGTGAGCTCCCATTAGCTCAGGTAGACTGTTTCAGTGGGTATCCCCGTAATGGTTTTGACCTCTTGGCTCATATTCTCACTCCTCCCACTCTTTAACTGGACTTAGGGAGCTCAGCTCAGTGCTCCTCCGCTATGGGTTTCTTCCTCTGTTTCTATCAGTTGCTGGATGAAAAGTTCTATGGTGAGATTTATGATAATCATCAGTCTGACTACAGAAAAAGGGCAGTCCAGGCACCCTCTCCTCTTTTGCTTGAGATCATCTTTGTGGATTCCTGGGAATTTCTCTAGTGCCAGGTTTCTTGCTAGCAAGATATCTCTTTCCTTGCTCTCACCTCTGTCCTTCCTCCATCTGGTTTTTCTCACCCTCCCTTCTCCCCCTACCTGCGTGCTCCCAATTTTGTCAGGCAACCTTGTCTATTTCCCCTCCAAAGAGACTTTTTAAGCAAGCTCTACCTGGCGCTGGCTCTCTCTTCAGTACCTCCCTTCTCTCAGTTGACTTTCACGATTTCCTCTCTTCTTCCTCTTATCAATAAACTTCTACATAGGCTTACTTTATGTCATGATTTGTTCTTGCTGCCACCGCTAAACTACAACACTACATGGATCTTAATTTCCCTTTAACCCCATATATACTGCTAACATTTGTGTCAAAGACATTGTGCATTTACCATATGAAAATCCATACAATGGAGTCTTAAACAGAATGAATATTTTTGATTGCTCATTAGCTGATATACACCATATATACTAATTTTTATTGCAATTAAAATGGAGGATAATTAATCTTTACCTTCTGTCTCATGAGATATCTGACTCTTACTAAACTTAATTAACTTTAATAAAAGAAATGAAGAGGGAGAAATCATAAACTTGAAACTACTGTCTTTCAAAGATTAGGCTGTGTTCTATTTCTATCTTTCCCCACTGGGCCTCAGATTAAAAAAAAAAGACAGAATCGAAGTCATCATAATTTTTATAGTACAAGCTCATCATTGTCTAACAATCCATGGGTGTCTTACATTTCTAATTTTTCTATTTATTAAAAAATAAAAACTAACTTTTTATTCTTTCACATATCAATCCCAGCTCCCACTCCCTCTCTCTTCCTGCTCCCTGACCCCTACCCCTACCCCATCCCCCCAGCCACTCCTCAGAGGGCAAGGCACATGGCTTTGAGAAAGGACCAAGGCCCTCCCCCTTATATACAGGCTGAGCAAGGTATCCCTTCAAAGAGAATGGGTTCCAAAAAGCCAGTACAAGCAGTAGGGATAAATCCTGGTCTCACTGCCAGTGGTACCTGCAGTCTGCCCTAGCCATACAACTGTCACCCACATTCTGAGTGCCTAGCTTGGTCCCATGCTATCTCCATCTCCGTCCAGCCAGATTTGGTGAGCTCCCATTAGTCCAGTTAGTAAGTTGTTTCAGTGGGTGTTTCCATCATGGTCCCAACCGCTTTGCTCATATTCTCACTCCTCCCACTTTTCAACTAGACCCTAAGTGCTCAGCCCAGTGCTCCAAAGTGGATCTCTGCCTCCGCTTTCATCATTTGCTGGATGAAGGCTCTATGATGATATGTAAGACAGTCATTAATCTGACTACAAGGCAAGGCCAGTTCAGGCACCCTCTCCACCATTACTTAGGGGCTTTGCTGGGGCCATCCTTGTGTGTTCTTGGGAACCTCTCTAGTGCCAGGTTTCTTCTTAGCCCTACAATGGCTCCCTCAATCAGGACATCTCTTTCCTTGCTGTCATCTCAGTACTTCCCCCACATTGACCATCCCATTCTCTCAAGCTCTCCTACCCTCTCGCCTTCTCCTCTTTTCTCCTTCTTCCCTCACTTCTCCCCTAACCCCCACACTCCCAATTGTCTCAGGAGATTTTGTCTATTTCCCCTTCTCCTTGTTACTTAGCTTCTCTGGTGTCTTGGACTATAGGCTCAATATCCTTTGCTTTATAGCTAGTATCCTCTTATGAGTGAGTACAAACCATGCTCATCTTTCTGGGTCTGGGTTCTTTCTCTCTCTCTCTCTCTCTTTCTCTCTCTCTCTCTCTTTCTCTCTGTGTGTATGTGTGTTTTTGTGCCTGTGTTTCTTCTGTCTGACACAAAGAGAAACACAGACACACCGAAACACAGACAGATACGCACAAACACATACACACACAAAAAACCTTCTCATTGAAACAAAAGTGAAAATAACAAGACTAAATTAGACACTATCTGTCTCACCACACTCATAGCTGTGACTCTTCAGAGAAAGATAAGTGGATTTTAGTGAAGGAAGAAGTAAATTGACTAGTTAAACAGAGTACTGAGAAAAAAGTTGTGTGTGTGTGTGTTATGTGTAATCATGTCATACATGGAAGGGCTTCATGGCTTATTCAGTACATGAATTTGAAACTGAAGATGTATCCTGATATAAATTTGGATGTGTGTTCACACTTATATGCAAAAGTAAACTCCAGGTGCAAATGTTTGAAAAGTAAAATTTTTGGTAGAAAATATAGGTAAGTCTGTAGATGTTAGGGTTGGGAAATATAAGATTTCTGAAGAGCACAGATTATTTTAATAACTGAACATGTAAAACTAACAATTATATTAAGGAAAGCCATCTTAAAAACAAACAAAAGACTGCCATAGTCTTGTGTGTGTGTGTGTGTGTGTGTATCTGAATGTAAGTGGAGGCAGACATATACCCCTCCTTTTAACCTTAAGAGTCTCTTGTTTTGCCTTTTAATATGCCAGGATAACAGGCCAATGAGCTTCCACAAATTCGGCCCCCAGCTCCCATCTTGCCTTAAGAGCATTGGTTCTCTGAGAGCTCTAGGAATTCTAGCTCAGATGCTCGGGCTTAAGTGACAAGCTGTGTGCTCCCTGGGACATCTCTACAGCTCCCATCGTCTATTAATATTAACTACTCTTGTACCTTTTAGCCCATTCCTGCATAAATAGTCATGGGCGTTTGTGGTCATCTAATATGAGACACATGTGCATCATTCCTCAGAGTTAAAATGGGAAATAAGTCAAATGACAATCCGTGGGAGGGTAGATTAAGAAGGCGTCTTATCACTCACAGTAGAATTTTAGGTGGCAGTCAAAACAAATGAATCACTGGAAAACAAAAAATATGGCTAAATCTTAGCAGTAACTGTTAATTTAAAAAAAACTTGATGATTTCATGAATGTAAAATCAAAATAAGCATATTTAAAAATAAATATATATCTAAAATGCATATATGTATTTACACCCATATATATGTCTTTAAATCTGGAATATGTCCTTTTGAGTGAAAAAGACAGGAAGGGAGAACAGAAGAAAGAAAACAGAAGAAAATAGCTGTTTTGCATAGATTTGGTTAAATATATTGGTAGCAATCTTATTTTTTTTTTGATATATGTGAATCACTGTAAGAAATAAAAGAATGCTTGTTGAGGATGTGCCAATCGGTAAGCTAGCAATTTCAATGGGATTATATAAATAAACTTGTCCCCATCTACGGTGAAAATATGAAAGCATGAAAAGGTTAGGTAATTTGTTCAACAGGGGGAAAAGCACTTGTCACCTACGGTGCCCAAAATAGAAGTTCTGCTTTCCACTCCTGTGGTCAACAGAAGACAGAATGCTTGCTTCCTTTGACTGATATAAAATACAGCTTCTCCAAGGAGTCTGTTATTCTGAACTACTGTGTAAGGACATGTAATTACAAGCTTCTTGAATGTACTGTTTATTTTATCATTTGTAATCACAAATAAAAGCTTGCAGTGAGTATTTACCCAACAGTGACGCTAACAGTCTCCAGTGGCATTGCACGCTGCTGCGAGGGTCCATTTAGATAACTTTAAGATCAGTGACCCATTAGAGCAATTAGAGTCTATGAAGGTTCCTGCCACACAGACCCTCTTCTTGCTACAAGAAAGTGACATGTTGAAAACACTTTGCACATCATAAAAATAAATGTGTCTACTCAGATAAAGAAAGCCACAGAAACAGAACTACAATTGTATTTTATAAATTCTTTTTCTAATGACTGAGGTAATCACTTTCCTGCTGCATTTTCCCGGAAGAAATTATGAATCATATCCTTAAAAGCAAGTGCAATGAGTACATCTATTCCTTGTCATTATTACAATTATCATTTTAATATGCATAGCATTTATGCAAATACAGAAAAGGAAGCACATATGGCCAGTAATTATAAGAAGGGATGTTCAGCGATTTAGTGATCAAAGAAATGCAAATTCTTGCTACAATAAGATACCATTTTTTAGTGGTGAATACTCCAATGTCTTCACTTTCAATTGGTGAATATTTAAATGTCTCACGTACAGTTAAACATCCCATTGCATATGTCATCCCCATTCAGTGCACACACTTACATATGTTCACATAGTTTTATCATTCACATGTGATGCTATCATTCCATGTAGATAATATATAACCCACATAAAGAAGGTTGTGTAACTACACAGAATTGGTAAGACTTTAAAGAAGACTAATAGAACAATATTGTCATGTTGATCCCTTAATGTCTTACTGGGGAACAGTCTTTATTTTGAGGGTAAATAATGGGAAGGTATGCTATGTTTTTCAGAGTCTGTTGTGTGTTGCTATGGTTTGAATGTGTCCTTCCAAAATTCAAATGTTGTCACTGTGAGAGGGCCAGGGAACACCACCTTTCAGACTACTAAGTCATTGTTTATTCATTTGTGGAAGTAAGTCTTTACAAATAAGTCTTCATCAGCAGACAATCTAGCCCCCTAGCTTGTCATTCCACCTGCTGACTTGTGGGTATGAAGAAAAAAGACCCAATAGGTGCTAGACGCTGCCACCTTTCCTAGGGTGTTCTAGTGTTTGTTCCTCATAAACTACACAGTCTCAGCTTTTTTTGTTTTTCGGTAGCATCAAAAATTGGACTAAAATATATTTAAGTGCTCATTTATCCCCACCCCCTGCATTTATCCTTGATTTGTGTCATACACTACAAAGGATTAAATGACTTTTTTTTAAATAAAAATAGATGATTGCTTCCTGGAGATTAAGGAAGCCAAATCCACTAAATCGCTTATTTAAAAAGTTTAATTTTGGTTTATAATAAATTTCATGGAGTAGCACCCTTCATCGGCTTAGTCTGATGGTAAGATTTCAAGAGGTTCTTTTGAATGAGAAATTGTTGATGTTATTCTTAGGATTCAATCACTTTTGTGCCTGTTTCAATAGTTGTGGGTGCTTCAAGTTGCAACTTAAATGTCTTCTGATAACAAAGAGGATCAAATACTCATTACGAGCAGAAGGAGACACTTGAGTTTTCTAATACACTTCAGTTGAATTCAAACTTTAGCCAATCCTTTGTCTCCGAGGGAAATGAAATCATCTTGGAAAGTCATCATCAACAGCCTTTGTTCACCAGGGAAGGCATTTAAATCCTTCTTTTGAATTGGGATGCTCTGAACAGAAGTAACCTTTGGAAGAGTTTTGCCCTCCTCCCAGGTGTCTCTAGAGCATCTCCTGGATGGCTGACAATAGGCATCTTCCTTTTGGCTTCCTTGACCCCTCTTGTAGCAGGAAAGACTGGGGGTTTCTATGTCTACTTTTTTTCCTCTAAACAGCACACATTCAGAGTCTCCCAGCAACGGAAGAAACTGTCATTGTAAGGACATGGAACCACTATACCTCAACTTTAAGCCTAGCATTTACAAGAATGTCTCATCACTGAAATAAAATTCTCTTGTGAAACTGTTATAAGATTCTTCTAGTCTCAAAAAAATAGAGTGAGACTTCTGACCCTGGTTCAGTCAAGTATATGAGTAGTTTTCCTCTGAAAAAAACAAAACAAAACATGAAATTTAAGGTGCTAAAACTATGTACTTAGTTCAAGTTCTAAATAAAAACTTTGGAAGATAATAGTTTCAAAGACAAAGCTATGTAATGACTAGGACACTTTCAAGGGCCCGGGCAGAGCATCTGTTAGGAAGATGCAAGGCTTTGACACTAATGTATGCTGATGGTGAAAGCGATAAATGCCTCTGGCTTTATTCACCACACTAAGAGAGCTGGGTTTTAGATGGAGAAATTGTGTATGTACTCCACATACACAGGCTCTGCCAAGACTTCTCTTTCATTAGGGCTTCTGCTTGATTAAAAAGCAGTTCACTGTCGGAAGAACTTGGCCTTTAACAGTATCCAGGAAGCATCACTCATGGGCACCGCGGGTCATTAGCCTTCATATGGTACATAAAATTCAGAGTTTTGCTGCAACAATGACAGTTTTCGCCCAGTTGCACACAGAGTGGGAAGGACACAGCTGTTATTTTCACCACAATTGGCTTCAAAATATTAGCAAAATGTCAGAGTTGAGGAGGAGGGTATGCCAAGTGAGCAGAGGTTCTACTTGAACTCCTCATCAGTTCAAGTATTTCTAGACCACTTGACTTGATACAGCTCTCTAGTTTACTTATGGGTTCTTTTCCCTGGAAAAGTGTTGAGACTTTCATGATGGTCAAATATAAGCTTAGTAATGTACTTTCCTTTTAAAGTGTGTGGATTTTCTATAGTGAAAAAGGAATGTACACTGTGTGATGTAGTTTTGAGAGGTTCAGATATCAGCTCTCCTGACTGTGTGCGCATTGGTAAGAAACTTGTCACAAAACCATCTGACTTTTGTGTCCCATTCTACTTGGCAATGCAAATCAAATCAAAGGAAATGCGAGGGCCATCAACTTTGACACTTTCCAATTTTAGTTCCATGTGAAGAGAAGGAGAGATGCATAACTATAAAGCCAGCTACATTTTCTTTAAATCTGTTCAATGCAGTGGTATCCTAGATGCATTCGTCCCAGGATGATAGTTGTGCGTGAAGAATCCATGCCACTTTATCCATACATAAAGAAGAACATTAAAAATTTACTAAACCAGCAAAATCCCAACCCCCACACATTTCCCCATGAATAACTGTGGCTTTTGTGAAATAAGGGAAGGGAGCAATACTAAAAGTTAAATAAAAAGTGACACATATGTATATATACATCTATGTGAGAGCTCTTGCTTTACATGTTTATACATGACTCTCAGTTTAGGATTTCCTCTTACTGAGAATTCACATATGGCCCAATAATAAATTAGCAAACTCTTTCTCTGTTGAGGGGCTAATGTCTAGAATGTTCAAGAAACTTAAGAGAAATTATTTTTGGTAATTTAATCTAATTTGCAGGTAAAAGGATGGAAATGAAAAAGATCATCCAGAGTAAGGTAGTCCAGACCTAGAAAGACAAGTATGGTATATACTCACTTATAAGCGGATATTATCTGTAAAGGATAATCATGCCACAATCCACAGACACAGAGAGGCTAAGTAACAAGGAAGACTCAATGTGTGTGTGTGTGTGTTTGGGGCAGGGGGAATGCATGAATCTCTCTGGGAAGGGGAAATGGATTTATTGGGTTGACTGGGGGTGGGTGGGGTTGAAATCAGGAAGAATGGGGGGTGGGTAGAGAGAGTTCTCAGAGGGATGACTGGAATTGGGGGGCATTTCAGATGTGATGTGGAAACCTAATGCAAAGGAAATTCCCTGGAATCTTCTACGATGATCCTGGCAAAGACTCCTAATAACAGAGGATACAGAGCCTAAACCAGCCATCTCTGTAACTAGGCAAAGCTTCCTATGCTGGGACTGGGACATCAACACAGCCACAAAACCTTTCAATCTACAGATTTTTTTGCTTGAATAATGGGCTGGGGCTATGATGGTGTAGAACTTGTGGGAGTGGCCAACCAATGATTGGTCCAACTTGAGTCCCGTGCCACAAGAGGGTGTCCACACCAGACACTGCATGGATGGCTAGGAACCAGAAGCTGGACAGCCCAGAGACCTACAATCGAAACAAACACAACTGGGCAAAAACAAAACAAAATAAATCAATGACGTGATTCCTAATGATATTCTGCTATACGCATAGACTGGAGCCTAGTCCAGTCATCATCAGAGAGGGTTCATCCAGCAACTGATGGGATCAGACACAGAGATCCACAGTCAAACATTAGGCAGAGCTCGGGGGATTTTGTAGAAGCATTGTAGGAGAAGGTCAAGGACATCACAAGAATATGGTCCCACAGAATCAACTAAGCAGGACTCAGAGGGACGCGTAGAAACTGCAGCAACACTAAGGGAGCCTGTGTGGGTCTGAGCTAGGTCCTTTACTTATATGTTACCATTATATTAGCTTGGGCTTTAGTGGGACTCCTAACAGTGGGAGTAGGGGCATCTCTGACTCTTTTACTTGCTCTTTGGACCATTTTTCTCCTACTGGGTTACCTTGTCCAGCCTTGATATGAGGGTTTGTGTCTAATCTTCTTGTAACTTGTATGCCATATTCTGTTGATATTCCTGGGAGGTCTGCTCTTTTCTGAAGGGAAAGGAGGAGGAGTAGATCTGAGGAAGAGGGGGAGGTACAGGAGAGGGACTGGGAGCAGCAGAGGGAGGGGAAACTGCAGTCAGGATATAAAATAGGAAAGAAGAATAACTTTTCAAAAATGGGTGAGAGAGCACAGTGTCCACTTCTTAAAGTATACAAAGGCCATCATCACTAGAGAAAAAAATACACAGAGAATCATAATTAGCTACTACATTACCCTAGTTGGCTGGCTGTTATCAGAGCAAGCTAAAGGTTACTGGAATTATCCAGCAAAGGGGAGAGGAGGGTTTATATGAACACTGTTGATAAAAATTCACATTTCTAAAACTACTTTGAAAAATGTCATGAAAGTTCCTCAGAAAATTAAAAATAGAACTAATGTATGATTCAGCATTTCCAGTCTGGGAATATACCCAAAGGAAATTAAATTGGAATGTGAAAGAGATGTCTGTGCTTCTATGTTTATTGAAGGATTATTCACAAGAACTAAGAATTAAAACAAAGCCGGCAAGACAGTTCAGTGAGTGGGTAAAGATGCTTGCCACCTAGCTGATAATCCAAATTCAATCCCTGGGATCTACATGGTGGAAGGAGAGAATCAACTCCTGCCATTTGCCCTCTGATTTCCACACAAGTGCCATGATATGACCCTCCCTGCAAATACATGTAGAGGTTTCCAAAGTATGAAAACAATTCAAGATCTCTAACAAAAGAGGCATACATAGATAAGATATGGTACACTCATACAGTGGAATAGTATCCAGTACTGAAAAATGGATGAATCCTATTATTTGAGACAATATGGATGAACTTTCAGGGCACTATGTTAACTGAAAGAAGCTAAGCACAGAAGAACAAATGCAGTAGTGAATCTCAGTGGCCAGTTTGATTGGACTTGAACTCCTCTGGGAATAATGTGAAAAAAGAATGTCCATCCTGAGGGTTGGAGGTACTAAACTATTCATTTGGATTGATTAAAAACTGGGAAAACAAAGCACAACAAACAAATAAAAACAATCAAGAAAACCCGAGGAGTGCCAGCATTCACCTCTCTGGGTTCTTATAGAGAAAGCAAAGCGATCAGCTCCCTCCTCACCTACTGTATTTGGATCACTTGCCTTGTTAAAGCATGAGCTCAAATCTCTCTCTTAAGTTGCTTCTTTCAGGTGTTTTGTCAGAGAAAGTAGAAAACTAAGGACCGCAACAAACACTGCATAATCGCACTCAGATGTGAACTTTAAAAGCAGCTCATTTGAGGAAAAAAGAAAAACAACATCTGGAGACAGACGGGTGCGCAGGGAGGGGGTTACCACAGTCAGCAGAAATAAGGTCTGGTGTTCTGTACAGTAGGGAGATCACAGTTAACGGGAAGGTTTGCTTTTACATTTAAGAAACTCTGGAATACTGTCAACACTGATAAACGATGAATGCAGTAGATGATACTAGCCATACTGATTTGATCAATAGACAAAGAATATATGTATCAGGCATCAAATCATGTCATTTCAATAAAATCTCTCTGTCCTAAAGGAGCTTGAAATATATCTATCCTCTTACCTCCGCTATGGCTATAAGAAGACCCCTTCATTTCAATAGAACCCATCAGTGGATATTTTCATATGCTTTGGTCATCTATATCCGTCATTTGTTTTCTGGTTCTGTGCCATGGTTTCTTGTCTCTCCCATTACTCAATCAAATGGGCTAACAAGTCTTATGTTAAACATGATTTCTCTCCTTTTGACACATTCATTAGCCTTGCCTTGCCATTATATGACAAGGTATCCAGGTCTCTTACTAGGTTGCGTGAGCTACTTTAAAAGCAATTCTGTGCATCAACATGTCTCAATATCTGAAACCTTTTATTAAAACCTTTAGTTTTTCATGGTTAAAAAGTGCAAGAATAGTCTCTTTTTTAAAACATTTCTACTGAAATATATCAAAATATTTCAATTATTGTCACAAGACCCTTAGTTATGGTTTCTATTGCTATGATGAAACCCTGGACCAAAAAGCAAGTTGAAGAGGAAAGGGTTTATTTCGTCTTACACTTCCACAACACTGTTCCTCCTTGATAAAAATCAGGTCAAGAATTAAACAGGGCAGGAACCTAGAGGCAGCAGCTGATGTTGAGGCCACGGAGGGGGTGATACAGGGTTGCTCCCCTGGCTTGCTCAGCCTGCTTTCTTATAGAACCCAGGATCACCAGCCCAGGGCTGGCACCACTCACAACAGGCTGGGCCCTCCTCCATTGATCACTAATTGAGAAAATGCCTTACCGCTGGATCTCTAGAAGGTATTTCCTCAATTTGGCTCCTTCCTCTTAGATGACTTTAACTTGAGTTGAGTTGACACACAAAATCAATCAGAACAACTGACCCCTAGTTGGTACCAGAAGTGGGGTATTGCTGTAATAATTCTGACCATGTTTTGAGGAGGATTGTGGAAGGCCTTTGAAATTTTGGACTAAAAGAGCCATTGGGTATTGAGAGCTCAGTGGAATATTCTTTAGAACCCTGGAAGATAAACATGTATGGCAGCTCCCAGAACTAGGAATGGACAGTCTCTTAAATATGGTTATTCACATATCTTTTTCTTTATCTGACATACAGAGCATGAGATATTAGGGGACAACATATGTCTTTGTAATCATTTGCTAATTTGAAATCAAACATCACCATTTTGAAAGCATGAAATTTGAATCTCAACTTTAAAATGTAGGCCATTCTAGGTAACTATTCAGTGCAGAGCTAAAACACATTGGAGTTACTTTTTTAAAAAAATCACAAAATAAGCAGGTGCTGTACAATCTTTAGTTCATCTCGCATTCAAATTCTTGTGTGAGGCCGGACGGTGGTGGCGCACGTCTTTAATCCCAGCACTTGGGAGGCAGAGGCAGGCAGATCTTTGTAAGTTCGAGGCCAGCCTGGTGGTCTACAAGAGCTAGCTTCAGGACAGGCTCCAAAGCTACAGAGAAACCCTGTCTTAACAAAAACAAACAAACAAACAAACAAACAAACAAACAAACAAACAAATTCTTGTGTGAATATTCTCTTATCTACCTGTATAGATGTGACTCATTGGAAAAACATAGTATCACATATTAAACCATTTCTTGGTCATGTACTCTGAGGTCACAGTCACAGAGTGGGTACAGTTTAACCAGAAATCGGGTTCTTTCAGGGTTTGTCAACAAAAAAGTACAACCAAAAAAACTGCTGATGTCTGTGTGCAAAGTCTGATGCTGTGTGTGACTTGGCTTATTAGTGAGTATGTTGTACCTTTCTACTATTAGAGCAACACCTTCGTCAGCTGCATAGGCTAATAGTCCCCTATAAGTACTGATGCCAATGTGCCTTGTTTTCAGACTTTAGTATTACAGATTACAGAAAACTTTCAA
This sequence comes from Neodon shergylaensis, assembly GCA_025134845.1. Taxonomy (NCBI): domain Eukaryota; kingdom Metazoa; phylum Chordata; class Mammalia; order Rodentia; family Cricetidae; genus Neodon; species Neodon shergylaensis. Next base: position 17,568,854 of record JABTXL010005037.1, on the reverse strand, counting down.
TTTTTTCAAAGCATTAATTTTTCACCTAAAACACATGAAATCTCAAATTATTTTCCTAAATACATGGAGCATATGCCAAGAGTTGATTTAGTAGTCTCACCCTGCACATATAGCAAGATATGAAACTACCTCATACAATAATAATTATTGTTGAGTTTATATAAGGCAATATTTACAAATGCTAACCCTACCCTTTTGTTTTGAGCACTTGTGTGACTTATACCTGGTTTTCCTCTGTTAGCTATGACCCATAATGCAGTTTAAATTTTAGGTAACAAATATTTCTGGGAAATATCAGATAATTTAAGAACAAGAATCCTATGATCATTTAAATGAAAAGCAAAGATTCCTTATTCCTTATCAGCCATACAGAGACCGAGAATGAAAGCCCTCTTGACCCACGCTTATTTAACTCTTGGATATTCATTGCCAGACTTCCTAGAATCAATTTCTTTATTGGGTTTTGATTCATTTGTCTGGCAACACATACTCATATTTTATAATGTATTGCCATTGAAGGTGTTTTCATGATGATACTATTTAAAGCTGTTGTGTTACAATTTTGCGATTGTTTTCCACATCATATGTAATGCAATGCAGAGATAACAATGACAATAACTACAGACTGTAGATGCGCGATCGATTCTAAATCACTGCTACAAATGCCAGACAAGATGATAAGTACTGAATCTAAGAACAAAATTAGAAGTAAGTACTTAGCGTGAACATGAAAATACTCTCACCATTTCAGGTTTGTACAATGTTAAATAGTCATTTTTGCTTACATTCTCTTCTTTATGAACATCTTTTTGTATTCTTGATTGGTTAGCCTGTATGGACTGCATAAATAGTGTACTTCATTTGGACATTTTCATGCATGTCTGTCCAAATTGTCAAGACCCAAATTCAGAAACAACAGATACTTCTATCTCTCCAACGTTATGTCCTCAATTCATCAGCAATTCATTTTTGCTTCAGAAACACATGAAGCATTTGACAACTTCCTGTTATACTGCCTCCACACTCCATCTCTCATTTGACATTTTCATTACTTGGTTTCTGGTTCCTGGTCTCTTGTTTTCACATATACAAGTATTTGTGTGTTTTTTTTTTAAATAATTAATTAATTAATTTGGTAGTAGCCAGAGAGACCTTTCCCAAAACAAATCAAGTTTGGCCAAAAATCTCCCAGAAAACCTCACAGAAAATAAAGACCAATGTTTGTATATGACCTAAGAAGCTCTGTGTAACCTGCTCTCCAGCTGTTTCTAAGGAATGTGTCTTACCCATTCCATGAAGACTTGCTGCCTTGTGGAGTATTTATTCATGCATTGAGACCATTCTTGCCTTTGAGGTTTTGCAATTGTGATTTGCTGTGCCTGAAACACCACCCTCCTCAGGATGTGTATGACTTTTTAAAATATCCAATTGTACTCCCCCCCCCCACGACCTTCCTAAATTGGTCAAGTCTTGTTCTAACCCTTTCTGATCCACTTTCCTCCTGCCTATGGCATCGTCACTCACTCATGTTCTATTGTAAGCTTATCTATCACCGTTTTATTTCATGAGGAGTACAAGTTTTGTGAGTACAGAGACTCGGAATTGATCGTGAGCCACATAGTTACTGAGCAGAGATACATGTTTTACGTGCCTTGTCCGTGAGTCCCTTCTGCAGAATTCAGAATACTATGACACAGAAGAGATGACTTAATTTCTAAAATAGGAAGAGTTGGCTAGAAATTCTCAAGAGATTACACAATCCAAAGGGGAAGAAAAAAGAGCCTGGAGAACATAACTGCTACTTTGACAGCATTCACACGAGGTTATCTGAGGTTATCCAAGGGTTTCTCGGTGCCATACACTTTTTGTACTAAGGGGAAGACAGCCATTGAACTAGTACATGTTGAGAAATTTCCTTCAAACCCTTGCTCAACTGATAGGCTGAAAATTTAGGAATATAATTATAGTTATTTATTCCAGCTTTGTTCAGTATTAACAAAAAGCAAATAACAAACAGTGTCACCTGAGAAATTCTAAGCACAAACATTGTAAGTCAAACCCCTGCCAAGTCTCAACGCTAAATGCATGGCAGAGGCTACAGCTTAAATCTACAGAGTATGTGCATGCCTGCTGCAGTCAACTAGGAGGTCTTTTGGACCTCTCAGTGACCCATAAACCAGCGTCATTCACTTGCAGCGTTACAAAAGAAGATTGAAGCTGGTGCATCTGTCCTTCAGAGGCATGCGCTTGGCACTATAACAAACTCTTCCTGGGGTTCATATGGCCTTGAGGAAGAGACCAGTAGAAGATCCATCAGCTGGGTCTCCTAAAACAACAGCTACGCTGTTGTATTTATAGACTCTGGGCTCTGATTAATTGAGTTTTATCGAGTGAGTGACAGGTAAAGTATAAAAGGTTACTAAATAAATGAGCTAGCTTATATTTCTGAAGGACGTTTTCTTGCGAGCCATTAAATTAATCAGTTGAGTAAGTCGATTTACCACAATCCAATTTAAGGGATTTAAATTGTCATGTGAGCACAATTGTTTTTACCTCACTTAACAAAAACAAAACTAAGCCAGGAAGCATTATGCAGACTTGCTACAAGCCATGCCAGTCTATTTGGAGATTCTTCCATTATCACACTAGACATTGCTATTTAAGTAGCCATAACTTCAATTGGTAGGAAGTTACTCTTTCAGGCTTAACTATGAAAGATTTACTCAAGTGTACCCACAAGAAATGACCTCATTAATTATGATTATTTCTACTTGAATCTCTGGGTGGCTCCACGGGACTGCTGAGTAGTTCAGAATACACACGCAGGCACCTGCTGAAGCAGAGCCTTCTCTGGTATCATAAAAAAAAATCAACATTTGGTTTTATATAAACGTATAATTTCTGCCTGGGTCTAATTTAAGAGTTTAGCAGACTAAATTATGTTTTATCATCTGTCCAAGGAGCTAAAAATGGAAAGCAAAGATGTATTTCTAAGCTTAACAATTTCAACTGTTTATATGGGAAAACATGCTTTCTACCCAGAAGACATATGGCCTAATGTAGTTGTTAAAAATCTGTGTCCTACCTCTCGGATTGCTGTACAAAACTCACTCTGAAGCACCTTTTTGAGAGACTGTAGCTTGTGCACAGGTACTTCTCCAGATTCTTGAAGCTTTTCCAGTAGTTCAATTGCTCTTGCAACATCTGAGTCGGGGAAAGAAACAATTACCATGGAGACAGAGAATAAATCATCACATCACAAAATGCCATCGTTTCAAGTGAGTGATGACATCATCCCGGTTGATAATCAGGTGGAATTAATTGTAAAGTCAGAACCTATAACTTGGGGCTTGTTGGTTTCATAGGCCACTTTAACTTGTCAAATGTTAAGTTTTTGCTTATATATTTGATGGCAATTCTCAGCATTAAGTGCGTTAAGTATTCTAAATTCAAGATCTTTCTAATATAGCTTCTTAAATACTGTGTGCCCACCACAACTTTTATTTTTGAGTTTGTTACTTCTTTTTAGATGACATTTATCTCAGATGCAATGCTGCACTTATTAGCATGATGATTTGGTTGTGCAGCTCCTGTCTTTGTCCATAAACTCTCTGAGAAAGAAACTTTACTAGTTTATCAAAGTTCCCACAGTCTGGCACGATGTTAATTATACATGTTTGATGGATAAAATTATTTGACCAACTTTCTCCATTTCACTCCTATTCATTGTTGCGTTGTTCTGGGTTCTCATTATCTGTTTTCTGTACACCTGAAGTAGCTTATTCTCCAGCGTCTTTGTTTGCTCTACAATTTTACCTTCTCAAAACAGAAATCTGATTGTAGCCTCATCTGCCAGCTTTTAGAACAGTGTCAAGAGAGTTTTCAAATACTAACGTCAAAGGTTAATGTATCAAGACTTACGCTAACTTTTAGAGCCAGCAAATCTTAAATCCCTGAATTATTTCACGTTGCCAAGAGAAAATAATGTAATAAAAGCCCATTTAAAATTATTTATAGTGATTCCTTCCCACACAGTTGCTGTGGTCCTCACCCCACTGAAAAGTCACTTAGGCATTAAACAGTAGGATATTAAGCTTTCAATTCCTAGGCAACTAGCTACAGAAAATATTACATATCACCGCAGTAAGATTACAAACCCATTCATCCATCCATTTGCTCATCCATCTATCTATGCATCCATCAATTAAAATATCTGTGATACGTAATACAAAGCTTATCAAGAATAATATATTTCAGAAATCATGGAATTCACCATCTAACAAGAAAAAAAAATCTTCAACAGCAGAGTTGCCTATGGGAAAAATTGTTACGCTTCTGAATTTGGGCAAACTTAGAATGGGTGTGTGTATCTAATGGAAGCAAATTGCCGGGGAGGGATTTTAGAATCTCCCCCTGAAGCAGCTATTTTGATTGCCAATTGTAGCCCAAAGTAAAACAAATCGTGAAATCAATGTGACACTGTCAGTTTCCAAAGTCTGTCTTTTAGAACGTGAACTGGAAGACGGCACAGTCAATTGGACAATATCAGGCACATCGACAATCAATAAAGTACCAGGGGAGACGGTATGCATTTCCAGCACAGAAAATACTCTACCAGTTACCCCATGGACACAGAGAACTCAGTATGTTAAAAGCTGAGCTCATTATTATTTTTTTCCTTGAAACCAGCTCTTCTTTTCCTGCATTGCATATTTCCATTAATAGGACCCCGAGCAGCCTGACTCCCAGGCTGGACTGCAGCAGTATCTTTCACACTTACCCCCTCAGGCAGTTAGACAGCAAGTGCTATGGATCCTCTCTACAAAGCACCTACTGAATGGCGTTCTCCACTTCATTATTTCAGGGACGCCTTCATCATTTCTCACCCGTGGTCCAGGAACCTACCCTGACTGATCTCCTTTCAGTTAGTCCCTTGGTGTTCAGACCACCCACTGCGCTGCTTCTCGGGTAACTCTCCTGGATGACAAATCTAGGTCTTAGCCCCTTGCACATAAAACTTCACTGACATCCTGTTACCTGCTGGATAAAGTGCAGGTCATTTGGCAGTTTGTCGAAGGCCTAAGCAATCAAATTCCTTTCCTGCATTAGTAAATCCCACCACCCCCAGGCTGTATTTTGGAAATCCATTTTTTCCTTTTCCAAAACAAGTCACAGAATGTCACACTGTCATAGCACATTTCCTGGCCATTGACATACAATCCATTCATTCTTCTTGTAATGCTGCCTTTTTCTGTGTGTGAACAGAAACACGCAACAGAGGAGAGAGTCCCTTCTCTTGTTTTGGGGGCATGTGCTTTCTAGGGGTCCCAAACATGGGGTAGGACATATATGGCAAAGGCATATTTTATCCTCTGGGAGGCTGGACAAGAGTAGCACTAAAATAACTCCTAGGTTGTTGGTGAAAACAGGAAAAGGGTGAGGAATATTTTAGGCAAACAGGATCCATAAAGATGGAAGGCTTATTTAAGGGAGTGGGTCAGTTAAGGAACTGAAAGGAACTCAGTGTGGTTCAAGTTGAAACAAGAGGGAATATACCAAGAGATGGAGTAGTGAGAGGGCATCTTGTGGAGGATATTTTGGTGCTTGTAGGGGAGACCTAGCTCAAAAAGCATCAGGAAGTCTTCACTGATACCTGTGTTCCCTTTAGTACTTCTTGTTCACTCCTCTGCTACACTAGTCCTTACTATCACTCTGTCTCAGTTTGCACACCTGTCTTCCTCCTTTATCCCTGGGCATCTACACATTTCTTACTTATGTGTTCCCATGTTTATGTGGCGTGTGTCCATGTTTATATGTGTGTGCATCCATGTGTGTGTTGGTGTGCAGGAGTGTAAGATGCCTGGCCTCATTGGTCAGCAATCTCAGGAAGCAGAGAGATGAATGTCTGTGTTCAGCTCACTCCCTTCTTTCTATTCAGCCCAGGACTCTTCCCCGGATGCTTCCAATCACATCCAGAAGGTGTTTTCTTTCTTCATTTGACATCTTCTGGAAATAATACCCTCAGACACAGCCAGACATCTTTCTATGATGATTTGAGATTGAGTATAGTTGAGAGTGAAGATTAACCATCACAGCTGTATACTATAATCATCCAGGGAGCTTTCAAAACACAGGTGCCTGGTGCAATCACATGCACGGGATTACAGGGTGGCTAGCGCTGCATGGTATCTGGACATGAGGCTCAAATGCATCCAGGGTAGATACATCTAGATGATCTAGTGAACGTGACGTTGTCAAAGTCCCTCTGAGATTATATTGTGCAGTGAGGGCTGTTGAAAACCTGCCACAGATTAAATGGCTCGAAATATAATTGTTCCTGAGACCACTAAGAGAGCTGACTGAGACGTAGGCTCCTAGCCCTCATCCTCATTTGAGAGATGTTGATTGAGAGGGGGAGAAAATAAGACCGGAGTATCTTATTTATAAAAAGCGTTCAAAGTGACCTTGTAAATACTGGTTCATTCTTTCCTAAGTCATACATTAGAACAAAGTGAACTTAGTTTATTTCATCCCGAACAATCCTAAAAGCCTTGCATTCTATTATTTTTTGAGATAGCTTATAAAAACGATGCTAAATTGGGTTCTTCAAGGTGTCTCAGAATTACCGATAAAAGCCCAGGCTTTAAAGTGATAGCGTTGAGCACCACTTCATTTTAGTACTGTAAAAAATGACATGTAAATCCTGACCAGTGAACTCCAAATCTCTGAGTAGTATCCACTCTCCTTGTTTTTAAGATTCCAGGTGGCTTCTATGGCAATGCAGGCATTAGAAAAATACTGTTCAATAAGATTTCTGAAGGAAACTAGACACACTTCGAGTGTGGCTTACTGAATGTTAAGTTGGTTCTGTTATATTGCAGCATTAAATGTTTCCCACTCCTTACATTGGGTACCTGGATGAAGACAGACATTTTCAAGGAGATTTCTTGTTAATTTTTGACAGAATCACAAAACCTTTGCGTCTGCCCCATTAACTAAGGGTAGGAGAAGGTCCCAGAAGAACAACTGTAGATTATGGAAGTTCTGGGATAAAGAGAGACTGACATTTATTGGCTGCATAGGCTTGGGGATCATAACCAGCCTGCCTTTTATGTCTATCTGAGCAGCTTAGAGAATCTAGGAGGAAATGGATACTGGGCCTTGAGCCTTCTTGCTGATATCAGTACACTTGAGTCCTGCAGTATGAATTCAGGGAGACATAGGAGGTGATGAAAGATAAAGGGCTTCTAAGAACCAAACATGGAAAACATTGGGCCCTCCGTTGCAAACCACGCTGGTGCTACTGATAAGCAGACATGAGACCTGGGCCTGTATACAGTATCCTGATTTTGTACCCAAAAAAAGACCTTCAAGATCAGGATCCTGGAAGGAAGATAAAGAAGCTTTGGAGTCCTCTCAATAGTTAAAACTACTGCAATGAAGAATGTGACTTATTTATTAGAGCTCTCTTGAAGTTCTTGCTGAGCACGCCCCTGTATTTATTTCATGAAACCTAAATCGATTACTGACATAAAAGCTTGAATCTACTACTGTATCTTATGGTAGGACAGAAACTGGATAAAGGCAGGAAGAACTGCTAAACAACTACCAGAAAAAGAAGATGATCAAATAGTTTTTCTTCCTGAAACCTCCACTTTATCGACTCTTAATACTGTCATGCCACCATGAAAAGAAGACACCTGGGAATCACGCTTGTAAACCCATCCACCTTATATCTTTGGCTCTATTCACCCTCCTCTTAAAGGCAATGGCACACTGTAATTGAACATCTGCTGTTCGCAACTCTTAGTCCATTTGCGGATGGTTTAGGAGACTGCTGCAGACTGGATAATTCATAAAGAACCATTTATTTCTCGTAGTGATTCTTGAGGCAGAGAAGTTCAAGATCAAAGGGCTGCAGTCTGATTAGGGCTTTCTTGCTGTATCATAATACAGCAGCGGCTATTACGTGGGAAGCAAACGAGACAGAGCTAGCTTCTAGATGGGAGCCACTCTTGAGAGAACTAGACCACATCTACAACAATGGCAAACGCTGATAATCATTCCAGCCATAAAGAATGAGTCTAATGACTCATCCCTCTCAAAATGTCCTGGTTGTTATTATTGTCACAATGGCAATTAAACTTCAATATTGATTTCACAGGACTAGTCAAACCATAGCATGTGTCTGCGGCTCCCTCCCATTGAGGTACTTCTGATGAACACAATGCATTTTTTTCCATTTCAAAAGCTTCAAAATAACCCTAGAGTTTAAAGTTCAAACATTGATCTAAATCAGATATGGAGTGATATGCAACCTTTGATTGAACTTGAGACAATTCTCTTTATCAGCGAGACGTATGAACTAAAAACGTAATCTACTTTCAAAATACTGCGATAAGACTGGCGTGAAATAGACACGAGAACACCAAAACAGAGAAATAGGGAAAACAGATAAGACTGCTAGTTAATTTTATATTTATCACAAATTACAAATAAGGCTAAAATGTAATAATAATAATGTAATAATACATTAAGCTCTGTATTTTCCCATGGGAAGTAAAAAAAAGACAGATATCCTGAGTAAATTGGGAGCATGGGGCCCATGGGAGAGGGCAGAAGGGGAAGGAACGGGAAGGCAGGGGAGCCGAGAAAAATATATAGTTCAGTAAAATAAAAAAAAAATTTAAAAATTCTGTATTTTCCATGGTGGACACAGAAGTATAGAAATTAGAATATTGTGCCTATAGGTTTACACTTTCCTTGCTTCTCCCATTGTCCTATGGACCAGTTCTTGGCTCCTTTCTACCTGTATTAATCACTTTAGCAAATGGTTGCACGGTCATCCCATTTGCATTCTTTCCCAAACAAAATTCTTTCCTTTACACATATAAATTTCAAAGTGTGCGAATCTTTTTTTTTCTGACCTCCAATTTCCTTTTAATTCTGTCTTCCATCTTAAGGAACTTATCTGCTATCTTGCAATGTATATAGTTAAAAGTAGCCATGCAGCTGCCTGATTGCTGCTTAGATGTTTTTTTCCCTGCTAGATATTTTAGTCCATAAAGCTTTAGCACATGGGCGTCATTCCAGAAACTTCTTTGCTGCTGTTTAAGAAGAACAGCCTTTGCTTGAGTCTCCAGCACCTTATTTCTCATTTTGATGTGAGACCTCATGGTCTTTACTGTCTGTATTTCTATCAACAGTCTTACCATGACCACAGTAAATAATTCTGAGAAGTTATAAATTTTCCCTCTTCTTTTCTGCTTCTGATCTCTCATTAGAAACACCCATTGTACTTTGTTCACAAGAACACAGCCTGTTGCTAACCTCTTCCAAACTCTCTTAGACTCTCTGCTTGGGTACCAGTTTTAAAATCTGCTCCTCATTTTCGGAAAGGGGCTGTTGCAATAGCTCCTCATCTGGATACCAATCCACGGCTGTCTGTTCTCTGTGGCTATAACAGAAACTCATGGAGTGGGCCACTTATAGAGAAAATAAATCTATTTTTCACAGACCAAAAAGCTGGTGAGTCCATGAGCATGGTGCAGATAACAAAGTACATTGTGTGCATTTTAGCATAGGAGGAAGAAAAGCAAGCAACAGAAGTCAGAATTCATCCTTAGAGTAGAATTATTGAGAATACATAGCTCAATCTCTGATTAATGGTATAGATTCATAATAAGCATGGCCCCTCAAGGATTTTACTGATTAACATTTCAACAGCAATTCATTCAGCAACAATATGAACAATACTAAAACTACAGTATAAAGCCATTATATGTTAGTATTTTTGGAACTTTTAACCCATTTTATCTTCACACATACTTGTAAATGGAATAACTATCTATGTTGTCATCAGGGTGATGGAGGGTTTAAGTAACTCGCTAGTAAACGGGAAATTCAGTTTGGAATCTGGTTCTGAACTACACCAAACCCCATGCTTTTAGTGCCCATTTCTGTTGTGACTTGACTTTCAGCAGCTTTTTCTTCTTTGACATTCAGTACTTTGACAATAGCTCTGTGCTCTGCAGGTTTTCTTGGTCAGACTCTGAGCTCTTAATTTCTCCTCTTTCAAGAAAGATTAACCCTTATGCATTTACTAGTGTACCTCTCTCAGGTGGTAGCCATTGATCAACAGGATCACCTAGAGAGCTTTCAAATGACCGAATAGAATGGTTATTAGGCTAGGCACTCCACTGGAATTACCTGAGAGCGCTGAGAAAGTCACAGAGGCCTGGCTCCTACTCACATATATTTCTGATTTCATTGATCTTGTGTGTGACCTGGGTATCAGCATCATCAGAGTGTCCCAGCTACCGTAAAGTAAAATTATATTAAGACTCACTGGCTCAGGAGCTCAGTGTATCCTTGTTATTTTAATTACAGTTAAACTCATTCTATCATAGAGAATACACAAATGCAGAGAATAAAACTTGTTCTCTAAGGAAACATCTGGTCATGAAAGAAAAGAAATTTGAATCAAGCAACAGGGTTTTAAAATCTGGGCTACATTTGAAACGTGGCTTTGTAGCCAACACCTGGCCAGATGTTCGTATCTAGAGGTTCTGCTCTGGTATAATTAAACAAAGATACAAAATAAGAGTTAGGTTTAAAGAATGAATGTGTCCCAAATTTATGCAAATCTGTCATTACTCTATAAATATTAGAATATAACGGCATTTTGTAGGGTTATTTTATTTATAAGTTAGGTATAATGAGTAACCTTGAGATGATTTAAAGTACACACAGAGAGATTCTTATGTTATTTTCAAACACTCTACCCTTTGGCTTAGATACATGAATTATCTGGCCCAAAGCTAAATAACCAATCAATGGTAAAGGTAGGCTTAAAAGATACCAGAATTAGTTCTGTTGCCCATACATTATTTATTCCTCTAACATGATACTTAAAATGGATTGGAAAGATACAGACAAGTTTCACACAGAGCATTGTTTAAATATGATAATACACAACAACATAAGCCAGAGCAAATATTCCTAAGACTGTCTCAGAATGTATCTGTTCATAGTAATAACACTGAGTTATAGAAGAAAATGGCAAGACTATTGATTACTGATAAGAGTAATAGGAAAGATTTTGGATGAGCTCCCAAGGCCCAGATGAATAGCAGAAGGAGGGAGAACATGAGCAAGGAAGTCAGGACCACGAGGGGTGCGTCCACCCATGGAGACGGTGGGACTGATCTAATGGGAGCTCACCATGGCCTGCTGGACTGAGACTGAATGAGCTTGTGATCAAACCAGACTCTCTGAATGTGTCTGACAATGAGGGTGGACTGAGAAGCCAATGATAATGACACCGGGTTTTGATTCTACTGCATGTACTGGGTTTTTGGGAGCCTAGTCTGTTTGGATGCACACTTACCTAGACCTGGATGGAGGGGGGAGGGCCTTGGACTTCCCACAGGGCAGGACACCCTGACTTCTCTTAGGACTGGAGAGGGAGGGGGAGGGGAATAGGGGAAGTGGGAGAGAAATGGGAGGATGGGAGGAGGTGGAAATTTTTAATAAATAAATAAATAAAAAAGAAAGAAAAAAGATTTTGGAAACACTTCATTAAAAATATTGGAATTCTGAAAGCAAAATAGCAGTATCAGCAAAATTGTAGAGTTTAAGAAATGGTGGAACTCAAGTGGCATAAGCCTCCAGGAATCTGGAGCACTCATGGAGTCACCTTCCCATCCTTCATGATGACCTTTGACTAACTTGATTGGCGTATAGAGTTTGGGTGGTAATCCATCCAAAGTTGGAACTTGGTCATTTAAAGCTCATATCTACTAGGACAGCAAAATCTGAAGTATCTGCTACAAAGTCACATATACCTTGCTACCTACCATCCACTACAGAAAGCAGAAAATAAACACATTTCTCCTTCCAGAATCTTTTGTGCAAGTCGTTATAAGTACAAAGTCCACAAAGGGTGTTTGAAATGGATAGACCACCCATGTATGCGGTCAGAAGTTTGAACTTCACTTCTTTCTTCTTTCCCATTCCTCTTGATAGCCAACTGGTTAAGGTACCGAAAGTTGAAGCAACCATTGTGAGATCCTGAGGATGGCTCTCAGTTCCTAAGGATAGGTCCTAAGGCACCCTCACACTTGAGATGTCTTTACCCATATGTTGTATCCCTGACTGTCTGACCTTATGATTCTTGTCTATTAGAAAAATATATGCTTTACTATTTGTTCCTTTGTGGTTTATAGTCAAAAGCAAGCTACCTGGTACAGAGTAACTTGACCTCAGCACACTGTTCTAAATTGCAGGGCTGAGATTATTGAGGAAATAGTTACGTCATATATAGTGGTACCTTTGATTAAGATAGTCATTGAAAGAAAGCCTCTTTGGAAAAAATCTTATTTGTATTTGATTGTTTATATTCAGGGCAATGTGAACATGCAAAAGAGGAGACCCCCAAAAGGAATAATATAAGAAAATATCCTTAAGTGACTTAAGTAAAAGATACATGCTAGAAAGTTAGTGTCCTACTGGCTTTTGGTTGTTGTGATAGACCACTGACCAGAACTGATGTGAGGGAGGAAAGGGTTTATGACAGCTTCCAGCAATGCTCCATTATTGAGGGAAGCCAAGGCAGGGAACTGAAGCAGAGGTCATAGGTGAACCCTGCTTACTTGCTTCTTCCCCATGAGTTGTCCATCCTGCTTTTTGTACCGCCAAAGACCTCTTGACCAAGATTGGCACCACTCACAGTGAGATGGCTCAATCCATATTGACCATGAATGAAGGAAATGCCCCACAGACACGCCTGCAGGAGAATCTGATGTAATAGCTCCTTAGCGGAGAGTCCTTCTTCCCAGATATATCTTGACGTGTGTCAAGCTTACGAAAACTAGCCAGCACAGCCAGGCAAAGTGCGCACCAGTAGAAACTTGCAATAAAGGCAAAGAGCAGTATCAACAGTTGTGTGTGGGTTGATGATTAATGACTAACTCTCCAGAACAAACATTCAAAAATCCCAATATTCACTTCCAGCACTCAGTGATTTCTGTAGTGTAACTTCTATCATGTCCTCCTCGAAGCTACTGATACGGTAGGTATCACTGTCTTGCAAAAGTGATAAACACTTAATAATGGTTCTCAGAAGTCAGGGAGCAGTAGATTTGGATAAGGGTAAAAGTCTGAGAAATAAACAAGCACTCGGATTCTGTTCAAAAATTTCCTAAGTGGGTCTTGTTCTGGTTTCTGCTGTGTAATTGCTAGGTCGAGTTATTAGAGATCATTTGGTCAAACAATAAGACAATCTGATCCAACCTTCACAAACATTCCCATGGGTGCTGTCTGCAGGATTAGTGATAATGGGGCAAGGGAACAATAAGACACTACTGAGGAAGACAGGTATTCCAGCAGCCTTGCCAAAATAGAAAAAGCTTTGTGGAACTGGTAGCAGTGAGGACAGCAAGACATGGAGCTAAAACACAGGTATGGAAAGAATCAGCGTCCAGATGTTTGCTATAGCTGTCTGATAAGATCTCCTGTTACGCAGAAAAGGATGTATTAGTCAGTCAATAATAAAACACTGTATTAATGCTACCCCATAGTCATAGAAGTTTGTAGCCATAGAAGTTCCTTCAAGTCAGTAAGGGGTTATATAAAGTAGTTCATCACTTCGTCAATTAGCTGAAGAGTGCAATTAAAATCCTAAAACCAAAAAATCCCAAAGTTATAACTTGGTAGTACTCACTTTATACAGTTATTGTGAGATCTTAATGAGAATGTAAGCATTGAAGTTCTAGTAGACATTCCTGGAATACATCTACATATGAAATATGCTTCTTATTTTCTCATTATCTCGAATTACTGTGTGCCTTCACTTCCTGTTTTATTTCTGGCAATGAAATGTAAAATTAGAGAATGGAGTTCTTAGAATTGGAAGTCCTTTCAATGGAGTGACTAGGTATCTTGTTTTAACAGACATATCCCTACTTTTGACCAACAAAAGTTTGAATGTGACCACTAAATACAACTATATCTATCCCTAAATTATCATTCACTGTAAGGTTTTTTATTCGAAAATTTACTATTAAGAATACATTCTAAGAAAAGCATATGAAACAGCAGCTGATTGCCTTTTTAATATATGAAAAAGCTGTGTCTAAAGTGATCTAGCCGAGCATGTGTATCAACATGAAAATAATCAGTGGTCAACAGAGCTTTGCACTTCGACTGTGGTATAAAAAGAAATCCTGCCAATTGGCAAGTTAATGAAAAATGACAATTAGTGTGCTATCCTCATTTGATACTGTCTCTGCTTTGATTTGCCAACCACTTTCTATGTTTCTTAAATGCAGACTAATTGGTTCACCTCTGGAAGAAGTGGCTCAAATTAAATGAAAATATTCCCTCTTTTTGTGGTTGCAAATATTCCACTTCGTGCTTATTGTCAAACACTGGGTGATCTACACGGGGTTTGGCTCAGTACTGAACTGTGTCGCACATAGAAAAGTTTGACAACATTGAACATTTAAATCATGAATTCATATAATGACAAACTCTGGCTGGAGCTGCTCAAAAGTGTTTGCCAAACCCACTGCATCCAAGGGAACGATTTCTGCTACAAAATGAAAAGCTGGAGTTGCTAAGAGATCTTCTGCAATGGAAGGTATCTATTTCATTTGTAAGTGATTACTTTCACAATAAACAAATCTTTAGGTATACGAAGCTTAAAATACAGCCTTCTTTGTTAAACAATTGCAGTTACGTAGTCAGAGTGAATAATGAGTAATGTGTTCCTGGTATTTCTAGGAACTATATTCAGCATTTTGTTCTCCCCCTCTTTTTTTTTCTTACTTAACAAGAATCATCTATCTTTCTTTCTCAAGAAGCTAAAGTTAAAACTTGATTGGCTTACCATCACCTGGGGACCCAGATATTCAAGTCTCCCCCTGTCTCCTGCATGTATTTTCCTTTCTTATTTTATTATTTCCTATCTGCCCTTTTCTACTATATTTCTCTCCTCACCTTTCTAGTTAATCATGCATCCACGTCTTCACATGATTGCAGCCCTTCACTATGCAGTCAGTCTTATTCTTAATCAAAGGGAAATCAGTTTATTTCAGTGTTCTGTTTTCTGACCTTGATGGCATCCATACAAATGCATACCTGATGATGGCATTTTCAGAGTTTGGGGACTGATTTGGACAAGAGCTACCTTATCTTCACATGTCAGAAAGTTGAAAAAATTACTGTTCTTTTTTTTTATGCCAAACATTACAATACCTGTTGTGTTTCTTTTATTTTCTTTTTCAGTTTTTACATATGTGTAGGCATGGTATTCATGTTTATGCATATTTGGATGTGTGAGGGGTACACATGTGATGAATACACATGCAAGTAGACTCCCAAGGTTGATATTGGCCTTCATCCTTCATAGCTTTTGCATTATGGGGCAAGGTCACTCAATCAAACCCAGAGCTGCCAGATTTGACAAGACTCACTAGTTGAGTTGCTATAGGGCAGCCTCTATCTCTACCTTCCAAAGCTGGGATTACAGGAGGCAGCAACACTCACCTGTCATTTACTGGGTTCTGGGGAGCATTTTAACTATGGTAGTCACTTCCCTAGCCCCAGAACACCAGAACACTTTTTTTTTCTTTATACTATATAAACACTTTTACTCATTAGCAGTGACATTGTGTCAAGTCACATTTGCCAAGATTTAGATTACAAAATGTAAATTCTGAATAAAATAAGTTTTAAGAAACTGGAATCTGTCTTTCATTAATGATCAAATTTCACCTACAAATGAGAGCATCAATGAGCTTGGCCAGAAGGTAAACCACAGTTTATTTTAGCACTCGTGGAAGCACCTAGGAAATTCAGTTTTCTGAGCTCTGTCAGCCATGAATCAGAACTGCACAGTCCAAAGGACAACATTTTGTAAATAGATGTTTTTGTTTGGAAGTTTCTAGTATAATCTCAAAATTTTACTTACAGAATGAATACAATGTGGATATATCTATTAGTTAAGTACACTGTGTAGCTGTGTGGGAAAATAGCAAAACTAATAGTTTGAAAGCTCAACAGTATGCAACCAGCTTTCTTGGCTGTCTGTCTATGCTGTTCCTTATTTTCAGGTCCTGTATGATGTCAGCTGATTTTACACAGAACAAAAACAACAACCACACTTTCCACAGGGCAAAAGTGAAATCTGTGCACTTTACTTGTAAAGTTTAAGCGACATCTATGTATGTTACCTTTTCTTCTACAACTTACCTAACCAAGTAAGGACCTTTTGGTAAAAAAATACCTTACTGGCTGACATCTTAATATACTAGGCACAAAAAAAAGTTAGTTGTGTTATTTTCAAAAGTTAGCAAATACACAGCTAGATACTTTGTATTGCACAGTGATTCTACCTGAGCATGCAGCAAAAATGGTGTGTGTGTGTGTGTGTGCATTGTGTGTGTAACTAGTGGTAAATTCCAATTTCCCTTTCACTGAGCTGCAGAAACTGGAAGAGAAACACGATCATGAATTTGCTGGAGAGATAAGCAATGAAATTGGATGTTTTCTGAAAGGTTGTTATAAAACACGAAAAATTCAACTATTTTGTCCGCAGCTATATCTGATACTAGAAAATGGATGAATATTTTTATCTGAACTGACAGTTTGATATATCATTTGGCTATCAAGCTACTGAATAATATGTTTCCTCTTTCACCTTCTCACTACTCTATCATACCGTAGTCTTCTGATCTCTTAGCTACTTTGGGAATTGTGTATTTGGGTTAATATGGTGCCGTCTACATCTTTAAATGATGATTAGAGGAGAAAGCAAAGCTGGGTGGTTTCCACAGTAGTAGTGACTGGCGTAAGCATCTTGCTGAGCACTTGGTTATCACCAAACAGCATCAGTATAAAAAACAAGGTTTTAAACTTCTAAGTAAAACTATCACAAAATAATGAGATTTTTGTCATTATTCTAGATTCCCTGGAGCTACTTCCTCAGACTTTCTATTGATGTTTCTCTTGTAAAGCAAACATTTGGAAGAGAGAAGGAATAGAAGCAATTGCTTTGGAATCTTTCACATTTGGTTAACAAATAACTAATGAACTGGTATTTAACCATGAGAGTAGTTTGTGAAATATTAAATAAATTGTAAACGGTATAAAAATTCACAGGAGTACTTTAAGTACTTTGTTTTCTAATTATAATATAAACTAACATCTGGGAGTTTGACAGAGTAAATATGAAGCCCAACCTTATGCTCAAGATATTTCTCTAGATTCACATCTTTCTTTTGTCTATGTTGTCATCACAATCACCAATCACTTAAAAACAAGTAAAGGCTTATAGTATAATTCAAAATAATTTAATTGAATAATTTTAGTTTCATATTAAAGTGAATTTAATATTATTTATTCATCCATTTATTTATTCTTCTAGTGCTTTCATATGTTAGGTAAGTACCCTCTCTAGACTATATTTTTAGTCCTCTTATTCTTGCTGTTTTAATGCTTTGTTTTTATTGTATGTGTATGAATGTTTTGATTATGAATATATGTATATGTACACACATATTTTATCACAAGTGTGTAGTGCTAGTGGAGGCCAGAGAGGGTAACAGATTTCCTGGAACTAGAGTTATAGACTGTTGTGAGATGTCATGTGGATGCTGGGAACTGAACCCATGTTCTCTGTAAAAGCATCAAGTGGTCTTAGTCACTGAGTCATCTCTTCAGTCCTTTTATTCTTATAATTTTTGTGTGTGCATGTTTGTGTGTGTATTGTATGTATATGGTATGTGTATGTGTGAACCCACACTACACACTCCTGTATGGAAGTAGAGTGCCAGAGAGATTAGGTGTCTCTATTTGTTGCTTTGTGACTTAGTACTTTGAGTCAGTGTTGCTCACTGAACCAGAACCCAGAACCTCGCCATTTTAGTTAGGAGAGCTGCCAGAGAGTTTGCAGAATCTACTCATCTCCTTCCCCAGTGCCAAGGTTGTAGTCACATGTATCCATGACCAGCTTTTTTTTTTTTTTTTTTGATTTTTCTAGACAGGGTTTCTCTGTAGCTTTTTGGTTCCTGTCTTGGAACTAGCTCTTGTAAACCAAGCTAGCCTCGAACTCACAGAGATCCGCCTGCCTCTGCCTCCTGGGATTAAAGGCGTGAGCCACCACCGCCCAGCCAGCTTTTGTTTTTTTTATGTGAATGCTGGAGGTTCAAACACTTACCTAGCTATTGGTGCTGTAGGAAATCCTTAAAGTTACCCACCCACGGGGGTGTGGCCTCTTATCCTATTTATGCCAATATAAAGCATGTGTTTGCCTCTTTTCCTGCTGTAGGATTCGTTTGCTGTTCTCCATTCCAGCAGAGGATATTGATTTGTGAGTCTAGCACTAAATAAATAACCCTTTATTATTCTCAGTTCTCAACTAGTGTGAGATTTCTTTTAAGCAGAAGAAGATTTCCTTCTTCATCTGGTGCACAATGTGGGTAAATGGTTAAGAAAGGGGAGAGAGTAAAGTCTTTAAAGAGACAGAGTACAGATAGTCATAGATTAAAGGAATAAAGATAATAAAATAAGTATTAAAAAGTAATAGAGTAAAAGCAAACCATGAAAAGATAAAATACACACAGAGGGTCTGGATTATGTATATTATTGTGTTTTCTTTAAATTTTTTGACTGTGACGGAGCTAAGTACAGAAAGACATTATAAAGGCATCTTGACTTCAACATTTGAGTCTAAGGATATGTTGCTTTAAAAATAGGTTCTTCTTTTGTTTCCACAGAAGATGAAAACTTGTGGATTGCTTCCAGACCAATATGGTTTGATGGACCAAGACTTTCTGAAAGGTTGCCTTGAACACCCCTCAAAAATATACCTCTTGAAAAATTACTTTGCCCTACTGCTGACTGAGATAAACCTAGCGCACAGGATACTGTTAAAAGACCTGATTAACAGTGACTCCAATCAGCAGGAAGCAGTATGGACAAAACTACGCCCATATTCTCAAATATTATTTAAAATTGTTTGTTTACATTTAAAGGGGGATATGGTATAGACAAGAATAATTTGCATTGGTATGGATCTTGGTTTATTGATACAAATTTAAGGTCAATTTTGTTTTATGTATATGTATTTCTGATCTTAAGATATTGTGTTTGTGTAGTTCATTTAAAATGTAATGTATAATTAAGAAATATAAGTTAATAGATACTCATCTATAATAGTCAAGCTTGTAGTCATGTTAGTTAGATTTTCTAGACAGATAAATATATTTCAGTTAGATAGGTAGTCTTCAAATCTTTCAGGGACCGTCAGAATATGGCATTTAAAATGTTTTAATAACTTAAGACTTTTCATAACAGTGAGACACATTGCTCTTGGCAGCACAAGCTACTTCAAGAGGATGATGGGCATTGAAGAGGATCCTTATGGAGTTGGTTAGTCATTTGGGCAAGACCCTGCTCTTGCCTGAACTGCTTTACTGGACATGTAAGACCTATAGAGAAATGACTGCTGAACTTGCCTAAAGGTGAGATGAACCTTTGGAGTTCCTGCTTCATGAAAGAGTCTGCTAGACATTCTGCAGGACACAGAAGAAAAAAGGGATGGACAAACTGCCAATAAAGGTGGAACTGTCTTTGAAAATTCCTGCCTCATAAAAAATGTGCTGGATACTATGGGCCTGTAGGCTGAAGATGGATGCCCCAATGGTATAGAAGAATTTTGGGTGACTTTCCAGGCAGTGAGATGTCTCTGTCAGTTCTAGAATTTTGGAAGTTGCTTTCAATGCACTTTTTGTTTACTTAGGTAATGCCATATCCGTCTGGAGTCTTTGATAGAATTGAAGAATTGATAATTATAGTTATAGTTTTCCTTAAATGATAAAAGAGAAAATAGATATAACTGTAATTCTTGTTTGATACTTGTTTTGTTATATTTAATTTTACTATGTTAAAGTTAAAATTTTTCCTTTTTATTTTAACGAAAAAGGGGAGGTGATATGGGAGTCCCCTCTGTGTGCTGTGATTACCATTAATGAATAAAGAAAATGCTTTGGACCTATAGCAAGGCAGAACTTAGGTAGGCAGGGAAAACTGGACTGAATGCTGGAACAAAAAAAGGCAGAAAGAGAGAGAGAGAGAAGCCATGGAGCTGCCAGAGGCAGACATGCCAAAAAATTGCCCATAAGCCACTGCCACATGGCAATACACATATTAATATAAATGGGTTAGATTGATATATAAGAGTTAGCCAATAAGAAGGTGGAGCTAATGGGCCAAGCAGTCATGTAATTAATACAGTTTTCTGTGTGATTATTTCAGGTCTAAACTAGCTGGAAATCTGGGACAAACAAGCGGGCCCTTCTCCTACATATTTCTCTAGTCCCTATCTCTTTATTATAGACAGACTATTTGCACATATTTTTCATATTCAGCAGAGGATTCGATACCTCTGCATTCTATGGGACAAAGCCCGTCAACATATAACTCACACCTCACACTAAATTTGTAGTAAGAACATTTACATAAAATCCCAATAATTTGTACACTCGGTTTCTTGAGTTTACTATTCCTCTCTTCTGATATTTTGTATCCTCTGACCACTATGTGTGCAATACATACCCACTCCCCGGAAAGGACCATTTGTCCTCTGTTTCTGTATGCTCAATTTGTGTTAGTTTTGACATGTCAATGAGATAATATAATAGTGTCTTCTGTGTCTGTTTCATTTTAAATAATGCTTATCCATGTTAGAGAGGTGAAAGGAGTTCATTTTTAAAGCTAAAGAGTGATGCTCTATATATAGAGTATATTTCCTTTATTAATTTATCTTATGGACAATTAGGTTGACTCTGTAGGGGTCAGCCAATCACCTTGCTTGTAGGGTGAGGTCGCCTGAGGATATTTTTTACTAATAAATATTGCTGGTGTGCCCCTTCTGCTTTCCTGTTTTCCACTGGAACCACGGGTTCTGTAAGTCTTTAGCCAATTAAAGCTAAATATATTATTATAATTTCTGTCTGCCTTCATTTACGCCGCTACATGACTCCATAATTTAGTAATGGTGACTAGTATTGCAGAAAACATAAGAGTGTAAATCTGTCCTCAACACACCTTCGACAATGAGCTACTCTCAGAAAATTGTAATACATTTTGCCTCCCCAGACTTCCATTTTACCTTTGAAAAAACTATTATGAAAGAACAGAGTATAATTTTTCCGAAGTTCTGAACACAGAGATATTTAGGGGAACATCAACATTGATTATGAAATGAAAAACAATTACTCAAGAGAGAGGACCTCAGGCATTGGGACTAGAAATAATGCTTAATCATGAGAGCTGAGCTGTTTTTATACTACACTCAAGAGAGTGATAATGTAAAGTTTACCTCCTTCGAGCTCATACATAGAAATGAGGCCTTTAAAATTTGAATAGGAATATCTAGGTACCATTTTAATTTGCTTTCTCCCTGAACACTAATGGTTGAACATTTCATATGTCTAGATCATGTGAATCTTTCTCAGTAGAATGCCTATTCAAATCTTTGTTCAGGTTTAAGATTTGATTGACTTCTTTTCTTATTGAACTTTAAGAATAATTTATATGTTATGATAAAAATCTCTTATTAGATGTATTTTGGAAACATTTTTCTTAGTCTTTTCCTCCTTCCTTCCCTTCCTCTCTTCCTTCCTTCCTCTCTTCCTTCCTTTCTTTCTTCCTTCCTTTTATCCTTCCTTCCTTCCTTCCTTCCTTCCTTCCTTCCTTCCTTCCTTCCTTCCT
>JABTXL010005037.1:17535773-17547067 GCA_025134845.1 Neodon shergylaensis | reverse complement strand
CCTTCCTTCCTTCCTTCCTTCCTTCCTTCCTTCCTTCCTTCCTTCCTCCTTCCTTCCTTCCTTTGTTCCTTCATCTTTCTCTCTTTGTCTTTGTGTTTTATTTTGGACATGTGCATAGCACAGCATGAGTGTAAGAGACCGAGAACTGTCCCAGAATGTTGACATTCACCTTGAGACAGGGGCTCTTGGTGGTTGCCTCTGTGTACACCAAGCTACCTACTGTAGAGACCTCCAAGAATTTTCCTGTCTATTTCCTTGCCATAGGAGTGTGAGAACAACAGACTACATATTAATGTGGTCACCCTTACATGATTCTGGGGCATCTAAATTCAGGTCCTCACATATGCATTGTGACTTGATTGGGGTTACTATTGCAGTGATGAAACTCAATGACCAATTTGGAGAAGAAAGGGTTTATTTGGCTTACATGTCCACATTTCTGTTCATCATTGGAGGATTCAGGGCAGGAACTCAAGCAGGGCAGGACCCTGGAGGCACAAGCTGATGCATAGGCCATGGAGGAATGCTGCTTACTGATTTTCCTCTCATGACTTGCTTAGCCTGCTTTTTCATAGAACCCAAACCATTAATTCTGGGTGGCCCCATTCATAATGGGTTAGGTTGTCCCCCATCAATCATTAAGAAAATGACCTACAGATTTGTCTGCTGCCCAAGCTTATTAGAAGGATTTTTTTTCCCACTCAGGATCCCTCCTCTTCAGTGACTATAGTTTGTGTCAAGTTTGTTCAAATGTCTCCTATCTTATATTTTATGCTTCCTTCTTCATACTTTTATGGGTAATTTATTTTTTCCTATCTCTTAATTTTTGGTGTAAAGTTTAACAGTGAATTTAAATTATTTTACAATTATCTTTTTATTAATTTAAGTGAAGGTTATTCTGTTTCTATAAACACTGACATAGGATAAGTGCTGCTTAAAGGCCATTTATTAATGCTCTGTCCCTAGTTATTAGTGTTATGCAGAGGTAGAAGCTTTACAACATGGCCTTAGTAAGCGGTTTTAGAGCACTGAGGGGAGTATGCCTTCAAGGTTGATGGTGGGACCCCACCTCTACCTCGCAGCTATTTTACAGCCATTTAACTGCAGTTGAAATTCAACTGTCTAAATTACTTTTGGATAATTTCTTACATGTTCAATTTTCATTTCTTCCAATCCTCTATATCCTTCCTCTAATTGTTCCTACACCCATCCCCCCTTGGGACTGTACCCTCACCTCCCCTTCACTCCCCCTCCAAAACTCTTCTTGTTAATGTATGTGTATGTGCCTACACTTGGATGTGTATCAAATACAAGCTACTGAGTCCAGCTAGTCTTCCTTGTAAGGGCTGACCATTTGTAATTGGATAGCCTATCAGGGGACTAATATCACCACTTAGCAGCTATTAATTGCCTGTGGTTCTTCATCTAAGTGTAGAGCCTTCTGAAATTTGTCCTACCCATATTGGCATATCATCTGGTGGTGTGATTGTGCAGGTCTTGTTTAGGCAACCATGCTATTGAAATATCACGAGTACAGATATCATGACTGTCATGTATAGTGGATGCTATGTCACAGCAGATAGCTTGGTCCACTAGCTCTTAATCTCTCTACTTTTTCATCTATAACCTTTCCTGAGCCTTACACGTAGCTATGAACCTCAACCACAACAATGGCTAACCTGATAATACATTCCCAAAGATATAATAGTGGCGCTTACATCTTAGAGTAGCCAAAGGCCATCTAGATTTGATCAGAAGGAGGGGAGTCATGTCTGGTACTGCAAATCAAACCAACAACCTTGGCCAGATTGCAATGGAGAACCAACTACTGCCACTTTCGTAAAACAGTATAATTCCCAGTTGTATCCTTATCCCTTTTCCTACAGATAAGGGTAACTTCTACCACCCATCAAAGGTGCTTCTTTTTGCTGCAGATGGAGACCATTCCAGGAATTCATGAAAGGCCAAAATGTAGCGAGCTACTGACTGTGGCATGTCCAAACTCAGTTGATATTTTTTACCCAAAACAAAAATTTTAAAGCTTGTACTCAATTCACCCCAGTTATAAATTATATTTCTTAGACTTATCCCTTGAAGAATAATCTATCTCAGAATCTAGAAATGGAAAGCAGAAATATAATGCTTATCTTTGTGAATTTTGCGTGCCCCGATCACATCCTTATAAATTTGACTGTTGCATGGGATAGCTTATCAACTTACCTATTTCTACTCATCTTCCTTTCTTCCCTCCTTCTCTCTTGTCTATATTATTGATGGTTTTCTAGTTGCTGTATTTCCACTTGGCTTATATTAGAATCTCTTTTCTATACAAAATACCCATTTGATGAACAGTATTTCCCAATTTAGATGAATTCAGACACTTTGCATTGACTTCAGAATGAGACTAAACCTTTTTTTATGCAAAAGTAAGTCCTGTGTAAACCCCATCTACCACTCCAACTTCTTCTGCCACCATGAGTTTCTTTAAAGTTTTAAAACTTTCTTTTTACTATTTGGTCACAATGTCTTCCTTCCTTCTTTCTTCCTTCTTTTCTTTTTTTTTCGTTTTGTCTTAAATATTCTATCATATATATATATGTATTACCATATATGATTGCTTATACTTCACATTTTAAGAAAAACATTACCTTTTTCTTCTTCGTCTCCTTTTTTTTTAGATCTTCCTTTGGGACAATTCCCCCGTGTAATTTCTATCCCCATTATTCAATTTTACTTTCATAAATCCACCCAACTTATATTAGCTAATGTGTGCCTTAGTTCTTTCCTAATACCACCTATTTTGGGCTTTGCATGCTCTCATGGCTGTAATTTAACACTTGTAGTCATCATTAGGTGATGAATAACTATCTTCTAGCTTATAAACTTCTTGAGAACAATAACCAAGAGTATACTTTAATTTTCTTAGTGACTCAGCTTCAAGCCATTACACAGTGAATAAATAAATGAGTCAAAGGAAACACCTGTCTAGAAAATGGAAGCAACATTTTGAGTGCTTTTCTCATCCAATGCCAATCAACATGTGTTATTCAATATTTTTCTGTAGCTCTGTAATCATAATTGAGCCTTTGTAAGCATAAAAATTATTAGATGGTTTACAAACATATTTTAAGAAAGTCCCAGGAGCTTCACATTTGGTAGTCAGGAAGACAGCAAGATTGCGTAGTTAATCTTACATTTTATAAATAAAATATTTAGATGTAAATGCGGACACCTATTCTACTGTGAAGTAATTTAATATTTTCTTGACTGATGAGGAAAAGCTCAACTTATAAACCACTAAATGCCATTCAAATTATACTTGTAGCTCTTCAAATTTATGAGCCATTACGTTCTAATTCACTCAAAATAAACAAGCAAATGCAATGAACTTACAATGGCTTGTTCAATAAGGTTTTAAACTTATAATAAATAGCTTGGTTTTATTTCATTTGGGGGAAGATTAAAATCATCTTAGATTTGTTTTATCTTTTGAGCAAGATAACTAAGATCCTGCTACTTAATTCATTTTTAAAATACAAGACAAATTACTCATACCTAAACCTTATTTGGACGGTATTAATATTCAAGGGACATTTAACATAAACCATTCCCGCTATAACTTACTATTTTTATCTTATCTTAGTGATACCTAAGTTGGATATTTAAACTTGTGTACCCGTACTTCATCACATTTTATCAGTGCATTTATAATTCTGCTACATATATTGAGGATGACTCTAGCAGATAGGGATGAAAAATGTACTATGTGTCTCTTAGAATTCTCTTCTTGCATACATGAATCATGTATCGGTACTTATTAATTCACATAATGCAAAAGAAAGAGGAAGGCATTGTGCCGGTTTAGTAAACCTGGATGGGAGGACTGGCTTCCTATCTTCATCTGACATTTCGATAATAGAATGCCAACTCAAATGCCAGACGAGTTTGAAAGCAGACTAAGAAAAGCACATTGCTTACCGCATTGTTTATATAAAAAGGCAGTAGGTTTTTCTCACGCATGGAGATGTAGGTAGGGAGAAACATCCAATGCAATGCCTGGATGAATGCATTCCAAGAAATTGTGTAAACTAATTAGATATGGAATCTACGCAACTATTCTTATCATTGTTAATAGTACTTTTAAAATGTCTATTCTAAATAAAACAAATAGCGCACTTAAGATAGCAAAAGTCTCAGAGGCAGAGGTCACTTAAGTCAGCCTCTAGAGAAGAGCAAAATGAAACTATTTGATGTAGGTTTCTTCACTATGTCTCTCTCTTGATTATATCCACTAATAAACTGTAAAATTCAAACAAGCATTTAAGGGACTCTAAAATAATAATTTCATTCTGATCAAAAGCAGCCAACAAAAATATAAGTTTCTTGGAGACAAAAAAAGCATCAGGATTTATTGTTTTTATTTGCAATTAAAATGACAAATGCAAGAATTCACCTGGCAGGGAGTGCATTGAAGAAAACACAGGTGCCTAATTCACAAGCTACAAAAAACAGTATAAAGGTGACCATCTGGGGAAAGCTGGCTGACTTAATTTTCCTATGAGCTTATCGTCTGGCTCCATATTTCTCTTCCAAACTCCAAACTCTGACCTTGAGAATGCATCTGCATGTTTTGCTACACGTATTTTCTGAACAGAGATGCAGGTAGGCATAATTATGCAGTAAATTTAAATACAACAAAAGGACATTGTGTGTTGCATTTCATTTCATCTCAGTTTGTGTGAATTAAAAAAAAACAATTTCTGACTAAAACATTCCAGCCTTTCAGCCACTACCCACCCCTGCCCTTGCCTATGCCTGCAATTGCTGACAGGTAGGGCTCTAGGCACAAGCCGCTTTGAATTGGGCGGCATAGAGCGTGAGCCCTGGAGAACGGAGGGAAGAGGAGATGGGAATTTAGAATTGGAATTCAAGTGTTCACAAGGAGGATTGTCATGCAATTAGCACAGGATGGGAGAGCGAGCTCAAACAGTGAGGCAAAACTCTGCTTTGTTCCACACACTAACTATGCAGGTACTCCGAGTGTGCCAAGGGTTTAGGAGGAGGTATCTCACTTTACTGACATGGCATATGGAATTCTTTATATATCTTAATCTGAATACTAAAAAATATGCCCAGGAAGCCCAAAATACTTACTTTTAAGTATTTAAGGAGTATAGAGCTGTTACTTCTCAAGATCTGAAGGTTAACTTCATATTGATATATTTTTTTTCTTCAACAACACATACTATGTGGTATTTATGCTTCTCACTTTTTGTCCCAGTCTCGAATAGTGTTCCTTGGTAAAAGCCCTGACAATTTATGCCCTGCTTCTGAAGCTCACTCAGTACTAAACTAACCTCATCAACTTTGTGAAGCAATGGGTTTCCTTTTGACATTTTCCCATCCGTATTATCACCATTTATTTAGTCAGTCTCACATCTCCTAATAGCTCATCTCTTTTTGATTCTCATGACTTCTCAAAGTCTGGCCAGGTCATCTGGATACCCCAGGAAAATGGTCGAAATCACTGATAATTAAAAGAATAATTGAGCTCATTAAACAGTGTCCCATTGTCTGCATACTGAATACAATCTGGAGACCTATGAAAGTGTCTCACCGGGTAAAGACACATCTATTAATTTCAGAAGAAGAACTATTTTCTAATTTATTTTATTATAGATATTTCTGTTCAGTGATGTTCCTTGAACAAAATCTCCCAGGGTAATTTTTGTAAAAACTTCGATTCTTCACATACCGTTAATCTACTCTGTCACCAATGTTCAAATTCACTGGCAAACATGTATCTCACTCCCTGCCCAATTATGGTACCAGCTAATTTCCATCAAAGAAAGTTAGTCAATGAACCAGCATTTCAGCATGTCTTTCCTTATTTCATTCATGACTGTAGCTCCCCAGATGCCTTGCTTAGCATCTGTTATACTACAACTTCCCAGTATCATATTGTACAAAAACGTTCCATTAAATAAATGTGCACCGTAGATCAGTAATGGAGAGACTTTTTACACATAGCTATGAACTTTGGGCAATCTCTTTTAATGAACAGGTACAGATGCTCTGAAAACGTGAAGCAAATCCTACAACACAAACGAAAGAAAAACATACTTCTTGTCCTTATCTATGATTTTAAAAAGTCTGATAGCTGACGGAAGCTACTTTTCTTGAAGATCTTTAATAAATTATTTTCAAACTGCATGCTTTTTTTTAAAAATAGTGATGGTGTATAGCACTTACATAACTGGATCCGTTGGAGAATTGGCAAATAGTTACAGAAAAATCATATGACCTGTGATTGTATTACTTCACCAGTGTATGTATGTATGTATGTATGTATGTATGTATGTATCTATCTATCTATCTATCTATCTATCTATCTATCTATCTATCTATCATCCATCTATATTCTTGTCCAATTTAAAAGAAAATGTAAATAGAACCATCTCATAGCTAAAACATTCTAGGTCATAATTTTAACTTACATTTATTTGTCCAAATTTATGTAATTGAGCCTCTGTCAAATTATGTAATTGACACAGATATAGTTGTTACCACAACATACAGCTCTTAACACTAGTACAGATAGGAATTTCAAGCTGGTTTAGTACTATTTCTCATCTATCCGCTTTCCTCATTCTCTGATCTTTGTGAAAAGCATATTCTAATGAGTTCCTTATCTTTTCCCTAACATATGTGTTTCCAACTCTTGTTACCTCACATGAATGAAGTCACTATATACCTTTTCAACTAAATGTTAGTCCATTACTGACCTATACACTGCTAGATCAATAATTGATCTAGTTGGCATCGTTCCTTTCAATCTCCTTTTTTTTAAATTTTTTTTTATTGAGAAAAGGAAAAAAAAAGTTTCCGCCTCCTCCCAGCCTCCCATTTCCCTCCCCCTCCTCCCACCCTACTCCCCTCCCCCCACTCCTCTCCCCCTCCCTCTCCAGTACAAAGAGCAGTCAGGGTTCCCTGCCCTGTGGAAAGTCCAAGATCCTCCCCGCTCCGTCCATGTCTAGGAAGGTGTGGGAGCCTAGCCAGTTTGGATGTTCACCTTCCAATCTCTTAAAACACTCATGTGTTTGGTTTCTCATTCCCACTATCTTGGCTTTCCCACTGGACAATCTCTCCAAATTATATATGTTTGAACTGCTCAGAAATAAACTCGCAAACTTTACATCCTTTCATTCTCCAGATGGTTTTAAATGTCATCTATATGTTGATAACTCCTGCATTTATGCTTCGCTCCAGACATTCCTGAGTTCCAGAACGCTGCATAGAGCTGCTAAGTCAGACTCTTCAACACGATATTTTATACATGTTTCAATATGTTCAAAATGTATGTTGCTCAACACTATAGCCACTCCCCACCTATGTCATTTCCAGTCTGAAAGTTGTGGTTTCGTTTCTTTTAGATTCGCAGACTAGACACCTGATTCACCAGGGCTCCTTTGTTTCTCTCACATTCCACGTCTTCTCTTTCCTCAAATCATGCTAGCTTTGTCTTCCAAATATGTCCAAACAAGGACACTATTTTGTTTTTCTGCTGCTACCTTGACCCTCATTACCATCACCTTTAACACTACACTATTTAATACCTTTCTTCTCTGTCTCTGCTTTAGCACGTGTCCCAAACATAGGTGTGAGATTATGTAAGCATCAGTTGATCATGAAACTCTCCCACAAAATTCTTCTCATGGCTCAGTATCTGAGAGACAAGCACACAGTCTTTAAAATAGGAAACCTTGACCTCAACTGCTTCCCCTTCCCACACTCTTCAACCCTATCACCATCTCAGACCAGCCACAGTAATAGAAAGTGTGGAGCTCACCAAGGCCAGCTGGACTGTGACGGAAGAAGCATGGGATAAAACAGGACTCTCTGAACATGGTGAACAATGGGAGCTGATGAGAAGCCAAGGACAATGGCCCTGGGTTTTGATCCTACTTCAAGTTCTGGCTTTGTGGGAGCCTAGCCAGTTTGGATGTTCACCTTCCTAGACATGGACGGAGGGGGGAGGACCTTGGACTTTCCACAGGGCAGGGAACCCTGACTGCTCTTTGGTCTGGAGAGGGAGGGGGGAGAGGAGTGCGGGGAGGGGGAGTAGGGTGGGAGGAGGGGGAGGGAAATGGGAGGCTGGGAGGAGGCGGAAACTTTTTTTTTCTCAATAAAAAAAATGAAAGAAAAAAAAAAAGAAAGTGTGGAGTCTCTCCCCACTCCCCCACTGGAAAACACATCCAGGCTGTGTCTACTGCACTTACTGCTATAACATTAGAACCAAGCACAACCACTTCAACATGCTGGAATCTCATTATTTCTTGAATGGTGATGGAATGAATTTACAAAAGCGTTTTAGAAGGAACTATGGAAGCATAGGCCAGAAGGCTCTGATTTCTTGATAAGACTGAAACTTAAAAACGAAGAAGACAGGTTGGAATTTTCTACAGAATAAGAGGGAGGATGGTGTGGAGAAGGAAGAGGAGGAGGAAGGAGAGGAATCCTCCTTTAAACGCGAATTACAATGCCCATATCATAGTTTATTAATTAAAAAAATTATTAAACCTCTACAGTGTGCCAGATGGTCATTTAGTCATTTGAGTTAAAAGTAGTAGGGAGAAAAGGGTAGAAATAAAAATAAATACTTGGCACATGGTGTAATCACTAATATTGATTGTCAGCTTGACAAGATCTAGAATGAACTAGAAAGCAAGCCCGTGGAAATGCCTGTAGGGGACTATCTAAATTAGGTTAGGCTCTAGGCATTGGTGAGAGATTATCTTGAGTGTTTTAAATGATATGGGAAGACCTATCCTAAAAGTAGGCAGAAACATTCTATGGACTGGAGTCCTGGATAAAATGAGCTAATGAATAGCATTCATTGCTCGTTGCTTGATGAATGTAGACACACCATGACCAGGTGTCTCAAGCTCCTACTAATATGGACTTAACACCAAGACAGAGCCACAATAAAAAATTGCTTTCTTAAGTTGCTATTGATAGGTATGCTGTCACAAAAATGAGGAAAGAAACTAACACGATAAATTAATAACAATTCCAAGAAACGAATGAAGCTGGAATAGACAAGAAAGAATGTCAGCGGGGGAGGGAGGAGACAGCTTTACATTGGGTAGAAAACACTCGGGGAGATGACATTTCAAGACAGAGAGTGAACTTTAAAACAAGGTATTTTCCTGAAGAAAAGGAACTCTAAGCTGGGCAACAGCAAGTTCAGAGGGAGAAGAATATGTTTATATGTGAAAGGAACTGAAAATGCTGCCATTAACAATTGATGACAAGGGATGCTGGAGACAGAGCTATCAGCCCAGTTGGAGGAAAATGCTGCAGAATGGCCACACTAAGGATGGTGGACAGGAGGATGATGCTGAAGGTTCTAATATCAGGGACGGCATGAACAGAACAGATCCGAGTCTCAGAAAAATGAAAGCTAACCGTAGCTCACTCAGTTTTAACACTAAAGTCACAGTAGCTGTGCTTACTGTCAAGTCATTCCAAAGAAAAGGCTGGAGTGGACCATTGCTTAAAGTGCGCTTGGCTCTGAAGAGGACCTTATTAGCTGGCAGAGAGTACAGACAAAATAAAATCACACATAAAGACTGTTTGAAGTTTCTAAAACTTTAACAATTGCGAATTTAAAATATCATTTGGCATTATTTTTTCTTCTGTGTTGGTATGTATGCACACTGGCATGTTCGAGAACACGTGTGTGTCGGTGTGTGTACTCATGCACCCTTTTCAATTTTATCTGTTATTATTTCAACGTTATGCACTTACTTTACACCTTCTATTTCTGAAAGTACATATTTTAGTCATACGTATATTTATGCCTCTGACTTTGAATTTTTTTTTAGCAGTCTTTGCTCTGAACTTCTGTTGCCTCTGCCTGTGCCACAGGCTCATTCATGTGCTGTTTTTCCAGGCACTGACTCTTGTTCATGTTCTGCTCACCTCATGTGTATAGATATTTCAGCTGTGATCACATATTTGAGAAAGGCTATTTGCAGGGAACACTTGCCAGAACCTGGGTAGTCAGATGTTCCCTCTTATCTACTCTAGCCTAGGAATCCTTTGATGGGCGTATCTTGAGCAAGCATTTCCTGCACTGCAATGGGTACCACACAGATTGTGTGCTATGTGATACACTTCGCTAAGCAACAGTGTAGATCTACGGTCTTACCTCCACTTCTTGGGGCTTATCCGTGAGGCCTATTTCTAAGATCGGGACCATTTGAACCCTTTTCATCTCCTTTTCTCTGCCTCTGCATGAATTTTTATATAACCGTGCCTTTAGAGCTCTCCCCCCATCTCTTCAGTTCCATCAATGGGAGATTACAATTCATTTGTATTCTAAAGCAGAGATGGTTGGGCTTTGGTTGTTGAAATTCATCCGGCATACCTCAACATTTGTAATGGGAGCGCTTCTGTGATAACTCAGCCTACCACGTTATCGATACCTAAATTAGTGTCGAGATTGGATCTTAATTTGAAACATGAGAAACAACATAAATAGTCTGCATATCAAAACAGTGGTTCAGGTGTGAAAATAAATACCTGAGATCAAAAATGTTTTTGCTCTGCCTTCTCAGCTAGAAAATGCACGTTTTAACTCTATGACTTGTTGATAGATTATGGCTTAAAGAGAATGGGATGCATTTTCAAAATGTAATAGTGAAGAATACAGAAACCCCTCCATGCAAAAAGGAGGCACAGTGTGGTAGGAAGAGACCTCAGAGCTGTATAAATAGGCAAGAAAAACTCAGGTTTTTTAAAACACAAATTGATAGCAATCCAAGTGTGATCCAGATAGTAAACTATCTCATTGTCCAATGTCCCAGATCCCATGTCAATACTGCGACAGGCCTCCTCACAGTAGGAAGGGGCCGAGAACTACCCCACCCAAGAGGAACTATAAAGGGCAGCCAAAGAAGAAGCAGAGTTAAGGAAGTTCCAAGGGAGACTCAGCATGAAAGGCCTTTACTACAGGGAGGCTCTTTGTTCCTCCACCAGACTAGTAAGGGCCAAACAACAAGCAACCGCAATCTGTTCCTAAACATAGGTAGGTGGCAGGAAGACAGGAACCCTCTGTGACAGGTGCATGGTTAATACTGAAGGCTGAGAGTAAATCTCCACGATGGCTAAATTGAAAGTAAATAAATACATTTTTCTTTCTCTGTTCCATTTTCTCTGCTTTCTTTTTTCTTTCTTCCTTTCTTCTTTCTTTCTTTCTTTCTTTCTTTCTTTCTTTCTTTCTTTCTTTC
>JABTXL010005037.1:17508809-17535763 GCA_025134845.1 Neodon shergylaensis | reverse complement strand
TTCTTTCTTTCTTTCTTTCTTTCTTTCTTTCTTTCTTTCTTTCTTTCTTTCTTTCTTTCTTTCTTTCTTTTTTCTTGAGAAAGGGTTTCTTTGTGTAGCCCTGGCTGTCCTGAAACTTACTCTGTAGACCAAGCTAGCCTGGAAGTTGGAGATTCACCTGCCTCTGCCTCCAGAGTGTTGACATTAGATTAAAGATGTGAGCCACAACCACCTGGTTCTGTTTTTTTCCTTAACTCCTTAAAAAGCAGGGGCTGTTGAACATAAAGACAGTTTAAGTTGAGAGACTTTCCTGTCTGTGTATTAGCTGGTTGACGGCACGGCTCTAGGGTAAAATCAGCCATAGACAGGCAAGAATGGTGAAACACAGTGCGGTTCTGGGGCAGCTTTGCATGTGGGCAGCGAAATGGAAACAATCCAGTTTCGTGTATCAGAAACAGTCTCTGGAATTTGCAAGCATTGAAAATGTAGACAGCGTTTATAAGTCACAAGCATATGTGATCTAGAACTGCAGTTTACAGGAAGGAGGGATTGGAAGTACAGTATACATAGTAACATCATTTTAAGAAAAACTTAAGCTGGACAGTGGCGGCACATGATTTTAATCCCAGCACTTGCAGGGGGCGGAGGGCAGAGTCAGGAAGATCTCCGTGAGTTTGAGACCAGCCTGGCCTACAGAGTGAGCTCCTGGTCAGGCAGGGCTGTTACAGAGAAACCCTGTCTTCAAAAACTAACAAAAACAAACAAAAAAGAAAAAGAAAAACCTAGACAAATTTATACTATCCACTCTAGATCCCAGGGCTATCCACATGAATGGTACCAAGTAAATATCAGGAGATTATACAACGTCAGTAAAATGTCAATTCATATAGGGAAACCGTTCAGGGTCAGAACTATTTTACATCCAAGGAATTTGTCATTTACAAAAAGTAAAACCTTTCAAGTCAAAGCACAATTATGCAGAACCTTCGTTGCTTTCATCTTCTCCTATTTCACAGTGCTGAGGTAGGATGTGGGGCTTGAATTCAGGGCCTAATGGCTACCAGGCAAGAGCTCCACAAACTAAGCTACATACGCTGTCCCCAGGGAAGCTTCTAAGAGGAGACACTCTGTGTATTTTCTTTTAAAGCTCTGAAAATAACAGAAAGTGGCTCAAGAGAAGCATCTTCCTGAAATGTGTATGGTGGGTAATTCTAAGCCCAGGATGTAACGTGTGAAGGCAAGAATGTATATCTTAACATGTATACATGTAAAATCGTCATGCCATGGCTAATCTGCTCAGCTAAGTAGGAAAGACTCTTTCTGAGGCTACTTTCAGAGAAAGAGGAGAACACTGTCTTAGCTCTCTCCATGCCATGTTCTGACGACATCTATCCTTCCAAAAGTTGTATTTTGTACCGAGTCATGAGTGTAATGGTATTAGGAGGTGTAAGACTCGGGATACAAAGTCACAACCACAAGAGCCCTCATATATAGGACCTGTGTCCTAAAAATAGAGACTTCACAGAGCAGCAGTGCTCCACTGAGGGAGGACATAAAAATAAAACGCCATCTGTGAGGAAATGGCAAGAACCAAACACTCTACTGGTGCCTTGAATTTGAGAAAGCCCCTCCAGATTGCTCCTGTGAGCAATGGATGTCTATTGTTCATAAAGTAACCAGCTTTTGGCATCGTGTTGCAGCCGCTTGAATGAGCCAAAGCAGACTATTGTAATCAAACAGCACAGACAGTGTTCTTAAAGAGCGGAGAACTAGTTCTCTATAGAGCCTGAGGTTTCCTAGATGAAGGTTCTGGCAGGTCTGACAGGGAAATGATCCTCTGTATTTACACAGGAGTTTTCTGGGGGTGTCCAAAGGGAGCAGAGTAGGCAGGAGGGAAAAAGGAGGTAAAAGGAGAGTGATAAAAAAGAAGGTGAAGCAGAGGGGGCTATAACAAAATTGCAGGAGAAAAAGAGAAGAAAGAAAGGGAGAAAAGGAAGGAAGAAGGAAAGGAATGAAAAGATAGAGGAGGGAGGAAGGAAGAAAAAATAAGGAAGAGAGAGAAACAGTGAGAGAGACACATATACACACACAGAGAGAGAAAGAAAGAGGGAGGGAGGGAGGGAGAGAGAGAGAGAGAGAGATACTGAAAAGTCTTTGTCCTGTTATAGATACAGCAGTCCAAAAATGGGAACCCCACCATCCTGACATAATATAAACCAAATAATCCTCCTCAAATTCCAATCAGGAGCACATTCACATTGGCAAATATGCCTTCAACATACACATTTTAAGGAAGAAAAAACGTTCAGTCTGTCGTTGTAGCATTTCCACAGTGATAGCAATCTTTAGTACACCTAATTGGCAGTATTTAGATGTCTGACAATAGAAGAAATTGATGTTCAAGTGGCCCCAGAATGCAACATTCAGCCAGAGCTTCTGACTATCAACCTCAACTCACTAAAATACACTGAAACTGGGGAAATGCAGAACTTCCCTCTGACCTTTCAGAATAACTGTCAACATCCCATCTGTGTTATAGCTTCAGCTTTCCTGTCTTATTTACGGTTTGTTCCACTATTCACTTAGTCAAATTTCATTTGTTAGAAAATAGATGCTGTAGCACAGAAGAAAACTATATTAATCTCACAAGTGTAGTAGGAAACGGTTAATGAAAATATTTAGCTTAAAGGGCTGACTGTGTAGGGCAGATCGTGCACATGTTCTCAGCACTCTGGAAGCAGAAGCAAAAGGACTGATTGCTACTAATTTGAAGCCAGCCTGCGAGTGTCTATGCAGTGAGTGTTACACAAGTCTGGCCTACAGAATAAGACCCTGTCTCAGAAAACCAAAGCAAGCAACCAAAGGAGACTACACAAGAAGAACGATGCTTCGGATTCCTTTAAAATTGACTTAGGTAGAACACCTCTTCCATGTTGAATGATGGACTGTATAGAACTTGGGCCAAGGAAATCCATACTATAACCCCAGAGCATGTATTTCAGTAGTGATGGGTAAGCAGGGTGTGTTTATGCACCTCAGGATACCCAGAACTACTCTGGAAGCTGAGAATAATAGATGCTACAATTTCCTTCTTAAGCATGCAGTTCAGGTTGGGATATATCCCCAAATCCCCCCCTTTTTTGCCTGCTGGGAGGCAACAGATACAGGGAAAAGAGAACTTGGGGCCCTAAAACCTTTTTGAGAACATATCAAATTCAAACATATAATTTTTTTGTGCATTAAAGATGACTGAAAAGTCATCTGAAAGTTGTCACCATTGGTACAGTCTAGGAGAAACACACCTGATATTGCTGGTGTATTCCTTTAATTCTCTTGGTAGATTCTTTTTCACCCAAAGAATAACTGCCATAAACAGCGAGCACAATCATGTATTAACCACCAGCTATTTTCAAGTATTTATGTTACAATTTTAAAATACATGATTTAAATCAATCTTTCCTAGTTGTAATAGATAATATTTTTGTAAGTAAGGAGCAAATCTCTGCTCTTATTTTCTCTGTGGCTGCTTTGCACTCTCCTCTGTTCATATGACCTCTCTTTCCTTTGAAGCCTTTGCAAGCATCGGTACCTCTATTTTTTCCTTACAAGTTCTTGTTCCTCGGCGCATGTTATGAACCTGTGAACTTGTTCTTGACAACGTAGCATAGCCATTAAACCCAAGGGATGAAGAATCAATCCAGCTGAACTATAATACTCTCTGTGCCTCAACTCCTGGTTCTTCAAAATAACAATTCCACCTACCTCAGGTTTGTTTGACGGCTGATTGAATTCACAATAAAATTCATAAAGAGCTAGGAATAATGCCTGACATGCCATCAGTGATCATGTACATGAGCTATGGCCATACTACTCAAAATACATCATTCTAAATTATCTGCCAAGTGTCTCTTCTTCTTCAGCTACTATAATGAACCTTGTCAGCTATAAGACTGTAGCCTTTTTCCTGAATGGCTATGTGAAGGAAAACAGAACCAAAGAAATGCATGACCATGTAAAGGTAGGCGTCATTGCTTTTATACAGGGACACAAGATAGAGCATTCAGAAATTAAGCACCACTCCACGTCCGTAAACACACTAAGCAGCAGAGCTGTAGGACAAACACACATCTAACCTAAATCTTAAGCCTTTATACTTATTGCACTGGAAAAGTAAGCATGACCCTGGAAGGAGGAGATGGGGGATACCTTTAGCTGTTGAGCATTTTCTGTAGGGATGGTTCCATTTGAGCACTTGCATGCGTACACCTGTTGGTGTATGTATTCTGAGCTCATTTTCCCCACATCTTAATGAGATGGAGTCTCATTATCATCAGCTTTACAAAGGAAATAAAGAGGACTGCAGCAAAAACATATCGAGGATACATAATGCTCCCGTTTTCTTTCTGTTTCTGTGATGAACACCATGATCCCAGAGAAACTTGGAAACTTGGGAAGAAAAGGATTTACTTCATGTTATAGCTTGTATGGTTAATGTCAAGGGAAGGAAGGACCCTAGAGGCAGAAACTGAAGCAGAGACCATGAAGGAACACTGGTTGTTGGTTTGCTCTTCATGGTTTGCATCTCTCTCTCTCTCTCTCTCTCTCTCTCTCTCTCTCTCACACACACACACACACACACACCTCTCTTTATTACTCTCTTTAATTCTTTATAATTTTGCAAAGATTTTTGTTTCACAAAATCTAAGATATTCTCTTGATCTGCTTTAAAAACTACACGCAAACAATGGCTTACATTTTAAAATAGTCTCCTTGCTTTGGTTACAAGAGAGATCTCATGCCTGTACCCAAAGTGGGTGTATCCTCCAAGCCAGTTTTCACTTTACTTTCTAATAATATAATACAAGATCAATTGCCTACAGGTGGCATTGTCAGTAAGTGGTCTGGGCCCTCCCACTTCAATTGTCAATTAAGAAAATGCCCCAAGACAGGCTCACGGTCCAATCTAGAGACAGTGATTCTTCAGCTCAATTACCCTCTTTCCAGGAAATTCTAGCTTGTGTCAAGAGGATCAAACTCACCCAGCATGCATAGCTCATAAGCATAGCGAGGTGGCAGTCCATGACTGTGACTGGAAAGGGAGATGGAACTGAGACTTAGTCGTCTGGATCCAGACCTTCTTCTATGAGCTACCACATTTGCTTCTGAAAACCAAAAGTCCCTTTAAAACTAAATAGCTACTTTAAAGAGGGGGAGCAAAAAAAAATCACATTTAGCTTTTCTTCTCATCTTCTTAGTACATATTTTCATATCTGTGTATGGCTAACTTATATTTAGAAAAACACCACAGAGCACACACTAAACCATTATTGAGTATATAAGTCTGTTTTGGAAAAAACAACATTTGTTAATTATCTTTTCCCTGTATAATGTGCATGAACACAAGACTCGATGATTTTAGAAGGCACTAATTCTAATTTCGAAGGAAACAAACTTGGAAATATTTCTGTTTAATAAAAAATCTGTCCCCTTGTGTCCTCGCCTCATTTTTTTGCTTAAAATTATGCAAGCCAAAAAAATTATGCAAGCCAAAACAATAATTAACTTAGTAAATTTTAGGGAACACAAATTTGTATTACTATGATACCCCAAAATATACAATGGTACTCCTATGATGAGATGGGTAACAGAGACAAGCTTGGGGGCCAGCTGGCCTGTAATAGAGAATGATGAACAATAGCATCCAAAAGAGAAGGATGCTGTCTCAAACTAGGTAGAAGGTAAAGAGTGACAACTCCTTTTATATCCATACCAGCATCACAGCACATGTGTGCTGAGCTTCTCTCTCTCTCTCTCTCTCTCTCTCTCTCTCTCTCTCTCTCTCACACACACACACACACACACACATCATCCATACAAAAATATGAAAATTGCAGATGTTTAGGGTGATAGCTATGCAAAGCAATTCTGTCATTCATCTCTTATAAGTATCGTAATGATGGAGTTAGGACATTGATGACCAATCAAGAAATGAACAATTTAGGGCAAGTGTATGTATAGAGTAAGTTACATATATAAGAAATATTACCTTTAGATACCTAAGCATCCCAACAACTTCCTGCAACTTTCGAATCCCTAACTAAGTGTAGCCCCAGGCTTTTTGTGTACTATAGTAAAGGAAGCATTTTCTATCCTTGCCCTATTAGGATCACATGACATCCAGGGCTCAGGGAAGAAATGATGATGGCTGTTAAGTATTTTTTATGTGTCAGATTCAGACTGAGTATTTTATACATATTAGAATATTAAAATCAACAAATCTACGTCTTCGGTATTAGTTTTACAATCTGCAACTTTGCAGATTAGAAAACCCGAAACTCAAAATAGTTAAGCAACTTCAGCAGATTTGGTGGGGTTAGCAAGAAGAAAGGCTTGAATTTAAAAGTAGGCAGGACATTTCTGCCCAGAATTCTTATAAACATCATGTTGGCTCCTAAATAGCATGGTGCCCTTGAAATGATGGAGAAAACAGTAGGGAATGAAGGAAAATAATATTGCCATATGCATTTATGGTCTACACAGACTTTGCTGTCCATCGTCTCCTTTGGTCCTTAAAGCAGGTAATTGCTACCTCCCGCTCTGCATCCTTTCTCATCTATCCCCCTCTTTTACTATGCTCTGATTTCTTCTTTCCCTTGCTTTTACTCATTAAAATGATCATCTTTGCGCTCACTTGTTCCTCTTTGCACAGTGCCTGCTTCTGCTCTGACGAAGCGTACTCTTACAGCCTTCCAGGACTCAGTGCGTAAGTTTCTCCCGTTCTCTCAGTGTATTCTTCTCTGTACTTACTGCTCTCTGGAGTCACACTGTTTTCTCACTTATTTAAATGTTTGTTTCCACTCTAACCGGGAGTCACGCACATCATTGAGAGAGATCTCATCTGTCTTTCCTTTCTTCTACCCCCCTTTCTCAAATACATAGCAGGCATGTCACAATGGGCAGTCAAAATTTAGCATTTTTCTATTCATGTCTTTTTATTGTACTTTGTTGTTGTGTTTTACCTTTTCGTTGACCTTTTAAGCTTTTTTATTTGAATATGAGATTGCTGTTTAATTACTATTTGGATGTATGAGCACTGATTCATGGGATTAGTGATTATCTCTGGGAAATTCAGTTATGCCTTCTAATAGCTTTTCAATTGACAATCAAATACTCTAAAGACAGGAAAATTTGACAGCTCTGTGTTCAAAATTTTTGCTTACTTTTATCTACTAGTATTGGTTAAATCTTTTGTACTGTTCTTGAGCTTAAATATACTGTTCCATCTTTCACCTTTAAATACAGCATTCAGCAATGCATTTGATAGCTAATCTCTATCATGTTGAAGAAAACCCCTTCTCACAGGTCACCACAAGAGTGTGTCTTAAAATCACATACTAGGCTTACATTTTATGACATATGTAAAGCATTGCAGTAAAGTAAGTCCTACCATTTCACCATCCTTGGAGGTTCAAAGCTGAGTGGGGTGGTACTTCCTTCCAAGGGGGAATCTTGATATTTAAACATGTTTCTAGTTAATACCTTGATGCAGCCGATGAGTTTTAAACAGGCTTTTGCCGTTGGGGATTCTAGATATTAAACTCTCTACATGACAAACACGTTTAGGCCTTCTGTTACCCGTTGTATCTCAGTTGACTAACTTTTCTGTGAGCATGATTGTTTTCATTGTGTTCTAAAACATCACTAACATGAGGTGCATACCAAACAAGAGTGATGCCTAGATTTGATAATATTTGCTAATTCTTAAAATAATCCCCCATAGATTATGGAATATTGATATTTTATTACAGCATTGGTACAAGTTTTACATTTAACTTTAAAGAGATTGATTTTTTAATACTTTGATGATTTAATCACACAGTTTGTTTTGACTTTATTAAATTAATTGATCAATATTTTCCAAATCAATTACTCTTAAATAAGATTGTCCCAGTCATGTACCAGTGCCATCAATACGAATCTAATCACATTCTGACTTGATTCCATGTAATGAATGAAAACTACATTGAATTTTATCTGCTTCATTGTAAGCTGTCATTTTAGCTAGGTACAATCTTAGAATGCTGATATTGTTGGCTCAGTTATTTCTTATTTTCCAAATCCATATGCCACCAACAAATTTGATTAAAATATAATTTATGGCACTCAGCTGAAATCTCAGTAACAATGCAGAAGACTGAGACCCATCCATTCTCAGAGCTGCATTCAACCACTAGAAGCCCACTTCACGTAGCTCCATGTTTTCAGCGAGGCCTCTTGCACAGTTAATAGCATCTGGAGGATGGAACACAGCTGTGCTGTACCTATGAAATTCATCCAATACATTCTCATCGGCCCATGTACCTGCTGCAGAAGCCCTGCTTTCTTTTCTAATGGTCCATATTTTATCATTCTAATAATATGCCTTCTATTATGTTCTGCTCGGAGATGTCACCAAAGAGTTTGGTCTGTCATTCCCTAAAGCATCCTTATTCATTTTCCCGAACTCATGCTACCTGTTCAACCTACTGTTCTTAAGCATCACTTCCATTAGTCCCTTATTCATAGTGTCCAATCTCTCCATTGCTGTACAATAGATGCAGTTGTCAATTGGTGCTCACTTCTCTTCCATCTAACCTGGGGGTTTCAGTGAACATTTTGTGATTTTGTGACTTTTATTAATCTATCCTCTTCTATTTTGGTGATGGCAATTCTTTGCTAGAAGATCTTATGCAGAATTAATATTACTATGACAACAGTGAGCAAGTAAACAAAAAGAACAGAACCAGGTGGACTTGAAATTGCTCCCGTGTTTCTCGACGTGGTTATTAGTTTAAACCGGGAGCTCTGGGCTTTCTGTGCAACATAGACAGATGTCTGAGTACGACTTCAAAAGAAATTTCAGTCCCACGTGGCTTCTAAGTGGTTTTAGGCATATTTGCTTTCACTAGGCAAGTCTTCAAGTGGAGCAAGCACATTACTTAGTACAACCCAGTCTTAAAAAGTTCTTGATCCCATTGATTAGAGGTAATGAATTGGTGGGATTGTTGTGACTTTTAAAGACATTTTTGTCAACAGAGAGTGCTTTCAAAATAAATCTCTCTTAACCTGTCTATCATGCCATAGTTCTAGCCATAGTTCTATCATTCATTAATTGGTAGTTGTGAAAAATAAAATCACAGAGTAGCTCATTTTTGCATACTGGGGTGGGGCAGATGATTCTGCAGCCCACTCTTCACATTAGATAAGTCTTCATGGTCCTGTTATGTGACTAAATGTTCGGTCCATTCACCAACTAAAACAGTAAGATCAATGCAGAAAATGGAGAGGAGACTATGAATATCAACAACATGGGCTCTCATTGTTTCTGGCCATTTGCTGGACACACAGACAGACAGAATACACACACACACACACACACACACACACACATACACAAACACATACACACACAACTGATAACCTAAAGCCACCATGGCTTGTTCATTATTTTGTTTATATTACCCAGGAAATGTTCCTTACGCTCTACTATATGGCTAGGAGCCTTTAGCGAGTCTTAAAAGTACACCTACGAAACAAAACCACTAATTTCATGAATGGCAGGATCACACCAAAAAAAGATTCAGCAAAAATAGTTTTTAAAATGTTTATTGCTGCCTCCAGAAAATATTCACTTAAAGTAAACAAGTACTTAATGTTTATGAGCCGAAATGTATCAGGCTGTTGATGGTGAGGCTTTAGGATGAGACACAACATTCTTAGTCTTCCGTTTTTTTCTATCAAGATTATCAGGCATGCATCTTTGAAACAGTAGTTAAAATTATCACACTTATTTTTCTTCTTCCTCATTTTTTTCTATCATAAAAATCCCTCCAAATGAAAACAAAGATAGAAAACTGAGGTTCGAGAGAAAGAGCAATTTTCAGTTGAAAACAGATTTTATAAAAACTTGTGAATGCAGCTGAGTGGTGGTGGCGCCTCCCTTTAATCCCAGCACTCGGGAAGCAGAGGTAAGCGGATCTCTGTGAGTTTGAGGCCATGCTCGTCTACAAGAGCTAGTTCCAGGACAGGCTCCAAAGCTACAGAGAAAATGGCAAAGGGTTTTTGATCCTACTGCACGTATCGGCTTTGTGGGAACCTAGGCAGTTTGGATGCTCACATTACTAGACCTGGATGGA
The DNA here is from genome assembly GCA_025134845.1 of Neodon shergylaensis. Taxonomy (NCBI): domain Eukaryota; kingdom Metazoa; phylum Chordata; class Mammalia; order Rodentia; family Cricetidae; genus Neodon; species Neodon shergylaensis. The sequence goes on along the minus strand of JABTXL010005037.1, from coordinate 17,525,609 downwards.
GATAGGTGGTCCTTGGACTTCCCACAGGGCAGGGCCCTGATTGCTCTTTGGGCTGACAGGGAGGGGAACTTGATTGTGGGAGGGGGAGGAAAAGGGGAGGGGGCGGTGGGGAAGAGATAGAAATCTTTAATAAATAAATAAATAAACATAAAAAAAAAAAGAAGATAGGACCTGGTGCTATCCAAAAGAAGAATGAGAAATGCTATCTTATTCAGAAAAAAAAAAAAAAACCCTGTCTCGATAAACCAACCAACCAACCAAAAAAGCTAACAAGCGGTGAATGCAGTTGATTAGAAAATCTATAGGTTGCCCAGGGCTTGAATTGGAGATACATAAAGAAATAGGTTCTGTATGCCTTTAAAAGTGAATAGAAAAGAGAAAATGTTAATATGGAACAAATGTAACAAAAACTGTGGGACCATGGGATTCTCATTGACGTTCAGTATTTGTTCTCTTGTTGTTTCCCCCCCATAATATTGAAATCCATAATAGAATATTTCTTGGTTTCCCAGTAGAAACTTCAAAGGACAAAAGTTTGATCTTTTAAAATGAGAAAGTGCACTTAAGACTAGTTTAATCAATAATTTAAATTATGATTAAAAGAAGCCAAGAAATTGCAGTTTCCATTTCTATTTTTGCAACTTATCCAAATTCAAGTGGAAACCCAGAAAAGTTAGATGGTGGCAGCTGCAACAATTCGCCTTATGGACACACCGAAATCGGTCATAACCTATTGATCAGGTCATCGAACACCACTCTGATTTGTAAGTTACGTAATTTTAATTAACTCCTAGAATTTTATTTTAAAATATTCACTTTATTTTCAGTTGCACATACATTATTTTTTTCTGTGTGGGGACTAGGTCCGCATAAGTGCAATTGCCCAGGAGAGCCAGAGGCATGGATCCCCTGGAGCTGATATCACAGGTGGTTGTGAGCTGCTGGCATGGGTTCAGGAAACCAAATTTGGGGCCTGAGATCAACACTTGCTCTTAAGTGCAGAGTCATCTCTCTAGACCCAGAGAAAAATTAAATTATTCCTTTTTTTTCTACCATAGGGTTTGTATTATCACGTTATGGGTCATAATTTTTTAAACCATTTTGCTTTAATGGTTTGAAGGGGAAAGGTTAAGCAAAGGTCAAAATTTAAAGGGGCTTTTCATATTATCCTCTCTGACCTTGAAATGGGACGTGAAGGAGAGTGGAAGCTACCGCACCCTCGGGAAAGTGCCTGAAAGGGTTCAGTGTTTAACACAGCAAGGCATTTTCAGGTTCTATAAAGGCGGCAGTATTCAGTATCACGGGCTGCACTCTGCTTTGCTGCCCTGAGTTTAGCTGAAAGTCATTCCTAGTTTTAGAGATTAAAATCTGGCCAAGCCAATCTCTGAACACAAGAAGAGGGTCTGAGGACATTTAAGAGTGGGAAGAGATGATTTTCACGTTCATCTCTTTATCAGAAGCTTCACGCTGCCACAGGGGTAAATTACATGTATTGCTGTCTACACCGATGTCTATCTAACCCCAAACTAGCCATCCCTTATCAAGACCACTGGCATTCAAGATAAAGATTTAAGTATAGTACCATAAGAGCAAGGGTTTAGTGCATTCTTGAAAATCAAATTATCGTATGATATTATCATCTGACAATAAAACATAGTGTAAAGCTAATCTGTAGATTTACTTGGCCTGTATAACCAAATTTCTAACTCATGATGTAGCCTTCTGGTGTAATTGTTTTTCAGTAATTTTAATTTTTGACTATCTTTTTTTTTCTCAATGTATTAACTAGATGGTAACCAAGTAGTAAATCTGGACCTGGTGCTATATGTACTTATGTACTTCCTTCATCATGACTGCTTTTTGTAAAGATCATAATAATATTATATATGAAGGCCAACTGAAATTTTCCCTCTCTCAGGGAATTGTTCTTAATCAACACCAACCAAGTAGCTCTCACATCCATAATCTCCTCTGAGATAGTTTTCTTCAGAGCATTTCACATTCTCATATGCTCTAACATCATCGTTGAGTCACGTCATCTGAGCCCCTGGCTACCACCATCAAATACCCATTCGCTAAAGACTCCTCTTTTGCTTGCTTTTTCACAATAAAAATGTGATGTGCTAGGGGTTTCCATTCTTCCTCCTGAGGCTTTTTACCCACAATTAGTGACAAAGCTTGTTTCCTCCCTTTTGTCAGGGGTCTTCTCAGATGTCACTGTCACAAGGGGTCTTTCTTTCCTTGACATATGTGTGTGTGTATGTGTGTATAGTGACCCATTGTTATTTGTCCACTTTTATTTTTACCCCATCAGCCTCACACTTGTATGTGTGTATTCCTTGTATCCCTCTCACTAGCATGCAAACACCATTAGATTTTACCTATTTTGCTCAACTGGCACTACCACAGTGCCTCGAGCAGTATTTGGAATAAGGTTGACACTCAGTAATTTTTAGTAAATCCATCCCTTAACATTTGTCTCCTCTAGTAGTCTCTTAAGACTCATTGGGGCAAAAAACTTTTCTTCTTGCATTCCCATAGCATCGGTATGCAACAGGTGATAATGGTATACTGAACGAATGGATAAGTGAGTTGCTTGTGTGGCTTAAAAAAGAAACCTTTGCCTAGTGGCCCCTACTTATGACAGAAATTAGAACGGTCATTTGTCTCGTTTCTCAACATACACTGATCCCAAATAAAATGTGACTTATAGTAGGACCTCAGTAAGTAAATGAAGAATATCAAGAATCACTAAACAGTAATCTACTCTGCCCATTGCAGACCCCCAAGGTTTGAAGTGTTGACTAGTCCAATGTCTTGATGACATTAGAAAATAATCTTTGGATATTCGCAGAGATGTGAAAGCCCCCACATCACCCTGTCTATCCCTTTGGGCCAGCCTGGATCTTTAAAAGTCTTACTTCCCAGCCGGGCGATGGTGGCGCACGCCTTTAATCCCAGCACTCGTGAGGCAGAGGCAGGCGGATCTCTGTGAGTTCGAGACCAGCCTGGTCTACAAGAGCTAGTTCCAGGACAGGCTCCAAAACCACAGAGAAACCCTGTCTCGAAAAACCAAAAAAAAAAAAAAAAAAGTCTTACTTCCCAGACAAAAACCAAGATGACTATGACTTCTCAGTCTTACTTTCTTACGCTAGCATTTGAATTTGAAGTGAGCAAATCTCAATTTAAACCCTGTAGCTTTGATTTGTTTCCTTAAAAACTTTCCATCAAGATTTTATATGTGTGTGCATGTATGTGTATTATGCATGCATGATGTATATACACATGTATGCATACTTGTATATATGCTGCCAAAGGACACTAAACAAGATTTAAATCTGCCATTTAGAGGTAGCGTAGCCTAAAAATCATCTGTTTTTATTTCTTTTGTGTTTTATATTTGTGTAAATTAAAGTACTAGAAATTAACCGGAAGCCCTAAAATCATAGCATGTGTATTCTCATTTCCCGAGATGCACTTTGTTGTCCCTGACAAGAGTCTTATTTCCTTCTTCCCAGCTGCAACCCTGCTTGGGGCCTGGTGGCACAGGCTTTAAATCCCAGCACTCGGGAGGCAGAGACAGGCAGATTTCTGAGTTCAAGGCCGGCCTGGTCTACAAGGCAAGTTCCAGGACTGGCTGGATTGCACAGAGAAACCTTGTCTTGAAAAAATCAAAAACCAAAGGCAAAGCCTTGGTAGCAGCTGTGGCTGATGAAAATCCACCAAATCAATAGGAGAAAGGTTCTTAGCAGCCTCCCTATGTGTTCCCTACCAACCCTGCGAGCTCTGCAGTGCTGAGACCACGGGTTATATCTCAGTTTGGTATGAAATCCCCATAACCAACTGCTCTTGATTTACTTCAGGTTTTAGTTCACTAACACCAATCTACATTAGTTTGAGATTTACACCACAAGCCATGGACTATGAGGAAATCGAAGATGGATACAGAAATGGCCTTATTGCTCAAGGAGCTCCACCCACTGGGGGCGGGGACAAAACTAACAACCCGTTGTAAACGCTTTGGAGGGACCAAAAGACTTTGGGTGGAACAGTTTAGAGTATATCAAAGAGCACCCCAGAGCTTAGTGTGATCTAGTCGCCAGTAGGTGGCCAATCATTGAAGCCTAAGTTAGGGTAAAACTGCACAGTAGCACAATCACCAGTCCCAAGTCCCCAACGAACAACCGAGTTAAGCCCTCCCTGTTCACGGACAATGTTTAGAATCCCACGATCCATCAACCTAATAATAAAAAAATTACCTGCTCAGTCATGTTAAGGTACTTATCACAATTAAGTAGAGGGAAGATACTTTATTGACAGTTTTCTCACTCACCAAATAGTTAAAGCCAGTAAGGATAGATGGTTCATTCAAATACCCACCCAGTTAACCTATGTAAATACTTCCTGGGTTACTGTATGGATCTAATCACGGACGGGTGCCATTTGAGTCTAAACAAGAATGCACGTTAAATCTTTGTCTGCCTAACACCTCCCCGGAACAACTGCCTGGGGCACCTAAGGGCTAAGATACCACCCACCCCAAAGTGGGACAGTTGTCTTAGTAATAGTAGCAGTGAGATATGAACTTGTTTGGGTATGTGCTCTTCTTGGACCGTTAGCTTCTAACGGAGTTAGAACGTGGACTGTTGAAAGCAGTTAAACTTGGGATGGTTAATGAGTGTAATTTAGTAATGGGACAATATAAGAACTCATCACATTAAAACAGAAATACTTGGGAAACCCATCGTCTTTAATAGCTTACCATCTGCTTGGCTCTTACCAGCAGTGGATTTATCCTGCTTAGTAGAGACGATATTGGGGGGTAAAATTATAGATTAGACGGCGGATTTCTGAGCTCTTTACTGTTATTAATTTGCAAGCGTGTAAACGAACATTTCCCAACATAAAAATCAATTATGTTTCAACTCTCACCCCAAGTGAGGTTGCTATGGGCTCCACATAATATCTGTTCTGGCACCAACAGATTGAGGTAAAGTCACCGGAGATCTCTCTAAATTAAGAACCTCAAACAGAGTTTACCAGCTTTGCCACTGTGTTCCGCAGCAGGACGCTCTTTTTGCCTTGCTGGGCCCGCTAGTTTAATCCCCCAGAAAGAGAAATTTTAGAGGGACAAGGACTAAATCATTTTCTTTTGAGCACAGCATTTTCAAATGGCTGCCCCGGGTCCTAAGCCCCGCCGCTTCGGACCAGAGATAGAGGTGCCCTCTCTCTGCAGAGCAGGGACTCTGGCGCTCTATACCTGGACATGGGGAAGGAGAAAGGAAACTCCTCCTCACAGTTGGGTACCACTCATGTGCACTACGCAGGCCCCAAGCTTAGAGGAGAAACCAGTAACCAGGCTTGGGAAGGTTTGAGGAGCAGGCAAACGCTGTTTCCCATGCAGCCAAAGAGTAGGACGCACAGGTCACAGGCTAGAAGTTAAACTGTTACCAAGCCTGCGCTTTGTCCCCGCGCTGTCTGTAGCCCAGGCACGGAGGTGCACTTGGTTGGCGAAGAACTAGGTTGGTTTGGAGCAGGAGACAGGAGTTGCTACCAGCCTGGAACTGCAGGCGGAGGGAGCACTGCGAACCAGCGACCCAAGCTGTAGCTCCGGACGGGAAGCCGGAGCCAAGTCAGCTTGCCTCCGGGATGCAGCGTCCCCTAGCTCCCTAGGCTGCCCAGGTTCCGCTCTGCCCTTTCGCCCGAGAGCAGCGCCCTGGCTCGGCAGCCAGGCGGCCGTGCACCCAGCTACCCTGCCAAGCGCCCTACCGCCCCGGGGCGATCTCACAGTCACCACAGCAGCACAGATCCTGTCTCCAGCGCGGGGACAAACTTCCTCCCTTCGGGTCCTCGGGCCGGCAGTTGTTAGCTGGTTTCCCCCACTAGTCCCTTTACTGCTCTGGCTTGAAGAGCTTTCTCTGCCCCTCTCCAGTTACCAGCGCTCAGTGGTTCCCGCACGCCCTCTCCAACAAAGCCGGGGCCCAGAGGCGACCCGGCAAGGGACTAGGACTGGTGGCTGAAGCATTGGAGCCCTGACAAGGCATCCACGCCCCGGCGAGCGCTGCGAGAAGGGGCGGCAGGGACGAGGAGAGGAGAGAGGGGTAGAAAGTGTCCTGCTCCGGGCGCGAAAGCCTCCTAGACTGATCGTCCTCGCCCAGTTGCCCCTAGCCGAGCGCATCCTGCTGTCCCAGTGGGACTGGGCAGGGCGAAGGGGGAAGCTGTGCGGACTCTGTGGCCTGATGTACCAGCCGCTCCCTTACCTCTGTCCAGAGTAAGCGGCTGGACCACTGTCAATGTCGCCATGTCTGCCTTGGGAGCCGAAGTGACGCTCGGCTTCAGCATCAGCAACCGCTTGTAGTGAGAAAAAGAGGAGGAGATTGGGGGCGGGGGTGGAGAGGGAAGACGGAAAGGAGGGGGAGGAGGGGGAAGCAGGAAGGTGGTGATGGAGGAGAAGAAAGCTCGGGTGGGTTGGTAGCCAGATGGAGACTCAACTGTTGTGCCGAGGCGAATCTTCAGACGCAGCGCCAAGCAGGGCAGGTATCCGCGAGCGCCTGCATGGCCAGGCGCTGAAAAAGGAACGCTCAGCCCTAGAACTTCGCTCCTCCGCCCATGAGCTCTGGCTGGGTGCAGCTGGTTAGGTGTCTTTCAACTTTCCACTCAAGCGTTAATGGTCAAAATGCACTTGTACAAAGAGAAAGAGGGCACGGAAACGGGAGAGAGAGCTGGGGACAGAGGGTTGGTGCTTTTGGGGGCTATTTTTCTGGGGGAGGGGTTGGTTTTTCAGATTAAGAAAAATTTCAACCTACTAATCCCACACCCCTTTAGATAGAAAGCACCACTGGCAATGGAAGATGCTCCTATATCGTTGTAGTTGCTGTTAATTTCTGTTGAAGCTTTTTTAGAATGTTCCCTCCCAACAGTACGAGGTAACTGACTGAGGGCTGGGGTTCTATAGGTAAGTGTTCACATAGGAGTTGGGTGTATCGCCTAGGAAATAACCTGCCTTTACAAGCAAACTTCCTAACAATGTTTTAAAATGAAAAACCGGTCTCTGTCATTGAAAAAAATACCTATCTAGGATCTTTTCACATTAATCTAGGAGAAGCATGTATTCAGGGGTGTTACTTATTAATTAGCATATGTGAAAAGAATTGAGCCAAAAGAGTTACATACATTTACTATAGACCCTCGATTTGTTCTTTCCCTGCAGCCTCTGATTGCGGGGGGGGGGGGGATAATATTAAAGGGCTTATTTCATAGTCAGCTGACCAGCATTCAGTTGCTAGAGCCTTCAAGTACTGTAAGCCTCTTTATCTCAACTTTCAATATATTTCTACCAAGGCTGATGTCCTTATCAAACGATGAAGAAGCATGGATAAGCCTCCTATAGGCATAATGTAGGTGACTGTGACAGCTAACTCATCATTGTGACTCCCAAGGACCTCTCAGGGTCAGACCTTGGGTTGCAGCAAAGTATTTGCATACAATCAATGCCATGTTCTTCTAATGACACCAAGAGATAGAAAGCAGTAGACTTTCACCAGTGATTGAGATAGTCAAAGATGACTGACCGTCTTTGACTACTTCTAGGAAGAAACTTGATCATGAAATTCAGCTCTTTATTGTTCATATTATCTGACAAACTCACAGTCTCTTGTAGATGCCCAGCCTCCTCACCTGCCAAACAAGAGGAACAACTTCGTTCAGTTGCACAGTGATCTGGTAACATGAGGAAAATGAGTCTCCTCTGCAAGGTCCCTGAGATTTGTGAGCTGCCGATGGGCTGGAAAAAGAGATATGCTCCCGTGTGTGTGTGTGTGTGTGTGTGTGTGTGTGTGTGTGTGTAGTACAACACCAATGAGAGAAATAGAAACCATGAATTTGAGAGAGAGAGAGAGAGAGAGAACAACGAGCCAGTACATGGGGACGATTAGAAGGTGGAAACAGGGAAATTATGTAATTATCCATTAATTAAAACTTAAGGAGAATGAAAAAAAGGAATATATTTTGTGGTGCTCAGAAATGGCGCAGTGGATAAAAGCACACATTGTTCTTGCACAGGACTAAAATTCAGTTCCCATTTCAGATATTAGGTGTCTCATAGCTGCCTTAAACTTCATCTCCAGGGGTCTCTGATATCTCCTCTGGCCTCCTCAGCCATCTGTACTCTGATAACCAGACCCACAATTAAAAGTAAAATAAATCTTAAAAATTGATATACTTTGGGAATAGTGGATTCTATAAAGTTAATTTGGTAGTTACTAAATTAATAATAAATTTAGTAAAGCTGCTAATTATTTATTATTAATATTTACTAGTTTAGTATTATTTATTATTATTATTTGCTAGTATATTACCTGGTTACATGATAAAAAGCGAACAAAGCTTAGAATTTTGTGCAGGAAGTGCCTTAAGCAATATCAAAAGCATTGTGGGAGGCAGAGAAGCAACCAGAAACTCTAAGTGATTAACAGCAAACACAGGTACTAAAGGAGGTAACAGGAAGAAGAAATACAATTGTGTATCTTGATAGCAGAATGTATTTCGGGGCTTTGCACAAAATATTAAAGCTCATTCAATAACTGAGGATGGAAAAAAAACAATCCTTTGGCCAGTAAAGTAAATTTTTAAATTCTTGATTAGAAATACATACATCAGCCGCTTTATTCACCTATCTCAAAGCCTTAACTGAACCTATTTCAACATAAATTTCAGATGGTGGGGTTTATGATGGCAGGTTTTTTGGCTTTTTGTTTCCTAATGAGTCTCCAGAACCAACATTTTATAGCATGTTTCTTAACTTATGTTTTGAGTTCCTTAATTGAAAATCTGCTCCACCTTTTTTCTTTTTTGTAGTCTCCTTCCCCCCCACTCAGGAACTAAGAGAGGAAGTATCATTCCGCAGGTATCCATCCGTTATTATTCCCAGTATTGGCAAATTCAATGTCCTTAGCTTGTGTTTAAACACTTGTAGAAAACTATTAATATGTCAACATGCATAATCTGTTGTTTTCATTACATTTACTTTTGTGAACTAGAATTTGTCATCGTATTTCTGAGACATGGGGAGACACAGGAAAATGTCCTGAATTGCTCCTTGTGTTTGGATATATATGCCCATGATCAGATCCCATGCACAAGAGTCTAGTCACCTCAGTTTCAAACTGTATTTTATCAAAGTCAGTGTGCTTGACTTATTCATATGCCATTCCTTTTCTGTTGCCGATATGTATGTATGTATGTATGTATGTATGTATGTATGTATGTATGTATTCACATATATAAAATTACATTTCAGTCCTAGATGCTTGGTTACCCAGTCACTATTATTTATTTAAAAGATAAATAGTAGTTCAATATTAGTAACTTAATTTAATAAGTACCTTATTAAGCACCTTGTATGTTCAATGGTTGGTACTGTGATGTTTTCCCAGTTTTTCCTGCCCTGATAACTAGATATTTTATTCCACATTGGAGATAAGTAAACTAAGCTCAGACATGTTAAAGTACTTATGCAGTAATGGCACCGAGACCCAAGACCCACTATGTTTTCAGGGAAGAAAATCCAACACTTTACCTTATTGAACATTTAGTGTTTCAGGCGTTTCTTTCACACTTGCTAGTGTAAGTCTCCCTCATTGTCTCCCCCCCCCCCACATCCAGCCATTCTTCTCGGGCTTGAGACACAGTCAGAAAGAGGCAAAAATGGATGGAGGCAAATGTTCTGTTTCCAATGTAAACCGACACAGCTAGTAATAAAACAACTGTCTGCTTTGAAATGTAAAATGTGTTCTTGCTGGAAATTTCATTCAAAGGTAGTTAAATCTTCTTCCCTTAATTGAATCTTTTGAAATTACATGGTAGAATCAAGAAAAGGTTTGCAGAAAGCATTAGCATACTAAGAAAACATGTTTAGTTAAGCTTTCAATGGAGTATAATAAGCATAGTTTCGTATGAGAAAAATAGCACCTTCTAGCTGAAACTCTACCAGTCTGAGTGTTAGACATTGTTTTTTGATTCAAGGTATCATTATAGCTTTCCCAACTCAATGGGTTCTGTCAAATTCCACTAAATGAAGATGGAGAATCAACCTATATTTCAGGATGTAAGCATTTTAACTCTTCAATAGAAAAAAATCTGAGTATTTATTGTCTTTTTATTTTGTGTTGGTAACTCCTTATCCATTGCCTCAATGGTTTTTGGCTATTCTCCAGACACTGTCTTAGGTACTTGCGATAATGAAGTGTATGAAATAATTAATCCTATTTTCCCTTACTTTTTATACTATAAAGGAGAGAAAGAGGACCAAGTAATGAGGGACTAAGTACTAAGTAGAGATTGAAAAATTTGGCAGTTAAATTAGTTCTAGAAAATTTCTGGTTCACTAAGGGTAGAGGTACAACATACAGCATCTTAAGAGAATAATCAAGCCAAGCCAGGGTAGCAGATAGATATACCTGTCTTAAATCAAGAGTTTGTTGTAAACTATCAGAAATTAGAACCCATTGAGAGTCAAAAGGTGAAAAACAACATAATTTTTAAAAAATGTAATGAACCTTTCGCTTCATGCCAATTACCAAGCAAATAACATATGATAAAGAAGGCTAGGGGAAATATTGGTAACATCTACAATAAAACTTGATAACACCAGAATGAAGAGTTACTAATTTAGAGTTGGATATCAGAAAATTAAAGATGAAATGAAAATATTAAAAGTCAATTCTCATTATTCTTAATTTACCCCAAACTAATAAAAAACATTTTAAAGGGAGGAAAGATGAACTCTGAATAATTAATTTTTAGTTGTAGGATCTTATCCATATTTTATCACATCATTAATTATTATGTAACACATAAATAAAATATTTTTATTCTGCTTCTGTGTGGGAATAGCATGATTCATAAGTTTAAAGCCTTCCTAATTTGTGAATGTCTTATTTATGCCTATTTGGTTCAAATAATAGTAAATAATTTATTTTAAATTATCATTTTTAGTTTATTTTGTAATTGGCATATAGTGAAAGGTTAATTTTTGTGCTGGACGTCATGTTGAGTTACCAGTTTAAATCATAGGCGATATTTTAATAAAGGAGTTTAAATTCAAAGCTTTTAAGTTTCTTTTATTTTATGCACCCTAGCCTCACCTTTTCTTAAATTCATACTTATATTTTATAGGAGATAAAAGAGATCCATTAAGCACAAATTATACACACACACACACACACACTCTTCTCTCACAGTTTCTCCATATTAATCATCTTTTGGGCCTCACAATATTTAACACAACTTTTATCGCTATGAACTTAAAGTTTATAGTTTATTCTGAGTAAAAGATTGTGTTTGTTTGTTTTAGTGATGCCGACAATTGGTATTTACACCTGCAAGCCATATTCTTTATGATGGGCCTACCAAGCCCCAGTCCCAGAGTCAAAGATTTTACATCAATTCATTGTACATTAAGCAACTGCTGTATATCAAACACTAATCTATGGCTCTCGTTTAGTCTTTATAAAGGGAGGAAAATAAAATAGAAACCATCAATAAACTAGACAAACTTAGGTAGAAGTAGTCATAAACACTGATCCTGTATGACTTGGTTTTGTGAATTTTATCTGAGACATAGTTCCAGGAACGTCTCACTGGTAATTTTACACTAGTTATGATGAGAGCAAATACTGTAAGGGAAAGCTCCTCTGTTTTTCCTGGAAAGCTAATTAATGACTCTGCCCATGTGGTGGTTTGAATGAAAATAGCCCCCATAGACTCATTTGTTTGCATCTTTAGTCCCCAGTTGGTGAACTATTTGGAATGATTAGGAGGCGTGTCTTTGTTGGAGGAGGTGTGTCCTCGTTGGAGGAGGTGTAGCACTAGGGGTGGGCTGTGAGGTTTGAAAAGCCCATACCAGGCCCAATGCTGCTCTCTCTTCCCGCCTGCTGATGGGTGGTCAGTATGCAAAGCCCTTAGCTACTGCTCTAGCAACACACCTGCATGCTTCCACGCTCCCTGTCATGATGATAATGGACCAATCCTCTGAAATTGTGGGCAAGTCATTACTTAAGTGCTTTCTTTTATATGAGTTGGTATCACTTCCCCGCCATAGAATAGTGACTAAGACTTTAGTCCCCAAAAAACTTACATTGTATTTGATAGAACTGAGTTTTGAACAACATATCCATACTATCTTCATTTGATGTATCCCTTACTGACCAGGACACTGTACTTGGGATAGAGTAAGAAATAAAAAATCTTCCTCCTATTTGTTGAGGAGTTTATGAGATAATTGAAAAGGAGGTAGAAGCATAGAATTAGAATATGAGTATTTTCAAGAAGAAATGATACTATAAATTTGTATGTTTAAAATGTATACAGAAACAAAAGGAAGAAAATCTGTCTTGAAAACTGTTTTGGAACTTGTTTATTTTCTTTCAGGAGAAACAAGGGATATTTTCTTTCTTTCACGGAGACAAGAAGATGATTTTTCCCTTTGAGCATGAAGAGACACGTTTTCAAACTTTGATTAGCGACATCTAATTAAAGCAGGCAAGATCTTCTAAGGATTTCATGGGAATCTAAAGAAGGCAGTGAAGAATTCTTTGGATTTCCTGTGACACTGAGAATTTACCATGGTGACTGTAACCACTACCTTGATTATTAACAAGGACCACCTGGCCTTGTTTTAGATTTGAGCTTCATTTCAATTTTCAGTACATTTATCCATTTAATTGTGGGGTGTTTTTGTGTAGAGGAGCAATATGCAAAAGATGCCAGGGTGCATGAGCAGAGGTCAAAGAACAACTTGTAAACTTGTAGAAGATTTGTTCTCTTCTTCCACCATATGGGCCCTGGGGATTGAACTTAGGTTATCAGGCTTGTCCGCAAACACATTCACCTGCCCTAGGAATGGGAGAGAGGGAAGAAAGAGGCAGAATATGATGACCAAGACACCAACAACCTCCCGTGGATTCTTATAACTGCACAGGTGCACACACCTTTCCTACTACACACAGTAAAATCTCGGATCCCAATTTTAGCCTTATTTAAAAGAGGATTCAAATAGTTTTCTCTTAAAAACCACCTCGACTTGGGGCTTTAACTTTAAATCTAGCTTACCTTATTCCAGCCAGCAGTATAATTTTTCTCTAACATTAGTGCCATCGTATTAATTAAGGATATTAGCAGGAAATGGGCATAAAGGCCATTTTCGAATTCTTCGCACATTCTTTCACAATACAGTAATTGGGTAACAGAACTTACACTAGGCATGCTGGGAAACATACATGTCAGTAATTAGCACGGTTAAGAGCTAAATGCGCCATTGACATGAACAGCACATTCAGAAGAATCCCACGGTTGGCTTTTATCCCCCGCTGCTATAGTTTGGAGGGGGAAATTGCTACAATTCAAATGGGATCCAAACAGGAAGCTTAAAAAATTCCTCAAGTTTACTAGTGAGAATAAATTCTGTTTCTGTAAAACAGAGTTCCCTCTCTGGGCTTCTCGGCTTCTCAGCTTCCTGGTTCTTCTGGTCACTGTTGAGCTCTGTCCATGCAGGCAGAATTTTCTGGAATTGATTCTCCTGCATCTCATACCTCGTTGAGATACTCAAGGCAGATCCGTTTCCCAGAATGCAGTGTCTCTAAAAATTTCCTCTTCCAAGATTTTTTTGAAAGAAATTAATTCTTTTTTTTTTTTTTTTTTTTTTTTTTGGTTTTTCGAGACAGGGTTTCTCTGTGGCTTTGGAGCCTGTCCTGGAACTAGCTCTGTAGACCAGGCTGGTCTCGAACTCACAGAGATCCGCCTGCCTCTGCCTCCCGAGTGCTGGGATTCTTGTTCAAACCATTTTCTCATGTATTGGATCTGCTTAAGAATTATTATGGCTTCTTGGGAATTTTACGATAAAGGAGAAGAAAAAGACAAATGATAGTTTTAACTCTGGGTTAGTATCTCAAGGTACCTATTATCTGGGATGTGGTTTGGGTCAATTATGCCATATCAAGTATATAAATATTTTTATCTAGACTCTCAAGCCAAAGCTGTCCTCCAAAGTAGAGAGAACTGGCAGACCTCGTGCTCATATTTAGGTAAAATGAAGCTCGTATGGCATTCTGGAAAGTTTATATTTATCCTATCTGTTTCATTTGGGGGAGTGTTCTTTTGTTTTGAGATCGGGTTTCTTTGTGTAACCCTGGCTGTCCAGGAACTCACTCTGTAGGCAGGCTGGCCTCAAACTCAGAGATTTTCCTGCCTCTGCCTTCCAAGTGCTGGGATTAAAGGTGTGTACCATCAATGCCTGGCATAGTCAATTCTATTTTTGATAAGGGCTTTGCTTTGAAAATTTAAGAACAAGTTGCATGTGGTAAACAGTTCAAGGATTTTTCCAAAAGCCCGCTCACCATGAATTATAACAAAGCCTTTTCATTACACACACACACACACGCACACAAACACGCACACACACACACACATACACAATGGCTTGTATGTGTGACACACATATAGACAAACAAGTTCACCTACATATAAAACACAAATAGGATTCGGATAGATATGTTTTATTTGATTGCAATACTATTTCTATTATTTTACATAAGTAGAACCAAATCTTTCTTGCCTAATTTCAAAATAATTCTTCAAAGAAGTGTTTCATGTGTTTTCAGATTATTACTAGGATTTTGCTCTCAAATAGTATAAAAAGACAAAAATAAAACAACAAATAAAAAAACAACCCAGGTTTTTCTTTATGCTGGACTGGGGAAATGGCTTGGGGTTAAAATTGCTTGCTGCCATACATGAGGATCTGAGTTTGGATCCCAGAATCCATGAAAGATGTGGAGTGTGGGAAGCATCTATAACTAGAGACACTGGAGAGGGGTGTAAGACAAGATCACTGGGATTTGTTGGCTATCAGCCCAACCAAACAACAGCTAGCCTCACGTTCCAAGAGAATCCCTGTTTCAAGGGAATGAGCCAGAAAATCATAGTCTAAGACACCAACAACCTCCTGTGGACTCTGTAAGCACACAAGTGCACACACACACACACACACACCCATGCACTCACAGTATCCTTCTTTCTATGTTTTCTTTAGGAACATGAGTTCTACTCATCTGTGGCCTTGAATGTGCCCCTTTCCACTCCTGTAATTCTGGATCATTGCCGCCTTCCCATATGCCTGTCATTGTATGCTGGTTGACTCCTCTCATCTATACAAATATCACAGAGATTTTAATTTTTAAAATCTGAAGTGATTAAAAGAAAACATGGATGCCACATAATGAGCACCATTTTTTTTGTTTAAAATGTCTATCTTACACCTTCCAGGAATAGAGTATGTCAAAGTGATTGTGATAGCTTTCTGCTAAGAAGGCAATAGTGTAAAAATGTGAAGAAACATAAAATCTAAAAGCTTTAAACTTCACAAAAATTTTAAGCTTATAGATATTGCATATATTTATCATGTACACATCATATTATAAAGTATATTAATGTATGGAATGCAGGTGTGTGTGTTCATTCTACCTAAAGGACATATGGACTGTCTCACGTAGTATTTTTACAATTAGAACATTTTATATCCAAGATCATGGCTTGGGTGAAAAAAATATGTTATTTTTCATCAACTTTAATTTCCATATTATATAGTAATTCATGAATAGATATTTGAGTACATAAGTGTTTGCATGATTCCTTAGGTATGATCTGTTGGCATATGTACACATATAGGTGTGTATCTGTGGATGTATGTGAAGGCATGCCTGTGCATACCTGTAGGAGGATATCAGATGTCCT
This sequence comes from Neodon shergylaensis, assembly GCA_025134845.1. Taxonomy (NCBI): domain Eukaryota; kingdom Metazoa; phylum Chordata; class Mammalia; order Rodentia; family Cricetidae; genus Neodon; species Neodon shergylaensis. The sequence goes on along the minus strand of JABTXL010005037.1, from coordinate 17,509,820 downwards.
ACTCAATTGCTTTCTTCTTTATTTCCTCAAGATAGTGTTTCTTATTAGACCTGGAGCTACAATGGCAGCAAACCCAGCATTCTTGCCTTTGCTCACAAGGCACTAAGGTTATTAAGGAAATGTGTCTGACCTTATCTGAACGTTTATGTGGGCACTGGCATTTGAAGCAGGTTTTCATGCTTGTGCACTGAACCATCTCTCCAGCATCTAGATGCTGGTTTTGTTGACTATTTCTGCCAATAGAGACATTATAGGACTGTTGAAAGGACATGGAAGACTGCAGGGAGATGTTGTAGCCCCTTCGTTTTCAAGTAAGAAGAAGCCTGGCTTATTAAGTAGCTAAAGTATAAAATTTAAATAATAAGGAATATGATTTTGTTAATTGTAATTCAAAGAACATTTTAAAAGTGAGTGTATACACTGCTCTCTACTGGCCTTGCTGTTATTGCAACCATAACCAGTGACATATTTGTAGTTATGTGGGGTGCTGAATTCTCTTTCTTTCAAAGGGCTCATAGAATTATAACTTCTATTGACTTATACAACGTGGCCATGTGTACATGCGGAGATTTGCATAAATACTCCTTGAATTTTTATAGTGAATTTGTCTGAGGAGTTTGTAAATATGGAGTTAACAAACACACAACTAACTATGTACTTAAAACACAAAATGATGGCTGTAGGCTGTAAACTCGCATAATGTGTTTCAGTTCAGCTAATAAACTGTGAAAATGGTTATAATGTTTGCTTGTACTTTTTGTCTGGATACAAGTGAAGACCTCTAAAGTGCAGGGTGGTGACTATGAATATTCAGAGGTTTACACTGCTTTGATTGCCACAATGGACTCCTGCTTCCCTTGCTTTTTGTTTGCATTCTCTCCTTAAATTGCATCATCTCCCTCCAACAACTTCATTGGTGCTCTTTGAATGCATAGGGGAACATTTTATTTGTACCTGTTATGGGGAGAGAGAGAGAGAGAGAGAGAGAGAGAGAGAGAGAGAGAGAGAGAG
>JABTXL010005037.1:17478570-17508799 GCA_025134845.1 Neodon shergylaensis | reverse complement strand
GAGAGAGAGAGAGAGAGAGAGAGAGAGAGAGAGAGAGAGAGAGAGAGAGGAGAGAGAGTTCTTATTCATTGTGTAATTCCATGTTAGGTGCTACAACAAGCAATAAAAACAAAACAGCATTCAAGAGTACTGCAGATAGTCAATATCCCAAAGGAATTGTTAGTATTTGTGGAATTATTACTCAGATAAAACGGTTGCCAATGCTATTTAGTCAGGAAAAGGATGTGGTGTAAATTACACTAGTGTGTAATTGATCTGAGGATTCACATGGTCCAGGAAAATGCATTAGGGATTTATGATTTCATCCCAAGAGGAATGGAAGATGATAATGAGGTTATATAGGAGAGTAAATAGGATGAATGTATTTCAGGAAGAATTATTTGAATGCAATGTGTAGAGTGATTAGAGCACAGGGAAAAGGCATGCATTTGAAGAGAACCATTTAAAAAGCCATTCAAGAGCCCAGGTGAGAGGGTTTTAGTGTCTTGAATAAAGAAGAACGGAATTTAAATTTGGTAAAGTGAGTGCTTACCAGACCTGTTTGGGAACTATCACTGACATGTCTTGGTAAGATCTTGGAGACAAGAAAAACAAATCAAAGGAGACGAGATAGCAGAAAACTTTCCTAGCATTTTCTGGCATGTAAGGATGGATAAGTAATCTTGAGAATACAGAAGAAGGAACTGTTTAGAGAGAAGAGAAAAGATAGTTTTATCTTTGAATGCATGGCGTTTGATGTGACTTTGAGGCATGGACATGGTTATGGTGTTGATGATATATTCATTGTGTAGTTTTGAGAGTTCTGAGCTAAAGCTATAAATTTGAAAATAATAGAATTATTTGAATGGAGAAAATACATAAAGGAAACTGCTGAAGTTTAATGTAAAATATATTGTTAATATCTCATGAAGTCCAATAATATTTTAAGATGTAAAATGTAAAAAGCATATCAAATTTGGTCAACACTGGAAAGTGAAACTCAGAGAAAACACTTTATTTAGCTCCCTGAATTTTCCTGGCTAAATCAGAATAGGACTAAGACCGTGTCTTAATAAATCCAGTGTATTTTTATTACACTGCTATTATACTAGATTTTAAATTATATAAGTAGAGAGACAAAGCTTGATTTTCCAACATATACTCAGTGAATAGAATAGAACTGATATTTAGTAAATATTTGGGCATGAGAAAGAAAATATGTTCCAAAACAATACCACTTAGCAGACTCTGCATTTTAAATATATTTTTAGTATGGAAAACTGACTTAACATCACTTGACTGTTCATTTTGTGTAAGGCATTTGCTCTACTATGTTTTGTATTTTACATGAAAAGTTTAAGGAGAACATGGCCCTGCCCTACATACACCTTTCATTATTTCAGTTATTTACAAACAGGTGGAATATTGTATGTGTCACAGCATAGAAGGCAGAAGAATAATGACCTGAACAAAGTACGGAAGGTTTTAGAAATGTACTGTCATTACAGTGGGTCTTCACAATGAGATGTGTTTTTAGATGGGGTAGGACTCATAGACGTTTCAGCAGGACTACACAATATGTAGACACGTTCCGTTAGGGAGTTCTGGCATGTATTTTTTTAAAAATTGTTGACGCAGTCTACTTGGCTGGAAAAGAACATGAATAAAAGGTAGCGCAATATTTTAAAAAAATGAAAGAGGCTGGTAGGGACAGAAATGATAGGTGCTAGACCAGAAAGAGTTGCTATATGAGTGTTTCTGGACTAATGGCATGTTCAAGACAGGTTCAATGTGCAAACATATTTTCTGTCTGTGGTTTATTAATTCTCCAGATGTAGAGTTCAGAGGCACAAAGAGCCAACATGGCAAACTTGATGTCTGTAGATCAAGTTCATAGTACACAGGAGCATGTGGAGCTGTGGGTCTGGTTCTAAACACTCAGGATTTCTAAGCTCCCTTGACTTTCCTAAATTATTCTCATATATAATTGGAAATAACTCCACTTCTTTGAAATCATTCTTATTCTTGTAGTTCCTCTTATTAAAACATGGTGCCCATGAAATTTCTAATAGCTTAGGTGCTATAGATTTTTAAATTACAAGGCAATAATGAAATTGAAGTATTTATCATTGTGGTTGTTGTTGTTGGTGATGGTGGTGGTGGTGTGTGTGTGTGTGTTGCTGAAGATTGAATCCAGAACCTCACATACTCCAAACAAGTTATCTACCCCTAAGATACAGCCCCGTCTTGAAACGGAAGATAATCTGGTAGAGATAGGAGGATAGGACACAGATAAAAATGCTGATATTTTACTAGGAATAAAGGTATTCATCAAGGGAAAGTTCAGGGGAATAATGAAGAGGCTGCTTCATTCCAGATGAATGAAGGTAGTTTCATTTTCTCTGCAGAATGAAGATGGATTTTAAAATAATGATACGTTCATTCAGTGGAAATGTTTAGAGGAAAATGAACTAGACTAAGAGAGTGTGACTGTGACAAGCCGTCAGCTTTGTCACATTTACCATTAACACCAATCTTATAATTTCCGGGGAAGCCAGGGGACAACTGAGCCTGCACATCAGTGAACCCACGGAAACTATATTATCGAGTGGGAGGGCTTCAATGTACACACCTTGAACTTTTCACATGTCCACCATGAGTGTCCCCACAACAGTGTTCTTGTGTGTAGAGACTGACATTGTTATTCAGAGCGTTGGAGATATAATCAATGACATTTATATGTATACAGCATATTTTAAGGCTTTATCTATGGGACCTACCTTTCACTTTTATGTAGAGTATATAAAATGTTAGAGCTCTTGGGACAGTCCATATATATCTGGTGTCAGTATGACTTCCACACTGTTTGATATAGTAAATATATTTAGGGGGTAGGAGTGGCAAGTGAGTTAGTTAACAGTTCTCTGTAAGTGTGGCTCATAACCACAGCGATGTGAGGAACTAAAGCTGAGTCGATGGGAGTGTAGGTGGGAGCGACTGCCAGGTTAATTGCTGCATTCAATATCATTCAGAAGAAAAATCGTGGAGATAAAATTGTAGCATTTATATCTCTGCCTTTCAAGTTTCCTTCATCTCTATATTGCTTTTATTTTTCTGTTTCTATTATTTGGATCTCGTGTTTGATTTTTTTTCCTCTTCTCTCTCCCTGGATTCTTTTGGAAAGAATTTAGTTCATAAAAAAAAACTTTCCAGGTGGCTGAAAAATAAAGAAAATGACACCCATCTCTTCATTTTCCATATAGAATTGGAGGATAATTCTGGGGACGATATTGTCAAAATGTCTACTTTAAGAATAGGTCTTTTGAAGGGATAAGGGTGCTATGAGATGTACCCATGGTTTGCTATGGATACCAGCAGTTCCAAGCCTGTGGGTAATTTAAATTATTACCTGACATGTAATTTCTTAGTAAATCTCCAACCATTCAGAACCCTCTCCTGTGAATGATTATGGATGTTTCTTCTATGTAATGAAAGAATTTCTGTCTTCAAATGTAATACTTCTCTATTTAAGGAATATTCAGCTTGTGACTTGGAGATGAATTGTGGTATAATCATGTGTCAAAGACACTATACCCTAACATGACACCAACTCCAGATTGGAAGTCTCCTTCATTTTACTGTAAAATGTTAATTGATAAAGTTCCTGGTTGTACAAGTTAAAGCATTATTATTACTTACTGTGTATTACTTTCTTTCATGTCCTCTTCCTTAAAATACCTCACATCTATGTTTGTTTTTATTTGTATATTTGTAATCAGCATTAATGCTGACTTTGCCAATTCTTGCTATTTGAGAAACTCATGGTCTATTTCTTATATCCCCTCAAGGGTCGTGGGTTAAAATCATGGTGATTTTCTGATTGGGTTTTGGATTATCATGGCATCACAAGTGCTTTGAGATCACTTGTGGGCTAACTTATTGATAACTAATTATTGGTGGGCTCATACCTTCATTACTTTTCAGAGGAGGTAGAACCTAGAAGATGGTGCCTAATTGTGAGGCATGGCTTGAATTGAAAGATGCACTTTATGTTCAATTTTAACCTCTTTCTCCTTAACTGTTTCCCAACTGTGATGAGAGCCTTCCTCCGTCATGTCCTGCCACCTGATGTTTCTGCTTTGGTACTGCCCTATTAATTGCAATCTCTGACTCTTTCAATCCACATTGCTCCTACTGTTTTCCTTAGATATTTTGTTTCAGCACCAGAAAGCTAACTCGACATCCTATTCTTGTGTTTGGAAATAGTTTACACATATGACGAGAGAACTGTAATCAGCAAAAATGTAATAGAAAATCTTGTATGAACTGTAAATTGCTGTATTCCTTAACTACAAAAGAGCATTGGGGGCACTTTCCTGCCAAACACAACACCCTCCTTTATTTTTCTTGTTTCTCTAATAAAATACTAGTGTTCAGCTTGTTTCATCCTTATTAAGTTTAGGATCTCAGCCCATGGAATATGGCTACTCAATTAGGGCACTATTCTCATCTCAGTTGAACTAAACTCTCATAGACAGACCCAGAATGTTGACCATGGTTTCTGTCTGCCCAGTTCCTACAGCTGTTTAGCCCCAAAGAAATCACACAGATATCTACATTAATTATGAACTGATTGGCCCATTTGCTCAGGCTTCTTATTAACTCTTATAACTTATATTAGCCAATTATCCTTGTCTATGTTAGCCATGTGGCTCCGTACCTTATTCAGTGAGGCAGTCACATCTTGCTTCTTCTGTGGCTGGGTCTTCTTCCCAGAATTCTCCTGTTCTCATTGCCCCACCTCTACTTCCTGCTTGGTTTCCCCACCTATACTTCCTGCCTGGTTGCCCCAGCTATATTCTTGCCAGGCTACTGACCAATCAATGTTTATTTGAAATATTTGATAGGATACAGACCATTGTCCCATAGCACTTACCCCCTCATTTGAAAAAAAAAAAAACTCTGAATCTAATATCCTTTGCTTAGCTTTTTTCCTAACCATTAGCCATAACAACTTGTAACCAACAACCTAAACAAAAGGAAAATATCCATAGTCCATTTTGTGTTTGCTTGTATTGGTTAATGAATAAAGAAACTGCCTTGGCCTGATAGGCAGAACTTAGGTAGGTTGAAGAAGACAGAACTGAATTCTGGGGGCAAGAAAGCAGAGTCAGAGAGAGATGCCATAGATCCACTAAAGACAGATACTGAGAATTTGCCTGGAAGCCACTGCCACATGGCGATACATTGTTTAATAGAAATGGGTTAAATTAAGATGTAAGAATTAGCCAATAAGAAGTTAGAGCTAATAGGCCAAGCAGTGTATTAATACAATTTCTGTGTGGTTATTTTGGGTCTAAGCTATCCGGGTGGCCAGTACAAAACAAACAAACAAACAAACAAACAAACAAACAAAAAACCCTCCATGCAACACTAGAGGTTTGTCTTTTAGGTGATTCTGGATCCTCTCAAAGTTAATATTAAACATCATGGATTATGAATTCAACTCCAGACATTACGATTTTTAGTATTTGATTAATGTACCATACTTGTACACATGTATGACCTACCATGTGATGGTGTAGATACATACACACGTTCTCTAAAGATTAGATCAAGTCATTTAGCCTGTACACAGTATGAGATACAACAATACTGCTTCTTTGCGCATTAGCCTTTCAAAGAGTCCATTGGAAAATAACTTCCCATTGAGTTACAAACTGTAGGAGGTATTTCGTAGAAATAAATTTCAAAATAAAGCTAGAACGTTCTGAGATAACGTATATTCAAGACTGAAATTTCTTTGCTTCACAAGTATGGTTTTGGACGGAATCAATCCTGTTTTGGAAAGAAATCATTTTAAACTGTGGTTGTACTTATTAGAGCCTGGGTGCTTTGTGAGGTTGAAATGCTTATATTACTATATTAATTCATTAAGCTCATGCGTAATTTTGTCGACTTTCTTTTGTCTGTATGGAAAGTGCAATTATTTGGTCATTTTTCTGCATATCAAATGATTTGAGCCAATTAAAATATGCTAAGGTATCTATCTCTCTGAGCCTCAGCAACAGTTATGGACATGAGGTGAGCTCAGATGTGCACCATCGCAACGAGAATACAAATGTCTTTGTTTTTCTGAAGAAGACATTCAAGGTGAACTTCATCTTCTTGGCATGAAATTCCCACTTCCTCAAGAATTTGCTTAATAATGTCATGGCATTACTCATGATTTGGGTGTTTTCACGTGGATAAAGTACACTGGGCAACGAGCCACTGGCTTATTCTACTCGTAGAGCTGGAATATTGGAAAGTTAAAATCCAATAATTTTTACTTGAAACACAAATGTGAAAATATAAAGGCAAAACAGAGGCAACCACAACTGATTCCCAAGGTTGACGACAGACAGAATGTATTAGAGCTAAACACGCCATGTTAATTATCTCCTCATGGAAAATACCACAATGACATATTCAAATTAGATTCTTGTACATCTCACCACACACTCGAATTTACCCACTGCAGTTCTAAACTCTGTACATCAAGATATAATTTGATGCATCTGAAATTTATCAGTGGGTTTAAGTGAAAATTGTTTTTACTCAGCACTTGGGTGGCAGAGGCAGGTGAATCTCTGTGAGTTTGATGCCAGCCCAGTCTACAAGGGCTAGTTCCAAGACAGGCTCCAAAACTACAGCATAACCCTGCCTTGAAAAACCAAAAACAAATTGTTTTTTAAATCATTTGTTTGTGTTTATGAGCATGTATAGATGCAAGTATGTGTGCAGGTGCATATATATATAAATATACACATACATGTACATACACACATATATATAGAATATATAGAGAGAGGGTGGAGGTTTCCCTGGAACTGCAGTTATAGATGGTTCTGGGCTATTGTGTGGGCTCTGGGAATGGAACCTGCATCCCTCTAAAAGACGCATTCAGTGCCCTTAACCACTGAGCCATTTTCCCAGTCTCCAATCTTCTATTTAATTGTGTGGTATGTCTGGGTGATATGTTTGAAGTGTGTATACATACATTTATATGTGAGTGGGTATACCTGTGCAAATTGAGGATAGAAGATGATGTCGTGTCTCCTTGATAATGCTCCACCTTTATCATTTATTTAGCCAGCTATTCTTATGAACCCAGAGCTCTCCATTTTGGCTAGTCTCATTTCTCATCAGCCATCTTGTTTCAGAGGTATTTCCTGTTCCTTCTACACCTGGCCTGGGACAGGCCCACACAGTTTTATGTGGATCCAAATTTGAGCAGCTAGTGATTTACCAGTTGAACCATTTTCCTATTACTCACTTTCCCCTTAAATACTGGGTTTCTTAAGGGGCCCGTAAATTGCCTGACTCCCTAGTGCTGGCATTTCAGTGCACACAACTATGACGTGGCTACAAAGTAAATAAGTTCTGGGGTGGGAAGATGAGTCCGTGGGTAACAGTGCTTGTCATACAAGAGTAAAGACCAAGGTTTGAACTGCCAGAACCCACATAAAATGGATGCTACATGTTGTCTGTAATCCTGGTGCTCCAAAGATGAGATAGGTAGCTAGAAGAGACAAGAAGATCTAGAAAGCTCCCGGACATAGCAGCAAGCAATGAAGTGACCCTTCATCATATAGGATGGAAAGTAAGAACTGACCTCGTTAGTCCTTTGACCTCACATGTGTGTGGCATGTGCACACCACACACACACACACACACACACATCATACACAGATTTGTTTTTTGTAACGTTAATTCTATCGGTTAGCATTCAACCTCATTTTAAATTAATCTAATGCTGAATGATAGGAAAGCTTGTTGCTTGGGGAAAGTGAATGAGATGCTCACAGATATGACCATGTGCAGGTTTTGTTTTGCTTTGCTCACAACCCTGCATGTGGTTATGAATGAGTTATGAACAGAGTCAAAGAAAGGAAACAGGAAAGAACAAGAACCGAACATATCATATAGTAACAAGAGCTTATGCCAGCTATTATTACTAAAATGTCTGGCCATTAATGAATTTAAGTTATCTGTGATTAATGTGTATAAGCACTATGCTAAGGAGCATTGTCATCATCACATGCAACATGTATGCAGTTTTAAATATGAGTAAGATAGCTTCATAGGAGGCTTAATTTCTAAAGCTAGTAAGGAAAAAATGCTGTTGAAATCCCAAATATTGCCAATGAAACTGGAGTTGAACTTTTATATCTTTATATAAGAATGTGAGACTATGTTAAAACTTGAGGTTATGTCAAAACCCTGCTCATTGGAAATGCAGCTTTAAGGGCATCCCTACTTGGGAATGAGTCCGCTTACTGTGAGTCCCTGATCCATAATTTAGTGGCTGTGCAATGTTGGTCAAATCATCTAATATCTCTTGCTTCATTTCCACATCTAAAAAAATTGCAGTATAATTGCACCTCTACAGTAAGATGCACTGGAGGAATCAAATGAGATAATCTATGTAGTGATTTGATGCAGTATCTGGCAAGCAATAAATGTGTTTGCTATTCCTCCCAACTTTATGATGACTATAAAATTTCTAATACTGGACAAATGATAGATCAGAATTTTTTTTAAAAAGCTCTGGATGCCTAAAGAATTTACTCTATTCCATTTTAATAAATCACACTCTGTAAACTTAATGAACACATATACAATGTTTCTTGGGAAGAGGTAACATTGCCCAGTGCACATTCATTGATGCTTAGTGGGTTTTAATCTGAATTTTGCCCAAGTAGATTGATGTGAACATTATTTGTAGCAACATGGAGATGCACTAGGCTGCTTGCTTCTGATCTTTCCAATCTGTCAGTGCTATTAGGAGAACCCTGCCAAATAGGAATCAGCTCCATGGCTTTAAGGATAAAATGCAGATTAAGTCAGGTGAGATTCTCAATTCAGTTTAAAATTAAAATATTCTGAAAGGATAACTCCACTTCTCTAAGACCAATTAACTGCATCCAACTGAAATCTTTTTCATGCCACATATCACAGATTTAAAAATCCCCAAGGGAATGATTTTTCTACTTGTTTTGCTCTGGAGATTCCAAAGTTTATCACCAAGACTGCACACACACACACATATGCATGTACACACATTTACATACATACCTGAGAGACAGACAGACAGACAGATATACTCTTCCTGTTCTACTCTTTGCTGACCCTTCTGCCTTTTTGTAGTCTTTACAGCTTTTATTCTGGTCTCTGAGGCATTTGTGAGTTCTCAGTCTCTCTTTTTTTGCAAAGGTAAGGTTTCTCTTTTCCTTCTGAAAGAGTGATGGCAGGTGTATTATATTACTGGCACAACCAGTCTGATTAGCTCACTTAGCCAGCCAAGAGTTTTTCAGTACTGCAATACTGGAGATCTCGGAGCACCCTTAACAAAATAATAGGCGAGCAAGACACACTGGTGTCATGATATTGACGATCTGGAAGGGAAAATTTAAGGTATATTAAGAAAACTTCGTAAGACGATATGCTAGTGGTAAGAGTCTGATACTAATCTACTTTGTAGATTGTTAAGAAAAGCACACATCCTACATAAATAGGAAATATCTGTGTGCATTTAAGTATGTATACTACTCTTATTTGAGTGGCAAGAATGGCAGTTTGGAAATGAATCATTGTTTCTTTACCCACTTCTCTCTGTGAGGGGAAGGTCAGTAAAAGTCTGTCATGTTTCATTTGTTTTTCTCATTCTGACAGTTTGTTACATGATCACTTAGAGGTCAGCCTCTTCTCTTTATTTGAAACAGGACAATGAGGAAAACCTTGGTTCTCAAACACTGACCTGTGTGTCATATTTAAATACGAATTGTTATTTTTCTCATCACTTTTACTTTCACTAATGAATAAGACTGGATCTCAAGCTGACTAGAGTATTGAAATCATTAGCAAACATTTGGGCATTTTAAAATGTCACAGCAATGTTTTCTTTGAAACCCGGTTTACATTGTTATAAAACAAGATTCATTATTGACAAAAAAAAAAAAGGTGAACACTCTAGTGACTGAGGACTTGCCTTGTGTTCCAGTGACACAAAGAGTCTTTCACAGCGTTGTTTTATTTAACCATTCTTGCATATCTGTGAAGAGGATGACATTCTCTGTTTACAGATAAGGAATGCAGTCTGTGGGAGAACAAGGAATGTAGCCACTTTCTCTGGTGAGCCACGTCGCAAAGCTCATCGTATTTTCCTTATCCTTCACTATCGCATGTTTCAGAAAATTACATTTAGAAATCTATTGTGGACTGGATTAGACGGGGGTTTCTAGAGGAAAAGAACTGACACGGTCAATACATATTGTGAAAAGGGGATTTGAAATGGGATTACAGGATGCAGGCAAAGGAGTCCTTAGAGAGGCCATTTTCACACTGGTGAGGCTGATAACTGACTGACGCTGGATGCCTGTGACGTCCTAACTTGTCACTAGTGACCTGAAGATCCTGGCAGAGTTACTGGACTACAGTCTGTCTGAGGAGGCTGAAGAACTGGATTCTGATCTTGGTGACAACGGCGGAGGCAGCAGTAGATTCTGAACTGGGTTAATTTTTTGTCAGTGTGACACAAACTGGAGATATCTGGAATGAGGAAATCTCAATGGAGGAATTCTCTTCATTGGACTGACCTATGAACATATCTGAGGGGGCATTTTCTTGATTGCTAATTCATGGATAGGACCCTGGATAATGTGGGCAGTGCCACCCCTGAGTGCTAGGTCATATGTAGAAGCTAATGAACAGAAGGAAGGAGTCAGGCAGTAAGCAGCATCACTCCACACTTCTGTTTTAGTTCCTGGCCCCAGGTTCCTGTTTCCCCTCCTGCTCTGGCTTCCCTGGTTGCTGGACTCTGACCTGTAAGTCGCTTCTGGTGATGGCGCTTATTAAGCAACAAAAGACTAGGGCAAGTGGCTCACTACCAAGAAGTGAAGCTGGCGAACAAAGAGCCCTTCCTCTTTTTTGGTCTTCCCCGTATCTGCTCTGTTGACAGAAAGGGTTGCCCACTACGGGGGAATCTTTCCCGTATCTGTTAGTCGTTTGTTGAAAGGCACTCAAAAGCCCATTTAGAGGTCCGTCCCTTAGTTGAATCTGGGTCCAATGACATTGACCACTGTGAACAATATAGCTTTGAACTCACTGTTCAGAAGCCTCTTCATCTGAATCCATCACAGTATCGTTTTGGTTAATTTTTCAGATCTGACTATTCAAGGTTAACAATTGCCTAAAAGTCAGCCTTGTGTCAAGTCTTTGAATTGATACTAATACTATTTCGATTAAAATTCTAATGTCAATCAAGCAACTAAGCTACCATGGCTAAAACAATGAGACCATGGTTAGATTTATTTGATGCTCCACTATATTTCTCCTGAAAATTAACACATATATTTTCTTTAGGTTTTCTCACGTGTATATGTAATTATTCTAGGAACCAAGTGGTGGTTCAAGGATACCTAACATACATGAAGAGAAGTGGATTCATTCATTCATCATTCATCATTTTCATTAAATTGTGCCTCTATTAAGTTCCCATGAACAATCTTCACGAGTTCTCAAAGCATAAACACAAGGTCTTTTACATTACTTCTTCCTTATATTTGGCAATTGCTATTACAGGTAATGGTTCCTTTTCGTTTTTGCCGTCTTGATGCTTTGTTCCCCTCTCCAAATGCCTTTGAAAACTTTGAGAAGTTTGGAAAACAGCAAAGGACCACATGCTTTCATCTTAGCTGGCTCCTTTTATCTTAGTAATATTGCTTGTCCAGTTTCAAAGGGACTTTTGACATATTTTTGTTCTCTAAAATGATAGCTGTAAGCCAGTGTAAACCACAGACATGAACATAGTGTCTCAAAGTGGTTTGTTTGTAGCCATTTCCTTTCGGAGTCTCGGGGCTCTGTAGCTTTCCTCTTTTATTTTTAATAATCTTTAAAAATTGTACCTTGTAACTTTATTGTGAAAATTCGTATGCAATAACATATTTGAAAATTGACAGAAAAATGTCAAATTTGCATCCCAAGTTATCATCTGTTCTATAAAAACATACATTGAAGTTTATTATGATTTCGTCTTATTATTATGAGTTTATTGATGATTAATTACTATAAACCTAAATTAACTTAAAGTGCACAACGACCAATTTGAAATGTACCAACAAAATAGTAGGATTTTTACTGCATCTAACTTTAGATGTTTCATTGTCCCCAATGAATAGCTCATTCCAATTAACATTCATTTCTTATTCTTACAGACCCTGGCCCTTAACTCGTCTCTCCATCTAGATCTGCTATTCTGCACAGTTAATTCGCATATGGTTTACAATACATACATTGTCAAGCCCTTTCACACTTATTGTGATAGTATTTTAAGGATTTTTACCATTTCATAGTATTTATAATAATGCCATTTTTTTGTGTGTGACCAAACTACATTCCTTTATATAGATATGGCACAATTTCAATTAACTGTTCAGTTAATGGGTATTTCGGTTGTTTCTAGTGTGTTTGTCATCATAACAATGCTACCATGACTATCAATGTATGAATTTTTCTGTGGTTATTTCTTTAGTTCCCTTGAGCCTAAAACTGAGAGTGAAATTGATGTACTGTAACACATCCTCACCTACAACATATGAAGATTCCAGTTTTTCTATCTCTTAGCCAGAGCTCATTAGTGCTGTTGTCTGCTTATTTTATCCACTGATTTGAGATGGATGTGGACCACATTATTCTTTCCATTTTCATTTTTTTAATAAGTGTTGATGGTGAGCATCTTTTCATGTATTTATTGATCATTTATGTATCTTCCTTGGATATGCTTGAGATTCCTTGGATTCAGATACTTTACTTTCTTTAAATTCAAATCTCATTTTCTGTTTTTTTTTTTTAAATAAGCATTCCTTCACATATCTGAATACAACTTCCATATTTTCAAACACCTTTTCCCACTTGGGAAATTTTTTTGCTAATGGATTTTGAAACATAATTTTGTTTTTATTTTGATGCAGTTCAATGTACTCTTCATTTTCTTTCTTTCCTTGGACATGCTTTTGGTATTACGTCTAAGAACTATTGTCTAACTCAGGGTCACAAAGATTTGCTCTGGGATGTTTCTCTAAGACATGTATAAGTTCAGTTGTTACATTGACTCTGATCTAAGAAAATTTATGTTATGCTATGAACATTTATGTTATGATATGAAGTGTGGGAGGGAGAGTTTTTTACATTTTTTGTGACCCCTATATCAAATACTTTGAAGAATTGAAGAACTGTATTTCGAAGTGGCTTTAATATCTCCCCTGCAACACACAGGATTCCAATATCCACACATATTAACCCACCTTTATCATTGTCACTGTGGAAGACAGAAGAGATTGGGCATTGAGTTTTCAAGCACCATTTGTTCAAAAAGAATTCCTTTCCATTGAATTGTCCTAGCACTCTTGTTGAAAATAAATTGATCATAAATCTGAAGTTTCTTTTTGCCTCCTGGACTTTCTACTCCATTTATCTGTATTTCTGCTTTCTAAAAAGCATCCTCTCTTTGATTACTATAGTTTGGTAGTGAATGTGGAAGTCAGAGGGAGCAATATTTCCAATGGCCTTCTTTTGTAGGATGTTTTCGCTTTTCTGTGCCCTCTGTATTTCAGTATGATTATTAGTAATAAGAAGCATTCTACCACCTAATGTTTCATCCAGTTGACTCTTCTTCAGTATTCTTCTAGTTAATCCGGTCAAAGTTCACACATTTTGTTGATCTTTTTAGGAAAGAAGTGCTTCATTTCCTGCTTTGGAATGCCGCTTTTCTATTCTCTCCTGAGTTTCCACTCCCATTTCTCTTATGTATTTTTTTCTTGTTATTTTTGCTTTAACTTTCTATCTTGTTTCTCAAAGTAAAAACATAGGCTATTCACTGAAACATTTCTTATTTTCAAATATAGATTTTTACAAATACAAATGTAGCATTAATCAACATGTCAGAATCTCATAAGCTTTATTATGTTGTATTTTTTTTACTGTTGTCTCAAAATAATTTCCTTTGGAGTTTCATTGTGTCAATGGTTGTTGAGGCATGTCTTATTTAACATTTTTCTAATTGTAAATTTCCTTATTTTCTTCTTTTCTCTTGCTTTTCAATTATGTTTAATTGGATACACAAAATTTGTATGACTTCAGTCTTCATAAATGCACAGAGAATTATTTGATAGTCTAGCATATAATGTATACTGAAGAAAGTTTGAGGTTTTTGTTTTGTTTTGTTTGAGACAGGGTTTCTCTGTGTAACTTTATAACTTGTCCTGGAACTAACTCTGTCGACCAGGCTGGGCTCGAACTCACAGAGATCCACCTGCCTCTGCCTTCCAAGTGGTAGGATTAAAGGTGTGCATCACCACTGCCTGGTTGAAAGTTTGAGTTTTATTAGAAATAAATGTGAATTCTGCTGTTATTTAATGAAATAGTCTGCATGTGTTCATTGTGTCTGATATTGATATTATTTTTCAAGTCTTCTCTTGTTTTTGAGTTAAATTTCTATCTGGCTTTTGACAGTGTTCCTTTGAGTAATTGATCTTGTTCCTTGTGCTCCCCTCTCTCTTTATTATATACATTGCTGAAAATTCAATATTGAAGGCCATGCAATTCCCATTTGTGCAAAGTAAACCTCCCTGTTTCACAAGAAAGGAATAACAGATATTATGGAAGAATTAGATTAAAGTAAGACCCAAAAGTATAAATATTAAATTTTTAACACCCTTTCTGGCATTGAGATTAATTACACAGTGGTCACCATGTCATAGAAGTTCTAATTTTGGGACCTCACAGTGTGATAAAAATACCGTTTACACTCAAAGAAAGCTGAAGCTTTGGGGTTTTGTTTGGTTGGTTGGTTTTGCTTTTTTCAAATCAAGGTTTCTCTGTGTAACAGCCTCAGCTGTTCTGAAACTAGCTTTTATAGGTCAGACTGGTCTTGAATTCACAGAGATATGCCTGCCTCTGCCTCCCAAGTGCTGGGGTTAAAGGTGTGCGCCACCACTGCTCGGCGAAACTGAAACTTTGGATGGACCTCACAGCCAGAGTAAATGGTATACCTTGAAGTCACTAAACACTTAAGACTGCTGTCCTATTGTATGCTCACCCTGTTTGTTTAACCTCCCTTTAGAGGAATAATGTAACAGTAATCTTGCTTGCCTCGTATTTCCCATACAACCAACATTTACAAGCTAAACTAATGCATAGATGGAATCTTCTATGACCCTGATGTGACCATTATGTGTATGACAGTCATTTGCTGAAAACAGCAAATGTAGGTTGAAAGCAGTCTTATAAAAATGAATATCTACCACAAATGGTAAACAAAACACATGGATATTGCTTGATAAACACTGATATTTGGGGTACTGTTTGTTATCTGGGTCAGCTGGAGTCAGTGATTTAATCCTTTGTAAAATTCTACTAAAGATTTCGAGAAAACATCCTTCTTTTCTACCGCATTTGGTACTTTATGTGCTGTTTAATTAAAGAGAGGACACAAAGTCCTTCTTTAGAGACAGATATGTTCAGACAGACAGTAACAGGCACAGACACAGATACAGGAACAGGGACAGATTCACATGACAGCCTTCAGGCAGGTACAGATTCAGACTCAAAAGGCAGACACAGAGAATGGAAGACACCTGTAGTGCACAGTAGAGAATCTAAATCTTGACTCTTTCATCGTTAAGTAACACGAAGGGGAAGTGCTTTGATTTCTTTCCTTAATGTGACATAGTGCCATTATTGGTGACTCCGGGTTCATTATTAATATGTTTAAAGTCCCACATAAAGTATAGCAATAGTCTTTGCTTTATGACCTTACTGGTAGACAATGCCAGCTGCCTGCAGCTTCCTTGGCAAGAATCCAACATTACTGGCCTGTCCAATTTCCTGGAGTCTCCATTCTAACTTTAAATTTACTTCTACAGCTTCAACATTGTTTACTCCGTTTTCTTGCAGGGCCTCTGACTCTGTCCTAAACTGCTTCTTCTTCCTTGTTTGCCTTTGATGTATTAGTGAAAGCACACACGACACCATTATTCTTCCATGCTTCTTGTTTGCAAAACCATTATCACATGGACAATGCCAATGCTTATCACCAAATTGAACAATGTTGTTACTGGAGATGATGGGGTCATAGCTGGGTTTTGGCATCTCTATTCAGTGAGGCTCAGCTATCCATCCTCAGTATGTCAGCTTTAAAGAAAAGTTCTGGTATCTTTTGTTGTAGTTTAGTTTTTTTTTAAAGATAGGTTTTCTCTGTGTAGCTTTGGTCCCTGTCCTGGAACTAGCTCTTGTAGGCCAGGTGGGCTTCATAGAAATTCACCTGCCTCTGCCTCCCAAGTGCTAGGATTAAAGGCATATGCCTCCAGCACCTGGCAAAAAATACTGTTAAAAGGCAGAAAGGGGAAATTTTTTTTCATTATAACCATATTGAGAAGTATGATAAAGATGCTCAATGACTCTTTCCCTTATATCTTTGGTGTTCTAACATTATGTTTGGGCTTAAATAGTTCCCAACAGCTGAGCAGTCCTAGTTAAGGTACAGCCCTAGTCTTCATTGGCCCGTCATTGTCTCCTGCTCAGTTAATTCTACAAAGTCGTCTGATAAATCACCAGAACTGTGTATGAGCTCCTCCTGGGAGACAAGCTCCTCCTCTACCTGGCCCCAGACTTCAGCATTTTTCTTTTTCTAGAATAAGGTTCTTGGGGAATTTTCGACTTGTTGGTAGCCATTGTTTCAAAGGTCTGAAAACAAGGGGAACGGCACAAGTATCTCTTTAGAATGTCTTCATTCTTGCTGGCATAGCTACAGTGTTCATGCCTCTTTGGATCACAGTTTCAGCATTTTCTGAGTTTCCCAGTGGCTGAATATGGAGAAATAAATCTTAAGGAACCATGTCCCTGGCTGGCACCATCGTAGCAGGGCATCCATAAAAGTCCTCATTCCAAACTGAAACGGAAATGTCTACATTTTTTTATACCACTGAGCTTGTGATAAGTGCGGTCTTTTTAATTCATAAAATGTTCTCGAGGTGGAAGGTACTTGGGTTTCTCTATACTGAGCGCCTGCTTATGAGTCTTTTAGCCAAGTGTTCTACCCGTGAGTTCCTACCCAGCCTTCTTTTTACTTTCAGTTTTGAAGCAAGACCCCCCGTCATGCTGTTCAGGCTCCCTTGCTGTGGAGCCAAGGATGGCGTTTAATTTGTAATCATCTTGCATTGACCTCTCAGCAGCTTAAATTACAGAACTGGCTTCTTTTTTTGTGGTGCTGATCTTTAGAAACCACAACTTCTTTGGCTCCAACTTTAGAAGGAATCATCTCCAGCCAAAGAAAGAGATTCTCAAAAATTTCCACACAGAATTTTATTCTTGATACCGTACATCTAACCGAAAGGAACCAGCAATTCCCCAGGGTCCCCTGAGTGCTGTGTTGCCCTACATGTCTTCCACCAGATGAACTCACCAGACACCTTTGAACATAGCTCCCTGGAGACTGAGGGCCTCAACAAAGCCGAGCTCTTCTACTCCGGACTGTAACACAGTCAGCTTTTATTTCAGCTTAACAGCGCATGGCTTCATTTCAATCTGAAACTTCATGAGCAGAGCCTTTATTGTCTACATTGTCATCACCATTCTGGCTTGAACACAAACCATAATCACTCCTTCAACTGCCCTTTTCTCCAGTCTGCCCAGAAGCCCCCTGCAAATTTGGAAAGGCTTTGAATTGCATGCCATGGTGTAATGGGAACAACAACCCTATTTCTTATTATTACTTTTCTGCACTAATTGCCTTTCTGCTGCTGTGACAAAATGCCTGAGATAAATAATTTTAATTTGGCGGGGGGGGGGGATTCAGCAAGGGCAGAGAGATAGATCAGTGGCTAAAAGTACTAGCCATAAAGGCCTTGAGATCCGAGTTTGATTCAGATGTGATAGTGGACACCTGTGATCCCAGTACTGTTACCTTTAGACCGGAAGCAGAAAGAGGAAAATGGCCTGAAAGCTTTCAAGTCAGCTAGGCTGTAAAAGCAACATGGCAGTAGACACAAGGGAGACCCTACCTCAACAAGAGAGAGGCTAAGAACCAGCTTCTCAAAGTTGTCCTCTTAAACACTTAAACACATGCATAGCACAGTAAATAGTAAATAAATATAATTTCAAAATCTTTACTTTGGCTTACATTTGTAAGTGACCTCGGCCCATGGTTGGCGTCTTGGTGCTTTGTGGTCAATGAAGAGGCAGAACGGTCATGTTAGTGGGAGGATGTGCTGGAGTCAGTTGTTCACATACTAGTAACCTGCACCAAACACTGAGAGAGGAAATAGACCAGGTCAAACTCTACCCTTTAGGGAAACACTGTTCTCTATGATTTTACTTTCATTACCCAACTACTAAAGCTTTCACATCTCACAATACCATCAGTAAATCCTGCAACGGAAGTGTTCTTGAGTGATGCGGGAGGTCCTTCTGTATATGTGTTGCTTTTATTGGTTAGTGAATAAAACTGGTTTATCCTATGGCAGGGCAGAATATAGCTAAGTTGGATATATAGAATATAGAGAGAGTAGGCAGAGTCAGGGAGATGCCATGTAACTGCTGAAGGAGACATGTTGAAACGGTAGGCCACAGCCTTGTGGGGATACATAGAGTAATATAAATGGGTTAATTTAAGATAAAAAGCTAACTAGTAATATGTTTGAGTCATTGGCCAAACAGTGTTGTAATTAATATAGCTTCTGTATGATTATTCAGGTCTGGGCAGCCGGGAAACGAATGAAAATTCCCGGGTTACACTTGAGAGACATTTATAGACCAGTGCATGATAGGAATCTTCCTATTGACTGTGTTTATATGTAAGTATTCTCTGTATTCCTGAACTTTGTTTTATTTTGCAACTTTCTGATAAAGCTAGACATGTAAAATAAAATAAGCTAGTCACACTCCAGATCTGAAAGACTACTTCATAACTTGGGTCTTGTTTTTGCTATTTTTTGCCTTTAAAAATCACTACTACATTTGCTATTTGTTTATTTAATATCTTTCTCACCTCAGGTTTGCAAAGTTTCTGCTCTTTGTTCTGTGCAGCTTTGGAATTTCTTCTCAGTTAGCTTAGTGATCAGCTAATGATTAAACAGGCATTTCCTTAATGGCCTTGAACCAATAGCCAAATCTTTTCTGTATTTACATTGTAGTGGATACCTTCAGTGTCCTAGCACATTAAAAACCTCGTAAGTCTTTGTTTCTTGTTTGAGCAGAACATGAGTGTGAGTGAAAAGTGAGAGATTGGGACCTTCTAAGGTCATTCCTGGACAAACATATAACTATTTACTTAAGATATGGTCTCAATTTCCAGAGATATGTCCCCCCACCAAGTGGGCAACTCATTCCCATTTTACTTTTAAAATATTTTTTGGCAAATCTCTTGTTAATTTTAAATGGTTTTATTGCTTCATCTACCTGCAATATAA
The DNA here is from genome assembly GCA_025134845.1 of Neodon shergylaensis. Lineage (NCBI taxonomy): Eukaryota > Metazoa > Chordata > Mammalia > Rodentia > Cricetidae > Neodon > Neodon shergylaensis. The sequence continues at coordinate 17,489,312 of JABTXL010005037.1, read as the reverse complement.
TTTTATTTCCACCTACTAGTCTACTAATATCTTAAGATAAGAATTATACAGAGAGAATTTTGAGTGTATGTCAAATAAAAGCAAGTCCTAAGACTAACCTTTAATTGGAAATTGCTAGGAAGATAAAATTGAAATAACTTTCCAGGATGGAACATTTAGAATCCTCCGAATTGACTTGTTTTCTTTATTTTCTACTGGTGTGCTGGCTCTTCCCGTGGCAGACTTGAGAACTTGCTGACTGTCAGAGCTATTATGGAATTATGAAGGCAATGATGGAAGAAGTGTAAGGCAAAATGTCACGATGTGTCTTTTCTTTGCTGACGGTCAGGCATCTTTCTTCTCCATCCAATTGTGACATTTGGGTTAATTTTAGAAGTTTTAAGTAGTTAATTGCTTGTATTCTATTTCTTCAGTGTTTGATTTTTCAGGTTTTTTTTTTAAAAAATATTACACCATCCTCATGTGTCTTCACTCATGTTTCAGAAGAACCTCAATCTTCTAAAATAGAGTTGTTCTATTCTACATTGTCATTATTTAAATCATATTGATCTTTCTCGTCTACCTCAAGGCATAGCCACAATGTATATGCCTCAAAAGCCAGAATTCTTGAGGTAACCTTTCTACTTGCTCCTCTTATTTCCCTTTCTCTATACTCAATCCGTCACTAAGTGCATATTATTCTCTAGATGCTCTTCATATTTACCCGGTTTTCTGCATCTTCAGAGCAAGCAGCATTGCTGAAGTTCTCATATTCTGACTCCTTAATCCCCTATTACCCTCTGACCTGCCTGAACCCACAGCAGCCCAGCCTACCATTTAGAGACACTGTAGATCATGGGGCGTTTGTAAAGCACAGACCTGATCATTTGTGCTTTTAGTAAGTTTTCAGTGCTTCCTGTTTCCTTAAGAGAAAAGTAAGCATTGTTACTATCATCTTTAAAGCCCATTCACGGTCTCAACTGTCTTCTTCCATACAGTAATTCCTTATATATTTCCTTCTGTCATTATTTCCTTCCTCACATAGAGGCCTTTAAATTTTAGCTCAAGTATGGATCCCTCAGGAGCCTATCCAAATTTCCATAGTGAACAACAGAACAGCATATACCTGCCTTCTTTCTATATCATTACTTAAGAAATCTCATCTCAGTTTACATGGTTAATTCATGTATATCAGACTGCTAGTTTTGTGTGGGCTCAGACCATGATTTTCATGGCAGTTCTGGCCTCCGAGTATTTGCACACTATCTAATGCAAACGCAGAGATCAATGAATGTTCATGAAATCGGATATTGGTAATGAACTGTGTCCAGGCTACCCTGAGACAGGCATAAACAATCACTGGCACCTGTCTGTTGGCTTAGCTCTCCATCAGTGTTTTCCTCTTCATTGACAGAAATTTCAGGAGTAATTCTTTTCATTGCTCACTCCAAGCAATGGTATCGGGCAGAAGCACACATGCTTAATTTGTGTGCTCAATTTGAGTTAATCAACATAATCTCATTTTGAGAATTATTTTGCCAATTACAGTACAATTACAGATTGTACTGATTTTCTGTTTAATTGCCATGTATAACACTGGAATAAACTTGAATATTTTCTATTTAACATACATCTGAGGTCTAGTATTACAGAATACATAGGTTAAACCAAATTTTTTAAATAAATTATAAACTATGTGTAGACTAGCAGTGTTCTTAAAATGTATATTTTGGATCAAAGTCAGAGTGACTTTTGAAGCTTTTCTGTTATGCAGGAGAAGGTTTGAAAGTATTGATCTGTGGTTAAGTATATTCATAACAGCATGTCACTTGGTGGGCATACCATTAGGTTCCCAAGCATTTGAATTGCTTACTTATGTTTCTATAGATTGAAAATGGGATTTCCTGAGGACTGAATAAGGATCCATCTCTTTGTTTCTGATAGCAGACAGCCAGAGTGCCGATGATACCCCTGTTGTGACAGAACTAGACACAGACAGACCTTCTATAGTATAAGCTCCCATTTTAAGAAGATTGTCAGCAAGATTAATTGGCTTAGAATTGGCACTTTATGTATGTCCTCATGGATGGCAGCTTTGTATGACTTTCCTTTAACTTTCAAAGCTTTCAGACATCACCAGTGCTTAGGATGAGCTGTGGGTCAATTTTAGGCTTATTCTTCGCATAGAAATTCCAGCCGGCAACAATTTCTCAGGAAATATACTTTGCTTTAAAAGGTTTTCCCCTTTCAAACACAGGAATTTTCTCTTTCTTAGGCTGATTTTCCTCCAAAATACAAATGACCATATCATGTCATTGTGTTGCTTGCTGTAATTTATCAGAGGTTGTACTAATATTTTTGTTGCTTTTGAGTCATTTCCAATACACAATACTTGAATCCTTGCATCCCCAGTAGATATCACTCTACTAGAATCATATTTTTTCTGTTTTTATATCGCTCTTATGTAGAGCTTCTGAATTACCTTCATGTATCCAGAGCATGACTGTCATTTCCCACTATTTTTGTCTTTTCTAGAAATAGAGTCCCTCATTTTTATTGAATTTTTAGGATAGGAGCCCATTAGTAATGAATACAAAGAGGGCAGAAGCTTTCCAGCGAAACAGTTTCTAACTCTGCATTCATCTCATCTTGCTTTATTAAAGCAGCCAAGTCTTTCCCTCGAAATACAGAAGACACACCTGCGTAGGCCCAATAAATTTAAATTTCAGGTGTTTTCTGCCAAGATTAAAAAAAATAAATCTTTAATGTAAAAATAGTTTCAGATTTACTGACAGATTTAGGTTACAGAAAACAGTAGATTTTGATCTGTCTCATATTTACCCTTTCCTATTATTAGCATCTTGTATTTTATGATACATTTATTACAGCCAATGAGATAAAATACCATTATGATAACATTATCTAAAATTTGTTAATTAAGATTTCTCTACTACAATGGTCTCAACCTGTGGGTCGAGACCCTTTCAGGGATCAAATGACCTTTTTCACAGGGGTCACTTAAGATCTTTGGAAAACAGATATTTATGTTACGATTCAAACAGTGGCAAAATCAGTCATGAAACAGCAACGAAAATGTTCATTGTTGCCAGGCGGTGGTGGCGCACGCCTTTAATCCCAGCACTCGGGAGGCAGAGGCAGGCGGATCTCTGTGAGTTTGAGGCCAGCCTGGTCTACAAGAGCGAATTTCAGGACAGGAACCAAAAAGCTACGGAGAAACCATGTCTCAAAAATTCAAAAAAAAAAAAAAAAGAAAATGTTCATTGTCATCAGAGAACCCAGGTGCCAAGGATACCGTTTTCACACCTATATTCAAATAACTCACCATAATAAAACTGTTCCACCCATGTCTTCCAGAATGCTAGGTTTGATGTAGCTATATAAGTTTTGAAGGACTTGGAAAGTTTTAAGGAGTATTTGTGTTGTTAGCGTTCCATTAATAAAAATACCAAAGGGGGCACTATTAAAAAATACCTCTGGTTGCTTTTGTTTGTTTGTTTTGTTTGTTTCATGGTCCATGGCTTCAGGGATTTAAGTTCATTGTCAGCTCATTATATTGCTCGTAAACATCATGAGCCGGAAGCATCAGGGAAGAGGAGTGAGCAGTAAATCACTCACTTGGTGACAACCAGAAAGGATAGAGCAAGAGAATGAGGAAAATAACCAGGAAGAAAAGACACATTCCAATGAATGTCCCCAGTGACCTATATCCTTCCTTGTGGCTGTACCTTCTAAAGTTTCTGCCACTCCACAGTAGCACCACCTGCCAGAGGCCAAGCCTGTAATAAACTAGTCATTGGGAGATAGCAGATTCAGACTGTTAACAGGAACAGTCAGGGATTTTGCATACTGTTTCTTAACTAGGATTTTTGTAATATATTTGTGATGAATAAACCTGGATTGTGTGTTTTGTGGCAAAAGACCACAAACATAAAGCATCTCCTTCATCACAGCATTGCAAGGGTGTTGTAGAGATTACTTTAACTAGGGAAAGATGTGTTCCATTCGTTTATGCCGTGGAATACTCAGCTATGTGAAGGTGTGTTTCATTTGTTTCTGCTGCATTTGTTTAATTATGTAAATATGTGTTGCGTTTATGTCATCTTCCCTATGTAAGCCATCTGACTGATCTAATAAAAAGCTGAACAGCCAATTGCTAGGCAGGAAGGGATAAGTGGGGCTGACAGGCAGAGAAAATAAGTAGGAGGAGAAATCTAGGGGTGTGTGTGTGTAAGAGGGGGGGGAGGGAGAGAGAGGAGGAAGAAGAAGAAGAAGAAGAAGAGGAAGAGGAAGAGGAAGAGGAAGAGGAAAAGGAAGAGGGGGAAGGAGAAGAAGAAGAAAGAGATGAAAACACACCTCGGGCCAGAAGTTGGCAGCTGCCAGCCAGACACAGAATAAATATACAGAAAGAAAGAGAGAGAGAGAGAGAGAGAGAGAGAGAGAGAGAGAGAGAGAGAAAGGAAAGGAAGGAAAGGAAAGGAAGGTAAAAGCCCTGAGACAAAACATATATAAAGAGAAACAGATTAAAATAAGAGCTAAAATAAGACCAAGCATTTATAATTAATTAATAAGTTTCTCTGTCATGATTTGGAGCTGGTTGGTGGCCCAAGAGAAAAAGCCTGGTATACCCAGGTATATATTGTCAGCCTAATTTTTGTTGATGTTAGCTTTAATCGCCTGGCTGAGACAGTGTCTGTTGGATTTTCCAACTGCAAAGTTACTACTATTTCTTTCCATTCTGCTGAAGTCATCATAACTGGGCATGCTGACCATGCCCAGTTCAGACATATGAAGTAGACAGTTATGATTCCCTTTCCAGAAGTTAGACAGGCTATAGAAATGAGCTCAGATTTCTGTACTGAAATGTGTCTGGTATCTCGATTATTTCTTTATTCAGTCATTTCTTTATATAAGCATGGGTTCATGAAGAGGTATTTATACTGTGAGTTAGAACACAATGTCTTCAAGCTTACGCCTTTCTTTTCTTTCTCAGCTTGGTTCAGCTTTAGCTACCAGGAAGGTTGGCAGTTGTCTCTTTTGTCTTCTTCTTATGCCTATTTATATTTGCTATTTGTTTTTGCTCTTATTTTGGGGCATGTTTTTTGTTTTCTGACAGGGGTCTACAGGCAGATAGTGCATAGTTTTTATCGTAGTCCTTGGGTAGGCATTTTCCCCCGAATGCTCCAGTTACTTTCTTGTTCAAGCTGCTAACCAGGATCTGGGTATGAGGTACTCTGTTATGTATTTCAAGCTAAAGGAAAAATGAGATGTAGGCCGATAGTTTCTAGCATAGTCTAAACTGGAGGTCAGCAAATATTTCCTGAAAAGTGTCAAATGCCAATTACCATAGATTATGCAGGTTTAGGTTTCTGTCTCTATGCCTAGACAACTTTAGAAGCAGTAGAAACAGCCAGAGTTAATATGCAAACAAATGGATGCAACTATGTTCCAATAATACTTTCCTTGTGAAACCAGTAAGTGGTATATTTGACCCACACTTCCCTGTGTGATTTCCCTGGTATTTTTCTCCGACTTCTCTGTATGTACATGAAAGGAACTAGAACAACAAAGATGAGGATGGAGATGAGAGAAGAAGGGAAAAGTGAGGGGAGGAGGAGAGGACAGTGATGGAGGGAGAGAAGAGATGGGGGATTAAGAGTTATAGGTTGGATTTAAATGCAATGATTGTAGAACTAGTGCTGTTATTTGATATCTCTCTCCCTACCACTGACTCTTCAAATTACATTCCAGGAGCAACACGTATTTTTCTTTGTCCAGCTTTCAGAAAGTAATAGACTGACTCAAGGAGGTACTACTCTGATATCCCAAGAGGTGAAACAGCGACAATGGCAGTGATTGTACATGCTGCACTTGAATACTAAATCTTTATTTGTATTCTTGTGTTGTGCTGTCATGCACTCTAGTTCATTAATGCAAAGATAAACCTTCCCCAAAGCATATTTTCTAACAATATTGCTGAAAAAGAGTTGTTCAGAGTGCAGGCATCTTCTAGCTAACGGGTTCAATGTCCAGATATTTATCTAAGTGCATAACAAGGAGTCTGCTATCTGGAAGCACAAGCCAGCATAGGAGGTGACAAGTTCCACAAATGTGCTCTCCAGAGCCTAACTCGAGAAGGCAATGAAGAATGATGATCATGACAATTTAAAGACACAATTAAACCCTTAAAGAAAGACAAAGATGAGAATCAAAGATAATTTAACAAATAGACTGAACACCATGATAATGTTAATTCAATTCATTGCTAGGACAAATATACTCCCTCTTCTCAATATAATTTTCCTTGAATATTCTCTGAACTATTCTCTAGTCCTAAGTACTCACAATCACAAATACTCATATAAATGTATATTTTGGATATACAATGTGTTCACCCATGTGCCTTTACTCAGATAGACCAGCTATAAGAAACAAACCACCTTTGCTTTGCTGTGAGACAATGTTGTCTGTGCAGTATATATTTTCTCCTTCAAACAGTTATTAGTCATGGCCAATCAATAAAGAGCTGAAAAGAAAATGTGTTAAAGGTAAATCACACAATACTTCTAGACAAGTTTGCTTCATAGTACAGAAAGGCTCTCCTATTATTGATTATACATCTTTCTAATTGTCTACAAATCCGTATTCCAAAATGCCAGTGATCATGGACTTATTTAAAATGAACTAAATCTCTCCCCCCATTAGTCTATTGATCAGAGATGAAGATAAACCTTCAGGGGAGTTAAATGAAACCAGTTCATGTAACTTTTAATTACCCACTATGGGCACTTCTTGGCTAAGGACAAAATCTCTGCAGAAAAGCCTGGGAAAAGTCAATTGCAAAAGCCAGGTAGGAAGGTTATTCTGAGAGATGTTTCAGCTCCTGGAAAATGTTTCTGAGCAGTATAACAATACTGTTACAGTGGATATTAACAGTAGCATAAGCTGCTGACCGAAGTGTGCAGACTGAAGGACAGAAACTAGGTATTTCAACTGTAGGGTGAGTTGCTGCAAGGAATTAGTTACAAAAGAGAATAGGATATAGATATTGGTCCAGAGATGTTATTATCCCAGGCTTAGTCCTGTTTTGCCATTACTTGGCTGGAGACTGTCCCAGTGATAGTAACATTACAGGAGTATGTAGGAGCCAATACTTCTATGCCAATACTACAGTTGCCAAAATGCTTGCCAAGAAAAGGTAGTAGTGTTATGATTTTCCCTTCGTTCCAATCTCAGAGCAAAGAGTAAATGACATGTAGTCTGCAAGCCATCACACCTATAACTTAAAGGTGAGCATAGAAAGAAAGACCGTATTTTAACGAGAGAAAACGGATATAATATGCTCATGTATTTGAAATATTTTTTTAACATGGGAACTCTCTTTATTCTCAGGTTCTCCCTGCCAGAAGGCCGATCCCTGAAAGGTTCCACAGCAACTCCCAGTACTGGACACTTTAGCGAGTGGGTTCCAAACGCGGGAAGCTTTGAGAGAACATAAAGCACCTCCAACCTGCATCAGGAGAAGAGAAACACAACCAGTGTTCCAGAGTCTGTTACAAAGGGCAATTTACCATATACATTGTTACGGTTCCGCAGTCTGTTACAAAGGGCAATTTACCAGATACATTGTTACGGTTCCGGAGTCTGTTCTTAAGTATATGAAGACACACAGCAGATATAAACAGACAGATAACAAGCAAGGAAGACATATCGATGATATTCATTCAATTTTCACAACAAACATTGTGGAAAATATGTTTTAATCCATTTTTTAAATATTTGGGAAACTGATGCATAAATAGTTTTCTTATTTGATTAAATACCTATAGCTATTAATAAGTAAAATCAGAATTTGAAACTAGGACAATGTGTATGTAATGTTCATCTTTCAAATACTATGCCACAACACATTGATACTTTGTTCTTGGTTGCTTGACTGAAGAAAAAAAAATCAACTCTTCTCAGGGCCTTCTCCAAATGTTTTTGGATTGTGCATCTGCTTGGTTATCTCACAGAATTGATGGTCCTCATTTCTTTGTTACTGTATCATACTTCCACTTTGAGTACTCAACAGTGAAAATAAATAATTCTATGTTTGTTTCATCTTCCTCATCACCTTCCCTGAAGATATTGCTGCTACCATCATAGGATCTCCTTACCTAAACACTCACTCTTCTGACTATCACAAACTCCTTATATTTAAATGGAACATACCCTTGCTTTAATTTCAGGCAGCACCAGTAAAGAAAAGATTATAAACACCTGGCCATAATTTAATCAGGCCTGGAGAAAATGAAAGTCTATTCTTGAGTGTCTCAGTCACACACTTAGTTTCTTCCCTTCCCCCACATAGCTGGGGTCGGGTGATGGCTACCTACATGGAATGACTTCTTATCTATGTTTATAACAGTCTTTGCTGGCGACACATGCTCTAGTCATCGAGAACACCCTTTCTTCCATTTGAATATGAGATGGGATTTCCCAGATCTTATTTTATTTTTCTTACAAAGCATCAGTCTTCAACCTTTGGGGTGTAAGATGATGACCATATATTCAACCTTCTCCAAGTTCATTAGATTCTCTCAGAATTCTTATTTATTTGATTTATATTGACTATCTATGAAATTCCAGACTGTGCAATTAGGCTTAACCTTTAGAAAGCTGTTCAACTATAAGTGATTTTTGTCCAGTTGAGATGCAAATGATTCTGTCTGATAAAAAAATAAATAAATCCCAAAGGCCACGCTTTATGGCCTTGATACATTAATGGGTTTGGTATTTAATTTAGCAATGCTTTCATCACTTTTATCTTTCTGTGAGTATACAGACTTTTGTTCTCTTTGTAACATGTTGAACCAGTTTGACCTTAGGCACAGTCTCTTATTAAGGTTTTAACTCACACACAGCATGCTTTTATGTGTGGATGACTTACAATCCTTACTTTTAGAAAGTGTTTTTGCCACTCCTAATGACTAGCCCCCCAAAAAAGTCCTTTCTCCTTCTAAGCATATCTCAATATCAAGTTTACACCTGCTTTCTGTGAGCCCTGGAGACCTACAAATGCAAGTCTACCTATTGCATGACTTCATACATGTTATACTGAGATTTCAAATTGTGAAATTCATTGCGTGCCTCTTTGATCATTATAATAGTTAACTTGAAAAAAAATGTTTTGAGCACTATGTGTTTACTGTCTTCAGACTCAAAACATATTTAAAACTGATAAATATTGAAACGTTAAATTTCTTATGATACAATAAAAACATCTTTATTTTATTTTAAAGGCTCAATTCTATACTTAAACACATCATATAAGATTATCAGATCCTATTACATCACAGATTTCACTTACCACAGAACTGGTCAAAGGTCAAAGAAGAATTGATTCTTATGGCAGAGTCTTAGTAATTTAGAAAATATGGGGGAAAACAAGAAAACATTTTGCAATGTTTAGCACAGAATTCAGAGATTCCACAAATCCCTCATAAAATAGAGTCAACTGCGCAAGGATCACCTTCCTCAGCATCTTTTGAGTTCAGAGTGTGGCTTTGACATTCATCGTTTGGAAACTTCTGTGATTTTTCTTAACTCTTTTTGTGTATTTAACTTTTTGTAGCATGTGGTTGAAATTATAGAAGCAGACCCCCTTTTATAATTTGTCTGAGAATGGTTAGAAAGTGTCATTTAGTATTTATTTTGATATTTGGAAGACTATTTTCAGGACATCTATCTCCATGGATAAAATCCTTGCTGTGCAGATTTGAGTCTGGATCTCTAACGCTCACTACAATCTGGTATGCGACAGCATACATTGTTTCTCCAGTGCTAGATGAGGATCCGGTGGCAGGCTGATCTCCTCAGCCTGTTGGCCAGCTAGGGTAGCTGACCTGCTGAGCATTTACATTTAAAAACCTTGAAAGTTTTTAAAATAATATTTTTAATATTTGAATTAAACCACACATCAGTTAGTTGCTGTCTAGCCAGGGATCTCTGTGTCATATCAATATTAAATATAGAAAGCAACACCTAGTAGAAATATGTGATACATACAGCATTTGAAATTTTTTTCTCAATTCAAAGCAACAAAAATAAAAGGTGCAATTAATTTTAATGTATTTTATTCTATCCAAGATAGCTAGGATAATATATTAACATGTAACTGAGATAAAGCATTGTTGATATATGCTATATTCTCAAAAGAAGTCTATGGAATTTCTTGTACTTTGGCTAATAAGTATCATATTGGATAGTATCTGGTTTATACTAATCTACATTCAGGAGCAAATTTAATGTTTCATCATGTTTTCAGCTTCCATCAGTGACTTGGACAAGCGACTCCCAGTTGGAAGGTATCTTTGAGGTTGCAAGTTGAAATAGGAAAAACAGGACAGGGACTCAGTGCTCTTGGTATTAGCAAAATGGTGTCATCAAAAATCTTATGGCATAGCTGAGAGAAGGGATCTGGCAGGTTCGCTTATCATACCTCTCACCAGAGTCTCTACCTTCTAAAGACGGGTGGGATGCCACTTTCCTCGGAAGCTTAATGACAATTCTCTTTGAATGAAGGGCAAGGCTGAAAGAAGCCCTTTGTGGGCTCCAATGAGTCTTTATGAAACGCGGACGGCCCACAAGTGGATTCACAAAGAGAACTCAGATGATTGTGCCTGCAAGCTCTGTAATGCAGGTCCTTTATGAAAAAAAGAAAGAAAGAAAGAAAGAAAGAAAGAAAGAAAGAAAGAAAGAAA
>JABTXL010005037.1:17411006-17478560 GCA_025134845.1 Neodon shergylaensis | reverse complement strand
AAAGAAAGAAAGAAAGAAAGAAAGAAAGAAAGAAAGAAAGAAAGAAAGAAGGAAACATGACTGCTCACTCCTAGGTGGGGTGGAGAAGGTTTATTGTGAATAATAGGGAGGCATAGTCAGAGGCAGGACATCTGAGAGAGTCCAGAGTGGACATGGCCAGTGAGTCATGCCATGTGGGGAGAGGGGGAAGGGAAGAGGGTAGGTATAGAAGGAAACCAGGTGTAACATCCAGGAGTTCCAAAGGAACAAAAAGAGCAGGTAACCAAAATGCTTGGATTATACAGGGAAGAGTAGCCCAGACCTCAGGACTGGTGAGTTTACAGCAGACAGTGGGTATCCAAGCCAGGTGGGCCTTGTAACAGGAAGGAACTGAAGGATGCAGGGTGGACCTGGCAGCCAGGTTCACTTTGATATATTAAGGAGGCCCCTCAGCCATTTCATCCAGGTTTGAAACCTAATACTGTATTTCATGAGCAACGGATTAAACAAAAATACTCCCTCAACCTTCTTGAAGACAGCTAGTGCTGGACATCCTGCTGAGGAGAATGATGGGATGGGGGAGGTTGATTTTGAACAAAAAAGGATGCAGAAAAGAATTCTTCTTTAAAAGACTCAACTGAGTAAGAAGGAGGCAGCATGCCTGCTTTATTTGTGTATTACCGAATACCTATAAAAATCTCCAGTCACGTAGGCTATGCTCCAAAGTGTGAACCACGTCACCTCAGTTCCTTTTCAAGCTCCACTCTCTAATGTTATCTGGCATCGGAATACGAGGAGATTTTTCAAAGCCGATAATCTGAAATGGTTAATGGGAAATTGTTCTACGTGATTCATTTGTAGAAGCACATTTTAAACCACATCTGCTCCGTCCCAGCTATTATTCTAGTGGCTGGCAGTAAGCGTACACGAACTATGCTTTTGGTCTTTTAAAACGATACGTCGTTTTCTGGATTATTTATTGGTCTCGGTGAAGAGATTGCTGTAGATAAGGTGCACAGAAGGAACTATTAGACAAATGGGCATAGCATGCATTCTCAGAGCTATTTCTCCAGGGTAATGAGAGTCAAATTCAATTCCCCACATTCATCTGCATTCATTTCTGACTTTTGGCGACCTTGATACCATGAATAGACACAATTCAACTTGGGGGTTGATCTCAGCTGGAACTCCTCTTCAATGATGTGTTAAAGCCACAAAGGGACAAAAAAAATAATCAAACTCACTTACAACCACATAACTGTAATCCTCACAACTGTCCCTACAGCACACACTGCTTAATCTCATGGCTGGATCAATGGATTGTCTGTGGCTTCTCACAACTTGCCTCATTGCTACTCTGTATTTAGGGATGAAAAAGGGAATTGAGCAACACCATGAAGATGGCAAAAAAACACAATGGCTTTTAGAAACTAATTCTAAGCATGTAATTTGTTAGCTTTAGACAGCCATTGACTTAAGTAGAGCAAGACATTGTGTTCCTGAGCTAAGGCTCAAGACATTCAAACACGTGCCCGTGAGTCATCACTCATGATGACTTAATATAGTAATAAAAATTGTGAAGCTGGGAAGAAAAAAATATTAGCAGTATTTTTGAATAACCTTAATCATAAGGTATAATAATTTACTGATTTCTTTACTGAAAACATTTATGACATTCTATTTATATAAGAGGTAAATAACTCATTAAATGTTTGTTCTATAGTTGCTCAAAGCAATAACTTCGGTTAAACTCACATGTTTATATAAATACACACACACTCACACGCATATGCACACACATCCTTCTAAGTACTTCAAAGTGTGTTCACATGTGTTATCGGACTGGCTTCACAATAGCCCTAGAGGCACAATGGGGTTATTTGTTTACAACTCCTTAGAAACAGGGGCTATGAAATAACAATAGCTTATGGGAACAGAGGCAACCATAGATGGATTTATAGCTCTGAAGGCCTGCAAAATGAAATCATGCTTATTTTAGAGTTTATTTTTAGAAATATGACTTCCCAGATGATCTAAAGGTGATATTTATCACCTTAGACCTTATCTGACTATTGTAAATTGTATTGTTTTTTTTTTCAGTTACTCGAGAGACTCATTTTATTTTTACAAGATACAATCCATCTAAGAAAATAATGCCTGCATGCTATGTAGTTAAATTCTAATAGAATTTTGATCAATAATTGACTGATAGAGAAATTTCAATCATTTCCACATGTGCAGGAACATCTGAGTAATTAATTTATGGATAAATGTCAGCAATGCAATTCGCATTTTCTAGTGAGGCTTTACTATTCTGAACGTCCCTCACATAATCATTCACTTTCAAATGTGTCATATTGAAAGGTTTCATGAGGATGTAAAACGGCTCATATACAATTCAAATTACTTTTATAACCTTGGATCAAATCAAACACTGTGAGAGGGGAGAGCCCAATATATTTTAGTTACAGATAAAACACAACAAAAGTCTAGACAATAAATAAAGAACCTCGAAAACCTTGCCTTAATAAACTGACTGATCTTGGAAGGCTGGCCTTGGGGAACAGTCTAATTTATGTCCTCATCTAAGGGGGGTTCCCTAAGAGGCTTTCAGCCCATGTCCCTTTTCTTCCAGCTCTTCCCAGTGTTGACACTGCTTTCTTTACTGACATATAAATATAGGAATTTCTTTTTAAAGAATCTGATTGAAGGTGACAAAAATCCCTTGTTTATTTGCTCCCTGTACCCTTTTAAAGAAGAGCACATAGATGTATAATTTACATATGGTTAAAACATGGACTGTCTCTCTCAATACGGTGCTCTGGTTGTGCCTAGTTAAATATGTGCCACAAGAGGCACAGAACTCTCGGCTCAGATCTGCAGACTGCCCTCCTGTACTGATGAACTGCACAGACGGTAGCTGTGGAGCCTCCAAGTCTGTTTCCTAGCAAACACGGCAGAACGACTAAGAACATGGCACAGGGCTGGATAGACAACAGAGACCAATGCCTAGACAAGCACGTCATTGTGACATTGAAGGGCACAGGAATAATAAGTACCCAGCATCTCTTCTGAGAAAGCACGTTTAAGGGTCTAAAGAAACCTGGTTGCCTTCTCCCCTTTTCCCTTTGGACTTTATATGTCTAAGTATGATCCCTGTCTTGCCTTTCCATGTGTCAGAGGTGAAGAAAGAGCAGGTTGAGTTTCCTGTGCAAAGAGGCTCAAGAGCTGCCTTGCCATGCACAGACAAGAAGCTAAAACTCCCTGTTTTTGAGGGTGGAGAACTGCATCACACCTAGCTTCTCCAAAGAGCTCCTCCGTTTGTCCTTAGCACAGAACAGTATACCTTGGATACTCCAAAACACTTGAGTGTCATCTGGTTGACTCTTCTTCAATTTGGTTTTGATGGGAATAATGCTTTTCCTTCCGTCCATTAGTAGAAACACCGTGGTAAGAATGACGGTGTCTGGTGACTGAGACACTGATGACATTTTCAGATCTGGAGTGAATTGGCTTTACACGTCTCTGTGTCTGGAACGCTGCTCAGAGCCAAAAGCAGAGAATCAGATGGGGCTGAGACACATTGCATCCCTAAAGCCTCGTTGTTCTGCTGGAAATTATCCTCACTGGGTTTGAAGCAGGCCGAATACTGGAGGACTTGCAAGTTGGTGGGGGGTGGAATAAAGAAAGGAGACAACCAGGTCCTCTGCAGAGGTCAATCCGGCTTACTGCTTGTTTTATTCCCCCAAATTCCTACCATCTTTTTAAGCAGTTTTCCCTCTTTTGCTACTGTTCTTTAATTCATTTACCTTTTCTGAGTAGCCCCTATTACAACCTATGCTTCAGATGAGGTTATACTGTAATAGGTATATGTATATCATGCTAAAGATGGAAGAGTTGTTCTCGGAACTCATAATCTAAGGTGAACCCCATCTCCCAAGCCCTGTGTAACCCATCATTTCATCTTGTCACCTTTTGACATTTCCAAGTTTATTTGGTTTTCTTTTGTTTTCTAGTTTTGTATCTGGTGTTCCTGCAAGTTCAGATTCCTTAATATGTGGCAAACAGCCCCCACCTCCACATACACATTATTTTGTTTGTTTGTGTATGTGTGTACGTGTGTGTGTGTATGCATGTGTGTGTGTTCCGGCACAAGTGGCAAGGTGTGTATGTGAGGGTCAGATAAAAAAACTGGTGTAGTCATTTTTCTCTTTCCATGTTTTAGTATGTATTTTTGAGAACTTCATACATGTATACAACATATATTCTATAAGTTCAACTCTGCACATCATCCCTAACCATCACCTTTTTCTCTCAACTTCTAAACAAAACAAAACAAACTATTGAGACCACTTAGTGTTGTTAGTGTCTACATGGGTTTAAACCTAGCCACTGAGGCATAAGTAACCTGCTAGGGGCTACATCCCTGAAGAAAACAGAGTCTCCTTCCCTCATCAGTTGCTAAAAACTCTTCAGCTCCAGGTAGGATTCAGTGAATCCCTCTCTCATCCATGCTGGAATTTTGACTGGTTTGATCCTGCATAGATCTTGTGCACATCATCACAGTCATTGTGAATTGTATGTGCAGTAGCTTTGGAAACACTGATTCAAGGCAATTCTCCACTATGGTATTTCCGCTTCTACAATCAGGATGATCCCGGAGTTGAGAAAAGGGAGTAACAGCTACTTTCTTCTTTCTATGAGGTCTGTCTGCTGATCAAAATCATGCCACCAGGCCTGTGTGGCAAGTGTCATTATCTGCTGAGTCATACTGTTCATGGGGAACTGTCAAAAATGCTGAGATATAGGACAATATGGGACAATGATGCTATGAGGGGAAACTGAAACTCACTGTAGCCAATCACCTACACAGCCAAAGCAAACGACCTACTGAGAGAGACATGTCTAGGAAGTTGCTCTTCTCTGCAAACAAGTTGATATGCTTGCATCTTTTCTGGTACTGAGAGACCTAATTTGTTTTAGGTCTTGTATATTATGTATATAATTTAGATATTTGATATTCAATGTTATTCAGAAAGTTGGGATACAGGGGAAAACACCAAAATCCTAATTGGATAAACCACTGTTTACTTCACCCTTGTGTTAGCCTTGGAACTCTGAATATGGTAACACAGAGATCTAAATGGAAAGTTTGTGTAGTTTGTCAGTAAAGGCAGTTTCAAGCGGGAGCTTTTGTATGTGTTTTGGCAGGAAAGAAAACACAGATGTTGGCTGTCCATTCTGAAATTCTATCAAAATCAGGAAAAGACATGTTCAACTGCTTCTCACGTTTCATGAAACCAAATAAGCCAACCTGACATCACAGCTTCCAAAGGACGCATTTTCCTTCTTATTCACATTCCCATCTCACTTTAGTTTGGAAAATATGTGACTGGTTATTTGTTGTAGTTAGTATTTTTGTAGGAACCATCGAATCCCTAATAATGACTCAGAGACTTATAATTATAAAGGCTCAGCTGATAGGTTGGACTTGTTTCTAGCTAGCTCTTCATACTTAAATTAACCCGTTTTTATTAATTTACATTTTGCCTCATGGCTTTATTACCTCATCTCTGTAGAGTCCACCTTGATTGCTCTGCATCTTCTGGCATCTTCACATGACTCTGCTCTTCTTTCCCAGCATCATCTCTGCTCTCTGCTATTGGCTGTTCAGTTTGTTATTAAACCAATCCAAGTGACACGTCTTGACAGTGTACACAATGATTATCCCACAACCTTGACTCCTACTGTGCACAGAGCATCTACTTTCCTAACTGATAAATCAAGAGGTCGAAGGAGAGCTGCATTGTGGTGGCACATACCTTTAATCCCAGCACTTGAGAGATGGATCTCTGTGACTTCAAGGCCAGTCTGGTCCACAGAGTGAGTTCCAGGACAGCCAAGGATACACAGAGAAACCCTGTCTCAAAAAACCAACACAACAACAGCAGACAAACTAAATCTACAGCCTGTGCATCTCAGTTTCAGTGACTATTTGGTGTCTGTGTGCGTGCATGCGTGCGTGTGTGTGTCTGAAGACAATTTCATCATTAACACATTGTGGTAACCAACAGCAACGAAAGTGCTTATATGTGCAATCAAACGACCTCCAAGTGGAAGCCATATGCTTTTAAGTTTTAAGCAACTGAACAGTGATCAATTGAAAATGCAGTTTGAAAATGCTCTTTGTAATCATGAGAGATGGCTCGGATAACCACTTCTTCCCAATCAATCACATTTACTTAAGTACATGTGCTCATAATTTTGACAGATTGTTTTAATTTTGATGAATAAACTTTTTTTTTCAGCTTTGATTTAGTGAACACATAAACAGAATCACAGCAGAAGGTGAATACTAGTTAATAAATCATGCATAGACTATCTCTAGGGTTTTTTTTATAAACATAAATCTTTTATTTATTTATTTATTTATTTATTTATTTATTAAAGATTTCTGCCTCCTCCCCGCCACCACCTCCCATTTCCCCCCCTCCCCCGACCAAGTCCCCCTCCCTCGTCAGCCCAAAGAGCAATCAGGGTTCCCTGCCCTGTGGGAAGTCCAAGGACCACCCACCTCCATCCAGGTCTAGTAAGGTGAGCATCCAAACTGCTTAATCTTATGTTAAAAACTTTTAAAGTATAAAATGCAGAGCCTTCAAAATGAGTCTATAATAAAAATAATAGAATGCACTACTTTATATTTGGACAGACTTAATAATAAAATACAGTAATTGACATTTTAAGGGACATTCCCTGTGTGACAAGTCTTTTCAGACAGTCTTATTTAATCTTCACAGGAGTCTTGATGCAGAGAGCCTGTTACCATTCCAAAGGTGACAAGTGAAGAAGCAAGGTATGCAATAACTCGTTTTAGCGCTGGTGACAGGGCCATAATCTTTGATCTCAGTAGTAGAGTGTATTTTTATAAATGCTCAAGAAGCAAAAGGTAAAGTTCTCACAACTCTTCCTGTAGAAATCAAATCATATGATCTTCACAGCGAACAGAAAGCTTTGAGTCAGAATGCCCCAGTAGTATCCTGCCTCTTCCAATCACACTTTCTAGGTAGAACAAAAATGCATAAAAGATGTGCATTAGAGGAAGCCCAGGAAACTGACTTAGTCAGTTAGAAGGATAAACTTACAAAGCACATTTTCGATCATTCCTTAGAGTCTATCTTTGCAGAGTTAGTGTTGGGAAACCATAGGACAATTCTGAATAAAATGTGGCTTTCGAATACTTGCTTATGAAGAATACCCACAGCAAAAAAAAAAAAGACTGATTTTTGTTGTACCAAAGGAAAGCAAAGTTCTACAACATACTGTATGAGTATAGGTTGCAGAACCAACTAATAGGAAAAACATAGGGTTCAAAGCCACACGCGCTGGGATTGAAACAAGTTTTACCATAATAACCTTGTAACCATGAAAACATTATATAACATGTTGAAGTCCACTTTTCTGGGAATAAAATGACAATGATAGTGTCATTATCCTATGGAAATATTTGATGATTTTAAAAGATACTAGTTATAAAACCATTAGACAAAAACATTGAATATTCTGTGTTGGAAACGATGAAATATCATTATTGTGAAAATGCTTCACATAATATTAGACACCTAGTGTGTGTCAGGAAATGGTAACTTCGTTTTGTACAGACACTGATGTCTCTATCAATCTGATTAATTATTTAAAAGCAGCAGAGTGTGTGGTAAAAGAGAGTATTCAAATACCAGGCTGAAAACAAATACAAATATTAAATATTAAGTAACCCTTACAAATAAGATTTCCATACAGGAAGAAACAGAAAGTAAGATCCCTTCTCCTCCATGTACCCATACAAAGCCCCACTTCTCTCTTAAAAAGATCAGACATTCTCATAGGTTGTAGAGAAGGAGCAATTAGATGAAAGCAAAAGCAAAGCTGTGTGGCCTGTGGCTCTGGAGTCAAGCCTGACATGTCACTGGCAGTAAGATGGGAGCCTTGTAGACATCCCAAATGAACAATCCTCCCGCATTAAAGACGGTACAGAAAACAATAACAGTTATCAAGGCAAGGAAGACAGTGTCATGAGAAACGAAAAATGCATGGCAATAATTTCTTATAAAAATTAACTCAGCCAGCATAGCATGTTCCAGCACTGTGAAAGCAAGCCAGCAGAGAAGTTTTCGGGTCAATTCCAACTTGACTTCTTTATGTCTTGCAAACAAAGTGTGTTGTGTCTTCAAAATTAAGGTCAATAACCATCTAGCTATGATGGGCTACTATATCAATGGCACTAGTCTATTTTGTTTGGGGGTTTCTGGAGCCAAAAGTCCCACTGAACACTGATGATATATTTTCTCACTGTATTATTTATTTAAAACCTTCATATGTTATTATGTAACTAAGTGAATTCCTGACACAATAAGAAAAGATATGAAGAACAGTGTTGATGGCCCTGGAACTTCCCCTGCTAAGTCTGTGCTGTGATGACTTGTAACAGATCTAATAGAGCTTGGCATGGAGCAGGAGATCTAAGAAAATAAAATAAAAAAAATAACATATGTGTGCATAAGATTTTAATCCCCTAATACTTATAAAGATGGTATAAGCACCAGCACACATGCATCATTTGAGATCCCGTTATAAACAATGGAAAGGAAACCAAAAAATGTTTGCCTCAAGGACTTAAGAACTTTGACACTCACTTGATAGGTGGTCAGAGCAAAAAAAAAAAAAAAAAAAGAGAGCAACTGTGTAAGATTGCAACCATGTATTTGAAACGAGCCTTAGCTATGAATGGATGGAGCTACAAAACATCATTTTGAGTGAGGTAACCCAGATACAGAAAGACAATTATCACATGTACTCACTCATAAATGTTTTTTTTAACATAAAGCAAAGAAAGCCAGCCCACAAATCACAATCCCAGAGAACCTAGACAACAATAAAAACCCTAACAGAGAAATACATAGATCTAATCTATATGGGAAGTAGAAAAAGACAAGATCTCCTGAGTAAATTGTGAGCATAGGGACCTTGGGATAAAGTTGGAGGGGGAGGGGATAGGTAGAGAGGGGAACAGAGAAAAATGCAGAACTCAATAAAAATAAAGAAAAGAAAAAAAAAAGACTCTCACAGAGAGACAACAGCAAGAAAGAAACAAGCAAGCAAACAAACAAAAAACACAACACCAAAGCAAAACTGAAAATGCCTCATGTCCCCAACTAGGTTTTTCAACAATTGACCAGCATTCAGGAATCCACTATATCTGTTTGCAGCTGCTTATAGCCCCAGGACAAGTGTTTTCTGGAGTATTTCCAGAGGTTCTCACAAAACTTCACATTGGTTTTAACTCACATATATTCCACTATTGCCTCAAGAGCAATAGACACTTTTAGCCTGTTCTCTAAATTTCATTTCCCACATGAGTGACTCTTATTGGTGAATCTAGGGCAGTATCATGCAGACAAGGGGAAAAGACAGAAAATAAGAATCAAGAATGCTAAGGTCTGAACAATGTCACATTAATTTTTTAATTCAGGCAGTATGCTGTCTTACAACAATCACAAAAATTTTAGCTGATGACTTTATAAAAAATGAATAGTGAGATATTTGATATTAATTTGTGTGATTTTGACATATATTTCAGTATTAAATATATGCATGCCCCATAGATGAACAATAAACAAAAACGCTTCTCATTGAGATTGACAGCTAGGACAGTCTTTCCAAAAAATATGGTGGAGCAGCCGGACTGTCACATGCAGATAAGTAAAGTCAACCCAAAACATTGTATCATAATAAAATGAATTTTAAATATAAAAAATTAGTTTTAAAAGATAAGGTACCAAATTGAGCTAAAACTCTAAAAATTTTCAAGAAAACTTTTATGGCTTTGGATTAATCTATGTCTTAAACATGAGAAAAATACAAGCTTCACAAGCTAAAGTAAGTAAATTAAAAGGAAAACTTTTGTCTTCGAATGAATGTATAAAGTAAAATAATGACAGTGGGGTCAAATTACACAGGAATCATATCTGATAAAGTATTTATAAATTGTGTCTAGAATGTATAAAACTCTTAAGACTTTATTATTAATTTGGCAAGTGATCTAAATTGAAAATAGGCAAAGGATTTAGAAAAACATATCTCCAAAGAAAATATGAGTATAAAATTGGTTCAACCTATGTCCCTCATAAAGGATATATAAACCCCAAACACAAGACAATAAATTTCCATATCCTAGTACGGCTGAAGGGAAAGAAGAGATGCCAAGTGCTGGTTAGGATGTAGAGAAACTGGAATCTGCATAGAGTACTGGGGTTGCTTTAAAATGGTCTAGCTACTTTGAGAAGTAGATTGGCATTTTCCCAAATGTCAATTATAAAACTATTATATAAAACAGCAATTCTTTGTCTCTGTGTATATTCAAGATAATAGAAGACATCTGTTCATAAAATGGATATATTCATGATTATTACAGTTATATTAGTGATTCAACCCAAATATCAATCAATGGATGGATTTCAAATAAAATAAGGTTTACCCATACAGTGTTATTTGTTAATTAAAAAGAAAACAAGATTGAACCATGCTTTAGTATAAATGACCCTCAAACATTGTCATATTTGAATGACATCATACAAAAGTCTGCATGTTATATAAGTCCATTTTTTAATGAACTGTCTCGAATAGGTAAAACCATGCAGAAATTAAGTGGTGGTGTCTAGTGAAGAGGAAATGGATGTATAATAAATGATGTAAGATTTCTTCGGGGAGAAATAATTTTTTTCTAAAATCACACAGTGATGAATATAGTAAAATCGAGTGCACCCTTTGAATGATTGAATTTTATGATATATGAGTGATATTTCAGTGGCCACTGCCTTTATGAAATAGAAGTATTGAAATCTGAAAAGATTCTTAGGAGTATAATAATTTAACTTATGTTAACAAGCTAGCATTAGATATCTATGTTGCAAAATGAAGAAAATACCATACAATGATAAAAAGAGATTAAATGTCTTCATAGGTATGTAAAATGAGGAAAGATTTAGACTGTTTTTATACATTAGATAATATACATTAGATGATACAGTGGATAATATGTATTATATATAATATGCATATGTACATAGTAGATGGCAGATTGCCACAGGACAATGGTTGTGTGCTCTTTTCGCTTTGTTCAATGTGGCATCTGTACTCTGTGGCTCCCTGACACATGTTTCTAATGGTTCTGCTTTCACCTGCAACATTGTTTTTGGAACAAGAATTGCTAATCTTAAACCTAGTGAAATTAGGGCCCTGGCAGAGGATTCTAAATTTTAAGAAATCCATTACATTTACATAAAATATGCACCATAAAATATGTGCTATAAAAGACATACCATAAAAATGAACTATAAAATAAACACAGGTAAAATATCATAAAATAAAGTCATAAAATGCAAATTTTAAGCTGCAAAACAAATTACTAAAAGTGTTAACTTGGAGAGAATTTCAAGAAAAACATTGTTTTCTATTGACTTGTTGCTGTTGAAAAAAGTTGCTTCTAAAACAAGTAATAATTTTCCAACTGAAAACAATAGTGTGTTGTTACTAACTCCATCAGTAAAAAAGAATGAGAATTATTCCACAGAAGTGCTTTGGTGTTCCCAGAACATGGTCACTCTTAGTGCAGATAAAACAACCACAGGTCTGAAGGATATATATATATATATATATATATATATATATATATATATATATCACTTAAATTTCTAATTAAATCTCTGATTTTCTTCCCATCAGCACTGTAGAAAAATGTGATTTTCTTCTTCACCAATAATTAATAAATAATCATTTGAATATATTCTCTTTGATTGTTTCTCATTTAAAAGTGAAGCAAATAGTGATAGGTAGAAGGACTCTTGACTACTCTGCCATGAAACAAATTTAAAGGGTAGCTCGTAGCATTTTTCTTTCAACTATCATGATTGTTTTAGTCTTTTGGTGCCCCTCTGTCAAGAATACTTCACTGAAAATTTGACCAGTTTCTCCATTCTATAAGGCTCTGGGTTCATTCCTTTGATGATAATCTTTGGGTCTTGCAGGGAGCATCCTCCATGTCGTGGAATGACATCTGTTACCCCAGGTAAGCAGGATTTCTCTATCAGGTTAAATGGCGCTGTTTGAACTCTTGGCAGTAGAGTATGCCAGTCCGTCCCTTCTAGGGTTCTTAGTCTGTGAGCAGACTCATCACTGGGCTCAATCAATGATGTAAATCACTGAATAAGACATCTGTCCAAGATTCCCACTGAGTCTAAGTAAATGAGAGGGTAAACTCATAACCATGGGATTACTGATTTTACTAGGGACCTGCTCCCCACGTTGAAGTACAGTAAGAAAGTATAAGGGCTTGGAATTGAGACAATGAGCAGAGTAGCTCATCTCTAGACTTCTATCTCAATGCCTTCTGAACTCTATGTGAGGACAGAGCAACATTCTTATGAAGCTAGAAATTAAGTTCACATCCTTAATGGTTCATGGTAATGAACCAACAGCCCAAGAAAGGTCCTACTAAACAGTTGGGGCTGAATGATTCTGATTATTAAGAGAAAATGAGGTTGTTATGCAACAGTAAGGGGTATAAAATAGAAAATACTCTCTTGAAAACTTTTCCTGCCTCTTTCTGTAGTGAAGGACATTAATAGGAGACTATAGAATTTTGATGTAGATACGGTTCTAGGGTCTGGACACCCCACCGTGTTAGAACCATAGCAGTGAAGACACCCACTGAGAACAAGGGAGACAGCACACAACCATCAGAAACAAGAAAGATAATTAGTATCGATTATTGCTTCCTAATCACATTCAGAAGTAACTACAGTACCCAGCCGTTTTTTTCTTGTAAGCTATAACTTTATTTGTGTATGTCAGCTTACATAATTTTATGTGCTGTAATTTGGGAGTGAACAGCCTTGTATCTTGTGTTAAGGTTTAAGAAAATGACTTGCTATTAAACAACATCCTGATTTAAATAGTTGATAGAATTTAGATTCATTTCTTTGTCGACAGAAGCCCTCTTTGTTTGAACAAGAAACAGTTACAACACACTAGATTTGAGGTTGTCGTTTAACTGTTGTACATAGGTTCTGAATAGCCGTAGTAGTGAGTAGGTTACATAACATTTTCAAGTACTTAATTAGCATGCACTGTGGTATCTTTTTCTGGCTCTCTTCATTTCACAGGGACTGGAGGCCTAAGAAACACATTATCCAGAATGCTTTGCTGGCAGCTTTCTGCATTAGAATCTACTAAACAGAGGCCAAAAACTTCAAAGGGTCAAAGACAAGAAGAAACTTATTCTTCATCCAGTAGAGAATCGTTGTGGGTTTCATCAGATTATGGTCCTTTGTAACCAGAAACCCTGGGAACTATTCTCTTGCTGCTTTGGTGAACTAAGAGCTTTGGGGGAAGATTCCTCTGGTTCTGGAGTAATAACAGTCTCCTCCCAGCAGCCAATGAAACTGAGAGAGAGTGAGCACTGTGTGTGGAGGGCCTCTGTTGTTCCAGCCCTTCTTGTGTAGTGCTTAACCACCTAGCTTACTCATTTAGTTTTTGTCTTGTTTACAATATCAAATGTACAGTTACTTATTTTTTTTATTAAAGATTTCTGTCTCTTCCCCACCTCTGCCTCCCCTTTCCCTCCCCCTCCCCCAATCAAGTCCCCCGTCCCTCCTAAGCCCAAAGAGCAGTCAGGGTTGCCTGCCCTGTGGGAAGTCCAAGGACCACCCACCTCCATCCAGGTCTAGTAAGGTGTTCATCCAAACTGCCTAGGCTCCCACAAAGCCAATAGGTGCAGTAGGATCAAAAACCCATTGCCATTGTTCTTGAGGTCTCAGTAGTCCTCATTGTCCACTATGTTCAGCGAGACCGGTTTTATCCCAGGCTTTTTCAGACCCAGGCCAGCTGGCCTTGGTGAGTTCCCAATAGAACATCCCCATTGTCTTATTGTGTGGGTGCACCTCTCGCGGTCCTGAGTTCCTTGCTCGTGCTCTCTCTCCTTCTGCTCCTGATTTGGACCTTGAGATTTCAGTCCGGTGCTCCAATGAGGGTCTCTGTCTCTGACTCTGTCTCCTTTCATCGCCTGTTCAAAATGACACAAAAATGATATGAAATGGTTTCTCGGCCCAGTCAGGGCAAGCCTGGCACCTACTTGCCTGTCCAGCATCCTCCCCAATCTTTCTCCATGAAGGAAATGCTCTCTGTTCCTTAGTGAAAGGTCTAATCTCTTCAAGAGATTGAATAAATCCAAATTTAAGTTCCTTTCTCTTTCCCTCTCTATAAATACCTTTGTGAAAAGGAACTCATACTCAGGACCTAAATTAAACTAAAGTGGCAAAGAAAACGAGGACAGCACCCTAAAATAAAATCTACTTTCGGCTTTGTGGATAGTGACTTTATGAGGATCTCCTGGTTCTCAAAAACCTTGGATTTATTTCTCGCAGAAAGAAACCTCTATTCTTCTAACTTAAAAGAAAAATGGAGTCAACTTAGAGAATGAAAACCTCTATACTTCTAAGGCAGAGTTTTACACCTGTCTTGCTGTTTGAGGCAACCGGAGACATTGACTTGTCTCTTCATTATGGCCTTTGTCAAGTGATGTGGAGCGCTTATTTGAGGAGATGTGTGGGGGTTTGTGTCCTGGAAGACTCTTCAGCTTTACATCCTTGAGAGACAAAGATGTGTGGTTGTCAGCAACTCCACCAGGAATGCCTTACCCTGAGTCTCAGTTTGGTCTGCACTGAACACGCTGGCTGGAGTTCTGCCCCATATCCACAGCTACCAGTCTTAATATGATTGGGTTTTCATCATTAGCTACCTCTTAAAAATCCATTTTGCTTCCTTCCCAGGCAGTTATCCTCCAAGCGCCTCATTACGTGTTCTCATCACTTTCTATGCCACTTTGTGGCTCTTAGCACAATCTCTATGCATTTATGAAACCATTCATTTCATAGTTGCCGTCCTCTTTGGCCTGGGGATTGTGTTATATTATAGAGTAAGGAAGTTGGCTTAGTCATAATTTCTGCAAGTTATCAGTGGGTGATTATAGCCACATAGTAGAATAAAGGGAAAGTGAAGCCGCATTTTAATTTTTTTTTTCAGGAGAAAAACTGGAGAATAAAATTTCTTGTTTCAGATTCTTAAAGGATCCATAAAATAAGTCATCAGGCTTAGAACAGGATTTAAGAATAGTTCTAGCCATGCAGGCATTTTACTTAAGCATTGTCAATCAACAAGGTTATATAACAAAGTTGCTTGGAATCATTTGCTGTGTACACACTCAATTTTGATGTAAATCGTCCGGAATTATAAACTGCATTTTACATCTAGATGGCCTAGATAGTAAAGGCATTGTCTTTATGACAGGGCCCTGAGGAACTGAGTTCTCTCCCCAGAACCCACATGGTAGAAAGAGAGACTCATTTCCAAAAGTTGGCCTCTCACTTCCACACTTGCGCTTGCATTATTCCACACTTGTGTGCAATACAGTAAATTAGGGCAAAATTTAAAAGCCGCACAGTATAAAAACAAAAACTGGAAGGAATCTAAATGATAGTTGGATATCCAGAGTTCACAGGTAAGGGGACAAATTATTAAAATCACAGTTACCAGCTTGGAAGTTGAGAGGAAAGATGGTGGATTCTTTTCTGGATCGATTTCCGGTACCAATAAGTAAAAGAGATTACTAAGTATTATAAATTTCTAGCAGCTGGATTATAGAAAGTACCCTCTCTAGCAAAAAGGAAAAGTGAACTGTGGTTTGTTTTAGTAGAAAATGAAATTGGTAGAAATATTTCAGAAACATTTGAAATAAAATTACTGTGAGCCAGTGTCCTTAGGGTCAATGAAAAAGTGGGCTTGGGTCAAAATATCAATAACTTGTAATCAATTTTTCTAATTGCAATCACTTTTCATTTTCACTGCTGGACTGCAGCATGGCTTTCAGAAGCTAGGAATCTACGAAGCTTTAGTGTAAGGAAGGTCTGGACAAATCTTTCTCCAAGGTGCAGGTCTAGGGACGAGTGGTAACACGTCCGTGGAGAGAAACAGTTAATTAAGCCCAGTGTTTGAGCTAATACACGGTGTCGCGATCTCCAAGATATGCTCTTGTGCTGATAACAATTTGAAAGTTCATTACTTCCTACTTTGTTAAATATTCTTTGCAACGGCTTTCATTTATAAACACCCACGTTTACAGATTTGTTAAGGTTCTGAAATTCCTCATGCTAGTTTCTGCTTTAATCACAATTTCAAATCTGTAACCGCAACAAAAAACGTCTAAATTGCTAAGGCAGAATGGCTTATGATCTCAGTATGTAGTCTTTGGCTGAAGACTATACTGAGGAAGGTCATCCTGATAGTAGTAGAATTACTCTCCTCTCTCGTGGTAGATAGGAAGGAAGAAGAGAGAGAGGGAGAGAGGAAGGGAGGGAGGGAGGGAGGGAGGGAGGGAGGGAAGGAGAGTGCCACAGGATAAGATATTTCACTCACGGTCCTGTTGTCAGTGAATTATACATACAATTAAGATCCACGTTTTAGCTTTTTGAGACTAATGTACCGCCTGCTGCACTAAGACAACAAATGAGACTTTGTAAGGAAAACATTATATCCAAATCACAACATATATCCCAGGCTCCTAAAAGGCCCATTTGCATTTCCTAATGCACAATGCACTTTGTACATCTCCTGGAGCTTAGGTAGTATTAATAGCTCCAACAATGTTCAAAAGTTTGGCCCCAGGTATCTTTTAAGATTCAAGGCAAACTTAATTACAGGTCCTTGTAAAATTTAAAAAAGCAACTTGGAACATGCAATAGCTCAGAATAAGCATTACCCTTTCCAAAGGAAGGAATCAGGGCATAAAAAGGAGGGATGGGACCAAAGCAAGATTGGAAGCCAGAAAGAAATATAAATATAAATCTGGAGATCCATATCCGGTGATTGGAGCACACGGCGGTGTAATGAGAGTCCTGAACGGCATAAACAGCCTACCTAAGTGTCGTAGTTAGGCAGAGAAAACGAACCACAATACACAACAATCCTACATTGGAGTTTATCAATAGAGCAGTATGGCTGGGGGGGGGGGTGTCCTCGACAGTCAACCAGGAAGCAGAAGTGGTAAGAGAGTGAGGAGCAGGCAGAGCTTGCTTATAAAGAACCCTTTGCACATGCGTACAGAGCCTCTGCACATGATGTACCCACACAGCGCATGACATAGTGACATGTAGGGGCCTGGGCTAAGTATTTGCCTGATAAGCTCATGCGAGGCTTTAAGACCCCGAGGCTCACCCTGCCAGCTGACAGGGTGCAGACCAGCATAACGCTAAGACTTTGCCATTTTAACCCCATAAAATCTCCACCTGAGGTTGGCTCTGCTTGTTGCCAGTGTCTTCCTTTGGTAGATGTGCCACATTTGTGACGTCTCCGGCTTCGTAGGGTCTTTGACTGCGTCATTATCACAACTTAATGCGTCACTATACTGTCTGCATGAATAGCGGCTTTCAAAGCACATTACCTGGATCCGTGGGCTTATCCTCGAAGTCTAAGCGAAGCCTCCACAAACCTACAACTTTTAAATTTTGCATGCCTGGAAAATAAGCATAATTTGGGTCATGCCAGCGTCTGGTTGGGATGGAGCAGTAGATGGAATAAGACACAGTGCCTTGGGCATCCTAAATGAATGAACCTGTAGACCACATTTCTTAGAAAAGGTTGTCAAGCAGCATTCTCGCCTCAAGGAAAAGTCTTTCAAATGAGTTTATTATGTCATACCCTTGAATCTGCAGTGGGAGAAATTTGACCAATTCTTGACATATGGACATGGCATCCTTTACATTTCGTGATGTAAAGTCCTTGGTCCCTTTTAATGACAATATTTTCAGAACCATCGCTTCTGTAACCCCAATTTTACATGGAGTTTTCTGACACAAACTTCAAGTCAGTCAGGTTTTTCTCTGTTTTATTCTCCTGGTTCTCAATGTAAGCATGCATAAAAGCAACTGATAGTAGCCACACCATACTCTAAGTGCTGAGTTGCCTCAAAAGAACATCCAGCAGGTTAATTTTTCTCTTGGATAAATCCAACAAGAACACGGTGGGTGATCATTTTGATATATACCTGTATTCGGTTTGCAAAGTATTTTTTTTTTTTTATTTTCGAGACAGGGTTTCTCCGTAGCTTTTGGTTCCTGTCCTGGAACTAGCTCTTGTAGACCAGGCTGGCCTCGAACTCACAGAGATCCGCCTGCCTCTGCCTCCCGAGTGCTGGGATTAAAGGCGTGCGCCACCACCGCCAGGTTTGCAAAGTATTTTATTGAGAATTTATGAGTCAATGTTCACGTGGGCTGATGGCTTGTAATTTTCTTTTTATACTGTATTTTTACACGGTTTGAGATTACAGTAACACTGGCTTTGTAGAAGAATTCTGGAAGTGCCCCTGTTTATCACGTTAGTTCTTTTTACTCTTTTAAAACAATTTAAGAAATATTGCATATGAGTCTGGTGTAGGGCTACACACCTTTAATCCCAGCATTCCGGAGGAAGAGGCATGCTTATCTCTCTGAGTTCCAGGTTAGCCTGGTTTACAAGGTGTGTTCAAGGACAGCCAGAGCTAGTTATGTAGAGAGTTCCTGTCTCAAGACAGAACTAAACAAATCAAACAACAAAACTAACACACAAACAACCAAACAAAGGACTGATTGTAGATCTTTGAAAGTCTGGACTTCTTTCAGTTTGAAGGCTTTCTACTACGGCTTCAATTTCCTTAATTGTTGTGGGTCTATGTAAGTTGTAGGCTTCTTCTTGGTTCAACTTTGGCGGTTTTGATGCATTTAGACGTTTATTTCTTTAGGCTTTCTAACTTACTGGAGTAGCGATATTTCATAGTCTTTCATTACATTTAATTTCCTTAAACATAACTTCATTATGTTTAATTTCTATAGTAGGCTGTGTGGTGTTTCTCTGTTCATTTCTGTTTCTGCTAATTTGGGTTTTCTTTGTTTTTATTATGGTTAACTGGGCTAAGGGTCTATGGCTCCTGTCCATCTTTTCAAGGACCCAACTCTCAGATTAATTGATTGTGTTGTTTTCTTTGTCTCTATTTCATTTCTGATTTCAATAAGTTAGATAAAGAGAAGTATCACTAAGGATGAGAGGATGGTTCTGTGAGGAAAAGGTTCATTAATGTGGATCTGAGATCAGATTCCCAGCACCCACATAAAAGCCTTGGATTGGCACCACCATTTTTGTAATCCCATAACCAGGGAAACAAGATAAGAAGATCACTAGAGTCCCCTGGCATGTTAGTCTAGATTGTTGAGTAAAAGATATCATCTAAACAAATAGGATTGAGATTGGTCATGGAAGACATCTCATGATGGCCTCAAGCCCCTATATGCACACATACAGATATGTACGAACACATGCATGCAACAACACACATAATGGAAAAGTGTGTTGTTACTATTTTGACGTGTTTTTCTGTGTTAGGGTGATATTTTCCAAGATATTCTTGCCAACTTAGTTGGAAATTGTAATCTTGCCAATTACAAAATTGGATCTTGCCAATTTTGTGAACTGTTATTTTTAACAAAGGTTGATTTTTAAAGATCATATTTACAATTATTTGTGTATGTGTGTGTGTGCGCGCATGCGAGAGAGAGAGAGAGAGAGAGAGAGCCACTTATGTTCAGCACCCATGCAGAATACAGTGTTGGATTCCTTGGAACCGTAATTATAGGAAATTGTGAACCACTGACTTAGGTGCTGGGAATTGAACACAGGTTCTTTAGGAGAATGGCAGGCATGCTTAACTAACTCATCTTTTAAGCCCTAAGTAGTTATTAGTTTTATTTCACAGGAGTCATAAGAAATATGACAATGCTATAAATGTAAGAAAAATATCTGAAGAAAGGAGAGCAACATTCTTTTGTTTGTTTTATTTTGGTAAGAACGCTTAATGTAAGCTCAGCCATCTTGACAATTTTTTTCCAGCGCACACACAGAACTGTTTGCAGTAGGCATCATGAGATGCAGAAACTCTAATTTCGATGTTGCCAGAGACTTAAAGTTCTTAAGAAAAGGAATCAAGCAGTTCTCAGAATAGCTTAAGCAAACAACAACAACTTGGTTACAGTACTCAGGCAAGAGTATTCAACATTTGTCTTCTTTTTATAGACAAGAGGGAGATAGACACAGAATTCCACCATTCATGTTAATTTCAGTGCTACTCTGCTAAGATATAAAGCACACTTTGTTGCCATTTATCATGTCATCAGCTTCAAAGATTGGGAAAATTATGTGCACTATGCTGCAATCCTGCCCATGTTTCATTTTCTCTATGTAATGAAATGTGAAAATAGCAAGCTAGTTTAAATGAACCCCGTAGGATCAAGGGACTATATAAAACCTCACCACACCAACCAACAGAGTGTCTTAATCAAGAAGAATGTGTGTGTGCGTGACATAACACAGCTGAATTCTGACCCAGGAGCTGGCAAGTACATAGCCATAGAGAAGTAAGAAAAATCTAAAAATGAGTTGTAATCTAATTCTGATTGACTCACAATGGAAAATGCCCCAAAGAAAATCAGGTGTGAAATACTGCAAATTATAGCCTAGTGTTCCATGTTTTCCTCATATCATGCATCAGTATACATTTTAAGAATTCATTGGTAAGTGAAATAGTATTTGATTGAGGCAAAGTTCAATTCACCAAGTAAAAATAAATCTAACATTACCAAAATCAGCTGTGATTTTGTTGGTTAATTTTCCCGTCTATCTATTGTAATGAACTTTTATTGAGTGCCTTCTATGAGCACATTCGGAACACATACTATTAAATCATATACCTGGGTGATTAATTCACCTTCTGTACAATGATTTGAAATGCCAATTTGGTAAATGTGTCCCGGATGATTATATTGCAAGCAATTTGATGCAATCAGCTGGCTAAATGACTTATCTCCACCTGGCATATAGCTACTTTCTTTACCCTGTATCAGTCATAAGTGCCAAAATGAGCTATGACTCCAGCTGCTTTGATACTGATGCCTCCACCTATCACAGGGTAGAGTGCTTTGCTTCATTAGACACCAAGCTGAACCTTAACTCGAAGAACCCAGCTGTACTTGCAGCCTTTGTTTTCAAGCGCTACATGTATCAATCAGAATATTAATAGAAAGCAAAAATATTTGACAGTTTTTCTCTTATTGATTTTATATATATATATATAAAATATGATATAGATAATATAACTAATCAAATATAAAAGTCTGGATGATTTTTCTATTTGAAGCTTATTAGATGTAAATGTATTCCAATATACATATAATAAATAATCTACATATAAAATATGTATGGTGAGAAATAAGAAATGGGCCACAGTTAGGATACATGAATGGGGCCCTTTATCAGAGAGAAACTAGGACCTTATTGCTAATACATCTGATTTATTGTTTTACCTTCTTCAAACTCTCAGACTTCATAGCTAGTGCTCACCTCATCCTTACACTGATAATTAAAGATCTGCTCTATACACCTGAGTCCAGAGTACCAAGGTGTGCATTCTTCTTCTGCCTCAAGATTTTTTTCAAACGTAGCTTAATAAAGCTATGTGTATTAAATGGGTATACAAATTTGCAAACAAAAAAAAAACAAACCCTGCTTCGGTTAGTAAATTAATTTCAATGCTATGTTACCTGTCGGCGGAGGCTGTTTGTTCGTTCCTGGTTGCCCAGACCTGAAATAATAACACAGAAACTAATTAATTACAATACCTTTTGGGCAATAGTATAGGTGTATTGCTAGCTAGCTCTTACATCTTAAATTAACCCATTTCTATTATTTTATATTTTACCATGAGGCTATGGTTTTCCAGTAAGTTTTTGGCTGGCAGCTTGTGTCTGTGTCTTTCTCCTCCGGTGGCTAAAGGGAGTCTCTATGACTCCACCTGCTCTCTCCTCCTCTATCTTCTTGAAATTCCCTCCTTGCTCTATTCTGCTCTAATCCACTGGCCAAAACAGCTTTATTCATTAACCAACAAAAGCAACACATATACAGAAGGACTTCCCACACCAGTTACCCAACACAATAAAAATGTTTTATCAGGAATATTCTATATTACACATTGATTCCCTCCTCCAATAGTCTATGAACATTTTATCCTATGATGTCAGTCTCGCTCAAGATTGATTTCCTGTTTATGCCACAAATTTTGGTGAGAACCTAATCCATTTAAGGAATTCTCTTAGTACGGGCTGCTAGGTCATCAGCAAAGATAGATAATGTCCCTGAGGTTATGAAGCTATATGGTGCTTCCGCTTGCTACTCTTGTGACAGGAGACAGATAATACACAGATCAGTGAGGTATATAAAGGGCAATAAATGCAATACAGCAAAATAACTCAGATATGAAGCATATGTTCTTTTAAATAGGATGGTAGTAGAAAGATTTGTTAAGAAAATAAAATATGATAAAGTTTAGAAAAAGAAATTAATCACAATTCATTACTAGTTACTAATAAGGAACTGAGTGACTGTGTGGGATTGTAGTTGAACTACATTAAATGAAGCATTGTTAACACCTTGGAAATATTAGCATGCTAATTATAAAATTATATAATACTTTGTTACAAGTATTGCTAATTCTCATAAACAAGTTTAGCGTGATGCTTGCTGAACCTGCAATTTTACCAGTTTTTAGTCTCAATTCTTCAGGCTCCACCTCCTAAGTGCTAGGATCATAGATAGGCACCCAATGACTTATTTAGTATATATCTCAATGAAAAGAAACACATAGAGTCAAGGTTCCAAATTTTCATGATTTCAGAAACAGATTTTAAATGAAGGCAGGATAGTCACAAGTTAAGGGAAACCTTATGCTACAGAGCAGACATTATTTAAAGGGGAGAGAGAGGTTATAAAATATATTCATTTTCTTGGTCGATTTTTGTTGTCTGGAGGACATTTCTCTTTGAAGCTTAATAGAGTCCAAGATTAAAATTTTGATTTTGCCACACACATATAAATTAGCTCTCTCAAACTCATAAAAGAACTCAAAAGTAGTTCTGTATGTCATTTATGGAAGACTGAAACCTGGTAAAATCTTAGGCCAATACAGCGATTTTCTTAGGATTCTAAAAATAGAAACTGTTGAAATAACTCATTGTGCTTTTTTCTTTTAGATTCATGTTTATTTTTAATCATTATTCTGCAAACATCATGCAATTCAACAACCAATTCCCTAGGCATAAGATCCATTTCACTTTAAAAATTTTAACCACACATTAAATAGGCTCAGGGTACCTAAACATTAATTAACTTAAAAGAAACTAGTTGATGAGAAAGTTTAATTGACATTAACTTAGACCACAAGAAGATGCTATAAAAAGTATATTAATATATTTCAAGGAGTAGAAACCTCCGCAGGGAGATAAATATCTTCTTTCTTAGCAAATGTAATGCATCATAAGTATCCTACAAGCTCAATCTTCCTAAAGCAGTAGCAATGGCTTCTCTTTCCACAACTCTCCTAAAATCAGTATTAAAAATCAAGGAGAGTGTAGTTAAGGACAGAGGTGTTACAGACCTCCTATTATTTTTAAAATTAAGATACTTATGAGACAAAAATGGAGTAATTTTTCTATCTCATTTGTATGAACCTGCTTATGAGTAATATATATATATATATTCATATTCATATAAGAATAAGGGAGTTAATGAAATTTATTAAAACTTTAATAAACTAAAATCTTTTATAGCTACACACTTACAGTTATTCATAATTAAGGATAAACCGCTACTACAATATATGTTGATATCATCAATGTCTCTTAGAAAATCTATTTCAAACCACTTATGTCAAAATTTTATCTATGATATAATTACATGCTTAGAAACTATTGGACTAGGAAGAAAATGAAGCAAAAGTGCTGACACAGACACTTAGAATATGCGCGTGTTGACTTGGGAGGAGTGTGACACTAATTTGAAATATGGTACAGATGGAATGCAAGCCACTGCCCTGCAGAAGGTGGAAACCCTGTAAACAGTAAAATGGAAAACCTTGTGCGGTTGATAGCTTCAGCAGAATGCAGGGATAAGAAAACATAAGGAGAAAGTACTACAAGGATGTATGTTTGTCTGTGAGATTAACGGAACATAACCGGCTGAGATGGCAGCAAATTTGTAATCTTTCCGCTTTATATTAGTGTTTATTAACTCTACAAAATAACGAGCCTCATCAGAAAGAACTGTGGTTATACTTGCCTTTCTGGTGTCTGGCTTCTCTTCCCATCTCTTCATTATTACTTAATAGTTCCACTTCTACTCTTATGACAAGTCAATTCCATCCATGAAAGACAACTTCACGCTGGTCTTTTAGTGCCTGCTCTATTTCACTTAACATAATGATCTACAATTCGGTGACTCTCACCTTAATCACGTGATTGCTTTCTCTTAAGGGATGAGTGGTACCTCGTTCTTTATACAAGCTAAAGTGTATTTCCTTTGTCCCTTCATTTGTTGATGGACATCTGGGCTGATTTCATGGTTTGTCTATCGCAAATAGACAATAAACATGGGGAAGTAGGGATCTCTATCATTGGTAAGTTTGATTCCTTTAAGTGTATACCGGGTTTGGTATGGGGGAATCATATGATAGTAATGTTTTCAGGTTTTTGTTAAGGAAGCTATATACCCATTTCTATAGTGCCTATTGCAATTTACCATAAAAACTTAAGAAGCTAGCATTGCTACGTGTTCCCCTTCCTTGACACCCTTGCCCACATTTGTTGTTCATTTCTTCCTCTTGAGATTACCATTGTCACAGGGATCAATGAAATCTCAGCATCCTTTTTGACTTATATTTTCCCAGGGGTTTAAATATTGAAGGTTTTCTATGTATCTATTGTTTTTTAATAATTCTTCATTCGAAAACATTACTTAGTAGTCTTTTTGGTTGATTTATTCCTTTAGTGGTTATTTTTTTATTTCTTCCTGTATTCTTTTGTATATTATGTTTATTCTGGACACAATATTTCTATTTGCTTGTAGCATTAAAGATATTATTCCACTTTCCCCTATATTCCAATTTGATGATAAAGCAGTACACACAATTCTTGTTGCTTTTATTTAGAATGTAATATATCTTCTCTATTTTCAAAATACTGTGCTCATTTTTCATTGTCGCTTGTGATTTAATTATGTTGTTACTGAGTGTATTGTCTACATAATTTTGTATTGAATTGCCTTTCTTCTTTGCACCAAAGTTATCAAAAAATTCCAAATCTTGTCTGTGTTATTGTTTCCACCTCTTCTTACAGAACCCCAGCTCCATGTATGTCAAATTTCGTATTTATTAAAATTCACTGAGACTTTTGTTTATTTTGATTTTTCTTAAGCCTATTTCCTACCTTTGGACAGCTAATTTCAGTTGCTATGCATTACTCTCTTCTATTCTCTACAGTCTGTTGTTAGACACCTTGAAAATATGCCCAGTAGCTCCTATGACTCCTCTCTCTGCTGTTTCTAACGCTGTGGTCACTTTAGACCCTTTTACATTATATTTAACATTGACAGACAGCGAGTCACATGTTGTGACTTCTGTGAAAATAGTACATTTCACTCCTTGTTACTCATTGTGCTGGAAAGGTATAGAACTGCCTTGTTTTGTTTTCCTATAATGGTATTTTTTTCTAATAAATAGTGAAATTTGTGGTCATTGTGGAAATTTGCTTATTATTTTCATACACGCTTTTAACATCTGAAGTGTAGAGGTTTAATGACAACATGTGAAGTCCAGGTGGAGGCTTTGGAGAAGCTGCAAGAGGACATGTGCATTACTCATGGACTGAAATACTTGACAATTTTTCTGTGGTCTTCCCTGAGCCTTCTTTCTGCTTTTCAGAATTTAGCTACCAGTTATGGTTTAGAAGCATTGCTTAGAAAAATTCCAAAAGTGGAAATGCATGAATTCAGTTAACATCTATTATAACATATTATTAGAATTAATTCTTCTATTTTATTACTAACGTTTTAATTTTTATGGCACCTGGTTTATAAATTAAACTGAATCATAGGTATCTATCCATGGGCAAGGAATAATGCACTCTACAAGCGGGATTTGTGATTAGAAGTTTTGGCCACTATGAGAGTGTTTAGAATTGTCTTCCGTGGGAAAGGGGAAACTACTGTCCACTCAAACTGGTAGAAAACCAAAGGAAGCAATACTCTTGCACTTAACCATAGCATGCACAGCCCTCTCTGAGATATACAACCCCCGTATACAACTCCCACTGCCCTGCTCAGATGGACTGTATATCCTTCTCATCCCTGTTTTGTTCTCCTAATATCTAGCAGTAGAATCTCATTCATATCAAGGCTGTAAGTTTTCGCAAGTGCTCTTTACCACAGCAGGGCTACTCTTGCAGCTAATAACTTTTAAATGCCACTCTCCTGGGGCTGCTTCAAAAACATGGGCTGATTCATTCAGACAGCATTAAATCCTTCTCCCTGAGATTTTTCCACAATACTTTAAAAGAGTGTCTAGTATTGATCTTGTTCACCATCTGTCTTTAGAGGAAGGCTTTTAAGTTGTTCATTTAACAACAACTCTACCTATGTAAGGCACAAACAAGGCCTTGGTCGGCACTCTGAGGGTGAAATGCTGAATGCTTTACATACATCTTCTCTCACACCACACAGTCTCGTAGGAGAGGTGTCTAGATTTTATGGTGAGATGCAGTCTCAGTTGTGAACTCAGGGAATGGATCTCAAACTAGCTTCTAAGGTTTAGAGTTCATCTCTATTTATTGAGCCATGTATCTGTTCATGCTTGAGGAAGTTAGTTACTTAAATTTTCTGAGGACATATGTGCTCAGCCCTAAATGGGAAATGTCTGTGGAAGAGAAGATAGAAGGAGAGAGGGGCCAGAGGATGGGGAAGAGTAAAGTGAAGAGCTATCTTCTGGATATGCCAAGTAATCATGAACATATAACAACTATGACCACCAACATAAGTTATGCATGCACACCAACATACACACACACACACACACACACACACACAAACAGACACCTCACATACATGCACACCTACATAAACACACACACACATGTAGCTGGATTTATTTTACTCTTTGGGGGCCCACCACGCAGCTCCCAAAGAAATACACAGAGACTTATTCTTACTTATGAATGACTGGCTTAACCTGGCTTGTTTCTAGACAGTTTTTCTAATTTAAATTATCCATTTTCTTTTTAACTACATTTTGCCTCTGGTCTTTTTACCTTTCTTTATTCTATATATCTTTCCTTTTTACTCTGTGGCTGGCTGTGTGGCAGAGTGGCTGACCTCTGGCATCTTCCTCTCCTCCTTTTCTTGCCCCTTGTCTTTTTTCTAGATTTCTCATCCTATTTATTCTCTCTGCCCATCAGCTGCAACTTTTTATCTCTCCCACCTAGCTATTGGTTGCTTAGCACTCTAATTGATCAATCAGATGTTTTAGGCAGGCAAAGTAACACAGCTCTACAGAGTTAAACAAAAGCAACATAAAAGAATGTAGCACATCTTTGTATTTTTAAACAAATATTCCACTGCATAAATGAATGTAACAGAATACTCCACCTATACATTTACAAAGAATCCAGAACAGAACAAAGGAAGGAAAACTAAAGGAAGGGAAAGAATGGACATAAACATAGGAGGGGGAATATTGTGAAGAAGAAGACTATTAATAGGAGTGGAAAGGAGAGAAAGTGAGTACTGGCCTGGGGTGTGGATACAATCACAATGCATTGTTTACAGTTTATGAATCTGTCAAAGTAAATGAATAAATATATAAATAAAAGTATTTAAAACATGGCAAGCCTTTTAATTGTTCTTGGCACATAGAAACAAGAGACCTTTGATGGTGTCTAAATATGCTGACTACACTCAATGAATGAATGGATTATTATCCATGACTCTAGACTACAAGGTTATAGGTCAAAGTTTATGTAGTATAGTGCTCATCTAACTATGTTTTATACAAGAAACTGTTTAGGAAATGCTCCAAATGAACAATGACTATGTTGATTTTATTTGTTAAGTAATAACTGAATGAACCCCCTCTGTACTGCTATTTTATTTTAGCAACCATTCTCTAAATATTCTCTGTATGTTTATCTTCATTATGAACAAAACAACGTGGTAGCCTTTTTTTATCAAAAGTTTATAAAATTTAGAAATTTGTGTGCTTTGAATTGTATACAACAAAAATAAAAGTACATAAAGATACAAGATGGAATCAATAACACATTCAAAAGCACACTAAAAATAATTTAGAATTCGTTAGCTTTAGTTGTAACTCCATAAAATTGCTAACACTTTAATGATTTCTCTTAGTCATATGAAAGAAGACAGTAGCAGATAATAATAATATCACATGAATGAGAATAGTGTCAGTTTTAAGAGAGGGAAACCTTAAAATAAGATGAACACTTAAGATTTCAGAAAGAAGATAATTAGACTAAATCAGAAGAAAAGGCTAAGGGGTAGAAAGTGATTTAAGAAGTGAGTCTTTCAGTGTGGTCCTAAGGTATAATAGGAGCACAGCAAGTAATGATCAGAGAGCAGCTACTGTACAGGGAATTGCAAATGTGCTTACAAAAATAGTTACTTCATGCCATTGATTTAATTTCTCATGGTGCACACCCACCCTGAAGCTGTGGAGGTTAAAAACAAGTGAACAAATAAAATGGGTGTGGTACAAAGGACAAAATATCTAAAGACTGGTCATTCCCCAATAATAAGTAAGTATTGCTGTAATTAGTAAAACTTTACAGGCATAATAGTAATTTCAAACATCTAAGAGTGTGTTCTGTGTTGATAAGTAATATTTCCTTGGGGGTATTTTTGCATACTCTAAATGCAAAAGTTCAAGTGAGTAAGGTACATTTTTAAAGTTCTAAAAAAGGTCTAAAACTAAAATATTCACTTGTCAGCCAGGAAAAAAAATATAACTTCTTGATTTACTTAGACATTTTATTGCAGTGCAGCTATATGTCCTGCAAGGTGTAGGCTCTTTTACCCAAATTATTTTTTATTTGTTTGTTTGGTTGCTTTTTTGAGGCAGGGTTTCTTTGTAGCTTTGGAGCCTGTCCTGGAACTCACTCTGCAGATTTAATGAATAGGAACAAAGTAGAGCTACAGGACAATCCATACATAATTGCTACATGGAATTAGAAACATTAAGTTTAACAGAAACACGTTCTCTGAGGTGTCATGCTTTAAAGTGCAAACAATTTGAATGCTTATTAAACATAGACTGTTTTTCATATTAGGGCTGAACTTAAGCTTTTCTCAAGTGGAAATAATGTGTGTGATTTGGGGGGTTATCCCTACTTAGCTATGGGAGAATTTTGATTAGGTTTTATATTAATTTCTATCCTTCAATACTTTTAATGCTATTTTTATAGTTCTACATGACATAAATATAGCTATTTGTTTTCAAATAAAATGCCGCATAACTATGAAAATCATGTGCAGATTCAGAAATCGTCTAGATAATTATTACTATGACTGACCAGTGCATTATACTCTGGTCTATCAGTGCTATTTCTGAAGAAATCTACAGAGAAAAGTGAAAAATGATGCATTAGAGAATGAATGTGTTCTACTATTTACTTGAGAAACAAACTAGAGATACAACAACATTTGAATATCATGAGATATAAGCAGCTTTTAGTTTGCCTTGCCAGTTTACAAATAATGACATGATGACTTACTATTAATTATGAAAGGTTGGCTTTAACTTAGGCTTGTCCCACTAGCTCTTATAAATTAAATTAACCCATTTTCATTAATCCACATTCTGTTACATGCTGTCCATACTGCTTCTTCTGTGTCTCCTCTTAGTGTCTTTTGACGACTCTGACTTTCTTATTTCCAGACTCCTATTTGTCTCCGGAAGTCCCACCGAACCTTTTCTTGCCTAGCTATCTGACATTCAGCTCTTTATTAAACCACTCAGAAGGTGCCCTGGTAAGGACACATCACAGTCTAAACAAATATTCCACAACAATAAGGCCATCTCTGAGCTGAGATAAAGAAAGCCTTTATCACCCCCTGGAAATGAGGTATGTAGCTTAGCCCACTTTTAGAAGATTTAAAGTTTTGTGCTGTTATGTTGGAGAAGAGACGCTTGTTGGTTCCTGGCCACCTGGCTAGCTTAGACTCAAAGTAATCATACAGAAACTGTATTAATTAAATCACTGCTAGGCCCATTAGTTTTAGCTTCTTATTGGCTAACTCTTACATTAATTTAACCCATTTCTATTAATCTATATATCGCCACATGGCTGAGGATTACCAGATAAGTTCCCAGCGTCTGATGGCTTCTCTATGACTCTGCCCAGCCTGGTCTACAAAACAAGTTCCAGGACAGCCAGGAATGTTACACAGAGAAACGCTGTCTTGCAACCCAGCCCTCCCCAGCAAAAAGAAAATGCCACAATGGAATGCATCACTTTGTGTGCTTTAAAAATAATTTTTAAAATTTCCTGAAACTAAATTGTAGACTATAGAGCATGCAGTGTGATATTGCTTATTTATGTATCTCTCAGTGTTGATGTAAGTTTTTCAGAATAATAATTTTGTAATGTAATGGTTTTTATGTTCAGTGTAGGAGCCATATAATTGCAAACTACTTTCTTCAATTTGCATATTTTTGACCTATTCAACTGTGCAACCAATTAAGAAAGTGACACACGGAGTGGGAGGTTGGGATGGGTGATGCACTTTACAAATCATCATATTAATGAGTTACAAAAATAGTTACTTCAGTAACTTCAGAAATCAGGAATGTAAAGAGGATCACTGCTTCTTTTTGGGGTGGGGGTGGGGTGGGAAAGCAATAAAGAGGGGAAGAGCATGATACTAATGATCTCGTGGAGGAATTGGAATAATGAAGGGGTTCTAATTTAGTGGGGAGAGAGAGAGAGAAAAGCACAAAATGGCAAAGTAGCAATAAGAATATTTGAAAAAAAATCTTAAGAAATCTTCCTATAAACTTTTAAGCTAAAAAAAAAAACCTGTCTCTCTAACACACAAATCTGTGTATAAATATATACTTTAAATAAAAATTTCCCCATCTGGGTTGGTGATTCTTCCTTCAACAGTCAAAGACCATCTAACAAAAATCCCATTACCAGGCAAGAGAATACTCTTTTTGTTGTTGTTGTTGTTGTTGGTCAGGTTGACCAAGATATTCCGCAAACATTACAGATTAATGCTATTGCCCTTGATTATCCCTCAAGAGATATTCCTGAGGGTTATCCCTCAGTCCCTTTTGCTGAAGAC
This sequence comes from Neodon shergylaensis, assembly GCA_025134845.1. NCBI lineage: Eukaryota > Metazoa > Chordata > Mammalia > Rodentia > Cricetidae > Neodon > Neodon shergylaensis. Next base: position 17,447,210 of record JABTXL010005037.1, on the reverse strand, counting down.
ACTATGTATTTCAGAAACAGGGCCAGAGACCTCTAATCCATAACAGATTTGAAAACCTCCTTCTTGGGGATTAGCTTTCATGGTAACAGAAGACACCATACAAGTTCCAAAGGAGAGAACAAGCAAGCTATGCTTATGAGCCATAATAAACCACAGCCTGGAATGATAGCACTAAAAGTACAGTAGTAGCTTGCATACATTGGCAGTGACCAACAGATCTCTAGTTAGATTTAAGACCCACTCAATAAGAGAAAAATCATGCCTGGTACTGGAAAACTAGCCAACAACTCTGGTCTAGTGAAGCCATGAATCCCGGAGGAGAATCTACAACCTACATGCTTTTGAACCAACATAATCCCTAACTACTAATTCTAAACACGTGTCTTTATATCCACAGATAAATGTAGTTCCCAATCCCCATCAAAGAAAATCTCTTTTCAACCGATAGAGAGCATTATAGAAAACTGCAATCAATCAAAATGCAGAGCTGTGGAGCCCACCAATGAAAGAGAGGAGGTCTAGGCAGTATGCACAAATCTCTTTGCTAAGGAGAAATAGAATAGAATTTATTTTTCTATACACTTCAGATCTCATGCTGAAGGAATCTTCCTACCTACCATCATAGCCTGTCTTCCCACAATAACTAACATGATTATGATAATACCTCCAGACATTCTGAAAGGCTCCCTTTAATTTGGATAAATTTTCACAGGTGCATCCAGGGACTTTTTTTCTATGTGTCTAGATTCTATCAAGTTGGCAATTACCACTAATCAAAGCATACGGTATCTTACAAAAGCAGATATCAAGAGTGGAATAGTTCTGAAAGAGATTATTGGAGCATAGAGTTAAAGAGAAGATTAGCAGAGAATTCAGACTTGTGGTGATTGGAATGAGAATTATAGAGGGAAGGTTTTGCTCCACCTGGTTCCACAGTCATTCTGTCCCAAATAAACACACAGAGGCTTTTATTAATTATAAGCAGGTTGACCTATTGCTCAGACTCATTACTAACTAGCTCTTACGACATGACTTATATTAACCCATAATTCTTGTCTATGTTTAACCACATGTCTTGGTACCTTTTCTCAGTGAAACATTCTCATCTTGCTTTCTCTGTGTCTGGGTGGCAACTGACTCTGCCTTTCCTCTTCCCAGAATTCTCTTAGTCTGGCAACCCCACCTAAAATTCCTGCGTGGCTACTGACCAATCAGCATTTTATGAAACCAATATGAGTGGCAAATCTCTACAGTGTACAAGAATATTATCCCATGGCAGAGAATGTCCCCATAAGCTTATATATCTGAATAATTTCCCCCTTGGCAGAGACATTTGGGAAGTTTTAGGATGTATGGCCCTATGGGAGGAGGCATGTCACCAAAGGCAGGCTTTGAGGTTTCAGTAGACAATGGACAACATCATCCCAAAATGTCTCTATACCTTTCTGCCTCCTATTCAAAACAAATCATGAGCTCTCAGCTATTGCTCCAACACCAGGCATGCCTGCCGTGATGGTCAAGGGCTTTAGCCCTCTGTAAGCATAAGTCTCAAATTAAATGTTTTTTTTCTATCATTCCTTGTTCATGGTAGTTTATCACAGCAATAGAAAATTAAGACACCCCAAGTCTCCAAAGATTGATCTTAATATCTACTGGAGATGAGGGAAGAGAATTTGGTTAAAAGCTCCAAATTATAACACAATTCCAAGAAAGGTTTGTTCTGGTTGATGAAGTAAGTACTTGTCTTTAAGCCAAAGCTATCAGAAAGAAGAAGCAGGTCCCTGATTCTCACTGGGATGAGTCACCATATCCATAATTAGCTACAAACAACCAGAAGGGAGGTCTGAAAGGTTCACATTCATGGCTGATGTACCACAAATATTGATATAATTGGTTTATACTTGAAAGGTTTGAATGGACAAATTAGAAATTCATTAGAGTTCTCATTGATTACTTGACATTACATTTTCATATTATTTTGATTATTCCTTTGAGACATTGATTTTCATTTTAATACTCCTCTACCATTTCATTACCACATATGTCAGCAACAATTGAAAATTTACATGATTCTCAATCATCAGGTAGAGTTTCAGGTTTGTGATTCTCTAATATGGAATTGGCACTATCATTTATATTCATAAACATATCCTAAAGGTGTAAATTATAAACTCATATAAACTCATAACATTCACATCTTGGATTTATTTAATCTAATATCATTCCACATGCAGATAAGGAATTTGTGGTTTGTCTATCATAAATTACATCTCTCCATAGCAGCACACTAAGGAGCCTGATATCCAGTCTAGTACTACAATTATATCAATTCATGGATTATTCAAATCTTACTTAAAACTCTAGGTGAATATTCTTTAAACAGTTAACTATGTCACAGCAAAGTCTATATTCTCCTGGAATTTATATATATTTGCTAAAATCTTAGTACATTTTTGTTTAACTGCCTAGAGGATATTTCAAAATATACTATTATAAAGAATAAAAACATTTTTTTAAAACAGCTTATTTTTAAACATACTATACTGAAATCTAAGTGATTACTTACATTTTAATTTTGTCAAATTAGATTAGAATACTTTTATATTATGAAGCTAAGGAAAACCTCATTTTGGGAAAAAATGTATACATCGTAACAGATGGATGAAAGATTGCAGAGATGGTGAAAAGGCCAATTAGGGAGAAAACTGCTCTGATGCCATGTAGACAGTAGCTTGAGAAAAGACTATCTCACACATTTAAATATTTTCTAAATCTGAATGGTAGTGCATGAGACTTTACTAGTGAAATATATAGAAACAAAAGTGTTTTTGAAAAATAAATTAGGACTGGGACATGGGTTAGTGGTATACTGCTCACTAAGCATCAAAAGTTTCTCAATTCTATCTCCAATGGTAGCACACGGAACACAAATGAAAAATTATTTGATCATTGGTTATGTCTAATTAGTTATAAAAAGAAAGTGCGCAAATAACTAATTAATTTGTAATTGGAGGTGGTGGGATCTTGAGAAGTCTTTATTAATTTGATTTGATTCTATTAGTTGGAGACAGTTAAGAGATTTGCACTTAAATGAAGACTGGAACATGCACTAGAAAAATTCCTTAACAGAGTAAAGTTAAGCAGAGTGGTGGTGGTGCGTAGCTTAATCCCAGCACTTGGGAGACAGATGCAGGTGGATCTCTGTGAGTTCAAGGTCAGCTTGGTCTACAGAGCGAGTACCAGGACAACCAAGGATCTACTGAAAAAGTCTGCCTCAAAAAACAAAAACCAAAATAAAACTAAAACCAACCAACAAATAAACAAAAACAAAGAAAAGAATGTGAATTTATCAAATGTAGCACAAATAGTGTCTAAAAGTCCTTTATCTGTTAAAGAATTTGAATTTTTAACATTAAATCTTCAATATTAAGAGAGAAGTTCTTAATCTAAGTATTCTAACCATAAAAGAGAAAACACATACTTATATACAAGAATTCAGAGCAATTTGTGGCAGTGATGGCTATGTCTATAATATTGATTGTGGTATGATTACACAGTATAGGACTATACCAAGTGTAAAAATCTGAATACAGGAATATGCATGATTCATTACCTATAAAATTTAGTCTAACAAAACTGCTTGAAATAAACACAGTATTTACAAAAATAAACTCCAGATTTTTATTGACAAACTCTTTTAAACACACAAGAAAAATAATATCAAGATTAAAATAAACACATTTTCTAGGCAGTTAGTACTTTGTAATGCATTTTATGAACTTGAAATAGATTTGGCACTAAAGCTTGACAAGAACCATAAAGAAAAATTGCAGGCCACTATTTCCCTTGACACGAAGGAAAAAATACTACCATGTCAATAAGGTAATATATGAAATAAACAATGTGCTGTATAACAAGGAAGGATTTATTCACTAGGGAAGTATTTACTCTCAGAAAATTTATCACCATGACTATCCATATAAGAGAATAGTGAATAAAAATTACATGATAATCTCCATTTGACTCATTAATGACAAAATAACTTTCCAAATCAAAGGAAGAAACCTTCCAAAGTCTGATAAAGCATATTCATTAAAACAAAAACCAAAAAAAAAAAAAATCTGCCCTCAAAGGTGCCGGGAAGAGTTCAGTGGTAGAGCAATTGCCTAGCATGGACAATGTCCTAGATTTTTTTTTTCAATCAAACTGAGCTCCCTCTAGAAACCTCAATATTAGCATAATATTTAATGTTATTAATATTGAGTGCTCTCCACTAAGACTAGGAACATGGCAGGGATGCTGCTCGGGCACTTCTATTATACCTTAAACTCTAGGTTATATACGGTGGGAAAGTCCATAGATAAGACTAGGTGAAGAAGTAAAGTGAAACAGATACCATGATTTTCATACATACAGAAATTTCTAATTTCCACTGCTAAGCTATTACAATTAATTTAACAACATTGCTATGCTCCTGGTTCATATATGTTTGTCTCTCTGTGTTAAAGAGGACTTAGAAAATCATTATAATGTCACTTATTGTAGCTTTAAAAATTCAAATTTCTAGGTAGAAATATTTAAAGATATTCAGGAATCTGATATAAAGGTAACTGCAAGATAAACAGAGAGAAGTTTAAAGTTAGCATTATGTACAGTGTGGTGTTTCTTTATTGGGAGACTACTGCTTTATAGTAGGAAGAATTTAAAAATAAGTTGAATGATTCCTTGTTCTTTAGTATGGACAGAGTGTTTAAATTGACCTTATCTGTCAGAATATGGCAAAGATGAGGGTTATATGAGAAATGGTTAAGTTATGTTATATAGTAATACTGTAGGCATCCTGCAGACATAATAAAGACTTTAAGGAGCTTAAGTACAACAAAGAGTTAGTCTAGATATGAGTACTTTCAGGACTACTTTGATGGCACAGAACAAAGTCAGAAATTTTTGTCTCCTCATCCTGAAGCTGCTGTGAGTTCCATACACATAAGGTACAAACACTGATAGTAGTATCTGAGGGTTTGCTATTATTCAAGACAATGCTAATAGTCTAAACACAGTGCATGAACTATGGGCACAGAAGTCAGACAATCCGTGCCTAAAATTCTGAGTGCAGAAAATGTAAGAAAACAAATGAGTATTGTTTTAATATTTTATTTGTTGTCATTTGTTTTTTCTGTATTAGAAAATTAAAACACTAAATATTAAAAACCCTTCCCCAAATAATTCATAAACTATATGGAATACAAATCAAAATTAAAGCATAATTAGTTTTGAAAATTATTAACAGCTTAATTCTAAAATTTGTAAGACAAGACAAGGGATCTATGGAACCCAGAGAAACTTTGAACAACAAAGTTGAATTATTTATACCACCAAACATGAAAGCATCACAAAACTGCTTTAATTGTATGTGATATCAGCCTGAACACAGGCTGGAATTGATGATATAGAAGATGTAGATTAATCCACCACATATGTTCATCTGTTTTGCGATACACTACAAAACTGTCTTATGAAAGCATTATCTTTTCGATAAATGATGCAAGTTCAAACAGATATAGAAAATATGGATATCCATTATGTAACACATAAAAAGTAATTTTCTCACATCATTGCCCTACATATAAGAGATTAAATTTCAAGAATAAAAATATGGACAGGGTCCATGTGTTTAGAGTTATATACATACACACATACATACACACAAATATATATACATATATGTATATTTATACATCCGAAACAATTAAATAAAACAGTATATAAGAGAAAGGATTGATGGATCCTCTTTGAGATTAAGAATATATCCTCTATAAAGGAGACTTAATGAGAGTATAAATAAATATAAGCCTTTGCCAAAGAGATAATGACTTCACATAATGAAACACAGAACTCATCTACAGAATACATATCCCATTCAACGGATAATGAGTTTAAGACCATCAACAAACAAAAAGATAAATCTCAAGTATAGAAGACAATGGGTCAACAAATTGTAAGATTTGGGTGGTCAAATGTCATGAAAACCTGTTCAGCATCACTAGTTCTGAGGGAAATGCAATTTGAAACTGTAATGAGATTTCACTGCACAGATGCTGCAATTGTTGACTAATGATACCAATTCAATATTCTTACACGTATTTTCTTTGCCTTTTTCAATGTGTGTATGTGTGTGCGTGTGTGTGGGGGGGGGAGTCAGAAAGGTAGAGAAAGACAGAGGAAGAGAGAAAGAGATTGCATGTTTACAGGATATAGGACATCCTCAGGTGTTATCCCAAGAAACACCATCCAGCCCCTTTTCCAGACAGGGACTTTATCTGGATCTCACTAATTAGGCTGAACTGGCTACTGAGTGAGACTCCCCTTTGCTGAGATTATATTGGGGCACCCCATGCCTCCATTTTTATGTGGGTTTTATGTCTCAAACTCAGGTCCTTATTCTTGAGAGTCAAACACTATCCACTAGTCTATCTCCCCTGTCCATAAACACCCCTTTCAAAGAAACTGTATATTTGGGATGATTTAGGTCCTTGATTTTAGATTGAGTTTGAACTGGTAATGAAGATTTAGTATTCACAGATCAGATAGTACAGTTGGCTCCCTGAAAGAAACTCAGCCATTCTTCACCTTAACAAGAGACACTGTGGCACTGTTCAGAGTAATAAAGAATAGCCAAGAATAGCAGATACATCCGGGAAGGCACAGGTCACAGAAAAGCCACCCACAATCTAAGTTAGCTTTTATGAAAGAACTTTTGTGAACATTTTGTCCTAGGAACTGACTAAAATACTTCTGAGTAAAATGCAATACGTTATGGTTGCTGTTTATTTTTATTCTCTTTCGTGTGTTTATGTGTTTTAAATTAATGAGTATAACAGTAATGTTTCCATGCTTCTACAATACTCCATCTCTCTGTAGTTGTGTGTGAATGTGGCCACTTACATGATATTCACTCTGCTGAGCAGAAGAATCTGAACTCTTGCCCATAAAAGTCCCCATCCTGATATAATGCAATAATCACGGAAAGATTCCTTTGATTTAAAGGATAAGCAACTGAATGAGAATGATTCAATTGGTCCTGAAGCAAAATTAATTAATGAACCATAAGTAATTTATAGATTTCTTATGCTCATTACTGAAGCATTTGCTGAGGTCTCCAGACACTAGCTAAAAAAACTGTCTGTAAAAGAGCTTGCTTCCTTTGTGTCTGACATCTGATCTCGGCATGTCCCCTTTATCTCCAAACTTCCTAAGCTCTGATGTGATATCCCTTCTTTTTATCAGAGACCTTGTACCAGCAAAATAACACCCTGTAATATGCTTTATTCTTTAGTTATAAAGTATAAGATTCCTCTTCTTGAACATAGATTAGTGAATCACTCATGAACACTTAACCTCATCTAAAATAATCAAATTTTCTTTTCTTGGAATTTGAAACTATGATGCATGGAGGTTGGCAGTCTGTGTATAATTGAGTCTCAAATTCTAAGCCCTGGAGATGTGGGGTCTCTATATATGGACAATCATAGACGCGCTAATTGAAGAACTCCAGATCTCCAAATGTAGAATATAGTGGTAATGCACATGTTGTTGTTGTTTTGTGTGTGTGTGTGTGTGTGCATTCTTTTGTGGCAAAATATTTAAACTGAAAAAAGGTAATTATGAAAAATGCCATGCTGTAAATGATGGAATTGTTCAGTGTTGCACAATGATTGGTGCACTTTAAAAAGACAATAAATGTCACTATCAGGATGAAAAGAATTAATGCACATGAGAGACTTCAGACAGTCCTTGACAAATAACAGATGTTATAGAAAGTAGAGTTGGATGAAGGGAAACAGAAACCCTGGCAATGAAAATAAGAAGAGAAGGAAGAAATAAAGTGGGGAACATATAAATGACATTCATCAGAACGTTCTTGAGAATGTTCTCAGAACAGGAAACAGAACCCCGAGGTAGCCCAGTCCTTAAGTGGATGATTGAGTCACAGTCCAGTAAGGAGTTTTATTCCTCTCAATTGTCTGAAATATGCTTTTTAAGTTGTTGAGAAGTGCCCATTTTCTTTTAAGAACGTGTCTCAAAATTGTTGCAGTGAAGGCAGCTGTGAGCTGCACCACTTGAGAGTGAGCGCATAAGCTTAAGCAATGTCTGGAGTTGCGACTGACAAACCAAGTGCTGCTGAGTGATTAGATTTCACTTTTCATGGAAAATAAATGATGGTGCTATAAAAATCACTTGAACTGATATTCATAACTTTTTATTGTAAACCATATTCTGGACATAAAGCAACACCATTTAATTTAGTTACCCTGAGTAAATATTCCACAAATATTTTTTTTTTCACATAGAGCCTAATGTATTGCTTTGGGGTCTTACACTGTCACTATTAAAAGAAATCCAAAGTGAAATATCAGAAGCCTATTTAATGTTTGTGAAGTTTCATGGTGTCATAGAATCTCAGCTAGATGTCAGACACAGTATTTTTGTTTGCTTGTTTCACTGTAACCGTCCTCTGAGGTGGCCTTCAGAGGACATTGATTTCTGCACGTGCCATGACATTCCTGTCTCTTCCACCGTCATTAAGGCATTATGCAGTTCAAAATTAAGCTTACATGACCGACAATAGTCAAAACTTACTCATTTTCATTCTGTCATTAAAATGTTTTTACGGGCACCTGCCTCTATACCAGTGCTTCTCAAACTTCTTCATGATCCAATCCTTTAACGCAGTTCCTCATGTTATAGTGCCCACCAACCATAGAATTATTTCATTGCTACTTCATAACTATCATTTTGCTACTCTTATGGATCATAATGTAAATATCTGATATGCAGAATATCTGATAGGAAACCTCAAAGGGGCCATGACCCACAGGTTGAGAATCACTGCACTAGACAATTCTATCTCTATGCTTTTATTTGACAGTTGAGCAAAAATCAATTTTTCTTTTTTTGGGGGGGGTTCGAGACAAGGTTTCTCTGTAGCTTTGGTGCCCGTCCTGGAACTAGCTCTTGTAGACCAGGCTGGCCTCTAACTCCCAGAGATCCGCCTGCCTCTGCCTCCCGAGTGTTGGGATTAAAGGCGTGCGCCACCACAGCCTGGCCAATTTTTCTTATTCTATAGAGAGTACCATAAGATGAAAGGCTCAACACAATTACTACCGTTGGACTACTTTGATGACAGTTAGGAATCAGAGAGAAATCTAAGAAAGTAGAACCAGATATCATCTGATATTCTAAAAAAATAGTTAAAAGTCCTGAAATTATTATTTACATGGTCAAATGTATTTTGGTTAAGGTTGATTTGAGTTTGATTTTGTGATATAATTAAGTATCACAGATTCCATATTATCCTTAGTATGCAGACAAGGAAATGAAATTTCAGAAGTGTTAGGTGATCATCTGAGAAATTAGTCATAATCCCTAGATTTAATATTTATATTCTGGAAAACAGCAGAGCTGTGGTATATGATTAGAAAGATGGCATTCCTAGGCCATAAGACACATTGTACTATCAACATATTTAAAGAACTCTTTTCCATTTTTCAATATGCTTGAAATAAATTTTATTTGTTCTTAAGGTAACATACAAAATAATAGATTCCATTATGATATTTTATACATAGATAGTAGTGTCCATTGTCACCATTTTCTGTGTTTATGCTTAGTGTCTGTGTGCTTTAATCTCGAGTCTAAAGATAGATGGAATGTGATATAGATCTTGTTTTTGTCCCCTAGTACACTCTATTTTCCTCCTTGTTAGCCCCTTTCCAATAACTATAGTCCCCGGAGAGTACGCCTTCTATTCCTGTGTCTTATATATGCACCTATTTTATATTTACATGTAAAAACACCTGAATATGTGTGTTCTGTATATTCTAAATTCCTCATACGAGAATAGACATGTATATATGAGATTCTGCATTTGAAAAGAAATGTTAATTTTTTTCTGAAACTGACTTATTTTGCTTGAGATTGTCATCCCTAGTTCTATCAATTATCCTATAAATGTCATAATTTGTTCTCCTTTGTGACTGAACTAAATTCTAATGTGCATATTTGCCAGTTTGTTAGTGAGGCAAGTTTTAATTTGTTGGAAAGTGAAAGAAATGGTTCAGATAATATATTGGATATTTTGAAATTCAAACACATGGTTGACTATTTTTAAAAAGACAATTCATGTAAAACATGAATAATAAGAATAACATTTCAATTTCTCTAACTGGAAATCACTGGTGTGCTTTAAGTGTCTTCCACCATTCATGCATCAGGCAGCCTGTTTTAAAAAATTGGAAGATGTGAGTTCAGTTTCTTTGAAGTTTGGAGACCTCTATGTGGATGAACAGTCCCTGAAGGGCTCCATGGTACCAACCAGCTTTGAACTTCAGAATCTCCCTCTGTTATAATTGGTTAATAATATTTAGTTGCTTGTTGAACCACTGAGACATGATAATACAACTCCAAGTAGTAGAAAATAATACCTCAACAAATAGAATCTAAATTATAAAATATTTTATAAAAACTTTGTAATAAGGCCCTACTGAGAGAGCAGTATTTTTAAGTCCCTAGGCAATAATTTTCATAAGTATAAACATTTATATAAATATCATATTTTATGAATATTTAGATAAACATTGCTGTCAGTGTACATGTGATTTCTCAGCAAAAGAGAAGAACACACAGAGCAAACTTACTTTGGACATGTATGCACATTTTTGTCTATCTCTCTGTTGCATGGTGTATTGGAAAGGATTTTGCCTATGTAGACACTCTCTACAGAGTTCCATCCTTAACTCTGGTAGCTACGGAGTGCACAAGTTGCTGTTCTCTCTCGTGTCATTTGCCAAAAACAGAAAGTATGTTTCTGTGGAATAAATTCAAGGATTAGAAACAGATAACAGGTAACTTTAAGTGCAACCTTGGCATAAGGAGAATATGCAAAGAGCCTTGCATACATCAAGAATTGCTTTGAAGTCTGTTCAGTTCTCTCTTCTTGCCTGGCTCTCCCTGTTATCCCTGCAGCATCACACCTGAATGTTTTTTTATCTGTAGAAAAGCAGCATGCTTTTAGTGACTGAAATTTATTTGCTTTAAAATTTGAGAAATGTCGGGAAACAGAAACATCCATCTGGAAACCTAGTTCAAAGAGAAGTTTAAAATGAAATCAAGAACTATGTCTCTTGTGCTTCTGATACACTAATGAACTTCTGGACAGTACCAGAAATTGGTGGTTCAAAAACTTCACCTAACCTATAAATTTAGGGCTGTTTGGAAGGCTCTGCTGAATTTTTTTTTCCTGAACATTTAAAATCAAATGTTCTAAGCAGTAAACTGCATGAATAATCATTTCATGCAGTTTCACCTCATGTACATGTTTGCATGCAACCACACACAGAGACATTTCATAAATTAACAAAACTAAATCACACAGATCTTAAATATCTTTTGATACACATACGTTTCAATATATCTATATACTGGACTATTTCATCTTAATAACATAAATAATTGCTTCAGGTTTTCATTTTTCATGTGCTTCAGTCAACCTTCGATTTCACTCTTTTAAATTAACTTTGTTGGTTCTCCCTGTAGATTATGATGCAGCATATATTAATATGTAAAAATGATACTTTATAATGCATTTTCTGCACCACAGTAAATTAAAAACCTCTCAAAGAGACAGAAGGTATGTACAGAATGCTAAGAAGTCACATGTTTGTTTCCAGAGCTTTGCATTTCTATTACAAACAATACTGATTTTTTTTTTAAAAAAAAGCAATAAAGAAAAAGATAGGCAGTAGCTCAAAAGAACATGTGAGCAGGTGCAGAGTACCACAGTATTCAGGGCAGAGTTATGGCAAGCTTTTCCTGTGGGCATTTGTGGTTTACATATTTAACATTAGCAAAGTGTCTGTGGAAAACTGACTTGAAAAACCAAGCTGCAGGTACAAGCTCCTGCAAAAGAGAGGAACAGCGTGTGGGGACTATCTTTTGGCACTTCCTAGATCAGCTCTAACAAGGGCCAAATTAGAATGCAGACTCTTGTGTTTTCTTTTTCCAGTTTTTGTTCTTGGAATGAGGTATCCCCATGAAGCTCATTAAGTCTCCTGTCTCTGCAGCTGACACTCCACTCAAGCATGAATAATCAAAGGGGTAAACAGAATGTTGATATAAATATGCAAGCATTTTTGATGAAACATGATATAATAGGTAGCTTAGGCAATAAAAAAAATACAGGAACAAAATGAACATTGTGCTATTATTACATGTAATTTTGGGAAACTGCATTCGGTGGCAGAAATGCTTGTTGAATTGCATGTTAGGACTCATGATCTGTCAGGCATCATAGAGGTGTCAGGTGTTAATCCCGTGAATATTTACAACAGAGAACTGAGAAGATTCAAATGAATAGATGTAAGTTTCATTTCCTTTATTAGTGTCTATCTCAGTCCTAGGAAGATATTTGGATGCTATCGTGAAAGAAATGGTCTTGAGTTCACAAATTTGTGTACACTCTGAGCAGCAACTATTCATTTTGACAAACAATTTTGTTATTTCTATCTTAAGGAAACAAAATAAAGAATGACTTCATACAATTGATACATATTTAATATTTGATAGCAATTGTTGTTGAGTATAATTCAGAGTCTATACATAAAAATATCAATTGGAGATTTTCCTCAGAACAACTGGACAGTTGTTAACGGATTTGAATGTAAGTATGGCCTGTACTCCCACAGATACTTTCATAGGTGTAACCACAGAAAATTTGTTCTTGTGTATATAAGGATGTCAGCTATTTTTTGTGCGTGTATGTGTGTGTGTGTGTGTGTGTGTGCATTTGTTTGTTTTTTTTGAGACAGTCTTTCTCTGTAGCTATGGAGCCTGTCCTGGAACTAGCTCTTGTAGACTAGGCTGATCTCGAACTCACAAGGATCTATCTACCTGCCTTTGCCTCCCAAGTGTTGGGATTAAAGGCATGTGCCACTACCATCCAGCTAAGGATGCCAGTTGTAGAGTTGCTTGTATTAGTAAAGATTTCTGTACAATGTATGTAGTATTTCAAAAAACAAAAAAGATTGACTCGTTACTCACATTGTTTAGAATCTGTTCCTCATGAAGGTTCATGTGTAGAAACAGTCATTGATAAGTTGCTACATGATAGATATACTCATACATTTTTTTATCAGGCAGCAATGAAAAGGTACAGAACACCACAAATATTAAAACTTGTCAAAACATACACCATTGATTTTAAAGGGTTTTGTTTTTTAAAGAAACACTGAAAGGAAAAATACACCCCACATGAAGGGCTGGAAACATCATAGAAGAACCAATATAAGAGCCAGAGGGTGCAGAGGTTGCTCTGCAGGATATGACATGACATGACAGTGCTCTTGAACTCAGAGCAGCTGTAATTGCTTGGACTATACCTGCATAATATCAAGCCAGTCAATTTTGGAGCACATGCATCTGTTTGTTTGGGTGTGGTTGGCTTACTTCTGAACTTTTCTAAATCAAATCTTATGTTGTCATTTTGTATATCTTTATTGCTTGATGTTAGCTTGTTTCAAAATAATAGGTGCAGTTTTGGGATTTGTTCTTTGCAACTGTGTATATTAATGTGAACATGTATCTGTCCAAAGGACATTTTCTTTGAGTCCCTTCATTGTATGGACAGTACATTGTGTGGATAGTTCCTTATAGTTGTCATTTATATTTTTATGTGAAATTACCTTCCTCGAAACCTTAATCTGTTTACGTTTTTCTCATTTTGCAGAGCTCCCTCTGCTGTTTCCTGTAGGAGCTTGCTTCCTAGGATTCCTGCCTCTAAGACTTGTTGAATTTTACCTGAACATCCTCTTTCCTCCCTTTCTTTGACCTAAGTTGTGCATTACTTCCTGGGCCCGTGTCCTTGAATTCTCAGCAGATAATTGTCAAACCATAGGGAGGAATACTGCTCAGATCACTGTGGACTTCCTTACTACAAGCTCCTGTATTTACCTCCACTGGGCCATAGCAAACTCCTTCCAGAGTAATTTCTTGCTTGTCTCTCAGTACTTTCAAGTGAAAACCTATTGGTCTCAAGGTTGTTTTTCTTATCTTAATCCTTTCCGTGAACTTATTGCTTTACTCTCTTTCTTTCTCCCCAGTGCTCATCTTTTCATCCTACCTGAAAACACAGTAACACCGAAATTGTATGCATCCGGCTGTTTATAACCTTCCCAGGCAAATATTTGAAAGACATACCACAGAAATATTCGCATATACACGTTTATTGCTTTACCATTCACAATAGCCAAGATATGGAACCAACCTATATGTCCATCAACAGATGGATGGTGAAAGAAAACATGGTATATACACACAATGGAATTTTATGTGGTTTTAAAGCAGAATTCAATTATGACACATGTTGGAAATGGGTGAAAATATAGATCCTTGTGGTAAGCAAAGTAAATTATACTTACATAGACAAATGTATATTTACTCTCATATACAGAATCTAGATTTAAATGTGTGTGACATGAGATTAGAAATAGGAGGATGAGGGGGAAGCAAGAAATTTAATGTAATGTTGAAGGATGAGCCAGAGAGGATATTTTAATATAAATGACATGAAAGCACAAGACAGAGGACCAACAAAGAGCAGAGAAATTGGATGGAGGAGAACAGTGGAGAAATGAATTAGAACAAAGTATCATGATTACATGTATGAAAATGTCACAGTGAAACTCATTATTTTGCATGCTAACTTTAAAAGGCAATGAAAACATATATACACAGATCTTGCAAATCCATCTCATCTACCTCCTTTTCATTTGTATTGGGAGTGTTCCATACATCTTGTCAGAGCTTATTATTATTTCAAAAGTTGCCTATAGTTTCCCAACATACACTTTTCCTGGTTTTCCTGGTAAGAATTTGAGAAGATTGATAAACAAAGCCAGCATTGCAATTACTAACTCCTCACATATGTTTTAAATTATGCAACTTTAAAACGATGGAAACGTTCAGTAAAGAGAAGGCTGGGTTAACAGGTTACAATATGCAGAGACTATTGCAACAGTTTAAAAGAATGGATTAACTAAAGTATTCTTAAATCAACCCAGAGACCTCATTTTTAAATGTTGATCTTTTAATATCAATATGACTGAGTGAGTCATCATCATTTTCATCTGTTCTAAGGATGATTTGAAAGAAAAAAAGAGAAATTTGAATTAATGTGCATCTTTTATGTCCATGGCAACACAGAACTCAGTGGCTTAAACTGGCAATCAGTTATTATTGCTCCCACACCTGCCTGCTGCCCAGGCTCTTCTGGGTAAGTCTGCTTCCTGCTCTGTAGCTGTGACAGCTGTGCTTCGTATTGCAGAGGTGCCCCAGGACCTTTATCTGCTCTATCTGACTTTTATCATTTTCTTAAATATCTATCATTCTTAAATAGCTCTCAAGCCAGGATGTAGCAGCGACTGGCTTAAACAGTAGAGTGTGGGATGCAAAGACTGTGAAGATCTCAGTTTGGAGCTAGCCGACCATGCCTTTTGTTCTGACACAGTTAATGAAATCAAGCGCCATAGCTGAACTCCGGGTCAATGATGCAGTAATAATAATGAGAGGATGAATGTGGGAAGAGGAGAATAAGTGAGACCAGACAAAAATGTATCAAAAACATATACTCTATTTTTGGTAAATCTGTGATATAAAAATAACCCATTTATTCTGCATTTCCTGTAAATCTTCCCTCAGCTACTGGGCTCACATAATAACATTAGGAAATGAACTGGATAAAAAGCAGTATTAGAGAATACAGTAGGTCTCATGTTACTAGATCCTAGAGTTTGTATATATATATATATAATATATATAATCTAAAATTATATATATAAATAATATAAGATTATATATATAAATAATATATATAATCTAAAATGAGATTTATTCACAGCTTTAACAGTCAGATTCTTTATTTCCCACCATATGTGGAATGTGGAAACAGATGTCTCTATAATTTTAAGAAGTTGAAGCATAGCTTCAAAACAAATTCCCCAAAGTACCAACAACCGGATCAAGACTGCTGTGGTTGTACCACTGGGAGTGAACCATTCTGCCACTGTAGACACTAGAGAGCCTACGACTAAAGATTGGCAAACATTTTATCCCAAGATGAATGTTTACTACAAAAATGTTAATATAGGTCACCCGAAGTCACAAGTTAACCACTCATTCCTTATTAAAAAATGAAAGAGCGTGACTAATGTTAGCATTACAAAAATATACATTGGGAAACATTAATATAATATGTTATTAATATATATTACATTAATATAATATAGAAATGACAAATGACATAGCATAACTGTAAATCAAAGTAGATAAAAGATGAGAAAATATCAAGAGAATAAAAGCAAACTAAGAGAACAAAAGGAAAGATAGAAATCCTGGTCAACTTGGGGAAGAATATAAGTGAGAAACATAAATATGACAGACACTGGGAGACACAAAGGACTAAGGAACAAAACATAGGGCAGGACTTTGTATCAGGTTGAAACGATGTTCAGTTTGAGAGACATCTCTGATGAATGATATCAAAACAATGAGTAGAACAAATACAAGAATGTAAAACTCAATGGAGTATTATTTAACCATAAAGGAGAACAAAATCTCATCATTTGAAGAAAATCTATGAAACAGTACTTGCCAACCAAAGTAAAAATAAAACTAGACCTCATTAAAATAAAAAGAATAGCAAAACAAAAATAAACACATTTTATGGAACGTATTATATTACCTGATTATTCTCATCTGTTAAGAAATGCTCAAACATTCAATATTGCCTTTTTGTTGATATTATATGTCAATAGAAATCAGTCTGAAATTTTAATTGTATAATATAAGAAGAACCTATAAATGCTAGTGAGAAATGTACACAAGACAGAGATACTAGTTCGATATATTAATTATATATATATTAATTATATATATCTAATATATCACTATATATCTATATATTAGTTATATAATATAACTAATATATATATATCACTATATATAACTATATATTAGTTATATAATATAACTAATATATCACTAGAAGCACATGAACTTCTAGTGATATATTTTCTTTGAAATTTTTATGAAAAGGTGAACATGTTGTCTGATTATTTTTTCCTGTAATAACTGAGATGTGAACAGACATGTGCTCACCCCACACCGCGCACCCAGAACAGAAAGAAAGGAAAACTGAGTACAGCTAGCTGTGCTAGTGAAAGAAAGACTATTTAAAGGTGAGCAGACAATGTGTAGACAGCTGCACCATCAAAGAAAATTAGTTCTCTCTTTTAGTAACAATTATCTTTAAACTCTTGGGGAGCAGTGTGGTTTCACAAACCTTTTTTTTTCTTTTTAATTCTTGATTACCTGGTAAGAGTTAACCATTTATAAATCCTTGGTGGGAGATCAAAATTAACTGAGGTGTTTATTGTAATAGGCAAGATATGAAGTCCATGAAAAACAATGTATTGTTCAGGAACTGGAGCTGTTATAGCTGAAAACTAGCATTGGGTGTTCTTTTTCCCTTCATGTTCCAAGTAGGTGAAAGATGAAGTGCCATAACAGGAAATAATAAAAAGCAAGAGATGATTTTTATATGTGACATTTTTATTAGGATCATAATAAAAACTTTGATGTTTTAAAATATTCAAAATAAAATCCTCAAAGTAGAAAAACAAGCAAGTGAAGCTGAAGGGCAGATGATAAAGTGAGAAAACTTTTTGTAGTGCTCACAATATTCACGACATAATAAATATAAAAACCCTTTATTGTAATATACCAAAAAAGTTATAGTTCAAAATAATGCAGTACAGTGTTGATAGGAAAAATACAAATGGGTGTTTAAAATATAAATATACACAATCAAGGTTGTGCTAAAATAGGGTGAATACCTGAAATTCACTAATGTATCAAATGCTCATGTAGAAATGAACACTTTCTTATGTTCTTTTTGAGAATGTAATTTGCTATACCCTGAGTTGAGAAACTTAGTGATATCAGTTGAATGCGGAATTGAACAACTGTCAGTCTAAAGACTTTTATCCTGCAGATACAGCCATACTTCAGCTACAAAGATTCCAGGGCTCCTGCTCTGGATAGGCCCTATGTAATCAAAGCACTGCGACGAAGATGAATTCTCATAAGTCACATGGGGTGAGAAAGTGATGACATAGGAATTCAAAGATAAGATGACCTAAAAATCCTCTCTCTCCCTCGTTTCCTCACTCTTTCATCTATCAGTGTATTATCTATCTATCTATCTATCTATCTATCTATCTATCTATCTATCTATCATCTATCATCTATATTCTATCTATCATCTATTTATCTTTCTGTCTGTCTATCACCTATCTATTTATCTATCTATCATTTGTCAATCTATCTATCATCTCTCTCTATCATATATCTCTCTCTATTTATCTATCATCTCTATCATTTATCTATCTACCATCTATTTTTGCTCTCTCTATCACACTTATTTTTGTTCTGTAAATTCTTTCAACAAACATAATTAATTCAACAATAGATTTTTGCCTTGGTCAAAACTTTAGATTAAAACATAGGCCTAGTCAATCTCAAATTACAACCAGATAGGTGTTACTAAAATAGAAAGAGTCTAGTCATACTTTCCTGGATTCTCAGCCAACAGAATTATTATATCACAGAAGGTTATTAGTACACATAGGTAAAAATGTATGTGTTTATACCATCTGCATTTTTTAATAAATTATATTTTCTTCTAAACAAAGTGAAAAGAACCTAAAATTCAGTCAATGGAAATTGAATTAAATATTGTATGGCTCATTTATCAAGAAAGTGAGAAGGGGAGGATGGGGGGAACTTGTGGAAACGGGGTGATTGGGATAAAGGAAGGTAGGATAGGGGAGCAGGGAAGCACATATCGTAATTAAGGGAGCCGTCTTAGGGTTGGCAAGAGACTTGGACCTAGGGGGCTCCCAGGTGCCCAGGGCGATGTCCCCAGTTAGTTCCTGGGGCAGCTGAGGATAGGGAACCTGAAATGACTCTATCCTATAGCAATGCTGATGAATATCTTGCATATCACCATAGAACCTTCATCTGGCGATGGATGGAGATAGAGACAGAGACCCACACTGGAGCACCGGACTGAGCTTCCAATGTCCCAATGAGGAGCAGAAGGAGGGAGAACATGAGCATGGATGTCAGGACCATGAGGGGTGCACCCAACCACTGAGACAGTGTGGCTGATCTATTGGGAGCTCACCAAGGCCAGCTGGACTGTGACTGAAAAAGCATGGGATAAAACCGGACTCTCTGAATAAGACGGACAATGAGGGCTGCTGAGAAGCCAAGTACAATGACACTGGGTTTTGTTCCTACTTCATGTTCTGGCTTTGTGGGAGCCTAGCCAGTTTGGATGTTCACCTTCCTAGACCAGGATGGGGAGGGGGGGGGACTTTGGACTTTCCACAGGGCAGGGAACCCTGACTGCTCTTCAGACTGGAGAGAGAGGAGTGGGGGGAGGGGAAGATGAGTGGGGGGAAGGGGAGGGAAATGGGAGGCTGGGAGGAGGCGGAAATTTTTTTTTCAATAAAATAAAAAAAGGAAAGTAGGAGGATTCTGTAGAATAAAGAATGGCTTCAGAAGAACACACAAGACACTAGTAGAAATGGGTACCTATTTGGGAGGATGAAGTAGGTAGTTGAGATACAGTGGTCAGAGGACTTTTTTCCTCTAACATTTCTTGCTTATTTATTTCAGAATCATTTGAATGGTTTAGGTGTTTCACAAACTGTTGAAATGTTTACACAAGAAAAGAAATACCTGGAAGGCATTTGCTGTTTTAGAAAACAGAAGTAAACTTTGACTAAGAAAAAAGCAGTTGAATGTTGTGTGGTACATATACATTTACTGGTAAGCAAATTGGAAAGAAAGGTGAGTGGGTTGGAGGAGAGCCCAGGTGGCTTCAATTACATATTTTTATATTTTTAATTTCAGATTGGGTCAGATAGAGAAAGACTGGTACATGAGTGAAAATATTGATGATTTGAGGTGGAGGAATTAATTTAGCCTAGTCATTCAAACGTCTTTAAATTTTTATTCAATTTATTTACCTATCCACCATGATCAAGTACGTGTGTGTGTGTGTGTGTGTACATGTTTCCTCCCATGGTTTCCATGTGTAGAGGTCAGAGGAAAACTTTGTAGAATCTGTTCTTCTTTTCACTATGTAGATCACAGGGATTGGCCTCAAGTTGTCAGGTTAGTGACAAGCATCGTTTACCCCCTGAGTGATATTACCATGCTGATTCGAGTATATTTTCTGACTCAATAACTTTAATATTAATGTGGTTGCTTTAAAAAATCCATATGAAATTTAAAGTAGTCGATAAACTAAAGTCATTTTACTGATTTCAAAAGAATCATACAGAGAAACATGGATGGTCATGCAAGGGTCTTCAGTCTTGGCAACTGTGAGAGTAAAAATGTTAGCATCATTAGGACCCATTAGTTACAAATTACACTAACAAGACAGTCACCTTTTATGTTTATAATAAGCACATCAATTTCAAAGATAATTAGAGTTGACTTGGTAAAAATGAAACATTGTCAGCTCACTATAGAGGGAAGGAAAATGAACAAAGATTATAATTTCCAAACATAAAAGAGCTAACAACACACACACAGATTCACTTCCACCAACTGGATAAGCTGCCTGGTATCAGGGGCTTTGCTGTGCAACATACTAACCCCAAAAGAGAGCACCTAGGACATTGCTGAATGATGTTTTTTCAGCTCTTATTTCTTCTTAGTTGATTCTAATTATGCCTTCCAGAACCATACAGAGAAAATTCCGTTTCTCTTCCAGCAGTCCTTTAAACATTCTGGACTCCTTAAAGTATCTTCTAAATTTTCTATTTCGAAAATGGTTCGCATCATTCTTAAATTCTTCTTTTTGTGATAGGTGCCCCAGCCTTTGGTAAATTGCTTTTGAGGGGCCTAATTTTCTTATAAAATTGTCACGAAGAACATAACTGTCACTGAGGCATGATTTCAGAGTAAAGTATCTTGCTTTTGTTAACTGAAAATAGATTCTTCTCTCATACAATGTATCCCA
This sequence comes from Neodon shergylaensis, assembly GCA_025134845.1. Classification (NCBI taxonomy): domain Eukaryota; kingdom Metazoa; phylum Chordata; class Mammalia; order Rodentia; family Cricetidae; genus Neodon; species Neodon shergylaensis. The sequence continues at coordinate 17,426,056 of JABTXL010005037.1, read as the reverse complement.
ATCACACTTTCCCCTCCCTCCACTCTTCCCAGCTCCCCCTACTACCTCCACTGTCCCCCAGATCTCCCCTCCAAGTTTCCCTTCAGAAAAGAGCAGGCCCCTAACAGACAATAAACGAACAGGACAAAACAAGATACAATAACACAAAGCAAAAGTTCCCATGTCAAAGTGGACAAGGAACACAATATATCAAAAGAGTCCTAAAAGCAGGCAAAATAATCAGAGACACATCTGTTCCCTCTGTTAGGAGTCCCATAAAAACACTAAGCTAACTGTCCCAACATATACACAGAGGATCTGTTGTATTGTAAAATATCTTAAGCGTTAATAGCTATTTGGAAAATAAATCATAGTGATCATAGTAAATTACATTGTTGAGAGCTGTCTTTTATACAATTTATAAACAGGATTAGCCTGAGAAAGAAACCATGGAGGTGTTAAAGGGTCATTATGCAAGGGGACATAATAAAAAGGGGTGAAAAATAGAGTGGAAATCATTAACTGGGAATCTGGGTAGAGACGAAGGACATGGGGACTAGAAGGTAATGGGAAGAAAGTTAACCAATGCTAAAACTGTATAGAAAATAGCCATATGGCAACATACTACTTTGTAATCTAGTTAAATTTTTACTACAAAAAGAGGAGGGGATGGGGAGATGGATCAATGCTTAAGAGTGTTTACCTGAGCTGAGCTAGCAGCATTCATTTTAAGAGGCTCACAACCAATTCCAGATCTAAGGGGATCCCATGTGCTGGCCTCTGAGGGCACCTATAGTCTAGGGCTCACACCCAGATGCATACACACACACACACACACAATTAAAAATAATGTAAATTCCCCTTGTAAAGCAGTTTACAGGGAGTTAGGTGAATAATGCTGATCACAGACGCTATAGGCTATCAACTGAGAATCCTAGTGCCCTATGAGTTGCTGGTCAACACGGTCCCTGAAGCACACATCGCCTATTGTCACTGCTTTGAACTAGATGGAAGACCTACTGCTGAAGATATTCCACACTTCTGGCAGAACACCAGAGACAAACAGGAATTGTTCTAGAAGTTTCTTGCCTTCTGGCTAGTTTTTCTGGTGTCAGAAGGTGCACTTCGGGTTGTTGAGAGAGAAAAGGCATCAATGGTATTACTCAGCTGTAGATCCTTGGCATACAAAATTGAATTGTTGGGTGATTTGTGTACGCTGGTACAATAGTACTTGAATATTATGACTGTAATCATATTTTTAATTGAATTTGAGGCCTATTACACAGGAGAGCATTGTTGCTTGGTACTATGAACCTGGACAAAAGTCTTGAAATATAACCTACTACTATTGCTATGCTAAACAATTGTGTTGTGCTCAGGAAACTGCCTTATAAATGTTTCTGATTTTGCTCATAGACTAGTGATATACTCAGCCTTGGTCAGAGAACCAAAGAATATGTGTCTAAGTTTCCAGCACAGAACAGGACGTCTATATCACCTTGTCTAAGGCTCAGGGAACATCACGGAAGAAGGCTCAGAAAGTAGGTAAGAGCAAAGAGGTGAAGAGTGCTTTAGAAACATGTCTTCCAGACATGACATGGCTTTTGAAAACATTAACTTCTAATAGCTATGGCTATCACCATAAAGCTTCCACTTGGATGTGCTTGGCAACATTTTATCACGGATGGGGGTTGTGATCGTAAGACCCCACTCCACCATGAAGTATTATATGTAAGTAGCTATTGATTGCTGAATTAGTGGGAGATATTTTCTTCAGCTGTATTGCAACTGATAATTTGCCCAAACCCCGGCAATAACCCTTCACCTCATAGTCGTGGAAGCAAACCTAATTAAACTGAATGGGTCACAGTCAATAAAACCTAAACTACATGAAAGTAGATGGATTCTAGTTGAGAGAAGAAAGGGTTTTGCCGGAGAAGGGGGTGGATAGGAGAAGGCAAGGCAGTGAGTATGACAAATTACATTATGCGCACATATGGCATCATAAATATGAATCAATAAAAGACATTTAAAATGAAAAGAAAACTTAAATATGCTCACACAGTGGAAGAGTAGCTAACGAAAGGATGGGCAGGAAGCTACAGTAACTTTAAAGATCTTCCCTAACTAGTTCCCTGTGGCTATAGGCTGCTAATTATTTCTCAATCACTATTCACATCATTTTCAATTTTAGCTAGATATATGGCTATGATTACCTTTCCAGTCAATCACCTGGTGGAATCCTAGCTGTTAATAATAAATGTAAGAACAAGGTATTCAACATTCACGGCGTTCGGTTATTTTAACCTCTGTTCTTGCTAGCTAGAATGGGCAATTAAATCTAGAACTTAAGCACTTACCAAGGGTTATATATATAGCATTGGACCCAGAACCCTGACAGCTATCACCATAAAGCTAAGAAGCTTGGAGCAGAAACCTGTGATCCCTCGAATGGGAGAGGTATTGCCTATTGATTATTCCATAGCTATTCTTTTTATTGTTTTCTCTTTTTAAACTCTGAATAAATTACTCTAATTCCTTCCACCAGAGAAATGAAGGCAGGTTTCTATATTATCTAAAGGATGTCTTTGAACTTTATTATTCTGTAGCAATCAGCAGAAAAATAATTGAAAATCTGTTTGAATAATTGTGTTATGTCATAGTTGTTATAAAGACCTTATGTAAAAATATGATAATTCATCCACTTACTCGAGTATTTTTAAAGATATTTCACTCTAAAAAATATGATATTAATCAAACTTAAAATGGAATATATTTCAATAGGAACGGAAGTGCAAAATTCTCCCAGTTTTATTCACTGAATGTCACACTTAAAATCCAAAAAGTCAACTTTTTATAATACAGAAATTTTAAAATGGGTGACTGACATTAGCTTCCACAAGGCTAGTATTTCCCAAAGTGTATTCCTTTAAATTCAAGCCTTAGATGCAAGTGAACAAAATACACACACCAAGATAAAAGAATCTTTAGAATTAAATGCCAAAAGTTGACAAGTAAAATCTGTGTATGTCTATAGAGTATTCTGTGATGTTGATTTGTGGCTCTGCTTCTTCCTCAGGAATTTTGGCTGCATTGGTCCACTATGCTGGAGGGAGCAGAAGTAGGGACCAGGGTTCCGATGGCTGTAGGTATGACATCTAATGGCTGTGGGTATGACAGAAACAGCCTTCCAGGAAAGAGACTTGAGTGAATCAGCCCAACTTTATTTTGGAGTATAAGGAATATATAGGATTGGGGAGCTTGGGTACCAACCCTATTTTGCACTAAGTGGCCGGTCCTATTACAAAGGCTCCTAGCACAAGTCTTAGTTATCTTATTTGCAGCAAGGAAGGCTTCTAGCAGGAATCTGTGCCAAGGGTCAAGCTAAAGATAAATCAGGCCTCTGGTTTAGAGACAGATTTCAGATAAGTTCAGTCCTCCAGGCTCAGGGATATTCTCCAGAAAAGAACAGGTAGAGAGCAGGAAATTTTGCTGGGGAGGGAGGGAGTCTCCACTTTACCAAGCTTTTGGAAAAAGGTGTCCGGCCATGATAGACTGCAACCTCTGACCAGCAAGCAACAGCTTCCAAGCTTGGATGTGAGTATACAGGGCAGAATAACTAAGCTTTTGCTCGCATTTTCTTCAGACAGATACAAAGTGCATCGGTGGAAGAAGAGCCCTGAGCCATCTCAAAAGTATTTACCCATTGCCTAGTCAGATTATTTCTACAGCTCATTTATCCACCACAATATTTTTCTTAGAAGAAGACTTGGGAAACGATGTTATATAGCAAGCTTTTCCAGTACCTTCTTTTAAATCTTTTCTGCTTCTCCATTTGGGGGAGTAAACAAAGCCCCAAGGTAGCAGCTACGTTTAAATCAGTTTGCGATTTCACAGCACATTCTGCAAGAAAACTGTTTGTAAACCACAGCTTGAGTCTGTCAGAGGAAAACAAAGATGATGAGCTGGCTCCCTTTGGGTATCACATGCTCTTTTGCCTTTGGGGCTGGGCTTCTTCTTGGCGATGCTCTCTTGTTGTTACTCAAAAGTCTCATCATCGTTTTATGAACCATGGTCATCATTGGACACACACAGTTTGTGTCTTTATGTGTATGGATAGATGTTTTAAGAAGGAATTTTAGTGATTGTCTTGGGCCTTTTCTTGGCCATACATTCTTACATGAACAATAAAATATTTGGTTTTCTTTGCATCTATAAAAAAAATTGAAGCAATAGTCTAACTCAAATGAATAAAGAGAAGCACAATTCCAAAATAGACTCAGTACTTGTAAGCGTGTTGTTTTTGGTATAGTACCATGATTTTTGTTCTTTTAAATGTTTTGTCTACCAAGAAAACAGAAGTTTTCAACAGAGACTAGGAGATACCATCTGGTAATTTAGTACTATATTACTACAAGAAAAAAAGGTCTCTTTTCCTCGATTGTTAATGTGTTTAAAGACTCATTCTTCTGAGTTTTCAGATATTATGTCCATAAAACCAGGATTTTTCTTTTCTGGTTTTGTCTGTTTGTTTTTGTGTTTAAGACAATAGACTAACCCACCAGGAAGCTAGGACATATTTGTAATTCAAAGTATAGAATGAACAGAAAATAAGACACATACCAAAAATCATAAAGAGTTGCTCATAGTCCAACACCTTTGAAGAACTGTTGTAAAAATGATGATAAACTTTTTTTCTTTGGAATTTATGCTACTGAAGATCATTCTTCAAACACATGTATTTTGAGTATTTTGAACAGATGGAAGGGTTTCATCTCACTGAATTGTTTTACAAGTCAGCAAATGAAACATCTAGTAAATTTTTTATTTTACTCTTTAACTCGCACTTATAACTACAATGGAGTGTTAAGAACAGTTGGCAGATCACCTTATAGAAACAACAATGAGAATGTAGGATTATTGATTCAAAGATATTATTACTAGGAAGACTCATAATTCAGTCAATCATAAGAATATAAATATTTTTCTCAGAAATAATTGGTCAACTTCATGTTTTAAAATACCTGGGATGAGTTATAGATATGTTTGTTATTGTAGGCACTGATAAAATCTGACAGTTAAAATCCTGAATGTAGAAAACAAGGGAGAGAAAATACCTGTAAGAAATCACATAGCAGGCCGCCCCCTATGATTTTTAGTCAAATTGAATTCCATAATAACTTGAGAGCGATGGGACACTTTGTAATATTTCTGGCACTTCCACATTTTACACAAGTACAAAACAAGATGATGCATATATAACCCAGAGTGGAAAATAGATTCTGCTATGGACCACAGGGCTACAATTTCAGACTGAATTCAAATATTACCTTGCCAATAGCAATACTTTGTGAAGCCCTTGAACTTAGGAACACATCAGTCTACTTGGATGACTTAGCATGCACAAGATTTGATTGTTGTCCTGAATAACTGCTTATGTTAAGACATGTATACACTTCAGAATATTCTATTTTGAAGTCTAGTATAATATTACATTTCAATATTTATACTTAGCTCTCTAGGAAAGATAGAGATCATTACAATTTCAAAGCTTCTTAGTGTCTTTACTATATCTGGTAGAAATAACCAACTGAAAATTCCCTCTTCATATATCTTCAGGGAGTATAGCTGTATGCTGTTCTATATTGTCCACTTTCTGAGAAATTATGCAATCACAATTAATCTTAGTTAGACTTTAACACCTCTGTAGTAGCCTTTGCAAACTATTGTGGTTCTTTTTTTGGTTTTTTTTTTTTTTTTTTGGTTTTTCGAGACAGGGTTTCTCTTTATCTTTGGTGCCCATCCCGGAACTAGACCGGGCTGGCCTCGAACTCCCAGAGATCCGCCTGCTTCTGCCTCCCGGGTGCTGGGATTAAAGGCGTGCGCCACCACAGCCCAGCCAAACTATTGTTTTAAAGATATAAGAACCTAAAGGTTTCTAAAGATTCAGTCAAACTCCTGTTACGGTCATGTACCTGATGCTGTAAAATACATTGCTTTCACTACATAACAAGTTATTGATGCAAATGTCAAATATGATATTTAATTGTATCTATGCTACATACAAATTCCAATAAATAAAAACAAAATAAATAAAATAAAATCCCTAAAAGGATAGATACTACCTACTGTCTTGCTTTCATAAATCGAAGAAATATCAATTGTAAGAATTCAGTATACTGGCTTGTATGCCTTTAGTGACAACTCAGTGGACAGAAAGGTTGAGGGTCCTGATTAGGAGACAAGAGAGGACAACAGATGAATGTGTAGCTTTATTTCTATCTTGCCTGTATCATAACTTGTATGAAACTATCCCCAGATCTCTATGCCTTAAAAGTAGACACTGTTTGTCTTTCATATTACATAAGACATGGCGGCTGTTATGACTCTGCTCTCCATGGAAATGCAGTCATCCAGCTCTTGCATAGAAGAGTTTCTCATTAAATTCTCTACAGCTAGAGAAAAGGAAGGAAAGAGAGGATAAATATGGTCCCCAAATCTTATTCAAGCTTTAGGGAACAGTCTCAGAGACAGCATACAACTCAGGTGCACATTAGATTGACTGCAACTTTATGAATCAGAATTTTGCATAGCTAGAAAAAAATACTTTATTGGCAAACATAGCAAAGAAGAGAACATGGATATTTGGGAGAAATTTTAGGCCCTATTCATCTGTATAGAAATTCAGGAGACTTGGTTCAAATTCTTGGATTTTTCTGATAAAGAAATAAGAAGATATCACCCTTTGTGAATGTTTTGGCTGTATTCACTCTTTATATTTAATCCCACTTGATATGAAATTATTTATTGTTAGCTACATGACAACCTTTACAATCTTGTGTACATATTGGTCTAATACTATTACGATAAAGAAGTTGATTTAATTTTAGTAAAATCAGTTAAATAATTGGAATTGTATTTAAATCCTGTTTCTGAAGAAAAAGAAAAAAAATCTCATGTAATTGATAAGATGTCAATCATTGGTAACAAATTTAACAAAATATTGCTTCTCCAAGCCTTGCTGGTACTGAATCTGACTTGTAAACATATTTTTAGCCTTCTATTCTGTTACATAGCAAAATAAAATGCCTAGATGGTTCTGAATTTTCAACATGGTACTTAGGTTAATCACTGGATGTTTCCTATACTCTCAAAATGTTATAATTAAATTGCTGGGGAGATAAATGATTCGGTTGGTAAAATGCTTGTCATGCAAGAATAAGAACCTGAGGTTATATGCTCAACAGAAATGGGAAAATCTGAGAGTGGCGGTGCCTATCTACACTACCATTGCTGTGGGGAAGGTTGGGGTGGAGACGATTCCTGGAGCTTGTGAGCTAGCTAGTCTATCCAAATCTGTTATCTCTGGTTTGGTCAAAAATGTGTCTCAAAAAATAAGGTGGAGAGTGACACCTCACATGTGTTTATGTATCACACACACACACACACACACACACACACACAGAGAGAGAGAATTCAAATACAGCAATTCAAATTATTCAAACTTCTGCTTGGGACCTCTAATTAAACTGATTCTGCATTAAAATATCGAGATTTTTGTGATATTCACTCATAATTCATTCACCCAGATGCAATAGGAGTAGGAAGTAGGCTTAAGATGATATGTGAACTGGGGGTAATTTGGGAATATAAGAGATGAAGAAGAGGAGCTAAGATGGTTTGAACCATAAAGGGCATTGGTTAGGGGAAGTATTTGGAGTCTACTGAAGAACAGTAGGCAAAAACAATTGTCTGTATTTCTCTAATTATTCTGTCTCTGGGATTCTCAGGCTTTTTTTTTTTTTGGTCATAATTTGACTTAGTCACCCCCATGCAGATGCGGCCATGTTTCTTTTGTCATCTTCCTCAAGAGATGTCTTATGTTTATTCTTTTAACGCTCTTCTGCTGGGGTTCAGATTTGCTTCTTTCTGTAAATATTGAACTCCTAGAATTAGAGATGATCCCATTTCCACACAGACCACCAGGCTGTCTGCAACTTAAATTGATATTGTTCAGTGTTGAGCATTTCATCCATGTGCCTATTTTCTCAGATTCCCTTAAAAATTCATTGCTGCTCTTTTTACCCTTAGTGTCAGATTGGTGCTCCCTAGATCCAAGAAGTATCGCCCACCCATGCACATTCAGACACAAACACATACAGATACACAGACATACAAACAGAAAACACGTTCACAAGAATGAAAATATATACATGTAAGAACATACATATACACCATTTTGAAATTTTCACTGAGTCCCAGTTACTGTGAAGATGAGTGTTATCATACTCCCTGTGGCTTAGAGAATACTAGTCTCACCTTATAAATCCTGATTACTTTTTCACTGTGCAGATTCACCATAAATGTACGAGATGAGTTGGGGCAGGCAGAGGACAAAGAAGAATGCTCATGAGAGATATTATAGCATATAAAAAGAATGAGAGAAGAAGTTTATGAAACATATATCCAGCTGTATCTATAAAAGATTGAAGTGATTTCCTAGTGCGATTTTTGTTCTACAGTCATTTTTAGTCTTGCTGTTCTCTGCTGGATCCTTGATCCTTATCTTTTCCTGCAGTCTCATCTAAAAACTAAAGCTGCAAGCAGAATTCACTACTTTGCCTCAATTCCCTACCTTCTTCTAGAATGGACATACATTCCATTCTTAATCTCCTTACTAAATTGTAACTTTTATGATGGAAATCTCGATGCTGTTATATTTGTGTTAGCAACCCTGGTAAATATCTGTTGGATGCTTGAATGGACGTCGTCATCAATTTAGCATCACTTTTTAAACTAAGCACCGCATTGACTGGATGCCCGATCTTACCCAGATCTCCAATAGCATAATGGATAATAAGTGTTATTATCCTTACTTTATACATCTCAAGGAAACGGAGTTTTTGAATGAGACACTTGGTCAAAATCACATAACCAGTAAAATAAAAAGCAGAGGTTGAAATCAAGATCTGACTGGAAGGTCTAACTTCTTAAATTTTATATTGTAATAATTGATTCTTGGCATTTGTCTTTATATTTATACCTTGTAGTAATTAATTTACTAATTATACCTTTACTTTGACTGATCTGGGCTTTTTTGAAATACATCAAAAGGTAGCATATCAATGAGAGATTCATACCATTAAAAACAGTCTTCTTTCTTTTCTTTTATAAAATTAGCTCCACATACCCATTATGAGTATTTATACCTTTTTGTCAGTCATATTTTCATGACTATTTGGATTAATAACTAATTTTAAAAGATAAGAAAGTCTATTGTGTACACCCAGAACAGTAAAGCTGTAATCATGGGATTGTTGGAAACCTTGGGTCTTCTCAGACATCCTCAGAAACAGAAAAGCCACCCTGAGGAAAAGACAAGCTTCAAGCCTCTAAAGAGAGAGGATGGAATCTCTCTGTCTCTCTCTCTCTCTCTCTCTCTCTCTCTCTCTGTCTCTCTCTCTCTCTCTGTGTGTGTGTGTGTGTGTGTGTGTGTGTGTGTGTGTGTGTGCGAGAGAGAGAGAGAGAGAGAGAGAGAGAGAGAGAGAGAGAGAGAGAGAGAGGTCATTCTTGACTGTCAACTTGACTGATTTTGGGATCAACCAGGAGACACACTTTTGGGTGTGTATGTAAGGAGTGTTTCCATAGTCCTTTAACTGAGGAGGAAAGACTGCACTGAACATTGGTGGTACCATTTCATAGGCTAGGGTTCAAGACTGAATAAAAAAGAGCAAGGGAGCTGAGCTCCAGCAGTATTTCCCTCTGCTTTCTGATTCTGGATGCACTGTGAGCAGCTGCCTCCCACCGCCACTGCCATTTCCCCACTAAGATGAACTGTGTTCTCAAACTGTGAGTCAAATAAACATTTTTTGTCAGTAACAAGAAATGTCAGTAGCACTATATATCTCTGTCATTTGTTGTCATGCGTTTGTGTGTTCATGTTGTGTTTTGAAGCATAAATGTTTCCCCATAGGCTCATGCATTTGAACACTTGTTTCCCAGTTGATAATGCTGTTTGGGGAGGTGATGGAGCCTTTAGGGAGGCAGATACCCCTGCTGGAGAAAGCACATCACTGGGGCAGGCTCTGATCATTTTTAACATTGCCCAAAATTGTGTTCTCGTTTTTTCCTTCCTGAGTGAGGATGAAATATGGTCTCTCTACATCCCGTTCCTACTGACATGTCATCCTTGCCATTATAGACTTTCTCCCCCTGGAACTCTAGGCTAAAATATATCCATTCTAAAAAAAAGGAACTATATAAATGTGAATAATTGTGATTATTAATTTGAAATTCATAACACATCAAATGCCTAGAAAGGTTTAATACTGTTACTGTAAAAGTTACTATTTGGAATTTCATAGGAATTGAAAGATTTGATAATGAATTTACAATCATGTAATTGCAAGTTACTTAGAGCAATCATTACTTCCTTTCAATCAGCATGAATGCACATACATTGTTGAGCATCAGTATCATTTTTTCCTATATAGAATCTTGAACTGTCACCATAGGCAACACTGTTAAAATTACTGGGGAGTTCCTGTAACATATACTGCACACAACTACGTAATAAGTCTTAGTTGATTTTCTATTGTCTTGTGCAATTTTCAAAAGGGAAACATTTTATGTTAATAAAACATTCTTTTAATATTAATATTTTATTCTCTTATTATTGTGTCTCATATGGCATTCATATCCTCATTGCTCTAAGACCAAAGTAAGGGCTTTTTTCTATTCCTATTCATTTAGTCTTAAGAAGATAAACTGTAAAGGAGGTGAACCTTTTGCTAACTTTCTGCCTCTTTTTTACTTATGGCTTCCTGTTTATACTCAACATTATCCCATTACAGGGGATTCATATTGATAAACCATTGACTTTCTAATAGATATTGGGGTGGATGTAGAAGGAAAGGACATCTTTAACTGGTATTTTTATCTAAGATTAAGATCTTTCATAAGTAGGCTGAATGTACCAAACCTAGAATGTTCATTAAGGGTACTCCAGATTGCAAAACAATTAACAGTATGACAGCCAATGAACTCGGGTCATTAAGCATAATTTGGCTGGTGTTCTGATTTTTACCAAACCCAATACATCTAATCTTGAAACTTCAAAAGGCCCAAAATTGGGTCTGAGGTATTAAAAGATCTTCTGTGGATGATCGTTTCCTGTTAGCTCCCCATTGTAGGCATGAAAAGGAAATTATCAAAGATTAAGAATGTTTGAAGTATTAAGTGCTTGTCTAGCCAGTGGGTCAAAAGACAAACCAGAGTATAGAAGAAAGGTTTCCTGTTCTTTAGTTGAAGTCAAGTGGGGAAGCAGGTTTGAACTTCTGTGATATCAGAACAGATTAAAAAGGGAGAAAATGGCGTGATTAAAAAATGTAATTTGAGAAATAGGAACAGCTGAATCATAAAAAGTATTAGGTAATGGAAACTATTTCACCTTCTACATTACCTGTAATTAAGAGTGGATGTGTAAACTTTAGCCCGGCTATTATACAGTACTTTATTTATGTTTGTACAGCTTTGGGATTGTGACAGACTTCATTCTGGCCCTTACCATACACATTTGTTACTAATTTTAATATGTATGATATATCCATTCAACCTAAAGATAATTTGGATCTTCTAGCATTATTGTCCTTTTAATCTATATTTTAATTTTGTAGAAGCTCAGAACTGGTCCTAACTTGACTTTGCCTAACATTCAGAAACCACTCTCAGAATTCATTAGCCTGCCTACTAATCATTTGCATGGCTGAACATATATTTGAGGACAGAGTTCTAATCTCTTAAATCTAATCCTTGTCTTTTGGTATCTCATTTTAGAGATTAAATTTCAGTGAGTTTTAGAGGTGAATACTGTATTCAAACAATAGCAGAAGATAAATTTAGAATTCAGTAGGAAAAAGGACAGACACACACACACACACACACACACAGAGAGAGAGAGAGAGAGAGAGAGAGAGAGAGAGAGAGAGAGAGAGAGAGAGAGAGAGAGATTCTCCTGGGTGATGGACAGTTTGGATTGAAGTGTATTAAATCAATTCCTATTTCTTCTTCCTCTTCTTCTTTACAATATATTTTGAAATTCACTTTTCTATGACAAGAGTCTTATATAAGTACATTGTGATGGATTGAATGATAATATTTGAATGCTTGGACACCAGAGAGTGGAATTGTTTAAAGGATTAGTAGGATTAGGAAGTGAGGCCTTGTTGAAGTAGGTATTTCCTTGTTGGAGGAAGTGTGTCACTGGGGATGATCTTTGAGGTTTCAAAAGCCCTTGCTGGGTGCAGTGTTTCTGTCTCTGTCACTGAAAACATGACAAAGGGATAAACTTTAGACATGCTAATGAAAAAGAAAATTATCAGATTAACCATTATATATACATATACTTTATTATATATTTTATGAATATTGCATATACAATATATATATATATATATTTTTTTTTTCGAGACAGGGTTTCTCTGTAGCTTTGGAGCCTTTCCTAGCACTAGCTCTTGTAGACCAGGCTGGCCTAGAACTCACAGAGATCCACCTGCCTCTGCCTCCCAAGTGCTGGGATTAAAGGCGTGCGCCACCACCGCCCGGCTTACAATATATATTTTATTATGATATAATATATACATTATTTATAAACTTTTACAGCTAGTTTTGAAGGTACAATTTTCTTTCAAAAAATCTTCATATTACATCATGGTACTATAATAGAGAGAAAAAGAGGTGATTCCAACATCTGGAACATCCTGTCAGAGTCTAAAGACATTTCTTGAAATTCAGAGTTTAAAAAATAAAGAGGAAGGAAACATAAGATTGTTTTTTTACTGGTAAGGTATAATTAATTGGTTTTTAATAGATGTATATAGATAGTTTATAGCCAACTTCAATGTAAATCATAGTACAAGTCTGTCATCAATCTCTATGCACACATAACTCTAGAGAAAGAAATCTCATACTCATGCCAACATATGCTACTAGCTGAATTAAGAAGACAAGTGAAAGCACCAGCAAAGGAAAAAAGATGTGATATTCTGCTTTAGTTGGAAGGAATTTACTGGAAATTTGAAAGTATCCTGAACCTGTTGATAAATTCACCAACATCTCCTATTGAAACAACAGTCTTTAGTAAGTTACTAGTGGTTAGCTGCTCAATTCTCAAACAAGTAGGCAGTTATATCAGCAAGAAAATAATAGAGGTATATCAAAAGCCATCAATGATATCCACTCTTTAAGTGATTGATGGGCAAAGGCATCTGTAGAGTTCTCTACACTTCAATTTTTTCAAGCAAGCTACTTTCTTGGGATCCAAGATGTGGTAGAATAGTAACTGTTGAGATACGCAAACCCCAAGGGTGCAGTGGTGGCACTAAAGCCTTGGCAGTAACCAACAACTCTTTCCATGGACTTAAGACCCACTAAACAAGAGAGAAATCATGTGTGGTACCAGAAATCTAGACAACTACTTACGAATCCCGGAGAACTTACAGCTGATTCTACCAAACTAGAATAATTCATTATTATATTCTAAATCTTTATACTCATAGATGATGTTGTTCTCAGCCCTCACCAAGAAAGCTTATTTCAAACAGGCAGAGAGTATTACAGAAGCCTACAGCTGAACAAAATGAATGTTTGTGGAGTGTAGTCACAACTGATACATCTAAAATGCAACTCCTGCACCTAAGGATCAGGATCCCTGGAAGCAAGAACAGAAAGATGGTTAAAAGCTAGAGGAACAGGAAATTTGCTGTGAGATTGTGTTGCCTAGAAATATTTGAAGCTGCACATCTGAAATCTCCCCCACATGGCCACCTCAGTGTGATCTGAACAAGAGTGACATGAATAGAGAAACTAACAAGGAATGAGGAAAACTTAGGGGTCTCAACCCTAGACAAAACACCAGCAGCAATCCAGGAGTGCTGAAAGCAGAAGCAATAGTCTTCACCAGGGAAGAACTGTTGGCTATCTAATACCAAATGATCACCCTAAAAGCACACACATGTAAGTAATATTCTTTAGACTGAGCAGCTTGTATTTGTACATTAAGAATACATACACACAACCACAACAGCAACAGCAATGACAACGTTTAAAAGGCCATGAATTTGAATGAGAGCAGGGTGAGGTATACCTGGGAGGGTTGGAGGAAGAAAAGAGAAGAACAAATGGATGTAATTATAATTTCAAATATATTATTTTTAAAAAGAATAATAACGGGGAGAAACATATTAATCTTGGCCAGGTTTCATATCATCCCAATACCAAATATTTACTCATTTAATTTTCTTTTTCTTTTCTTTTTCTTTTCCACAGTATTTCCAGTAAACGATGCATCTACTTTCATTTACAGCATAAACTAAACTTCTTCATTCTCCCTACACTTCCTCAGATTTGAACTACATTCAGCTAAGTTCTTTGTGTTGTCTCTGAAACACCCACACTCTTATCCAGTTTCTTGTTACAGCTCTTGTTTTGAGAGACTGGTCTTACCCTTCAATTTATCATTGAACTTCATGCATATCCACCTGACATTCAAACACATGGACACACACACTCACACACACACACACACACACACGTAATACGTATTTATACAAATTACTGCTCAGCTATGATTATACTTTACAAAACATTATATCAAAGGATGCTCATTTTCTTCTTAATTATTTGCTACCAGGACTGTCAGATCATTTCTTAGGATTACAAGCAGTTTAATGTCACACAGAAATTTTTCTTTGGAAATATGCAACAGAAATAGTCTAATTCTTCAGGAATTATTCTTACAGAAGGATTTAAAGGGACCCTTGATGATTTCAGTGGTTTGATTAAAAATTTATAACTATTTATTGGCCTTCACAGCTACATGAATGAGAATTCTTTCCGCAGGAGCAAATTGCTGAGCAGAGAGAAAAGAAAACAAACAAAAAACAAGGATGCTAAAAATGATAGGAAATGATACCCAGATGATGCTCCTCACGTTTTTCTCAAATGGAAACATCCATAAATATATATATATATATATATATATATATATATATATATATATATATATATATTAT
>JABTXL010005037.1:17395014-17410906 GCA_025134845.1 Neodon shergylaensis | reverse complement strand
TGTTTTTATTGGATACTTTACAGAAATCTAAATAAGGATGGTAAGTATTTTGGATCTTACTGTTAGGAATATTTCGCAACTGAGCCACTCCGCCAACACAAAATAATCCCAATAAAACCAAATCAGACCAAATTAAAAGATATCCAGGTTTAATTAGACACCTGAGCTCCGGGTATCCCCGAGCGAAACTGGGAAGCCACTAAATGGGACCACCAGAGAGGAAGAGGGAAAACCACGTGTTTATTTACTGGAGAGCAGTTTAAATAGCATGTGGGAGTGGTGGTCTTGACGATTCCTGGGGAAGGGTCAAGGTTTGGAGGGCTACCATGACCCTCCTGGGGATGGGTCAAGGTTCAAGGGGCACCGGGGATGGGCCTCTAAAGATGGAGGTCGAAGGCGGGATTACACTTACTTTATTTGACTGAACGATGAGTTGGGGTTTCAGAGTGTCTTCCCTTGCCTTGGAAGCTTTCTTGTGAAATAATTCGTATTTACTTCAATGTCTTTAAAAAATAAGGCTTTTTTTAATTCTTTGGGAATTTTATACAAGATATTCCTACCATATTCACCCTCCCATCAGCAGCTCCCAGATTTACCTTCTCCCTACCTATGCACCAAACTTATGTTCATGCTCTCTCTTCTCTCTCTCTCCTCCCCATCCTGTCCAGCTCGTTTTGGCAGACAGCTGTTGGGTATGGGGCCTCCCTCCTATACCAAGGTCACAGCATTGAAGGCTGGCTCTCCATTTTCTAGCAGTTATCAGATGCTAATAGCTCCTCAGCTAAAGGCAGGAATTCATGCCCACAATCAACCCCCTTTGCTAGGTGCAGTGGTTAATATTTTGTCAACTTGACACAGGCTCATGACCTCAGTTGAGGTTCATGACCTCAATTGAGAAAATATGCCTTCATGAGCCTTATCTGTTGTTAAGTCTGTGGGGGAATTTTCTTTATTAATGACTGTGGAAAGCCCAGTCCACTGTGGGTGGAGCCATTACTGGCTTTTATAGTCCTGAGTTATATAGAAAATCTGCCTGAGCAAGCCATGGGGAGGCAGCAAGTTAGTAAGAGTTATTCCTCTTTGCTTCAGTTCCTCTGTCTAGGTTTCTGTCCTGTTTGAGTTACTGGACCTTTAAATGTGAGTTCTCTCTCTCTATGCCCTCCACTACCTTACCCTCCCATTCTCCACCCTAGAAAATCCAGCCTGTTTTATTTTCCTTAATGTCATTGCTACGGTGGAGAACAGAAGAAAATTTCAAAACTTAAAGTTTACAATTTCATTATATACTCTGTTTCATTTTAGAAATTTGAAAGTTGCTCTAGTTCACAAATATCAGCATCATTTTCTAAAAATGCGTTGGCGAGTCGCGATAAGCCTTCAGTGTCCCTCCAAGTTTTGATTGCAGCTCAGCTTGTCCCTACTTCACAGATAAGTGCTTTCAAGAAAGGCTTCCGCTCACTGAGTTTTCAGTCTCTCCAGGAAAGTAGGCATATAAAATCGCAGGACTAATGTTTGCTAGCTCTGATGCTTGCTCTAGTCAGATAATTTGTTTCTGGCAAAGTTGGGCAAAGATGATTTGTGTGTGGTCTAGAGATAACGTGTGTGGTATAGAATGATAAAACTGCAATCTGGATTGTCCTTTCCCCTCCCCATGGGGCTGCGAGTTATCTGTGTCTGAGCTGTCTGAGGCCTAAGTATCTAAGTATACTGTTTCTTGGCTCTTTTCTTGTTTCCTTCTTTGTTTTCTTGTTGAGGCTTTCTTCCTCTCTCTCTCTCTCTCTCTCTCTCTCTCTCTCTCTCTCTCTCTCTCTCTCTCTCTCTCTCTTTCTCTGTGTGTGTGTATATATATATATATATATATGTGTGTGTGTCTGTGTTTTTCAAGACAGGGTTTCTCTGTAGCTTTGGAGCCTATCCTGGAACTAACTTTTATAGACCAGCCCGGCCTCAAACTCCCAGAGATCCACCTGCCTCTGCCTCCCGAGTGCTGGGATTAAAGGCGTGTGCCACCACCGCCCGGTCCTGTTTATATTTTCATTTAGTTCTTTTTTATATTTTATGAGTATTGATGAGTATATGAGTGTTTTACATGCATGGACATCTGTGTACCACATACATGCTTGGTGCCCAAGGAGATGATGCTTCGGAGATGATGCTTCTCCATGTGCGTGGAACCTGGGTCTTTTGCAACAAGAGTTCTTAACCAGTGAGTTGACTCTCCAGGCCAGTGTCCCGGCTCTCAAGCTCAGGGTCTTCTCGGGGTTTGAGTTTTCACTGCTCTTCTTGAAGGCCTTGAGTCCAGTACTGAGCTCTCCTGTTGCTAAGCTTCTTTGGGAAACATGAGGATGATAGCCACCACTTCTTACACAGTCCTGAAACTCTCACTACCTTACGGTTCTTAAAAAAAAAAATGGTAAGCCCAAGGTATACGTGCAAGGTGTGCCAGCAACAGCCAATTCCTCCCTTCATATTGCTTCCTTCAAACCCATCTATACATAATGTAGGCACTCACACACCTGTTATGTGTTTGGAACATGGGGCTAATTGGGGGTTTACCCAATCTGTATGTCAGAAAGCAGCATTGAGTAGAAAGAAGGAGAGGCAAAGAGGTAAAATGGCCTTTGATGTAAGTGACCTACAGTCTTCTGCTACCAGACACCACTTGTTCTAAGAACTTTGGGAGGATGGAAACTACGGTGGCTATGTAGGAGAATTGTGGTTTCTTGTTTCTCAGTTAAAGAAAATAGCTAAGGTGAGCACTTAATGTCATTTCTTTTTCTGCCTTGCATTAGATTAATGCCTGCTCTGTCTAGCCTTTGTCTCCACATCATTTTCTGCCTTCAGGATCATTTGTTTACAGTGTTAATTTATTATCCTTTCCAGGGTCCAGGGCCTCCCACCATTTCTCACCTAAGACCTGGGAATACATTATCTTTGCATCTAAAGCTTCGAACAGTGTGGCAGGAGGTCAGAACGTGTTTGGCATGACATTAAAGCAAAAGATTGTGAATTTCACTGAAGTGGGCAAGATGACAACGGAGCCTGAAGAAAGTTAAAGCCAGGCAAGGAATTCCTACCACCTATGTGTCTTGGATTTTCTCAGCTTCCTCCTTCTTTGGATTCAGTTCATCTTTTGATTTGATTTAGAACAGCTACGTGAGGCATAACCCACACACTGCACAATTCATTCACTTGAGGTGTGCGCTTCTGTGGCTCCTAGTTTCTTCAGAGTGAAGGAGTGGTTGTCACATTCCGTTTTAAAATAGTTTTATGAACTCAAAGACATTTCACAACCATGCATTCTCTGAGAGAATGTCATAAAAACTCAAAAAGGGGCAAATTAGAAGGGAAAAAATAATCCCAAGTCCTGTGTGCTCCCGCCTCTGTATCCAGAGGTGTGGACTGGCAGGTGCCTCCAGATCCCAGCTGGGCTACCTTCCCCAGTGGCCTGGTTGTCAATCACTCTTGGAAGCACTCCCCAACCCTGCCGAGTAACCCTCCTTCCACGCCTCCTCTCGGCTGCCAGGAAATCCTGGAACCAACGTGGCCCCGGAGCTGCTTGTGGTTTTTATTAACTAGGGTTTGAGTTGAATTTTAAGCAAAGAAATAAATGAGTAAAGGAAAATAACACCCCAGGGATCCAGTGTAAATGTCAGGGTTATGTGATTCTGCTGTGGGCCGGAGACACACATTTTGTTTAAAATAAGCCATTTGGCCCTTTGGCCTTGTGCTAGCCATGCTCAGGCACCTAAGTCCAGAGACGCTCTGCTAAATGGCAAGTGACCCTCTGTCGTGGGTTGAAAATTCGCACTAGATTGGAATTTAAGGGGTGACGGAACTCAACTTCTGTAGCGTCCTGCCCCTTTTTCCCAGATCTCCGCTCCAGCCTGTTGCTTTCCTGGTGGATCCAGGTCGGTTTTTATCGCGGACTTCAGTTTGACTTCCAAACTTCTGGGCTAGGGGTTCACTTCGGACTTAAGCCCCGCCTCCAGCAGGCTCCCCTGTGGGGCTGAGTCTCAGCCTTAGTGACAGCGAGTTCCCGGGCCTGCAGCTGTGGACAGAGAGGAAGAATGAAGCCATCCTGGCTGCAATGTCGCAAAGTAACAGGCGCCGGGACGCTTGGGGCGCCCCTGCCAGGTTCCCCTTCAGCAAGAGGAGCCAGTGCAGCCCGAAGGGCTTTGGTGGCCGGTCTTGGGGCCCGGGGCTGTAGGGCCCTGGCCACCTGCAATGGTGGCGAGTACAAGACCCATTTTGCAGCCTCTGTGGCCGACCCTGAGAGATTCTGGGGTAAAGCTGCTGAGCAGATCAGTTGGTACAAGCCCTGGACCAAAACGCTAGACAGCAGATATCCGCCTTCCACTAGTTGGTGAGTGACTATTTAGTCAATTCCAAAATCTCCTAACTTCTTGGATGCCAAGGGCTGGAAGGTCTTGGATCAGGACTGGCTGGAGTTCTACCAGGAAAGAAAATTAAAATTTATGATGCCTTCGGCTTAAGTTGTTCGTTGGTTTCACTCTTTTAGCTGTCCTACATTCTCCTTTTGAAGTACTTGGTTATCTAGAGCGATCCCAATTTTGCACGGGCATTTACTTGTGGTAGCTCTGCTTGGCAGCAGTGGGGATGTTGAGCGACCAAAACAAAGGCTTTCCAAAACAAAGGCTTGCTGCAGGACTGCGCATACTGGAAGTGACACCTTGTAAACAAATACAGAACACGGACTAGGCTTGGGGATTAGGGACCTGCCTATGGCTGGGAGGAAGAGGGCTGAAGAAAGTCTTCAGGAAAACGTAACTGAGCAGGGTTTGGAAGGGTGGGATGTTACCTTCTCAAGGCTGACACGACCTAATTATCAAAGTCCAAGGGCTTAGGAAAACAGCTGGAAGTAGCTGACACTGTAATCCTGTTAGCTGGAGAAGTGAGAGAAAGAGGCTTGGGTAAGCAAAGACTTAAATATTGGGACCAGATAAATGGAAATAAGTCAGAAGCATAGGCCTGTTTTGTTTAAGACACTCAGGCAAGGATAGTCCAGGGGCAAGGTGATGTTAGGAGTCATGATGTGAAGAAAGGCTTCCCCTTGAAGTTTCAGTTATGAAAACTCACAAACCTTATTTGTTTTATATTACAATACATCGATACACCATAAGAGACGTTGTTAGGCTATAAGGAGCGAAGCCCTCAGTTTATGGAAAATCAAGTGGGGATTTCTAGTTATCTGGCCCTTTAAGGATATGGTTGGCTGCCATCTGCTAACCATTAGAAAAGGATAGTATCTGGGAAATCTGGAAAAGCACTACTTGGCAGACAAGGGCAATGCCCTAGGCCAGCTGACATTTGGCCTTTTGAAGGATGCTTTTCTTCTCAGAGCAGAGAAGCTGTAGGAAATTGGGTGGAGGAGTCTGTTCTGTGTCCTCCTCTTGCCTCCTCTCCTCCTGCTTTTGCTTTATGGGGGTGTTCCCATGATTTTTCTTTCCAATGTGAGTATCTTGCCCCTCCAGTTCAACTTCGTTTTCCAGTAGTGTTTGATTGACCCACATTTAATGATCGACCTGACATTCAGTACGCAGCAATGGGTAAAAAACAGTGATTGCTCTCGGGAACAGTCTGCCTGGGTTCGAGTTCTTCTCCTCTCAGTTCCTGAACTCTTGGTCAAGCAACGGCGCCTCTTTGGTGCATCATTTTCTTTTTATTCCTCAAGATCAAATCATTAGTTTGAGGGTTGGCTTATTAAAAGACCAAGGCCGAGGGATCTAGTGGATTAGGCCCTATAATTGTTACTAGAGGAAACACTATCTTTTTATTTTCATATTATAATCATTTTGGGAACAGGAAGCGTTTCTAGTGTCCTTCATATCACAATAGAGATTATCATCTGAGGTTGTTATGAAAGCTCAATGTTCATATATCTGTCGTAAATACTGTTCTTTAATAATCTTATGTGGCTACCTTTACCACAAAACCAATATGCAGAGATTTCAGTTAAGAAGTCACTGGGAGCTGGTGAGACGGCTCAGTGGGGAAAGGCTCTTGATGCCTATACTGATGGTTTAGGCTCAGTCCTGGGGACTCTTATGGTAGAAAGGGAAAACTGACTGCCAAAAGCTTCCTCTGATATCTGTACCCATGCTATGACACTCACACACAATAGAGACACATACAGAGAGATACACATACACATGGACATACACACACAGAAAGACACACACATACACCACACACCACACACACACACACACAAAGAGACGCACACAATGTACATGCACATACACATACAGCAACACACAGAGAGACACATACACACAGACATTCACATTCAGATACACATACACACAGACACACATACCACACAAATACACAGACAAAATAATTCAGGAAACACAGTTAAAATAATTTTTACGAAAAGAGCACTGGGATACTGTAACTAAAAACTGAAGGTAAGCAATGAAGTCTAGGGCAATAACAATGAGGGAAGAGACATTCCCGAGGGTTCGTGTGGATCAGCGAAGGCAGAAGAGCAAAGAAAGAAAAAGTGCTTACATATGGCCCAAGGTCACTTAAGATGTCAGCTCTTCTCTTAAGTAAATATTTTTCTTATTTTAATCTCCAGGTTTTAGCCTAACTTTTAAAAAAGTTGTGCACAGAATATACTGGTTGTTCCTTATTTTTATTAAAAATTTTACTTTTTTTCCATTTTACCTACCAACCCCCGTTCCACCTCCCTCCCCTTCTACCCTCCCCCCCCCCACACACATCCCCTTCTTCTTATTAACTCCTCAGAGTGGGTAAGGCCTTTCTTGGGGAGTCAACAAGGGCTGGTATACCAACTTGAGGTAGGACCAACCCGCCCTCCCACTCCCACACCAATTTTAAGGCTGAGCAATGTATCCCACCATAGGGAATGGGCTCCAAAAAACCAGTTCATGCACCTGGGGTAGGTCTAGCCACCCGCCACCTCCAACAACACTCAAGGTACATGATCTCCCACCCACATTCAGAGGGTCTAGTTTGGTCCCATGAAGGTTCCCCAGCTATCAGTCCATAGTCTGTGAGCTCCCACTAGCTTGGTTTAGTTGTCTCTGTGGTTTTACCCATCATGCACTTGACCCCACCCCACTCCCCCTTATTCATCTGCTTTTAATGAGAACCTTTGACAAAGGTCCTTGTATGTAAATAATTTCTATACACTGAAGGCACCAGCATTTGCTAATGCTGCTCCTGAATTATTCATCTTTGTAATCTTAGAGTCACGCTTTCTTACCTCTTTCATGGCATTCTACAAGATCAATATGAATAATAAAATTTTTATACCGAGTAAGCTCGAAGATCTGATTCAGTCTTACGAAGACATTTGGTGATCAGAGCAGACTCGAGGAAGGGACAATGGTGGGGTGCCAAAATTCACTTTCATTCAATGGATGGCTTGTGCTTGAGTTACTGTCACTATCCCATATTGTGGTGACACATAATCCTGTTGGACTAGTGATTTCCAACAATGCCAATCACAAGGAATGGTGAATATTCTATGCCCTCCAATATATCTCCGTGGTCTAGGGCACAGCCAGCATAGACTTTTAAAGATGATAGTCAAATGGCAGCGTTCTTAGGCGAGAAGAGTTCTATTGATGTCTTGGAATGGCAAATGAATTGATGCGAGGCACTTTCAGCTAAGTTCTTCAGCAGGACCCAGAGGGGTTGCTACAGGAACCTGCATTTCCCAGTGGGAGTTGGCGAGATGGGCGGCCTGTTCTCTGATTCTTGTTGACTTCCTACAAGGCAGGTGCATTCTCTTTCACTGTGAGGCCATCTTTTCATTTTTCTAATATGCAGGCTTTCCCCCCAAATACGCAGGCTTATCAAAGCCTCAACACATGTGGCATTGCAGACTAGTTCCTAAGATGGCATAATGTCTCCAATATCTTACATGCACCGGAGTATAAATGTAGGACTGAGATCTTAAGGATCGCATGCAGACTTTGCAACCTAAGTGAGTGGCCAGATCACTTCTCTAGCCTGGTACTCTGAGGTTTCTGAACAGAAAAGGCCGATATTACACACTCGCTTTAAGCTTGCAAAGCACCAACTCTCCTCAGGGTTTGGTCATCACTTCTTATCGACTCCCCACTTTCTGGGGAGTAAAGTCTCTATTTGAAATCCTCATGGGAGAATTGCAGTGACAACTGGAACAAGTAGAAGGTCAGTCATTTCTTTAATCTTGGAACACAGCAGTGGATATTCTTGATTATTATGTTTTTTTTTTTTCAATGAAGAGACTTTTTTTTTTTTTTTGCCTATCCTGAAATTGAAATTCAACTGTGTCTCTCTCTGAAGAATTAGGAAATTCACTTTTCTCGTTTTGAATTGTACTCTACTTCCTGGGCCGTCAATCAATTCCTTTCTATAGAAGCACCCCCGACATAATTTTATCTCAGTCTTATATAAACAACATTCAGTATGAAGATTCTCAGTATCTGGGGGTTGATGATGGTGGCTCAGTAGGTAAGAGCACCTGTCACCAAATGTGACAATCTGAGTTCAATCTCCAGGACCCATTTGGTGGGCCCCTGCAACGTCTTCTGATCTCCACAGATACATCTCAGCATGTTCTAAACTCAGAAAATAATTATAAAGATTCTTGGAATTTGAACCAAAATCAAATATGTTTTATTATAAACTGAAAATGAAAAGGCTAAATCTGTATTACTAGAAAAGTACTTAATCTAGATTAACATTCCTGTAGTGGAAATAGTGAGGATTGAAAAGGTACAAGATCTATTTCTTGCTCAATTCACAACTGTTGAGTCCTACCAAGCCTTGAACAGGCCCCGAAGAATTATAGACTATCAATCTCGCACTCATTATATCTACACCCTGTAGGCAATGATGGAGAGATGGTGAAAGGATTCCAGATAAGGCATGAAGTACGTCATTACAAAACTGTACTGGCAAGCGCTGGGTATGATAACATTCAGAGGGCAGGGGAGCTAGTATGTGCCAAGAAGGGCTTAAGGGGAATGATAGCCCTGGGCCTCTAAATCTAGTAGAATTCTGATTTGCAGTAAGACACTTTCATGCTGCTAGCAAAATCCACAGAGAGAAGAAAGTCCTGAGGTCCTCGGAGGATAGTTATCAGTGAGCCAGTGGCTTACAGAGGATTTTTTTTTTAAGTTGACAGTACCTGAGTGGAGAAGATAGCCATATGATGCCTTTGGAAGGTCTGGAGTAGGTAGCCAGCAAAGACATTTGCAGCTTCCTAAGCTTTCGGTCCTAATCACAGCGAAGTCTGTAGACAAGTGTGACTTGCTCAGGTGATGTGTTTTTTATGTGTTTGTGGGCATGTTTATTAATTTATCCTTTGGCAATTTTGTATATGTATGTTATAAATCCTGATCATGATCATCTCTCCATCATCTCTTATCCTTTCCTCACCTCCGTGAATCCCTGTTTCTTCCCAAGCCTCTCCATTCTACTTTCATAAGTTAATTTTTAAATTTTATTCTATAACACTTGCTTTGTGACCTACTGCATTTAGCCAAGGCGTGGGTTATGAAGCTGTATCCTGGAGCATCAGTGACACCAGTGTCTACCTCACTGAAGGCAGTGACTTCTTCTCCTCCTGCAGTACTCATGCCATTAGCTCCCCCAGGTGGATCAGTCCCTTCCTCACCTATGATGGATTGTTTGTGTACTGGCTCAGTCTTGTCCTGATGCTGTACACACAGTCAGGGCATCTGTGAGTTCATGAGTGTGTGGCCATGTCCCATTCACAAGAAGGCGCACCATCACGCTCCTCCCTACCATCTGGCTTTTACTGTCCTCTGGTACTATGTTCACTGACAGTTGCCAAGCCTTCAAGGTGGCAGTGGTTGTGGGGATGGTGGTGCCAGTGGTGTGTTTAAAGTTAGTATACAACACTAATATATTTTGCTCTTTTATCTGAAGTTAAAAATTTTGGAAACAGGTCAATGTCTGAGCCTTTCCTATAAGCACCTTCAAACTCTGCCCCTAAGAGACAAAAAGAGACAAAGAACGAACAGGGGTAGAAGGATGGTTAGGAGGAGGGGAAAAGGAAGGAGGGGAGGGGGGAGAAAGGAGGGAAGAGAGAGAGGGATAGGAGGAAAAGATGGAGGGAGACATACACACACACACACACACAGAGAGAGAGAGAGAGAGAGAGAGAGAGCATTTGGCTAACCTTTTTGCCTATTGTCCCCAACACTGTTGCATCCCCAACACTATTGCAACATGTTCTGCCTGTTCTGGTCATTCACTTTGATCATGGTGAGCATTTTTATTTACATTGCCTGCTAGAGTAGAGATTATCTGTGCCAGTGGGATAAAATCACTCTAGGTCAAGTTTGACTTCATAGTTCAGTAGTTCTTGTGTGGATGATGACTATAAGAGGTTAGAGCAATCAAAGGAACCTTGACACAAAATGGTCTATCTAGTGAACTCAAGAAAAAAAAACAGGAGGAATGAAAATAGGAACTTCAGTAAGGTTAAAGAGAAAAGAAACCCAGGAATGGGAACAAGTTATGGTAGCATGAGAAATTGAGTAAAGGATCAAAATGATTTGGTAATAAAAGGTAATCACCTGAAACTATGAAATAATCTAGAATTTTAAATTTGAGAATAAATTGCAAAGAGGTGATATTCAAACCATTAAAAGAAGTAGAGAGAAGAAAGGGCGGGGAGGGAGAGATCAAGAGATGGACAGAGGAAGAAGGAAGCAGAATGGAAAGGAAAGAGAGCAGGATAGAGAGAAAGGAAGAGAGCAGGGTGGAGAGGAAGGAGGACAGCACACAAGGTTAAACTTTGTGGAGAAGTACAAGAAGGAAATCCTGTCTATGCGAACGGATGAGGCCTGTTCAAGAAAGTCTTAGAAAAATAGATATGCATTTTAATTTAATGGTGTATAAAGAAGGGAAGAAACTTTAAAAAGTGGGAAAGTTAGTGGTGGTCAAATGCTCTAGAGATGTTTTAAGGATATTGAATTTTAAAATTAATTATTACTCCAAGAAATTAGTTATTACACCAAGAAACACTCTGTGAATTTTCATCAGGTGATGCCCGTGGAGAGACTGCTGCCGAGGGTAGAATAGTACATCACACAATGTCCTGCTAGCAGGAATAAACATTCTGTGGACTTCTTAGACAGTGACAGGAAAGAGGGAGAGAAAGAGAGAGAGAGAGAACTCTTAGAAGTTCCTGTCTCAAAGGAACATTAGTTTCTTCACTTGCTAGTCTTTCCCCTCTCTTCTCTGTTAAGAGAAATGTGTATTTCAAGGCTGAAGTGAAGAAACTAAGAATGAAAAGAATTTTGTTTATTTTGAAACCCATTGCTTCAGAACTCACTGATTTTGCAAGCTGAACTTTTTGTGGTTTGTTTTTGTTCTTTTCGGTGCTACATGTTCCTGGAACAAATAGGACAGAAAAATCTACAACGTGGGATACAGAACTTCTTAGAGGATCCATAAGTTTATTACTACTACTACTATTGTTGCTGTTGTTATACCCTGTAATACTGATGAGCTACATAGCTAAACATTCCATGATAATCTTGACAGAAGTTAAGAAATAGAAATAAGAGGAAATGAATTTTTATATTGCTCTCTAAGTCACAAACCTTGCAAGACAATTCTTATGTTTTTATAATTATCGCTTCCCTGAATGCTGCAGGGTTAGTGATGCCCATGTGCTTTTTACATATGAAGGGCAGAAGCCTGTCTTCTTAGGAGAGCATGAAGCCAGTTAATGGAACTGCAGTGGTCCTGATTCAGAGCCCAGAATCTTTCTGTACAAGTTCTTAGGCAACCGCTGCCAAGCCCAGTGCCAAATCTTGAATCATTTAAAGGAGACGTTACACAGAGAAGTTATTCTAAATTAAAGCAGAGTAAAGAGACCTGAACTTCTTGCAATACGTCATTGAGAATTGGATACCTTTTGTTATAATTAACACTTTTTAGAATAATTAAAGAACCTAAATGGGATTTGAGAATTATGGGATTGTCATACTTCAGTGTGAGTTTCCTGAAATTGATGGTTATATTGTGGCTCTCAAGAGGCATATCTTTGTTTGTACTAATGAGGTAATAAATTATTCTGGAGTTATTTGGCATTGTGTGAGAAAGTCGCTGGGTGGGAAGCAAGTTCTCTTGTGCTTGCAACATTCCTGTGAGTCGGAGTCTATTGCACAGCAAAGCAGAGTATGGTTCTTCAGGAGGTGATCTGTTCTTGCTAATGAACTTTGGTTGTTAAAACAGTTCTGATTACCATTAGTGTATTTGGGAAATTCAGCCATTTATTTTATGTTTTAAATTTAGCCTTATATAAAAATCCCTCCTATTTATCAAATTTATCTCCCTTTTATATAATATGTCTTTATCGTGTGCACAATTTTCTGAATAATATACAGATTGCCAAGTGACTACATTTAATTAACATAAATGTTACTTCCCACGGGTTTTATTTTACTGTGCTAGGTCTACATGATATCCACTCTCAACATTTTTTTCAAGAAAGTAATATTTTCCAATATTGTCAAAATCATCTTCAATTAATCTTGAGGTGAGAGTTTTATCTAAAGATGAGACATGTGCCCCCTTTTGACAAGCTTTAAATGAAGTAGATTCCTCCATAACAGTACAGGTGCACTTAAATTTGAAAATGACCTGTCTTTAGAGATATAAATATAAGTTCTGAAGGCACATGGTCAGCGTGAAAAATCACCTGTTAGAAATAATGTCCCTCCAAATAACCTCATCAAGAAAGACCAATTTTAAAAGATGGGCCTTATTTTGTATTCTGAAGGTCAGCAGCTCGGAATGTGCGGTATCTAATTTTCTCGGCCTGTCACACTCCCCAACCTCCAGGACAGAACGGGGCGAACTCCAGGAGCGCTGCAATTACATAAGCAAGGATGGATTGCCTGGCAAATGGCACAATCAATGAACAATGGAAATTCAATCAGCTGTGACCGATCAACTCCCAGGTGTTGGGAGAAAATCCAGGCTTTAGTGCCTCCTGCTTATTTTCCTTTGTTCTGCCTCTGTATTGTTCGCTGGAGAAAATAAAAAAAAAGTGTAGTGGTTGGAGTTACTTGTTTGGTTTAAACAACAAATTTACTTTCATAAACAATGCGGAGCCTTTTGATAGAGGAGATCATTGCTTTCCACTGTGATGAGTCATTGTAAGAGAATGTGGGGGAGGCTAATGGATCTTGGCAATAAATATATATGATCACAATAAACTCTGGAAATTACAGTGGTAAGAAGAACATGTGTGTGTAGGACTCAAATCCTTTATCTAAACTGTGTAGCAAGATTGCTATACTAAGAGTGCTAATTATGTTTGCTTTCTCTGGTATTGATACTGAATGAGGTAAGTGATTGCGTATAAAAAGAAGTTGCTGTTCAGATAATGCACGGGAAAATTAAGTACAAGAGCTCTGGGTGTGGAGTCCAGTTGAAGACAACAAAGAAACAAAAAACCCGGTCAAAAACATCAGGACTTTCAAACACTAAGCTTGAGAGGGACGGAGTTTAATTGTATGACTTTTAATTAAGTAACCAAACTTTACTAATGTAATAATTAAGTTAAATTAGTAATTAACAGTACTAAATAAATAAATAAACCAAGTAGATACAAAACAACTAAAATTGTAAGTTTTGGACAATAGAAATACCTTCTCTTAATAATTGGTTGTTAGAGCAATAAAACTTTCCTAGTATAATCTTTTAAGATATAACTTATAAGTGTATGCATCAGTGAATTAAATATATATATACACACACATATATATACACACATATATATACATACATATATATATACCTATACATGTATATGCTTGATAACGCTAAAAAGGATATTCAAAAGTGAAAGAAAAGGACTTTGCAGTCTCTATGTAGATCAATATAGAAACTTGTAAAAATTTACTAGGATGGAATGATAACACTATTCATTGTTGAAGAGACATAAAATCTGTTTCATTGATCATTTGCCAAATAACTTTGTGCTAATGAATGCATGAGCACTGAGGATTAAGTCAACATTTTGTCCAATGTCACTTTATGTTCTCCCCGTCCTCTTTCTTATTTGATTTTCAATTGAGAGCTAAGTACTATTCTAAACTAAATGCTCTGACTCTTCATTCAATCAATGCAAGATAGAGTTAGTTCATCATACCAATGTGGCTTTCCCAGATACCCTAATTTACGTGGATAGCAGAAATTGGAAGTGAGGGCCATTAAGTGGTTTAGAATTTGTGATAGAGAACCCTGGATCAATTCTTTCAACATTAATTTGTCCGAAATAATTATGAAATGGGAAAATGGTAAATTGCATATGAGATGCACCTCCATGTTTGATGTCTTCCTTTCTCGTGTGTTCTTTACCTTAGACTACACTGAGTGTGGGCAAAAGATTGGGCTTCTAAGGACAAGTGTGGTTGTGTGATAGACTTTGGCTCATGTAATTAGTGGAGCAAGACTTGTCACTCCAGTGCAAAATATTTCATTATGACATGTTCAAGCCATATGCCAAGTCAAACCAGGTTTGCTGCGGAAGCATATGTAGGACTGCATAAATGTGGTGACCTAGCAGAAATGAATAGAATGTATTATGTTGGAGAATGTACCCAGAACTACAGTAGGTAGCATGAGTAGCAAACAAATATTACGATGTAGTAGCACGAAGAGCAAACAAATATCTTGTAAGCTACTGGGATTTTGCAATTGTTACTATGATATAACCTATCTAATTCTTGTTGATTGAGCAGAAATAATTTATAGGACTGTTGCCACTATTAAATGTCTTGATGAACATAACTTTACACACACATTGTAACAGCCCAACTTTGGATTCACACACAGGCCAGGCATAATACAGAGTGATTCAACATGTTCAATGTTATTAAAACCATATGATGTAAGAAGTACTTTTGTTCTCTTAAATGCATGTAGAAAAGGAGGTACAAAGATTGCCAGAAGTCTGACTGAATGTAATAAGCTATTAAGTAAATCATAAATCTAAGATTTGAATCCAGACTGTTTTTTTGTTCCAAATATACTATATTGTTTCTGTAATAATTTTAATTAATTTTAGGATTTATTTCTTCTTGTGCCTGTTCTCTACTGAAATGGGATAGTACTAATTTATTTGTGTATATAAAATATATTTGTGTATATAAAAATGAGTGGTATAGGAAGAATAAAAAAATCTGGATTTGTAGCTCAAAAAACCTTGATAAATATCATATTAGTTGTACAATAATATGTACACTCTGATAAAAAAAAACACTGTATTGAACTGAGCAAAACATACCCAAAGGCGGGGAGGGAACTTTAAATCAGCTGACAATTACTGTTTCTTGAGCAGGCGAAAGCAATATTAATCTTCTTCCTAAGAATTCCCCATTAGTTTCTGGCTTAAGGAAAATCTATAATGACCACATTATTCATCATGTGCAGTGTGCTTTAATGTTGTTTTTATGAGAAGATGGTGATAAATAGCTTAATTAATTCATCTACTTATGAATATTTGAAAATTTTTCTTTCTTCTAAGCTCTCATTAAAATGCTAGGACCGGTAGCACGTTTGTAGTTCTGAAAGTTGGTTTAATTTTAAATACACTTATATGTGTCCTTCTTGCCACCCACCCCCATAACTCTTTATCTCGATCCAAGGTTTTTTTCTGCACATACAAGAGGGAAGGATTTAAGCAAGACAGACCTTGATAAATGACATGCTTAGTTAAGTGCAGAAAGACATTTCTCAGGGATCTCATTACATTCAGTTCTTTTAGCTACAGGAATCTCTATCATCTCTCTGTCTATCTATCTACATCTATCATCTATCTATCTATCTATCTATCTATCTATCTATCTATCTATCTATC
>JABTXL010005037.1:17352840-17394628 GCA_025134845.1 Neodon shergylaensis | reverse complement strand
ATCTATCTATCTATCTATCTATCTATCTATCTATCTATCTATCTATCTATCATCTATCTACCTAGCTACCACCTGTCTCTCAGAACAAATTGTAGCCTCTATCAATTTCATATGTTATTCAATCAAAATTGTGGCAGTTCTGGGGAAACAAATAATCTAAAAAAGCTTAAATGCTACATTTCAGGGTGTTAGGGATGAGACCACATAAGAAGTAGGTTAGTAGAGTCCATAATCAATTGAAAAGGAAACTCATATGCAATTATTGTCTGTTTTACGCTGAGTCACTTCTCTGTGCTGATGTGTTACCTCTCAATCATGACACTCATCACACCATAATTACAACAACAGACAATAGCAAAAGTAGCAATTATGGAGCGCATGTTTTGATCAGCTCCTCGCTAGGTCTGTGCTTTTGTTTTCTTAGAGCTGACTCTCATGTTCTCTTCCTTTCGCTTCCTTCTCATGTGACTAACGATTTTAGCCTGAGATCTTCAGCAGTCATTTCCTAAAAAGCATACAACCTTGTTACCCTTTGTGCTAGTTAGGCAAAAAAATGCTTATTATATTTATCTTTATTTAGCCAGTAGACATCTGCTGTGTAAGCTCAGGCCTATTGATGCTCTTCTCGCATAAATAATTTAACAAATTAATACCAGGAAATAGGTGACAGATTCAGATTCAGGTCTAATCATTTATATATAGATGCTATTTTTTTTTAAATTTACACTGCAAAATGTTCAGGGCACATCAGTCAAAATGATGTTAAAATATCTTATGTGTATATTTACCTCTTTTATCATCTCAGTCATTTGAGCTCCAGTATAAATTTCATGCTGACAGTGTTTGCATTTTCCATTCAACCGGATTTTTCAAATGGTTTAATACCCTCTCGAAAGGTATCGAAGTCTGAAAGTTATGTCTTCTTCGTGGGTTTAATCTTTATTCTGAATCTATCGGCTCACTTTGCTCACTACCCAGCTGGGTTTTAATGGAGAGGGTATTTTACAATCAACATGTATTTACATTTATCAAGACCAAAATGTACCTACCACCTCTCATTTATGACATACAGATGCGGTTAAAAAAAAAAAAGAAGGCTATAGCGATTCTCTGCCTGTAGCTCATGACTCCCTCTTACTCTGTTACTCTGAAAGTCAGATATTTACATTATGATTCAAAACAGTAGCAAAATTACAATTATGAACAGCAATGAAAATAGTTTTATTTTAGAGGGGTTACCTCAACATGACAAACTTTATTAAAGTATCCCAGCATTAGAAAGGTAGAGAACCACTGGTCTAGTATGATAGAGTACAAGGGTTTCAGCTAAGAGCTTAGTTGATATCATGATATTAGATCATTCTAATATAGAAAAGATATTAAATGATTGAAAAGTATGCAATGGCTCACACCTGTAATCCTAGTTTACTTTGTTCATAAAATGATTAATTAAAAAAAACTTGCCAGGTGATGGTGGTGCATGCCTTTAATTCCAGCACTCAGGAGGCAGAGGCAGGCAACTCTCTGTGAGTTTGAGGCCAGCCTGGTCTATAAGAGCTAGTTCCAGGACAGCCAGAACTGTTACACAGAGAAATCCTGTCTCTAAAAACCAAAAAAAAAAAAGAATATATACATATTAGAGTACTACTCAGCAGTAAAAAACAAGGACTTCTCGAATTTGCAGGCAAATGGATGGAAATAGAAAACACTATCCTGAGTGAGGTAAGCCAGACCCAAAAAAAGGAACATGGGATATACTCACTCGTATTGGGTTTCTAGCCATAAATAAAGGACATTGAGCCTATAATTAGTGATCCTAGAGAAGCTAAATAAGAAAGAGAACCGAAAGAAAAACATATAGGCATCCTC
Source organism: Neodon shergylaensis (assembly GCA_025134845.1). NCBI lineage: Eukaryota > Metazoa > Chordata > Mammalia > Rodentia > Cricetidae > Neodon > Neodon shergylaensis. The sequence goes on along the minus strand of JABTXL010005037.1, from coordinate 17,392,759 downwards.
CTGAATATTAACCTTCAGCAGGCGATGAAAGGAGACAGAGACAGAGACCCACATTAGAGCACCGGACAGAAATCTCAAGGTCCAAATCAGGAGCAGAAGGAGAGAGAGCACGAGCAAGGAACTCAGGACCGCGAGTGATGCACCCACACACTGAGACAATGGGGATGTTCTATCGGGAACTCACCAAGGCCAGCTGGCCTGGGTATGAAAAAGCCTGGGATAAAACCAGGCTCGCTGAATATAGCGGACAATGAGGACTACTGAGAACTCAAGAACAATGGCAATGGGTTTTTGATCCTACTGCACGTACTGGCTTTGTGGGAGCCTAGGCAGTTTGGATGATCACCTTACTAGACCTGGATGGAGGTGGGAGGTCCTTGGACTTCCCACAGGGCAGGGAACCCTGATTGCTCTTTGGGCTGATGAGGGAGGGGGACTTGAGTGGGGGAGGGGGAGGGAAATGTGAGGCGGTGGCGGGGAAGAGACAGAAATCTTTTATAAATAAATAAAAAATAAATTAAAAAAAGGGTTAAAAATTTTAATAAGGGATAGTACATTTTCTTTTTAGATATTCGATTATTCCAAGAACTATAGTCTAGGGAAATAATAGCATTTCTCAGTTAAACTAAATCAGACATGGTGGTGCACACCTTTAATCCCAGAACTCAGGATACGGGGGCAGGAGGATCTCTGTGAGTTTGAGGCAGGCCTGGTCTACAAAATAAGTTCCAGGATAGCTGGGGCTGCTACACAAAGAAACCCTGTCTCAAAAAAACCAAAGGACCAACAAAAATCTCTTAAGCCAGTGGTATTCAATCTTCTTAATGCTGCAAACCTTTAATAAGTTCCTCATGTTGTGGTGACTTCCAACCATAAAATTATTTTTGCTGCTACTTCATAACTGCAAGTTTGCTATTGTCATGCATTGTAATGCAAATATCTCAGTTTTCTGATTTTCTTAGGTGACCCCTCTGAAAGGCTTGTTTATCTCCCAAGGAGTCGCCATGCACAGATTGAGAAGCACTTTCTTAAACTATAAAAGTGACTGTTCTATATCGTTATGTATTTATGTGTGGGCTTGTTTAAGCCCATATGCATGTTTGTGAGTGTACATTAAAATCCATAGGATTCAAAGCATATGCTAGGAAAACAGCAATGTGTCTATAGTTCTTTAATTTCTCAAAATCATACTATGTTAAAAAATATAAATCAGGTCTTTTAGCTAGCTTGCTTGTGATTTCAGCACACAGACAGCAGATCTAGGCTGCATGCTCATGTTTGTTAGATTGCAAGGTGCATCAGGTTTACTTTGTGTCAGACTTGACCTGGGGTAATCCTATTTTAGCCTCAGAATAACAATATCATGAATTGTAAAGTCATGTGCACACATGTGTGTATACAGACACGTGTGTTTATATTTTTGTAATATTTATGGACATATTTATGAAACTATTTTCCTTGGCTCTGTAATTTACTTATTCCTTAATTCATCTCTTCTTTTGTTTGTACTCTTCCTTTCTTAAGCTGGTCACTCATCAAATATTTATCAAGCACTTTTATGAGTCAGGTAGTATCCCGGGTGCTGAATCAAAGTCCAAATAGAGTATAAATTTAAAGAAACAATCTCATATATCAAGCAAAGTGGTTTGTTTATAATAAGGCAGCTTAACAGATAAGCCGTTTAATAAGAGAAGTATATCATGGTTTATAGGGGCTATCTAGCCATTAGTTTGTGAAATTATGGGTAATGAAGTCCATTTTGTTTTATAACCAGCTCTTCTATAAATTACCTTTGACTGTTGAAGTGTGGATAATGTACACGGATTTCATTCTGGTGGGCAGTGGCTGTTTCTGGACTAAAGAGTCCTTCAGTAGATAACAGAATCAAGTCGTTTTAGTCTTATCCTTCTGGGGAGCCTCTCCTTTTTAGGTAGAGGTGCTAACAAAAAATAGGAGGTGAGAAGGGAAAGTAACAAAATGGAGACTAGAGGAAATAATGGCCTTGGTTAGCACCAGCTGGATAATGACTTCTTGGATAATTAAGTGGGCTGCACTGTATCTAAGCTTCAGGTTATTGACATGTTAATGGAAAGTCTTTCCTTTAGGAACCTGGTGTGTGGACAGTTAGCAAACATGTAGCAGAGTCCTGCCTAGCGTTATTCTCTGATGATTCCGAGGATGAAACTAGTAAAAACGGCACAATACAGAATTTATCTATTTTGCTTAGCAATTTAACTTACAAACAGAAATTAATCCGGTTGTCGTTGTGACTTGGTTATGTTTTTAATCCATGCAGAAGGACAGTTCTGTGAGAGGTGGCGGCTGAATGGAAATGTCATGGGGTTTAATTAAAAGAGGGGAGGTTTTATAAACATAATCTCTTAGGTTTTACTGCTTAGGTTTGACTTAATTCATATTGACATTGCTTCACTTAGAAGTAATCCTGGTTGAGATTTATATCCTTGACTTTTATTCAAGTTTAACTTTAGTATTATTTTAAAATCTATGCAGACAATCACGAGAAATAAAAAAGTGTTAGGAAAATCCACGATTCTTTAAAATAAAAAATACTATATATAGTGTGTATTTATTATAATCCTACTCAGCCTTTTTATTTGACTTGTGACTTTTTTATCTTAAAGTAGCTATAGACTCTCAAGAAATTTCAAAAATAGTTCAGATAAGATAATTGTACCACCACTCAATTTCCTTCATTAGTAATTACAGTATATTATTCAAACCCAATGTGATTTTGGGAGGAACCCAGTCAGTTTTCTACATGTTATGTAGTTTCGCCCGTTTTTCCACTCATTCATCTTTTCACAGGTATATGTTTAAGATATATTTTTTATGTGTGGTTGCAGTGTTTGCTTCTTTCTCTTTCTGTTGATTCCAGAATTATTGGAACTATGTAGTTCTTATCATCTGACAGCTAAACTTTCTACCTCTAATTAGTTTTTCTATCCCATGAGTTGAGTAAGTTTCTACTCCAAAGGTTTTGTAAGATGCTGATCTATGAGTATAGCAATATGTCATTAAAAGTCATTTTTTTTGGTTATGTTCCTTTAGCAGAAAAATAGTATTAGATTTTCTCCTAGGCCCATGACCTATCTAGTTGTTTGCATCCATCACCCCTGGCTCTTATAACCTTTCTGCCTCCTTTTCTGCATAGCGTCCTGAACCCTAAAGGGAAGGGTTTGATGAAAATATCCTATTTAGGACTCTGAATACTACAAAGTCATTCTCTGCATATTGCCAAATTATAGGCCTCTGTGTTAATTCCCAATTACTGCAGACATAAGCTTCTCTGAGGAGAGTTGAGAGTCGAGTTCTTACTGATTGATGGTCATAGCAGAACGTCAATAAGAGTCTTGCTATTGTTGTTATGTTCCTTTAGTAGAATAATAGTACTAGGTTTTCCCTTAGGCCATACATGACCTATCTAGTCTCAAGTTCTCGAACCCTATTGCAGTGTCAGGTATGGGTTCTATCTCATTCAGTAAATTGCAGGGTTTGTAGATAGAGATATTGATGATTATCTTTAGCCATCTGGTAGTGTACAAAGAGCCTTCTGGTACAGTGTATGCTAGTCTTAGGGGTGAAGCTTCTAGTTAGGCATCAGCTTAATTTCTGTGTTTGATGACAAGGAAGTGTTGCCTTGCACAGTAGAGTCTTCCCATCAGGTTTTTGAGAGCAGTCAATGGCTTTGACAATAGCCTGGGATGTATAGGGGTTCCATTGGCCAATGCTTCAACAGATTATAATTCCTTCCTGACACTGGAGGTCTTATTTTGTGGTTTAAAAATGTGTAGTTGGGACATTGTCTGTCCTTATATGTGGTGACTCTATTTAAATTCTTTAAAAAAAGCTTCTACAGTAATAGGTTTCCATATGGCTTTTGATATGACCATTATTGCCCTTCTCCATATTCCCGCCTTTACCCTTCCCTTCCATCCCGTTCCTGTTTCATCTTTCCATTTCAGTTTTTCTTTTATATCTCAACCTCATCATTCTATTTTGCTTTTCTTGAGAAATTGTCTCCTACCCCTGATACATTACTAAGCACCTAATCTCTGAGGTTATTCAGATTGTAGAATTCATATCAAAAGCTTAGAAGCTAACATCCATATATAAGAGAAAACATAATACTTCTTGGGAATATATAGGTTCCCTCACTCAAGATGATTTTTTTCTAGCTCTATCCATTTACCCTAAAATTTCATTTTCTTTTTTAATGATTTATTTTTATTTTATGTACATTGGGGATTTGCCTGAATGAGTGTCTGTATAAGGTTCTCAGATACCCTGGAACTAGAGCTACTGACAGTTGTGAGCTGTCATGCAGGTGCTGGGAATTGAACCCAGGTCTTCTGGAAGAGCAGCCAGTGCTCATAACCATTAAGCCACCTCTCCAGTCTGAAAATTTCATTTTCTTTAACAGTTAAATAGTTTTCTATTGTGTAAAAGTACCACATTTACATTATGAATTTGTCAGATATTAATATGCAAGATAAGCTCTCACCACCTTTTATAAAGTATTTAACTATTACAAAAGCAAAAAATCCTGAATGAACAGCATGGAAAATGTTCATTCTGTCATGTTTGCCTGAATCTTTTTACTGCAGACAATGAAACAGTGTAGCAGCAAAACTCCTTTTAATCTTTTCCAATTCTCCATTCTTTTTTTTTTTTTTTTGGACCAATCACAGAATAAAGTATAAGGCTCAAGGGAAAGAGCCATCCCGAGGCATTTGAAATTGATGGGTCACATTCTTCTTCCTTAATAACATTTTGCACTCAGCACCTCTCTGGATTTCTCTAAGTAGTGAGCAGGATGAGTTAATGAATGGGGTTTGCCTCTGGGAGCTTTGAGTGTAGAAGATAGCTTCATCAGAATATTGCACTGTTGCCAAGAGCATCCTGACCAGAACCATGACATCTAAAGGAACACTGTGCCCTCTCTTTGAATATCACATTGGGCAAACAATGTATCTTCCATATTAGAATTTCTTTGTGAATCTTACCCTGGGAGAAGGAAAAACCTGAAGACTGGGTCCAGTTAGAGGGGGAGTACACTCTCTGAAAGGGAGTTAACATAATTTTGAGTGTGTGTGAGATCAGTTTTACAAGAGACTAGGGCTGTCCTGATGATGAATCAGCCATGAGAAAGACCCTGCCTTAATCGAGACCGTCTTTTACTTGTTTATTTGTTTGTTTGCTTATTTTTGTAATTTATTTATACCAACCACAGTTTCTCCTCCTTTCTCTCCTCCAATTCCCTCTTTCTACTTCCTTTCTACCCACCGTCCCCACCAACCACTACTCCTTTGTCTCCACTCAGATGGGGTATGGCCTCCTATGGGACTCAACAAAGCAAAACACATCAAGTTGAGGCAAGACCAAGCTCCTCCCCCTTGCATCAAGGCTGAACAAGGCATCCAACCATAGGGAATCATTTCTGAAGAGTCAGCTCATCATCTGGGACAAGTCTTGTCCCACTGCTAGGGGCCCCACATAAAACCAGGCTCTACAACTGTCACTCAGATGCAGAGGGGCTAGGTCATACTAACTCTCTAGCTGTCCATCCTGAGTCCACGAGCTCCCATAAGTTCAGGTCAGCTGTCTCTGTGAGTTTCCTCGTCATGATCTTGACACCAGCTTGTTCATATAATCCCTCCATCCTTTCTTCAACTGGACTCCGAGAGCTCAGTCCAGTGTTTGGACTGTTTTATATTCAAAATGCAGTTTTATGTCATGATCTAAAAGATAGATTTAAGGCAGATATCCACTTGATCTCTCTTTTCTTTTCCTAGTATGGATATATTGAATAAATTTTTTGTTTCTACTTTTCTCTGTTACTTCTCTGCTCAATTGACCTTAATTTCCAGGGTCCCTACATACCATAATGACTGTGGTCCCAATTTTTCATGAGTTAAAATCTTTGGGAGCAAACAATGGTAGGAAAACTGTACATTCCTTAGTAGATCATTTATTTCCATCTCTATATATCTGCCCCTTCTCACTCCTGCGTCTTAAGTAGAATATTACAACAACCTGTAAATGAATTGGGCTTCTCTTTGGTGCCATTGTTATTGTTTTTCTTATTTTCTCCTTCCCCTCTTTCCTTCTTCTTCCCTCATTGTTTGATGATTCTTACTGGCACTGGAATTAAATGCAGGATGGCATCTTCCTCCTCTTTCTCCAACAAATGCTGGTCAATATTGATCAACAAATCTTACCTCAGACCACTTTCCATTTTTCTGGATTATCCTGCAGTTTCTTGTAACCCCACTTGGAACCCCTGTGGTATCCTGAGTTATAGATCTGGTTATCTAATAACTTCTTATTTGCCCATCGTCAGTTCCTTGTTACATTTTTTCTCAGTTAGTAGGCAGAAGACCATTGTTCTTAACACATTATACAAGCTCTCATGGAAAGGATGACAAAAGGAAGAAATTTGCTTCTTCTTAAGAAAACTACTATGTTCATTTAGCTCATATTTATTTTAATAAACAGGAATTTAATAATTAATTTTATTTGGTCTTATTTACTTCTGATCCTTAATATCAAAGTAACTATAATTCCTTTTTTCTACATTTAACTTAATCTTCTTTCTCTTCAATTCTCAGTCTGATCCTGCATTTATCTGTAGAATGCAAATAAAACATGAGAAATTTGTGCCCTCCCCTCGTCTCTAAATTTACTGTCAGGTGTGACTCACAGCCTGAGAATCTTGAAGATCATCCATTCATGCCTTTTCTCTTCATTGGCAGTAGCTTCAGTTCAGATAGCAGGTACTGATTTACCGAAAGCCTTTCTTTCTTTTCTTTTTTACTTCTGGATGCAGAGCTCACCATTGGCAGTTCATTCTGCTTTAATCTGATATGATCTGGCTGGGTGCGGATGTGTGCGATGTCCTTTCATGCTGAAGCAGTCCAGTCCATGCTCAGAACTTAGGTGATGGAGCCTGAGGAGAGAGACTCATGCGCAAGGGATCGGAATAAAGAATATCGCTCTATTTGCACTGGTTTCTTTGTTAAAATAATTATCTGCCTTTCAAAGGGAAGCACTTTCCAAACAATTTCCCACAAACAATATCCCTAGTGGTTAAATTAACATAAGGTTATTACTCTGCTCCAAGTAAGCAATTACCCAATTTGGAGGGTTTCCTGGAACAGCCAGTTGATACTGCTCAAAGCCAAGAGTCTGCAATTTGGATGGGATGTCACTGTGTGAATAGAGCCCTCTCAAATCTGCTTCAAACACTCTCTGTTTGTGTGTAATTGTAGTCCTTTGAGCTGGCCATTGTTTCCCCTCAACATCAAACTTTACCTCGTGGGACTCTTTTCGTACTTGTGTTAATGTGTCAGAAGACTACTACTCGATTCACACTTGTAGGGCTTACTTAAAAATAAGTGTGGAACATTTAATGCATGCCCTGCCTGGAGGGGTCATCACAGGTCTCTGTTTGTAGGAAGCTAAGAATCTAGTAGGATACCACGATTACCCAAATCAATACCCAGAGACTTAAAACAGGAAAACACCCATAACATTGCTTTGAAGGCAGAAAACGTATTTCCTGTTCTAGAAATTTATTTGACGTCTTTGAGCTCCTTCCTTTCTGTAAATTGGGGAGACCATTGTCTACCTTAAGGGGTGTTATGTACGTGAGATAACATAGCAAGCATATAAATGGTAGAAGTCAGAACCTATCACATCAACAGCATTAATAAAATATTTGTTTCGCCTCTACTTCTAAACGGTTGCTTTGTATCCTTGTTTCTGGCCCGAAAAAAGCATATCAGCTTGACATTTGCAGGCCATAAATCCTCTCTCTCTTTCATAGTTACCTTCCTTATACTTGCAATTCCTTTTGACTTGCTTCCCTCACGCCCAGGCTTTTATTTCTCAGTATGACTTTCCATGCTGGTCAATAGATCCTTCCAGATCTCATTTCCTTGTGGAGCTCCCGAGTCTTAAATCCACACAGCTCTCCAGGAGTTTGCCCTCAAATCCATTTCTGAACAGCTTTTGCTCCCTGCAGAAAGTCCTTTGGTGGCTTTCTGTTTATTAACGGAGTGCTTGGGCTTTGTAGAGGAAGCTCACATATATCTATCTTGTCCCAGCATGAGGACACCAGTCTCAAACAAGAGCCTCTGCTTCAGAGCCAACTTTCCTTACAGAAGCCGTTCTTTGCCCTATTTATACTGTTGTCTCACTAGATGTCGCCACTAAAAGCAGCCCATCCTGTTAATTTTCAGGCCCTAGCAAGGACATGGTTTCAGTTCCCAGCACCCACGTGGTTCCTCACAGCTGCCTGTAACTCAGTTCCAGGGGTCTGATTCCCTTTCCTGGCATTCACAGGCACCAGACACACACGTAGCATTCGTGCATATATGCCGGAAAACACTCAAGCAAATTTTAAAAATATTAAAAAAAAAAAAAAAAGAAAACTACAGAAAGAATTTCAAGGGCTTTCTCTTTTGGCAGATCCCTGAAGACACAGGGCAACACAGGTTTCTGCAGTGACCGCAGGCTTGCCTGGCCTGAGATTTTACTTTCGTGTCTGATGAATTCCTCTTAAAGTATAAAGTATTGCAATTGAAAGCTTCTTTCAATTTGGCAAACGGATACACTTTAAGAGTCCTGTACTTTGACTAGAGAAGGCGTCACTGCGAGAAATGAAGCCGCCTCCGAATCTTCCTTGTTTAGAATTCCTAAGGCATGGCTCATTTATCCTCAAGTTTATCTCTGGCTATGGAGAGCTTTATGCCTGTCATTTATCCTAACTGGAAAACTGGTTGATGACACAGATGCTCTCTCTTTATTCACACAACATCTTTGCATCAGTCCAGGAAGAGAAATGGCATCTCATTATTTTAATGTTTGTCTTCCCGATTGACGCTAAAACAGGAAAATCGTATTTTGTACTCATTGTTAGTATTTTTCAAGAAATATTGTTTCGACGTTCCATTTTTTTCTTTTTTTAGTTTTTTGTGTTTTTTTGTTTTTTTTTTTTTTGAGAAAATTTTTCTCTGTGAAACAATTCTGGCTGTCCTGGAACTTACTTTGTAGACCAGAATGACTTTGAATGCTCAGAGATTCACCTGCCTCTGCCTCCTAAGTTCTGGGATTAAAGGCACGTGCCACCACTGCCCAGTAGAGGTTCTAATTTTTAATTAATTAATGTATACAGATGCTGTAAATCTTAGTGAAATTACAAATATATCCTTTCTCACTCAATTTATTTTGAAAATGTTTTCCTCAAACTCGGTCTTTATGTATGTGTGTATGTATGTATATTTTATTTATGTATCTATCATCTATCTGTCTGTTGATCTATCATCTACCTGCCTGTCTAATTTATCTATTTCTCTAATATTTTAATTATCTATGCACATCTATGCATATATTCATATGCGTGTTAAAATGCAGACTTCAACAATATATTTCAGAATCTTAGTGAAGTTTGGACTTAATGCCTAAACTCTGTTCCTGTGATCATTTGAGAGAAGATTTTAGAAGGCCATGTGGCATTGCATTACTGTTAATTCTATTCTATATATGTTAAGTATTTTATAGCTTTCCAAATTCAGAAACTCCTGTATTTCATAAATAAAGCCCTGCTCCATGCCAGAAAACATTTTTATATTTATGTGATATGATATGATGTGTGTGTGTTCATGTGTGTGTGTGTGCACATTGGAGAAGGAGTCAGTTGTCCTTAAACATTTATACAATATCCATCTGTCTGATTTTGGAGTTGTTTGAGAGGGTTATTGAGATGTAGTTCTTTTTTGTAGCATTTTAGATATTTTTCTGTTTTAAAGAAATAATAACCCATACATTTCCACCTGGTATAGTTCTGCAGTATGAGATTGTTGCTGTTACATATGTCACAAATTTTGGATTTGACAATGTTTTTCTTCCATTTACATCAGATATCAGAAAGTTACCTCTGACCTGAACTAGTGGTGTCAGCATTACTAATTATGCCACTGTTGTTATCAATCTCACATTTGCCTTCTTGCTACAGAAAAACCCATGACACTGGCATTTGAAGTAAACACTGTAACACCAAACTAAACTTTCTAATCAATATTAATTTAGTTTCAGTTCTATACTTTTTTTGACTATTCAGTTTTACTACGAAGCACATTCAGATTTCTGTCAACGTTCTCTGAAAGGAATTTGGGATCAGTAATTATGTATCATAACGGATATGGAAGCCTTCTTCCTTTCTTCAACAGAACTGAAAGCTGAATTTTTATATTAGCTGGGCAGTGGTGGCGCATGCCTTTAATCCCACCCCTTGGGAGGCAGAGGCAGGTGGATATTTGTAAGTTCAAAGCCAGTCTGGTCTCCAAGAGCTAGTTCCAGGATAGGTTCCAAAGATACAGAGAAACATTGTCTCGAAAAAAACAAACCAAAAAAAATTGTATTAAAAGAAATTGAGAATAAGCTGTATTTGGAGGAATTTGATGAAGTGAAAATACAGGTAATGTTGTTGGTGATGTAAACCGATTTGTCATTTCCAGAAACCAACTGGATTATCTGACTTTTATGTATGTATACACACGCTGAACTATAGGACTCCAACCAGAAACTATAATTTGAAATAAACAGCATGGCTAATATGTCTCTACAGGATGTTTCATCTTAAGATAATTTACAATAATGATGATTTTGTGCAAGGCAATTTTCAGGCTCACAGTTTTAGCTTTATCATGGAGTAGTGATTGAATAGATTCTGCCATCATTCAACATGCTTTAAAAAACAATTTCAGATCTTTGGGAGGCTCAAGGTGCAATGCTAAATACAAAGTCGTAGTAACCCATTATCTGTACAGTGAGCCATATTTACACACTGAAAGAGAAAAACATACTCTAAAGTGTAATTTTTTTGAGCATTAGTAATCTGGAGAGACTCTCACTTAAAATCTGCCCAGGGACTTAGAAGTGACAGTAGAGAGACAGCACATAGGTTTTCAATTGACCTTTACTGAAATGATTTGATTTAAAGAGAAATAAGCATCTTGTCATAGTAGGCTAATCAAATCTTCGAGCTGAAAAGCCTCTCGCAGTTCACTTGGTCCAGTCATCCACAGTTTATCTATCTCTGTGTCTGGCCAGTTTGTGTTGAAGGACTGAGTAGCTGTAACTCCTAAGAGTCATGGGCTTCGTTCACCTGTGCAGCTCAGTTCTGTTGAGCAATCCTCACATGTCCTTCCTCATCTTTGGATTTCCTTCCTAACTGCCCCAAAGGACCTTATTCTTTCCTAAATTTCTTTAAGCATATTCTTCAAAGAGCAGGGTTAATAATGCAAATATCAAGTTATTCATAAGTTGTGAACAATAGGCAAAAATCCAAATTCTGTGAACATTATATAAAAGTCAGGCAATGTTGAAGGGCTTGGTTTTCTTTAAGCTGCCACTAGTTCCCTTTTACATAAAATGTGATTAATAATGATGGTGCCTTCTTCATAGGGACTTTTATCATTTTTATTATTAGTGTGTTTGTGTGTATGTATAGGTGTGTGTCTAAGTTTGCACATGTCAGAGCACAAATGGTAATTTTTAGTAGCTGGTTCTCTTTTTTTACCTTACTTATGTTTATGAGACAGGAGTATCTCATATAGCCCAGAATGGCTTGAACTCAATACGCAGCCAAGGATGAACTTAACTTTCTATTCCTCCTGTTTCCACCTCCAGAATGATGGAATGACATGAACATGTCACCATGCCATGTTGGAGATCTAATCAAGGACCTTTTGCCTGTTAGACAACCATGCTACCAAAGGAGCTATACCTCGAGTCCCTCTGCGTTGTTGATGAGACAGGATTTGTTTTATTTTTGCTTTTCCCAGGCTTGATGGCCCACAAGTTTCTGGACAGTCCTACAGTCTCCACTTTGAATCTCCCCTTAGGAGTAACGTGATTGCAAATACACGACTGTCTTGTCCGTGTGCGTTGGGGACTAATAGGCTATGAGGCTTTTATTTCCCAAGCCATCTCGCCAACATTTAGATGTTTTAATGAGTTTGTGCATGTGAAGAATTGCCCCGAGGATAAAGATTAAATAAAACTAGGGCCTTCTGGTTTTGATTCCAGGTAGAAAATATACTTCTCTATGACAAACATAGAATTTTATATTTCGAGTGCAGATAAGAAGAATGCTGACAGATGAGGGCAGCCAACTAAGAATTCAGGGAACATGAGAAATTACATAGAAATGAGGTCTCTGGGTTTTCTTTGTGCTTCTATAACCCAGTCTGAATGCTGGAGAAGCTGACAATCTGGAAGGTCTATGGAACACACACTTAAAAATGAGCTACAACCAAAGCTTTTCTCTTGGGAAAAAGCAGCAGGAAAAGGAAAGCCTGCCTGTACAGAACATGCTAAATGACAAGTGTCTTAATCCTTCCCAACACCACAGAAAACACTGGCTCTAACACAGCTCTCACCAGGAAAAGCAGAGCACAGCAGGCATCAATTGGTCATTTTGGGAGTGGGTAGGGCAGGCTATAAGGTAACTAACTACCCAACAGGTCTGACTTCCCAGCTGATGTCTGATAAGTTTTGAGCTAGTTAGAATGTTCATTCTTGTTAAACTAAGGAGGTCAAAGGATGAAAAGTACTGCGGAAACTCGCATCTTTTCACCTTGGATGGAGAATAAGAACATGGTTGAAGCTTGACCTTTTACCCCAGCTCATCTCCCAGGGGTATCAAGAAACCCTAGTATTAATCAGAATTTAGACTTAAGATGGGAATGAAGTGTCTGCCTTTCCACCCACACTGTGTCAGCAAAACCCAGAATATTGAAAATTATATTTAAATAGGCTACAGCGAGATATAATATATACAATGACACCAGTCTAGATGTCTAAATATTTTGATTTCAAACATGACTTTCTGCTGTTCCTAAATAAGCGCCCTTGGTGTCCCTAAGTCAGTGTTCACTTGATTTTTAAAAGGGGGTAGTTAACCTGGATCTGTAACGTCAAGAGTTAATGGTATTTTAATTCACTCCTTTGTCAGCTGCTCACTGAGCCCATAGTGAATAGAAAACACACAGGAGATCATTGGGTTATGAGGATGCCATGGTCTCAGCTCTCAGGTAGTTTATAGTGTAACAAAGAAAAGATAAAGCAGATCACTGTTAATATAATGTGGCAAGTACTATCGAAAAACAGATGTAGAGCTATGGAAATCCTTACGGTTCATTGGTACTAAATGAAGTGCAGACATGGAATTATTTGATGACTGGATTTAAGGAGCTGCCTATTTTTAAATCAATTTAATTTGATTGCATAAAATCAGTTGAAGAAAAGTGAAGCTGGGTAGACAAGTCAGTTATTTATATCATCCAAAACACACGATTTTATCCCAAAACTTGAGGAATGATATTTAATTACTTTAAATATCACTTCATATACAACTATGGGTGGAATACTTTTAATTCCTTCTGTATGTGTTCCACTTGGAACATATCAAACTTTTCATATACAACAACAATACTGTTCAGTGTTTCCAAAAGGTTTACCGAGTCTACATTTTGCTCACTTGGACACTGAAGTTCCCGCCTTGTGTCTGCTGACATTGTGATAGGCTAAGCACACAATCCTTTGAATGACAAAACAGTCTCTGCTAATTTCCTGCTTTTAGCAGGAACACTCTTTAGGAGAAAGCCAAATTTTCATTTTCAAGTGAGTATTCACTTGGAGATGATTCTGGGTTAGTGATCAGAGCATGTGTCCACTTCTTTCAGCTAAGGATCCCTTCTGGTGCAGACTTTCCTTTTAGAACCACCTTTATTGTATCCCATAAGTTCGGGTATGTTTAGTGTTCATTTCTAGAAAGTATTTATTTTCCTTTTTTATATCTGTTTTGTCTCATTTTTTTGTTCAGTAGTGAGTTGTCCAGTTTTATGAGCTTGTAATTTTTCGGTTCTTTTTGTTGTTGATATCCAGCCCTAATCCATGTTCATCATATAGGATGCAGGGTGTTATTTCAATTTTTTAAGTGAGACTTTCTGTGTATCTGATATGTGGTTAATTTTGGAGAAAGTTCCATGAAGTGCAGAGAAGAAGGTATACTCTTTTGGTTTTGGGTAAAATGTTCTATAAATATCTGTTTGGTCCAGTTGGCTTATAATGTCGGTTAGGTCCAGCATTTCTCTGTTTAGTTTCTCTCAGGATGACCTGTGTCTTGGCAAGAGTGGAGTATTGAAGTCTCCCACTATCAATGTGTGAGAGTTAATATGTGATTTAAGCTGTAGTAATGTTTCTCTATGAACTGGAGTATCCTTTAGTTTGCTGCATAGATTTTCAGAATTGCAATGTTTTTTTTGGGCAGGTTTTTCCTTTGACGAGGATGTAACATCCTTTTATATATCTTCTGATTAGTTTGGGTCGAAGCCTATTTTGTTGGATATTAAAATGGCTACACTAGCTTCCTTCTTAGGCTCATTTTCTGGGCATATCATTTCCATCCTTTTATTCTGAGGCGACGTCTGTTGAAAATCCTGCTTTATTTTTTCATTTTCAGTTTTCTCCCAGTTTAAGTTTTCTTAATTGATTCTATTTCTACATACACGTCTTGAGCTGTTTTCATTTCATCCTGCTGTTTGTCTGTGTTTTCGTGGACTTCTCTAAGGAATTAATCCATTTTCTTTTTAAGAGCCTTTAACATGTTCTTAAAGGCTTCTGGGAAAACCTTGTCATGTGTTTCGTCTGTGCTGTATTTCCCATGGCCTGCAGTAGTGGGGATGTTGGGCTTTCCTGGGGGACATTCTGTCCTAGCTGTTATGCTTTTATGCAGCTTCTACGCATCTGGGTTTTTATTGGTTGAAAACTAGGTGCTAATAGCTGGTCTTGTTTATGTTGGGTTGATATTACATTTCTTTGTTACCCTTGCCTTCTCTGGATCTAAGTAGAGTGTGGCGACTGTGGATTGCCAGGTAGAGAACGATTCTGAGATTCCGGCAGGTGTGACCACTAGAGTTTTAGTTAGAATGTTTCTTTGAGTTGGGAGCTGACGCTTAAGTGGGGAGATTGGCTAGAAGGGGGTTCCTGAGGGGATCCACAGGAGGGAGGAAAGCCAGTTGTGACACCTGGATCTGTTTAGTCCCCTGGGAATGAAGGCAGAGAACAGGAAAAGGCCACAGCTAACAGTCTTCCACAGAGCTGAGCATGAGACTGGGGGATTGGGTTTAGAAGAGATGAAAACGAGTGAAGGTCTAAAGATCAACTACCTGCCTCACTGGCCACTTGGCCTCTGGAAAGGTTTGGATTGATATAGGTTACAGTCCATCATGTAGAGAGCCAAGGCAGGAACTTGAAGCTAAGAATTATAGCAAAGGCTGCAGAAGAATTCTACTTATTAGCTTGTTCCCCCTTGCTGGTTTTTGTATACAGTTCAGGTCCATGCGACCAAGGATAATACAGTCCACAGTGGGATGGAAACACTCCTGCTAATTAATAAATAAATGTCTCAAAGACATGTAAATAAGACAATCCAATGGAAAAAATGTTTCAGTGAATTCTCTCTCTTTCCAGTTGTGTCAAGCTGACATATGAAGCTAACTATGACAATATATTTCAAAGAACTAGCTTTGTAAGTGTTCGTCTATTTGTCACAGCTAGCAGAATGTCCACCAGACACCTTCCAGCTCCCTTTTCATAATCTCTATTGCCTCAGCACTCCACTTACATAGGATTCATTTTACCTCTATAAATATATTCCGCAGGTACTGTGGACTCCCCTTTCATCTTGAGCAATAATATCCACAGAACTGTCAGTTGAAAGTGCCAAGTGTGTTTTTTTTGTTATACATGAATATAAATCCATATTTATTAAAGTACAAATGTTCTCTGGGTGTCATTTTAAATATGTGTTTTACCATCATCCTTTTCCGGCATGAAGGGCTGTAGGAAGCATTGTCCCAAGGACATCTACAGCAGCTAGGTACAGAGCAAAGTGGTTAGACAAAAAAAATACCTTGTGAAAAGAGTCACTCATTTTTCTTTCCAATGTGTTTCAGGTTTGTGGAAGGGATGCTCAATATTTGTTACAATGCTATTGATCGGCACATTGAAAATGGCCAAGGGGATAAGATTGCAATCATCTATGACAGCCCTGTCACAAACACTAAAGCAACTATCACCTATAAGGAAGTCTTGGAGCAGGTAATGTCACAAACTTTCTCGCCATGTTGGTTAGTATATAGACGTTATATAGCTACAATATGTTCTCATTATATAGCCATTTTAAATATTTTGACATGCTCTAATGATTCTTTATAATCTTAGAAGTAAACACAGATTTACATGTGAGCAAATTTTGATTATTTTAATCCTTTAATTCATATTTTGTAGTACTGAAAGGGACTCATTGTACTTGGGAAGGCAAGCAAATGTTCAGAATACTTTTAAATGCTCTTCTGTCTGTTGCTGTCTATTGTTATTGTCACCACGAAAACTAAAGAGGCCACTTCTCATTTTTATTTGATGGATGGTCTGCTATACACGCTCTTTCTCACCTAGCTCTGTTTATTTTAGATCATCGTCTAAATTTTCTTCTTTCTCATTTTCCTTAAAACTTCAAGTTAGTTTTAATCTTAATTTCTCTAACTGCTAAGGATGTTGAACACTTTTAAGTTTATTTCTTAGCCATTTTTATGTTTTTCCTTTGAGAACTCTCTGTTGAGTTTGGTGGCCTATATATATATTTTTTTTTACAATTTTCTTTTCTTTCTTTTTATTGGGGGTGGGGTTCAATACATAGCTTCTCTCTGTGTAGCCCTGCTTGTCCTGGAACTTGTTCTGTAGATCAGGCTGGCTTTAAATTCAGAGATCCTCCTGCCTCTGCCTCCTGAGTGCTGAGATTAAAGGCTGTGTCACCTCCACCAGCCTGGAACATATAAAGATCTGAAAGCTCAGGAAATATACATTCTGGTTTAAAGATGGGTGAACGACTCAGACGTGTTTTCCAAGAGGGTATTCAGAAAAAGGAGTGTAGTTTTGTGCTGCACAAAATGAACTTGGACGACCATCAAAGGCCTTAGGACTAGTTCAAGAAGCCTGCCTGGCTTGGAAGATCCATGAGTCTTGCTGCCCGTCAGTCCAGCTGAATCAGCAAGGTCCAGGTCCAGTGAGATATCCTATCTCCAAAAACAAAGTGGGGCGTGACTTGATGAAGACACTGAACATCAGCTGCAGACCTCTGTGTGCACACATCCACATGTGCAATCACACACACAAACACACTCCTGTGCATATGCACACACACACACTCCTGTGCATATGCACGCACACACACAAACACACTCCTGTGCATATGCATGCACACACACACATGCACACAAACTGTGCCAAATATCTGCATACCATATTATTCTATTCATACAGAAAAATATTACAATTAGGAATAAAGGCAGGGTGGAGAATTTGATGGTAGGAGCAGCGTTCTTTAGGGGTGACACGACAGCTCTGGATTCTGATTACGACAGGGGGAAATGGATAATTTGATGTAATGTTCTATGAATGTTGACACATGTATAGGTTGATGTAATCCCTGTCGTAATCAGAATCCAGAGCTGTCGTGTCACCCCTAAAGAATGGTGGCCTAGCCGGGCGGTGGTGGCGCACGCCTTTAATCCCAGCACTCTGGGATTACTTTAATCCCAGCACTCTGGGAGGCAGAGGCAGGCGGATCTCTGTGAGTTCGAGACCAGCCTGGTCTACAGAGCTAGTTCCAGGACAGGCTCCAAGGCCACAGAGAAACCCTGTCTCGAAAAACAAAAAACAAAAAACAAAAAAAAAAAATGGTGGCCTATATTTAATTGGCTCATTTGTTTTCTTGACTCCTTGTTTTTGAGTTCTTTGTATATTATGAATATTAATCTCCTATCAGATGTATAAACTGACAAAGATGCTCAACGTGGGTTTCTTCTTTAATTGGATGATTTGGAGAGGCTGAGAGAAGAATGGGAAGGGAAGAAGTGATGTAATTATATTTTAATTGAAATATATTTATAAAATCTTGTTATTTGGTGAGGAAAACCCTGATTCCCATGGCATACAAGACTCTTTGAAATCAAGCCACAGCATCATGTCCAACTTTTATTTTCCAATATTCTTAGCCATTTGTACAATGTTTTCTTTTTTTTTCACCTTACTCTTTCTTCTTGTATGTGGTGTATAGATGTGTATGCACATGGGTTTGTAGGTATATACGCATGTGTGAAACCCTGAGGTTTCTTTTGGTGTTTTCCTCTGTTCTTCACCTTATTTTTTGAGAGGGGAATCTCAGGATGATCCTGAAGATCACCGTTTTGGCTAGAATTGATAGTCACTGAGCTTCTGGGATCTGCTTATCTCCTTTCTTCTGGTGGTATGTCCTAGACATGACATATGCCAACATACCTGACTTTTAAGTAGTTGCTGGGGACATGAACTCAGATCATCATTCTTGTGTTGCTAATATTTTATTTGCTGAGCTGTCAACATTTGTGCTTTTGAAGCTCTTTGCAAATCTTCATTCTTTTGTCTCACTTTCTCTTTTTATGTGTGGTTCTTAGGTGGACCATAATGTTGACAAATGGATGGTAATACATTTTTATGTTATCATCAAAGTAGACATAAAGTCCCAGAAATAATTACAAAGATATTTGAGTGGTGCTAAACTTGCCTAAAGTGAGATGGTCTTTAGGGGTTCCTGCTTCATGAAAGAGTCTGCCAGACATCCCGCAGGACACAGAAGAAAGTGACTAGCAAACTGCCAATGTAGGCAGAACTGTATTTGAAATTTCCTGTTTCATGGAAATGTCTGCCAGATACTATGCGTCTGTAGGCTGAAGATGGATGCCACAATGGTACAGAACTTTGGGTGGCAGTCCACGCATGGAGATGTCTCTGTCAATTCTAGAGTTTTGGAAGTTTCTTACAATGTACTATATCCTTCTGGAGTCTTTGATGGAGTTGAAGAATAGATAGTTAAAATTATAGTTTTCCTTAGTTATAATAAAAGATAAAATAGATATTAATATTATAACTGTAATTATTGCTTGATACCTGTTTTTTTGTATGTAATTTTTCTGTGTTAAAGTTAAAACCTTCCTTTTTATTTAAACGGAAAAGGGGAAATTGTGTGGGAAGTCCTTCTGTATATGTGTTGCTTTTATTGGTTAATAAATAAAGAAGCTTCTTTCAGCTAATAGCTTAACAGAATATAGCCAGGCTGGAAAAGATATATACAGAGAGTAGGCGGAGTCAGGGAGACTCCGTGGAGCTGCCAGAGGGAAAAGACGTGAGCTGCCAGCTAAAACCTTGCCGGTAGACCACAAGCCTTGTGGTAAAATATAAAATAAGGGAAATGGGTTAGTGCTAGATGTCAGACCTAGCTAGAAATATGCTTAAGCTATTGGCCAAACAGTATTGTAAATATCATAGTTTCTGTGTGATTATTTCGGGTCTAAGTGGCTGGGAATGGATGAGCAGCTGCTCCCAACATTTGAGTAATTTAGGTCAGGGGAAAAATTACTCTAGCTTTGTAGGCATTTCACTCTATATGATCATTTAAGGGGAAATAGAACTGTAGGACATAATTTTTATGTCACTATTGACATTTTGCATCAGAAAATTCTTCAATGGCGGGGACTTCATCATCACAGTGGAATATATTTAGGGACGTCCTGACCTCTACTTGCAAGTAGCAATCATACCTGGGCTGTGATGAATAAATATGGGCCCAAACATTGCTAATAATCCTGTGTCAGCAAAATTTCCCTAGTTTGTGCAGCGCTGGATGAGCCCTCCAATTGGCCAAACTTAGGTCTCATTAATGGACTATCAGGAAACAGGGACAAAACATTTCATCCTCTTGGTTTTATAATTATCAATTGGGAGCCTGCTTCATAATAGTACAATGGTTCTCAACCTTCCTGATTCTACAACCCTTTAATATAGTTCCTCATGATGTGGTGACCCCAAACCATAGAACTGTTTTGTTGCTACTTCATAACTATGATTTTGCTGCGATTATAAATTGTGATGTAAATATCTGATATCCAGGATATTTGATATGCAGCCCGTGTGAGGGGTTGTGACTCACAGGTTGAGAACTACTACTCTAGAACTTAAAGGAATTTCAGTCTAGCTAAAAAGGCATTACAGCCCAAGACATGGCCAAAAATAAAACCAAAAAGGAGTGCTGTGCTATATGGTTTGGTGTATTGGTTGTTGTTCTGAAAGTAGAAAAATCTGTATTTGTGAAATGAAATTCCATGCAGGGTTGACACTGGAGTCAATGTGTGCATAATTTATGAGTCACAGTGCTAATGTAAGAGGAAATAAAACTGTCTGAAGTACTGCACCTTTTATTATAGGTTTTCATTTTCACATTTTGGAAGAGGCTTTATCTGTGGCTGAAAAAGTACTCCTGAGATTCTGGCACACTGCCACATGCTCAAATTTGCAAATTCGAAAGCTTATGCTAATTGCACATTTTAATTGATGCTAGATTGTGCAGAATACAATGTGTACTCATGCATTGTTAAAGTATTATCTCTGTTAGCATATTCAATTTGATGAGCATATAAACATTAGAGTCAAAGAAATATCTTTAAGGAAATCTTAAGCAATAAGCGTGGTGTCCGTTTCTGCTGCTTTCTCTTTAAATTACGTAAACTGTTTAAGATCGTCACGTGCACATGTTTTTCTCAGAATCTTTCTGCTAACTCATCTCATTTCCACACAGCGAGTCTGGACTCTGAGACTCTTTTGAGTTCTGTGCTAGTTCACGGGTTTCAGTTCAGCCTGACATGAAAGTACTTAAGAGGGCCTTTCCTCTCGGCAGCTGTCGGCCTCTGATTCTCTGGGCTTTCTTCTCCAAAGTATTAAAGGAAGAATTGTTCCACCGAGACAGAGAGGCATTGTTCTCTTGCTTTGATTACCTGCTCCCAGCTCCCTGCAGTCTCTATTTTACTGAGAAAGACAGAGAAAGGTTTAATGAGCAATGCCATTGAGAACAAACAGAAAGAACAATCATACCAGGGCTCATTTCATCTACTTTGATTCATTTTCACTTGGCATTTTGAATAGGTAAAACTTGATTCAAGTGTCCTAATGTTTTTTATTTAATTAATAAACTGCAAATTTTAGGCTAACACTCCTCGGTGATAAGAAAGATTGATAGTTTTAAAGGTGGGGTCAGAGCCTTTCCGAACGGCTGTTATCTGAACGTCTGATTAATTTCAACAGCCCTTTGCTAAAGTATTTGTCCAGGGGTGAGAGCCCTGTTTCAGGTCAGGCCTCCATTCAGCAAATGTTTACCTTCGTATTGTCAAATTTTGTTTGGAATAAAGGATAACGTAACTGGACAAATGTCTTACTGCCCAGTGCTGGGAAAACATACAAGTTAAAATTCAGCGGTTATACGAGTCGGAGTAGGCCTAGGTTCTGTTCTCTGTGGAGAAGCATTGGTGTTTGATTTCTAATTTATTATTTTTTATCTTTATCAAGCATATGGGTGGTGCACATATATGCCTTCTGAAGCTATAAGAGGGCATATCCGGTCCTCTTGAACTGGAATTGGCAGGCCATTGTGAGCTGCCATTCTTGTAGTAGGAGTTGATCTTGAGGTATCTAGAAGCATGGCCAGGGCTCTTAACCACTGAGCCATCTCTCCAGGCAGACACTGTGATAACTAATTCATAAAGACAAAAGGTTGATTTGGGGCTACCATTTAAGATTGCGTGGGCCCATTTCTTTGGGCCTGTGTGGCAATGACAGTGGTGGAGACTGTGGTGTGGTGAATCAAAGTGCTCACCTCATGGCTGGGAAGCAGAAAAAAGGGGAAAAGCCAAAGGACAGTCACCTCTTCTGTAGACACAAACCTTAGTGACCCAAGGAAGCCCCGCCTCCTATGAGTTCAGTTGCTTCTATCAGCACTGTTCCAGAGGCTCAGTCTTGATGCGGATATCTTTGACAGACACTTTTCAAAACCACAGTATTACCTAATGTGGTCAGGAGTAAATAAGGTCTAGTAAAAGTTTCTAGTTAGTTCAGGTGCTTCTTTTATACTTGAAATGAGTTTTACCCTCTCCGGTGTCTTAAGTCTCACGTTATGTCTGTTCTATTTTATCATCTTTAAGATCTTCCCTGACTATATTAACTGCACGTGTTCTTGTCCACACTGCTTAATAGCCACTTTTGCTTTCATAGTTACTACTCAATATTGCTCCTTGGGTTTTATTTATATGCCTTTAAATGATGCTGCTACTTGCAATATGTAAGGTTTGTAAGGAGAGACATGTTTGCTTTATCTGTAGAATGTTGGCAGAGACATAGGGAATATTTATTGAACTATGAATGAATGAATGAATGAATGTACTACCATTTGAAATTTTAATGTCTACTATACTTATTTGGATGAAATTCTTTACTGTACATTACTGGCAGAATTTGGATTTCCTAACTTCTTTTTGTTCTGCTTGATTCTCCAAGATGTATAGATTCTTTTTTGTTTCTTCAAAATAAGCATCTGAAAAATTTTCATGCCACCAAATATGCATATGGTTATTGTACACTTTTCATTTTAGCTATTTTCAAGTTAACAGACTATCATATTAAGCCTCAGTGAAATCAAATGCATGTGTGTTTATGTGAGCACACATATATTATGCAGAATGTACCAATTTAACGTTGAATTCATCACTGTGTGTGGATTTTACTTTTTGCTATGCTAGCAATTATGAATTTTTATGTGTATTCACTGGGTAAAAGGGTGACCTTCCGTGAAGGGCACCTGAGAATTTTTTCATGAACACAGGTATATGAGGGAAATTGATAAAAACAGAGTGTGTGTTAAATTTTCCAGATCTAATCTACCTCAAAGTGCCTATTATCTTTATTAAAGGTAATTTTTGCAATAATTATAGCAGTAGTTGTAATTATGAAGGCTTAATAATTTAGCAGAAAAAATTACTCTGTAATCATGGGCTGTGTTTCATGAAAAGTCCACTCAAATTTGTGCTCTTTAGAACACTCTCTTCAAAGTATGAAATCCATCTTCTCAGAAATAGGTCAGGGGAAAGCAGTCTGATGCTCCCTCATCATTGACACCAATATTATTCTTAAGCAGATACCCTAAAGTAAAGGCACCGTATCATACATTCACATCTCTCCCTGCTATTGATGGTCCTGTTTAGGAGGCAGTGTTTCATCTATTTTCTATCTCAAGGTACCCATGTAAATACTAAAAGTCAAATCAATACTAAAATGACACAAAAAGTATATGTCTAAAAGAGAAATGATGGTTTCCATCCTTGATAGGTAGATAAGTAAAGCTAATATATGTAAAAATTGCAGTTTCTCATGTATTTCCCCCATTGTGCAAAGCATTAAGTTTTATATAAAGACAATATATATATATATATATATATATATATATATAGAGAGAGAGAGAGAGAGAGAGAGAGAGAGAGAGAGAGAGATAGATATAGATAGATAGATATAGATATAGATAGATAGATAGATAGATAGATAGATAGATAGATAGATTCAAGTGAAAAATAAGATGACATTCATATACACCGTTATATTTTTTACAAATAATATTTGTATATAACTAGATCAGGAAGCACAGTATTCCAAAACTACCAAAAGACCTCATTATTTCTTCTTCAGTTATTTTTCACTCAGTTCCTTCATTCATGAGATAAGCACATGCTTAAACTTTATACAAATCGAATCATGTAATATTTTACATATAGAATTTTTCTTTCCCAAATTTCATTTCATCTCATCCCCAGAGGTCGTGGTTTGTTTATTTGAGAAGTTCGTGTTTAAGAGCATTGCCAATTTTGGTGATGATATGTATTTGTTTGGATTGGGATACATTTAGGAATGAGGTGTTTGGTTCACTTTTGTCTCAAGCAAAGGGTGATTAGTTGTTTTACAGTGGTTGTAGCTATTCCACTGCCTCCATGCTGTATGAGAATATAATTTTCCAACACTGTTGACAGTTGCATGCCTATGTGATTTTTGTCCTTTTGGTGAAGGTGTGTGCGTGTGTGGCAATTGCACATTGTGGTCTTAGGTTATTTTTTTCCAATAGTTGATGAAGCTGAGCCTGCTCGTCCAAGATGACCCACCCTTGAATCCTCCTTTCAAGAATCTTCCCTCACAGTTTTAACCCACTCACGTTTGTACAGGATTGTTGGACTGCCAAGTTTTCAGATCAGGGGAGCAAATATTTTCACAATTAAGGGAAAGATTCATTAATTTTTTAAGCTCTTAGAACAAGAGATGAAGATATTTAAAACAAGTTTTATAATTTACATGATTTTCTGAATCTGAAGCTAAGGATCTATTTTTCTCTATTTTTAAAGTAAGTAATGAAAAAAACCACACAATGATAGTTCTTTGAATTTGAAAAAAAGGTGAAATAATTTTGACATGAATACTTTCCAACAGACTATCTTAAGAGAGGAAGCAAGGGTTCCAGTGTTTAAGGTAGAGAAAAACAAAAATATAGAACCCACAATGGTAATTCTGTGTTGATCCTTTCATTAATATTAAAGGGCAGCAGATAATTGATTTTGAATGATCAAATCCAAAAATTTTTCATATCCTTTTTGTCTTTGTGACTTTATGATGTAGTGTTTTACACACGCACACGCACACACACACAAAATTACTTTTAGCAGAAGCACTTGTATTTAAATTAAGACAAGTTATAACAAGCTAAATACTAACTTGAATTTCTCCAAAACGCTATAAAACTAAGAAAAATTGTTAGATTTGGAAATTATTCAAAAATAAAGGAAACAATTATGAGTCCAATTTTAGTAGACAACGCAGGAAACAACTAATAAAAGGAAGAAACAACGGTTTAATATTTGCCAGTATTCCATTTTCAATATTTAGAATCACTTTTCAAAATGAAAGCTGCCTGTTATTTTTACATCAATCTAAAATAATAGCAATACAACAGACCTCTTTGATTTTCTCAGCTTGGTTTTTGAAGATGACATTATCTGTGAAATCAAGATTATTGTTTGGAGTAAAAACATCTTCTTTGCACTTACTGCTGCCTCAGATGCTATTTTATCAGTGCGAGGCCTAAAGCACCTTCCTCATAATTTTCTCCAAAGAATATTCCATAATTATAATTCCATAATATTCCATAATATTCTCCGATTTTTACTCCACTTGTTAATGTCCCAGTGTGATCTCTTGAATGGAGAAAAGAATCCTGTAGGTAAGAGCAGTATTTTATTCATCTTTTAACCTACACAGTAGCTAGAAGAGCTCTCCCACAAGGAAGGATCATATCACACACCGAGAGAGTTCAGGAATAGAGCGTTAAATAACGTTCATTAAAAAGTAAAGACAAATCTAGTCTGCGACTAAGAGAATTAATTATTTCTAAAAATATCGTTGTCCTCCCACCTTTTAATTTCCACATGAGGGTTTTTATTTTTAATGGGGTGAACACAGTACCTGTTCCCTAACTTTGAAGATCTATTATATCCTGCCCTATTTAAAGCTCTGCTTATAACATTTCCTTCATGATGGCATCTTCAAAACCTGGAAAACTAGTACATAAGTCTCTATTCTTACATTTTCTTTGTGAATTTATCCTATTCATTAGTAGACCTTACTACATGACCTAGCTACAGGATGGCTCACCTCTGAGCTACAGGACTCAATTCAAGAAAATCAGGGGGATCTTTCCTTTGGATTTATTACTTTGGACTAAAATGGTGAACTAAATGTATTTATGCAAAGCACACATGAGGTATCCCGTATAGTGGCAGTTTGGATACATTATGAGTTCCAATAGTGAATGATGCTGCCTTTGTACACAAGGTAAACACATTATGGATGGGAAAATACATTATGAAGTAAAAAGATAAGTCACTGTAACAAAATAAAAGAAAAACAAAGGCTAGCAGGGACTTGGGCTGCTCCTTTAGAGAGTTATTTCCAAAGTAGAGGCTTGTCAGCGACCAGATAAACACTGAGCCAAGTCATGAATAAAATGTAGTGAATAACATTTGAATATTTACATGAAAATTTTGTTGTGCAGAGACCCTGAAACTAAAGTAGACCTGGCCTATTGGGAGATCTAGAGGAGAGTAGTACAAGGTCATGATTGGAAGGCAGACAATGTAGAAATGTACAGACCAGGATTAAGGCTGTGTTTATTCCCAGGAGAATGAAAAATTTCAGATTGCTTAAAGGACTCATTTCATCTTCTCTGTTGAAGTATGCAAGAAAAATGGGATAAGAGGAGATTACAGTGGTTCAGAAGCATACCTTACATAACCCCAGAACAGTCGCATTAATAGACATAATGGCGAAATAGTGTGGAGAAGGTCTACAACATGACTTTCGGGTCTGATAATGCAGACACAGCCTGTGTCGTGGCTTTCTGGTGACTATTCCACACTTATATGTCAGCTTGGATTTCTGACAATATCTGCAACATTTGCAAATATCTCTGATTTATCAGTGACTTGTATGTGCCCCCTTTGCTCCCATATGTGAGTTCTTATTTTTCCACTCTAAAGGGTTGATTGTTTTTAGGTAATTTTTCATGTAGAACCATTGGAATAATGACTTATTAATCATTTGTTCTTTTTCTGTCATATGTATCTATATCTATGATAGATTCATCATCATAGACATATAATATGCCTAGTTACAATAATTTAAAATTTTTCTAAGCATTTATGCAATCCTTTGGCAAAAAAAAAAAAAAGAATCTCTTGAATGTTGCTGTATGAAGGCCAAGCTGTCAAAATTTTAGTACTCAGTTTTCCATTGTATTTGATCCTGAACCCACATTCCTGCTTACCCTGCCAGGAGACAATCTTGCTGCCAGGCTCTCCCTACCATGCTCTCAAACAGTGAGGCAGAAGCAATCTTTTCTCCCTCATAAAAATGAAACACTCTAATAGAGTGGTTGAGTTTCTTTTGATTTAACCCACCACCGTTACAATAAATCCTATTGTACCTTCATCCTGTTCTTCATGACTGCCATTTGCATCATTGAAGCTGGAGTGAAAGAACATAGGTCCCAGCTCTAAAAAAAAAAAAAAAAAAGTGAGAAAAGATATAAACTGTTGGGAGCAGTGAGACCCCAGATCCTGAATTTCTTGTAATCCCCTGATCTGAGTGCCTACAGCTGCTCTGAGCACGAGACCTTCAGGAGTTCCTGTTGGCAGGAGAGTGGTTTCTGGTGGGTTTGGCCGGGGCGTGGCTATCTCTATATAATCTGCCCCTGAACACAATAAAGGGGGCATTCTTGAGGAATTCAAGGATGACCCGTGTCGCTGTCTCTCTGTCTATGTGTGTGTCTGTGTATTTTAACCTCCAGCCCCCTTGCCCAAAGCTCGCGAACTGGGTGCCAGCGCACAGAGCACAGACATGGGGCGCGGTGCACGGCAATAAACAGACATAGACATATTACAGATGGCCTTCCTAGATCTACCATTTGACCATTATCTATAAAGAAAGATGGGAAATAGACTATAGTCAGGTGGTTTGGATAAGCAATTATATGTATCAACTTCAGGGAATAATTCATTAATAAACTAAATATCTCACATTTAAATAATTATATTCTATTAACATCAATAAATAATGAGTCTAAAATGAGGGGGTTCTGAATGTAGCATATTATTTGATGGCTGGTTACAAATAAGCAATACATTCTTTGGTGCAATAGTACTCTGAGTTATAGTGCAAATAGATTTTATATCATAAATTATAGTAGACAAAGAGATTATAAAAATGGTTGCATTCTAATTCCTTAACCAAATTATTTCATTGCTTTTCTGGTGAGAATTACACAGAAACAGTTGAATATATTGTGATACTCCTTAACAAAGCCATATATAGTAAAGCATGAATACATTATTATCATGAAGAAAGAGCCAACTGAGGTGTAGCAGCCTCACCACAATGATACATATACTATTTGAATCAAGAAAGGTAGATAGAAATATGTGCTTCATCCCTAAAAGTCTCCTCTGCAAGATCGTGTTCAGAGGTTGTGAAGATCCGGCCAAGACATGCCTTTGTCATGTTTAACAATGATTTGCTACATACACTTGGGCTAAAACTGCCCTTGCTGGCCATGGATCTAGGTCTACGAGTACAAGAAGTTTAATGGAGGAGGAAGATGTGTGGTTGCTAGAGAATAAAGGAAGAAGATAGGCTGATGTTCATGTTAAAAATGAGCAAAAAAAAAAATAAGAAAAATACTTTTATAAGCAGAATTAGAGAGAGTTAGGGATAATTATTCTTTTTTCTGTTGAATAGCACATGTATCTACTCCACACTCAGCAACAGTACAGCTGAACACCTCAATAACTCAGCATCTGACCTTTAATAATTAACATGGGAAATTAGAGAATCATTTCGCCTGACATAAATGTCATAAGAAGTACAGGATAAAGCTCATTATCATATATTCAGCAACACTGAATGGCTAAAGTAAAGAAAATAATGGTGCCTTTTGAGTATATGAAACAAAGAATTTTTCATGAGCCTTTTTTAATTAGATAAAATAATAACACAGTGGAGATGATGTTATTAAAATTATTTAAATTAATCACACTAAAATTATGTATCACTTTTTATGTTCATATTTATGTACTTTGTAGAGATGTAGCATAAAGTCAAATAAATTTGACTAAAGTAATGTAAAGTCACAGTAAATTGAATTATTGTCAAGATTATAGATCAGGGGAAATTGATGGCTTATTTTTCATGTCATACATGATATTACAAAACTATATAATCGTATGTGTTTTATATGGGAAATTTAGTATATAAAATATTTATGGTAAGTTCTTTCTGTATCTACTTTATTAGTTGCTATTTTGTGTTTTATACCTGTACTTTTGTCTTTTAATTCTACACAGAGTCTTTGCTTGGGTGATGAAATGTTATTGAAATCATTCGATTACTAAAGTGGTACCCTTCACAATTTCATTCCTTATTCCTTATTTTTTTCTGATAGTTTTCTATGAATACTTCACATGTGTTGATTGACTTTTTGGACTTACCAAGCAACAAAATCCTGAAGGTTAATGGGAGCTAAGTCTAGTACTGCAAAATGTGGTTTATGTGCACAAAGAAATTGCCTTGCTGTGGAAGTGCTGGTGTTTGTTTAAATAAATAGTCAGTGCAGCATTGATCTAAACGAGAATAGTTTCTGATAATGTCATTTGTTTGTTTTATGCCAACCATTTTTTAAAAAAACAAGAAAAAATAAGAGAATGAATCTTCTAATTGGCCACCTTATCAATCTTTTTCCTTCAAAATTGTGAGACACACGAATTTTTTTTAACAAAATTTGTACATTCTTTTCTATCAGGTTCAGTGTGGTTGGATTTATATTGAGGTCTTTTATCCATTTTGACTTGAGTTTTGTGCATGGTGATAGATATGGATCTATTTTTATTCTTCTACATGTTGATATCCAGTTATGCCAGCACCAATTGTTGAAGATGCTTTCTTTTTTTCACTGTATAATTTTAGCTTCTTTGTCAAAAATCAAGTGTTAATATGTATGTGGATTAATATCCTGGTCTTTGATTCAATTCTATTGGTCAACATCTCTGTTTTTTTTTTTGACAGTTCCAAGCTGTTTTCCTTACTGTAGCTCTGTAATAGAGCTTGATGTCAGGGATGGTGATGCCTCCAGAAGTTTCTTTATTGTACATTGTAATGGCTAGCCTGGGTTTTTGTTTTTCCATATAAAGTTGATTATTGTTCTTTCCAGGTCTGTGAAGAATTGTGTTGGGATTTTGATGGGGGTTTCATTGAATCTATAGATTGCTTTTGGAAGGATTGCCATTTTTATTACGTTGATCCTACCTATCTAAGAGCATGGGATATCTTTCCACTTTCTGGTATCTTCTTCATTTTCTTTCTTTAAAGACTTAAAGTTCTTGTCGAACAGGTCTTTCACTTCTTTGGTTAGTGCTATTCCAAGATATTTTATGTTACTTGTGGCTATGGTGAAAGGCGATGTTTCTCTGATTTCTTTCTCTGCTTCCTTATCATTTCTAGGAGGGCTACAGAGTGTACCCCATATTACAGAAGGTATTTATTAGCTGTAGGAGTTCCCTGGTAGAGTTTTTGGGGTCACTTATATGGTGGGAATTAACCTTCAATGCATGGGCATGAAGAGCACTTTCTAAATAGAATTCCAGTAGCACAGACACTGAGAACAACAAGAAATAAATGGGACCTTCTGAAACTGAGAATAAACAAAAAGGCAGCCTACTGAATGGGAAAAGATCTTCACCAACCCTACATTAGACAAAGGACTGATATCCAAAATATATAAAGAACTCAAGAAATTAGACATGAAAATTATAAATAATCCAATTAAAAAATGGGGTACATAACTAAACAGAGAATTCTCAACAGAAGAATGTCAAATGGCCGAAAGACACTTAAATGTTTAACATCCTTAGAAATCAGGGAAATGCAAATCAAAATAACTCTGAGATACCATCTTACACTAGTCAGAATGGCTAAGAGCAAAACCACCAATGATAGCTTATGCTGGAAAGAATATTGAGTAAGGGAAACACTCATCCATTGCTGGTAGGAATTCAAACTTGTACAACCACTTTGCAAATCAGTATGGTGGTTTCTCAAAAAATTGGGAATCAACCTATCCCAGGATCCAGTAATACCACTCTTGGGCATATATGCCCAAAACATGCTCAATCATACTACAAACACATTTGTTCAATTATGTTCATAGCAGCATTATTTGTAATAGCCAGAACCTGGAAACAACCTGCATGTCCCTCAACTGAAGAGTGGATAAAGAAAATTTGGCACATGTACACATTAGAGTATTACTCAGCAGTAAAAAACAACATCCTGGATTTTGCATGCAAATGGGTGGAACTAGAAAACACTATTCTTAGTGAGGTAACCCAGACCAAAAAAGATGAATATGGTATGTACTCACTCATAAGTGGATAATAGCTATAAACAAAGGATGTTGAGCCTATAATTAATGATCCTAGAGAAGCTAAGTAATAAGGTGAACCCTAAGAAAAACATATATAGATCCACCTGACTCTAGAGAAATTCCCAGGAATCCACAAGGATGACCCCAGCTAAGACCCTAAGAATTAGAGGAGACAGGTCCCAAACTTGCCATGCCCTGAGGTCATACTGATGAATACCTTAAATACCACCATAGAACTTTCATCCATCAGCCGATGGAAATAGAGGCAGAGACTCACATCAGAGCACTGAACTGAGCTGCCAAAGTCCAGTAGAAGAATGGAAAGAATGAAAATATGAGCAAAGAGGTCAAGATCCTTATGGATTCACCCACTGAAAAACAGTCTGCCTGAGCTAATGGGAGCTCACTAACACCAGCCAGACTGTGAAGGAACAAGAACAGGACCAAAGTAGTCCCTCTGAAGGTGGTTGACAGTTGCATGGCTGGGGGCAGACAGAGGAGCCACTGGAACTGGCACCAGGATTTATCCCTACTGCTTGTACTGGATTTTTGGAACGTATTCTCTTTGGATGTACACCTTCGTCAGCCTAGATATAATAGGGACCTTCCTTGGCCCTTCCCCAAAGCAATGTGCCTCACCTTCTCTGATGAGTGTATAGAGGTGGGGTGGGGGCACACGTGGATGGAATAGGAGGAGGGAAGTTAGTAGGAACTTGGATTGGTATGTATAATGAGAAGAGATAGGTTTTTTCTCTTCTTTTTTTTTTAAGAAGTTGTCCATGACAAAAAAAAAAAGTACTTTCTTTTGGCATTGCCTGGCTTGTTTAAATATATAGTTAAATCTCTGTCTCTTTTTTCTCTTCATACACACACACACACAAATCAATCTGATAAATATGATAAAAATAAAACCTATAAACCATTGAACTACTTGCTATATTAATATAATAATTTACCATCGTGAATAATGTCTTCCTACAACTAAACGACTGAAAAAAAAATGCAGTGAGCTTTGATTTGGTGACATGCTCTCTTTAAAGTTTCACTTCCTGAATCACATATTGGAGACTTAAAATCAATAAAACTTTAGATGATGCAATGTTTCATGAAATCATCATTGTCCGAATTTACATGATACAATAAAAGTAGCACACAGTTAATTTAAATAATTGCCCAGCTAATACAACTCCCTATTCATTTTTTTAAAAAGCTTCAATGTGAATGAAAAATGAAAAAAAATTATTAATATTCTTCTAGAAAACTGAACCTACATTGCTATAGATCCCAGTTAGAGAAACTCTCAATTGAACATTTCATTAGCTCAAGAGAAGAGGGATTTGGCTTCAACTGACAGCATAGGGTGCTGCTTTTATTGGTCTGCATTAGTTAATGAATGCAGGGTATGCAGAGATAGAACGTGTTAAGATAATAACTTACAGAGGGTATGAAGATGACTCAGAAGATAATGTGGTGTTTGTATTAGAATGAGGACTTGGGGTGACAGCCTGGGCTTTATAACCCTAGAATTAGGGAGTAGAGGAAGAAACAAGAAACTTAGGGATTGCTGGCCAGCCAGCCTAATAAAATAGGCAAAATATTTAGCAAGCTACTCATTCAGTGAGACACTTTGTCTCAAAAAAGTAAGGTGGAGAGTGATAGGGGAGCCATATGTCCTTGACGCTCATACACATGACCATTACATGTGCGCATGCCTGTGCAGAACACACAAGAATAAAGTAGATAAGAACTCCTTACCATGTTGGTCATATACTTTAACCCTCCACAACCACAAGGCCCTGATTAAATGTTTTATTTTATAAGTTGCCTTGGAGTGACTATATATCACGAGAACCACTTAAAAAGTTATTTTAAGAGTATTGTGTCTAAGAATGCAAATTGTTTGAAAATATGATATGTTTTATTACTTAAGAACCACAGGGTTTTAAAACCAGCACATTAAAAGTTTTGAACCCCAGTTTTAAATTTTCTTCATGCATTATCTAATTTCAATCTGTCTGCTCCAAAAACAAATTCTGGGATTTTGCTATGCCTCAGGCTACAGAGTATATTCATATGCTCAAGCCACACCCAGTGTCTCAGTTCACTTCTTGTTGTCTTTGTCTCAGATGTAGTATTTTCAGTTCCTCCAGCACCGTGTCTGCCCACATGCTGCTCTGTCCCGCCATGATGATAACGGACTGGACCATTATAAGCCACCCCATTAAATGTTTGCCTCTATTAGTGTTGCAGTGGTCATGTTGTTTCTTCACAGCAATAGAATACTAAGACACACTGCCTGGCAAAACTATAGACTTGGATCAGGCCTATTATTTTACATCTTCAACCAATGTGTTTAATACTTGGAGGAAAAATAAAAAAGTTTCAGAAGTCATTTCTCTATACATTTAGGCTCCAAAGGCTCCAGGACCTTGTTTCTGTCTTTTAATATTTTTTTAAACCCCCTCTAATAAATTTTACTTCTTCCTTCAAAAATCATTTTAAACTTCTGACCTTCTAACTCAGGTCCTCAAGCATAATAGGGAAAACAACTTCTAACCTGGGAGCTGTGCTGTGATTGAAACTTTTTATTATCAAACCTGCAGACTTTCTACCTTCCGACTTTCCTATGCCCACATGACTCTTCTAATACTTTCTCTTCACCATTATTCCGTCCTTGAGACCAGGAGAGCAGTCTTTGAGATCTCTCTCCTCTGCTGTTCTGTTGGACCCTTGTAACCTCAATCAGTGCTGACTCTTTTAAAACCAGACTTAATACACAGGGGGTTGTGCCACGGGCACCTACCATGTAATGTGCAGCTCTCAAAGTGAAGAGATTTTGGATTTTTTTCACCAGAAAGAAACAGTAAGTGTTTGAGTATTTAGATGCATAACCTGTCTTTATCAGTACACAATCTCCGCATGATTGAAATATCATATGAAATGTAGTTAGGAAGCACAATGTGTATGTTTTTCTATATCCGTTAAAATTCAAATTTTAAAAATAACGAAACAAAAATATCTTTCTGCTACTCCTTTAATTACTATTTAATTTTGAAATGATAGACAGCTTTCTTTTTCCTATTTTAATCACACACTTCCCTGTAACTCTCTAAAATATGCTCCTTTAGCATTATTATTAATGCCAGTATATTGTCAATATTTTACATCTTTTCTTCATACTATCTTACAGTCTTGGAAACTCAGCTTTCACTTCTGCATCTTCCCCTTGTTGACTGGAAATACTTTTCCCTCTGACCCCTCTTTTCCCCTCTTCTCGGTGTTCGGTGTTCTTCTTTTGGCTTTACACATTCTACCTCAGTGTTTACTCCTGCTTCCATGACATTTGTTGACACCCATGTGATGTGTGAAAGTTGTTGTGTCCAGCTCTTTCACACCTCCCTGTCTCTTTCTCCAAATGCTGAGATAATTTACACGATCCTGAGAAAATATCCATGCTCAGTAATTCATCTTCACTCAGACTTAAACATGCCAAACCCATGTTCTCCCTTTGCATCCAAACTTTGGGATTGTTTCAATTTGCATGATGTAATTAAAAGTGAACTCTTTCCTTCTACATCCCTGAATCCATCAATTCCCTTTTCGCATATTCTGTTATGGACATTTATCATTAATTTTTAATTAACAAATCACACTACTATAATTTATGAAGTAACAATTATATTTTAAGGATTTGAAATTATTCTTTCTACAGAGTTAGTATTTTGCAATTATTTTACCCTTGTGTGGTTTGAATATACAGTATGTAATAGGTCCTTATTTTAAAAGCTTGGAGCCCAGAATGGCATATTGTAAGATACTGTGTATATTTAGATTGTAAGGTTTAATGGGAAACAATTGGGTTGTTGAAAATATGCCCTTTAAAGGGCTATTGAACCTTAATATCTTCCTGTCTATAGCTTTCTCCGCCTCATCTTCCCAATATGATATACTCTCCTGGCTAGTTACTCAAAGCAATGTGTCTGCATATTCTTGGACTTTAAGTTCCAGAATTCTGAACTGAAATAAACTTATTTATTTATTGAATTCCTCAGCTATTTAATTTTAGTAGTTGAAGCTGACTAACACTGTGTTGTTCTTAGTACAAGTCGAAACTCAAGGGGGCTTTAACAAGTTGTATATTTGGTATATTTTCTGAGCTTTTTGACCCTCTCATATCTTCATGATGAAGAATTGTCGTACCCATTGAGAACTGCTTTGACTTTCTCATTCAGGTGATGCGTACAAGGACAATGATTTGGCAGGAGTTGTCATGTGAACAAAGGTGGGAGAAGGTCATAGTTTCCCAATTACTGACACCTAGAATTCATAGATGCCAAAATAGTTAAAAGACAGAGGAAACAGATGACCTGAATCTGTCTGTAGTTTTCCTTTCATTTTTGTTACACACACTGTAGTCATGTTGTGTACATGACAGGCATCAATGACCCTTCCCAGTCTTTAGACTTGGACTACTCTTTGGGTAGAATTATTTTCTCTGTCAATGACGGCCTGCTATGTAAGAGCACTCTTTGAAAATTACAAGGTCTTGTTTTGAGTACGTGCTACATTCTCATGCTGTAAGTGTAGGTTTAAACATGTGGCAATTAAAGAAATGGGAAAATATTACTTTCCAAGATTGTGAGCATGTAAGCCACAGAAATATGAGATTGAACTAATTTTCTGTGAAATATAGTATGGAATTCACATTAGTGTTGAAAGCACACAGATTATTAAAATTGTAGTTATTTCAAGCTTGAATAAAATGAATTAAGTAGTTCTTCATTACACTTTACTTCCAAACACATAGTATTAAAATGACTAAATATTGATAGAAACTCTCATGTGAGAAAAGTAGAAATGAGCAAAATTGTTATTATCAATAATGATATTTACTTCTTCACTGGGGAAAATTACTCTACAAGAGGAAACCTCACAGTAAATGTTTCTATCAGTCAGGTAACTATTTTAAATGTAGGAACATATTTTATAATTTTTTCTTTCAAAATCGAACAGTATCATTCTTAAATATAAAATATTTATTATTTTATGCTTTAGAAAAGCAACAATAGCCGGGCGGTGGTGGCACATGTCTTTAATCCCAGCACTCAGGAGGCAGAGGCAGGCGGATCTCTGTGAGTTTGAGGCCAGCCTGGTCTACAAGAGCTAGTTCCAGGATAGGAACCAAAAGCTAAGGAGAAACCCTGTCTCGAAAATCCAAAAAAAAAAAAGAAAAAGAAAAAAAAGAAAAGTAACAATAAACTTCACTCTTGAACATATGTGTTATGTGTTATGATATTATCAGTTAGAAAATTGTTATTTTTATTTACTTAATAACACAGTATTATATCATGTTTGTTTGAAAAGTATTTCACTGTTGAATATAGTAAATTCCCACTATATTCAAAAACTACTTTTCTAGAAACTTATAAGAATAGATGTCCATGTCTGAAGAATATGTTAGATAGTTTTGGTGTAATTCTGATTTGAGATAGTTTTCCAATAATGATTTTTATAGATATTTATATGTATACTCAGTTCACACATGGTCAAATGAAAATCATTTATTAAAACTTAATGCTTATGAATGTGCCCCCTTGTGTGGAGGAATGCAGGAGCCATGATCAATGGAATGTACAAATGGAAAATGTGCAGAGAGTAAGAGACTTTGGGGTGCTCACTGCTCAATGGGATCTCTTTGTTATACCCATAACTTTAAGGCTCAGAGATTTATGTGGAAGAGGGAGAATCATTGTACATACTAGAGATGGTGTAAGACACTAAGAAACAGCACTCAACAAATACAACAGGGCCGAGGCCCACAAGAACTCACAGAAACTGTGGCAGCATGCAGGAGACTTACCCTATCTCAAATCAGACAAATTCCCAACCCCAAGAATGGGAAATGGGAACAAGGTCCCATCCTTATCCAAGAAGCTATTTTAATTCTTAGCTGCTAGAAGAGGGAAAAATCAGTTTTTTTCAATGTTGTATATTGACATTGGGTATATTAACCACACTCTAGGATATGCCTCATTCTCAAGAATCATTGATCAACACAAAATATATTCACCTGATGTTTTTTTGTCTGCTTGTTTTGACTTTTAAGAGAGAGAAAGACATGAAGTTAGTCAGGAGGGAGGAAAGAAGTGTAAAGAGTTAGAGGGAGGGGAAAGAATATGATCAAAATATATTGTATGAAAATTTAAAAAATAACTACAGATAGAATAAATAAATAAATAAATAAATAAATAAACTTGGCCAATTCATATCACCACAAGGGGATGAAATTCCTTTAAAGGGCACACTAACTCACACTCAAACAAAAACATATATGAAATCTAACAAATTTAATAGTTGCCTACTTGTTAATATCTGACCAACTGAAACTCAGTTTGATGTTGTGTTTGGCCAACGACTTATCTCTATGAGATCTTAGTTTTAAAAGGAAGGCCTTGGGTCTCCTGATTTCATTGCTCTCCATGGACAGAAGCACTGTGGGCTGCTTCCAGTCATTTGTGATTGAGACTAGAACATACAACTCATGGCATCGTTCCTAGATTAGTGTTCGTTTAAAGACTATTTTAATTCAGTAACAGGTGTTAATTCAAAATTTTAATGTTAAAGTTGTAAACAGGTGATTTTATTCAGAACTCTACACTAAATGGTTTATTGGGCAGTGTAATGACATGGCACAGTGATTTCTGTAGGGATTACATGCTGAAATGTTTGCCTATAACTCCCTAGTGTTTACTTCCATTTCTGAGCTGTGTATGGAATTTAAGTTTGTGATATATATATATATATATATATATATATATATATATATATATATTTCCTTTGTGTATTTTTTCTTATGACTTTCTTCTGGGCAACACTCCAGTATACAGTTTGTAGTATTCAGAAAAATAAAACACAAAGGTTTTTTCTTTTCTTTTTCATTTCTTTTACCAGAGACCTTAACCTTAGAGAAAAATGGTCAGAATTCAGAATTGTTTGAACTCATCAGAAACGAGAGGTAGAAAGACGTGAAGAAACCACTAATAGCCTCCTGCTCCCTCTGTTCATTTTCTTCAACAATCAGTTTCAAAAGGCCAGTCACAATCCTTGTGGTTGCCCACAGGGCCCTACAGGTGCTTTGACAATGACCACTCCGGTTCTCTGTCTTAAGCAGCATATTCACAGATATCTACTTATTCATAGCCTTCTACAGGTCTCTGCTAAAATATGACTTCCTTAGGGATGTCTCTCCTGACTATCATTGGCAATTACACCTATCTCTCTCATAAGATTGACAGTATTTAAATAAAACACCTGTACTTATCTTTAAATTACAGGTACACCTTCTGCTAAAATAAAATTAAATTATAATAGGGTAGAGACTTTTGTCTGTCTTATTCGTCTTATTTTATTTATAGATCTGATCAATCACATAATGGAGAGGGATAGAGACATAGAATGTGTGTGAGTGTGTGTGTGTGTATGTGTGTGTGTGTTCGCGCGTGCACGCGTGCACAGATACTGCTCCTGTTTTGGGAGAAATAATATTTTGTGTGAAAGAACAGTTTTAAAGTGATAGAATACTGAAGTTTTGTGAAGTCTGGGCACACAGCCTGCTGTAATTGGGTGTCGAAAGGTTTCTTGCAGCAAATTATCTTATGTGTGTGCTTGAGATCAGCTTTGCTATATTTTCACTAGAAATTGCAAAAACGTGTTAAGAGGAAAGACATTTTTATATTTGATCCCAAAATGTATGATAAAAGTGAAAAGAGGCTTGTATCCTTGGTCCAAAAGGATAGTACTCTGTAATTATTTTGTATAAATATTTAGTATAAGAAGTATAATGAAAAAATTGGCTTGAGGTATTAAAAAGAACAAAGAAGATGAGGCCAGTAAACGTGACAGTTTTCTTGCTATTTCATTTACTAGTCGTGTGATGTCTGATTAGCTGTTTCTTACCGCTGAGCCTCATTTACCTAGCTTATGAAAGGGAGAAACAGCATAGTAAACTCTGCTTCATTTGATTTTACACATATAGCCATGCTTTCTCTCTCTCAATGTATTCATTTTCATAGTTAATCCACCATATAGCTTAATTTATAGGTCTTTCATTTTCCCTTTGATTGCTTAACAGACTGTTAGAATATAAGCTCTGTATGGCAAAAAGTCTAGTTTTCCTTTGCATTATGCATCACCAATTACACAGAGCAAGTCAGACATGGTAAGTTGCTGAGTCAATGTGCTGTGTGATAAATGGGTAAGCAATATAAGCCATGGAGTTTATCTGATAACTTGGTGGTAAATTTTCATATGCAATCATTTAAAGTGGAGAGACACTATTGTTGTAATCATGTCTAAACCATTATCTTCGTTATTAAGTGCATCCTCTACGCCTCTTTAATTTACCCCAATGTAGATGGAGACCTTCTAGGTTTACTATCTCAACTTCAAATTTAGTAAAATAATACAGAGTTCTGATGCTCTCCATAACAGGTCTCTAGGCTGGCTGGTGTCTTGGTCAAGCAGGGTGTCAAGAAAGGTGACACTGTGGTCATCTATATGCCCATGATCCCACAAGCAATATATACCATGCTGGCGTGTGCAAGGATAGGAGCCATCCACAGCCTCATCTTTGGAGGGTTTGCATCCAAAGAACTCAGTACCCGCATTGATCATGCAAAGGTAAGTCTTATAGCTGCCTATAGCACACCACTTAACAGTGGGGGACCTCCATTATCTATTTAAGCATTATTTTATGATTTGATCTTCCTTTCACATGGAATACTCAGATTTAACCATTCCTTCCTTCCGTTTTTCTGCCCTCCTTCCCTCTCTCCCTCTATTTCTCTTTACTCCTTTCTTTCTTTCTTTCTTTCTTTCTTTCTTTCTTTCTTTCTTTCTTTCTTT
>JABTXL010005037.1:17312353-17342982 GCA_025134845.1 Neodon shergylaensis | reverse complement strand
AGAGAGAGAGAGAGAGAGAGAGAGAGAGAGAGAGAGAAATTCCCTGCATTTGCATCATTTGTTTCATCAAGAGTGAAATTTGTCATTGATGGATGACACCGGCCCATCCAGCCTTCCATAATCTACACATAAGTGTCATATGGCATTCAAATCTTGAGTTACTGCTATACTGCTTCCACTGAGTGTATTCCCAATCCAGATGATCTTGATGGGGTCAGTTTGTACCTTTGGGTCTCTTCTTCTTTGCAGAGAAAGAGAGAGAGGAAGAAAGCTGGCTTCCAAGTCTTATCAATCAATACATTTTGGAAAAGCACTATAGTTCTTGCCTTTCAATTATCTACACCTGGCTATTGAAAGGGCCCTGGGCAGAGGGGAAATCTCTATATCCCCAGTACAAGCAAGAATTGTACAGCACATGCTGTAATCACCCACATCTAGGACAAGTTTATTCTCTCCAAATCTTTTTTACTTACACAATTTTATATCCTAAGTCCCCCATGAATCATTGCTAAAGATTTAAAGCCTTCCAGATGCTCATTACCATGGCACCTAGCTTTCTGTTATTATCTTCTCTAGGACTGGCTGGACACAGAATTGCCACATCTTTTTCGCTGGCCTGGGCTGAGCTCGTATGTTTTGCCTTTTGATCATTTTTCTCTTTCTCGGTTGCTTCAGCACTTTGGGAACCCGGTTTGCATGCCAGCCTAAATCATTTAGATCTGCTAGAGCCTTCTTACTTCATGAAGCTCAAGTCCCAACATGAGACTCAGCAAATCCACTTAAAGCACCACATTAGTTGGTCTTATTGGTACTACAAAATCCCTGACCACTCTTCCCCCCCCCCCAAAAAAAATAAAAACTAAGCAAACCAAACCAAAATAGAACATAAAATATAAAGAAGAATAGGTTCTGAAAAGCCAGGCAAAGCATTAGGGACAGGCCTTGCTCCCACTGCTAGGAGTCCCAGAAGTAGACAAAGATACACAGCTATCCCACATATGTAGAAGGCCTAGGTTGGTCTGCTATACTCTCCCTAACTATTGGTCCAGACTCTATGAGCTCCTATGAGCAGGCTTGCCCAGCCTTAATACAGGGGAGGATCTTAGTCCCACCTCATCTTGGTATGCAGTGCACTGTTGACACCATGGGAAGCCTGTCCTTTTCTGAACAGAAACAGAGGAGGAATGAATTGGAGAGGCGGGGGGGGGGAGGCAAAGAAGAGGTGAGGGAAGAGAATGGAACAAAGGATGGAAGGGAAACTGCAGTTTGGATATAAAATAAATGAATAAACTTAATAAAAAATAAAGAAAAAAGAGTTTGATTTTGGCTCACACTTCAAGGCTACCATTCATCATGATAAAAAAGAAGCAGAATTTTGAGGCATCTGGTTACGTTGCATTCATAGAATGTGCATGCCATTGGACGTTTGTGCTTGGAGGACAACCTAAGGTATTAGTTCTTGTCTTCTCATTTTTTTTTGAGACAGGGTCTCTGGGAATTCCCCTTCCTCTACTTTCCATTTCTGTGGGACACTGTGATTACAGACACGTGTTTTTTAGTAGAGAGTTCCATGAATTCTACCTATCGCAAGTTAGGCCTTTGCTTGCATGGCAAATACTTTACCCACTGAGCCATCACTAATAGATAACTTTTAAGCCTTTAACCTTTACCTCTTGTCCCCTTAGAGCTTTAGTCATTGTCGTGGTGGAAAATAAATTCAGTCCAACATCAAAAGGCCATATAGTCTTAAGCAATCCTAACGCTGTTTAAGAGTCTGAAGTCTAAGTCTTTTCTGGGAATCAGAGCCATTGCTTGACTTTGAGCCTCTATCAAATTAAAAACAAAAAAAAAATGTAGCATTGTTCCTATTTACAATGTCACAGACTAAGTATTCCCAGTCTAACAGAGAGTAATGGGGGCAGAAGAAGGAAAAGGGAAACAAGAAGTCTGAAACTTGGTGGGGCAAACTCCATATCTTGCAGTACCATGTCAGGCACCAGAGATTGTCATGGAATCACTGGGAGGCCTTGGCTAGTTTCACTTTTCTAAATCTGCCACCTGATCCACACATAGCCTCTCTCTTGGGCCCGCTCCACTCTGTGTAACCAGTTTTTCTTGGCAGGCTCTCCATGGTCTTGGCATCCTTAACATCCTGATATCTCCATTTCAACTTGGACGTCACCATCATTGCTTTGCACATGACCTCAGGAATTTGCACAGGATACATCCCTGGTTCACATGGCTTGGTTGCAGTGACCTTATAGAAACTTGGCATATGTTCTATGATTTCATATTGCCCTCTTGCATCTTTTATGCCTGTACACAAGTACCCTGTATGTAGCACTGTCTAGATTTGGTGTCATTTGGGGGTTGAGTCTATCCCCATGGAAGCATTTTCTTTGACAGTTGTTTTGAGCATGGAAACCTATGTATGGTGGTCTCAGTCTAGGCTGTCTCTTTTCAAATCCATTTCTATTTTCCATAGCTGGAGCTTTGCTAATATAGGATCTTGTCCACAGGAAACCTATTCAGTTGCATCAGTGCAGAACAGCAGATTTTTCTTTAACAACACTGAATACAAGCAAGTGCTTTAGAACATGATTTTTTTGTAACTTTGAATTCAGTAATGTATTTTTCCTTGACCAACCACACATTTTAAGTATCTTCTTGTTTTATCTCCTCCCTCCCCCATTTACTCCATGTTTCTGTC
The DNA here is from genome assembly GCA_025134845.1 of Neodon shergylaensis. Taxonomy (NCBI): domain Eukaryota; kingdom Metazoa; phylum Chordata; class Mammalia; order Rodentia; family Cricetidae; genus Neodon; species Neodon shergylaensis. The sequence continues at coordinate 17,340,272 of JABTXL010005037.1, read as the reverse complement.
TCTGTCTCTATCTTTTTCTGCTTCTCTTTCTCTTTTTCGTTAGTATGGATAAGAGCAATGATCAGTACATATAACATAACCCAAATGATATCCTGTCTTGAGATTTCTTCTGCAAGACATTTACATAACTTTTGAATTTAGTCTCGGTAGAGTTCTCATGGAACAGGCAGAATACAACCAGATTGTCTCCCAGAGCATAACACTGGTCATCTCTAGCCCAATTTCTGATAGCTTCTGGAACCTCATGAATGAGGCCACCACTATCTGAATTTAACATGATTTTCTGTCCTTTGAGACTCCCACAAGACAGCTTGTTAAGCTGTGCTTGTGGTCTTCAAAACCTCTTCTAGCCAATGTTTCAGACTCTCCAACATCTCTCCTAAGGCCAAAGAACTCAGGGTTAGGTTCATCACATTCAGCAGCTCCAACCACAGGGCAGATTTTCTGTTAGACATCTTTCCTGTTACAGTGATAAAATATCCTATTTTTTAGAAACAAATGCTTTTTATCTTTTTCTATTTTTTTTTCAGAGTTTAAGGCTACACTGACCTTAATCCCTCTTTATTATGCAGTCCAGGACCCTCGTCCATGGAATGGTAAAAGACACATTTAGGCTCTTTCTATTTTAACTAACCCAGTCTAGAAACTCCTTCACAGGCCTATGCTGAAGTTTGTGTTTTAGACAATTATGAATACTGACTAGTTGTCAATCAACGTTAGCCAGTTCAAAGCCCATGCCAGAACTCTGGTATCTGATGAATCAACCTCTTCCTTAACTCTGCTGATGAGCACGATCCTATCCATCCCAGTGAAGTGACCATCAAATATATCACCTCTCTCATAATTAGTTCCATTAGTAATAACTGTCTTCCTCTCTCGTCTTCTTGCCTGTGATATTTATGGAGAGATCAGTCAGCGATAACCAAGGGTCTCTAATAGCTTAGTCCAAATGAGTCAGTTCATCAGAGACTGATTTCTTCTGTCTTGCCTCTGGTTATGCATTCTTTTTTTCTCTAGGAGTGAAGAAAAGTTATATCACTTCATTCTCTACTGCCACAGCACTGAGACTGATCCTATTAACCCGCATGCCCCACAGCCTACAAACCAGGCTATAAGAGGTGCTTTCATTCTTTCTTTGAAATTCTTCACTAATTCAAACTGTTCAAAGACAGAATATTCCCTGATTCTCATAGTTTCCTGTACTAGACCATTATCAAAGCCCTCATCTACATATGGAAAGATGGAGTTTTCACTTCCTTTGTATTAAAGGTCAGACCTGAAGGGTATCTTTTCTCTTTTCTACCTTATTTATTCTCCTCTTTTTTATTGTCCAGTTATTCATATGGGTTTCAAGAATTTAAATGTCAGGAAGGAATCTTCAGCAATACTTAATTTATATTCTTGCATCTTGTCAGTTTTAAGGAATGACAAACTAACAAGTCAATTTCATCCTCACTTGTATTGCAGCTCCACAAAAAATCAGATGCGTATGTAAAAGATAACTTATAAATGTCCATTTCCATTGGAATTCTTCCCATATATGGACAATTTTCTGTTTGCTGTGAAGACTTCTCAGTCTCAGTTGCATTTCTTATGCCAATGGCAAAGGGTACACAACAGGCATTATAGCCTGCTTACTGTCCAGGTAGATATATGATACTTTCAGGGATTGCAATGTCTTTCCTAGTTCATCAGGTGTTATAAGGGCATCTCCATGCTCCTGAAGGGGACTTCACTCATGAAGGAGGCATGTTACTTCACAACATATAGAGGAAGCTGGCTGTTGTGGGATCCCCTCATTGAGACCCCTTTTGAAGAACTGACTAATCGGCTTTGATTGCAAGATCTATCATTTATCTCAGAGATCATGCAGATTTTAGTTCAGCAAGAAGGCACACCATCCATTATAATAAACGGAAGTGCAGCTATACAAAAATTGCCTTCACAAATATCTACTCACAGATGAATCAGCTTGCATAGCATGTGCAATGGACCATGCGGGGACCATGCAACTTCTCCTCAAGAGCTGACCTTTGGTTCTGTCAATAACTGTCCAGGTACCAATTCCAAGATGTAACTTTTGGGAAGAAGATGTAAACAAATGCTCATTTCCTAAGACAGGGCACTGATGACAAAAAGAAGAGTTCCGGCCAAGCCTACAATGGATAACTTATGAGTTTGTTGGAGCTTGCTTATTGGAGCATAACTGATGCAAAGGCAGCTAGCTATATCATCACAAGCCCACTGCCACATGAGTCCGTGACAGAAAATGAAATCTGCATCCCTAGAGTTCACTGCACAACTTGTAGGCAGCTCTACTAGAGAGTATCCTTTTCCCTAGAAGTTGCTTACTGGTTATCACTTTAGGGAAAGCCTTGTGACAATTGTAAATTCCTAAGCTCTTGGACCCTTTAAGTTTTATTAGTTTTTCTAACGTTATGATCCCTCCCTTCCCCATGGGAGAAATTGTTGCAATTAGGAGGTAACCAATCAACAACAAATAGCAAGATATTTATCTCTCAGCTCCTCAAACATATTTTCTTCCTTTAGGGAGACTGAAGATTTGCAAATGTCCCATGCCAATCCTCCCAGTCTACCCAGGATACCTCTTCTATTTCCCCTTCCCAGGGAGATCTATGCGACCTCCCCTGGGTCTTGCTTGTTAGCTAGCTTCTATGGGTCTCTGGATTGTGGCATGGTTATTCTTTACTTCACAGCTAATATCTACTTATGAGTGAGAACACACCATGTTTGTTTTTCTGGATCTGGATTACTTCACACAGGATGATGTGAATTTGAGGGTCCAGGCTCAGGATATGCAGAGAGTAGAGTGCTGAGAGAGATTACTGAAAAGGGGTGCTTTACTGGAATGTTTAGAAGCCTGATGCAAGGAAAACTACCAAGAGAGCCTACAAGCTCTAGCTAAGACTCCTGGCAGCAGTGAATGCATAGCCTAAACTGGCCATCCCCTGTGATTGGATTGGTGACTACCTGTGTTGTCGTTGGAGAGCTTGCATATAGTCACTGAGTGTTCACAGAGGTTTCTATCCTGCCCAGTCCCTAGGCCATTCAGTCCCAAAGAAACACACAGAGGTCTACATTAATTATAAACTGGTTGGCCTATTAGATCAGGATTCTTATTAACTCTTACATCTTACATTAACCCATAATTCTTGTCTGTGTTAGCCGTGCAGCTTAGTACCTTTTATCAGTGAGGCATTCTCATCTTGCTTCTTCTGTGTCTGGGTGATGACTGCAGACTGACCCTTTCCTCTTCCCAGAATTCTCCTGTTCTGGTTGCCCTGCCTATAGTTCCTGTCTGGCTACTGGCCAATCAGCATTGAATTAAACCCATACAAGTGACAAATCTTTACAAAGTATAAGACCATTGTCCCACAACCGATGGAGGCAGCTTCAGAGACTTATGGTCAAACCTTGAGCCAACCTCATAGAGTCATGCTATGGAGGAAGATGAGGAATTTTAGGAGCCAGAGAGGTCAGGGACATCTAAAGAAAATTCACAGAAATAGCTAGCCTGATTCACGGGAACTCAGATTCTGAACTAACAACTAGGGAACCTGTTAGGGAATAACCTAGGCCCTTTGCCTGTATGTGACAGTTGTATAGCTTGGTCTATTTGTGGAACTCCTGGCAACAGGAGCAGGAGGTGTCCCTGGTGCTGTGACTGGCTCCTGGGAACATATTTCTCATACTTTATTGCCTTTCTCAGCCTGAATACAGAGGGAGGTGCTTGGTCTTCGGACAGCTTGATATGCCATGCTTTGCTGATGCCCACGGGAGGTGTGCTCCTTTCTGAGAGAATGCAAAGAATGTATAGATTGAAGGGGGAGGAAAGGTGAGGTGGGGGAGGGGAATGGGAGAAGAGGAGGAAGGGAGGGGATTAAAAAAGATTTGCAAATGTTTGGTACACATTGGCGTCAGACTTTTATGCCATTTACCCTAACGTTCTTCTTGTATATTAGTGCACATTTTAAAATATATCTCAAATGCTGTCATTGCATTCTGGTACTGATCTTGAATTTGACCAAGGCAGGCCTTCAGATTATTTGCTGAACAAATTTTCTGTAGTTGGTGTCCTGCCCCGATTCCATTTTCATTCCTATAAATTATTATTTCATTTTAAAAGGTATAATGGGAATTAATTGTTTTAGAAACATTAAACACAAGGAAGATTTTGTAACGTGTAAATGAAACAAGGATATATAAATTTTTATGTCACCATGCAGCTTTGTTACTTAGAAAACTGATAGTTGCAAGTACTTGAAGTGTTTTTAAACCATTCTTTCTTGAGTTGGGGGAAGGACTCAGTGGCTGAGTTGCTTGTCAAATAAGTTCAATCCCCAGAATACACATAGCAAACTTACTAGGAGAGCACTTGGGTTTGAAATCTTGGGGTTGCTTTTATCTGTAGGTGGGATGCAGACGGAGTTTACGGAAAGCATCAATGAACAACAATAGAGTTGTGTATCAAATGAGGCAGAAGGCAAGAACCAACACCAGAGACTTTGCTCTAACTTCTACATGTTCTGTATCTCATCCATGTCTACACCCATATGCACGTGGACACACATCATACCCTCCCCCATATTGTTTTCTATATGCATATGTAAGGTATAAATGAGTTTGTCTGTTCCTTGGTCAAATTTGCAGCTATGTGTAGGGGGTATTTGCATCAACTATTACTGTTGGGGGTGGCTGGGAGCTGCATGAGAGGCAAATCTGTTTGCTGCTGCCAACATTCAAGCATCTCTGCCTGAACTACTTCACATACAAATTAGTTTGGTTGTGGACTTCATATTCTGTCTGCTGTGCCTGACTACATTCAATAGTGTTTAATAATGATCATTTCTATTCTCATTCACTTTTACTACCTCAAAAGGAATCTGGTCATCAGAGAAGTATGAAAACATGTTCCAGTGCCATAAAAATAAAAATGAAAGTGTACAGTGGAAGCAAAAGTAGAAGGAAAGGCTGAAATAAAGGTGGGGAAGGAAGGCTATGGATAAAGGGTTTCATGCATTTAGAACACTTTTGTACCTTTTGCTCTTATTGTGTAGACTCAGTTTTCTTCCCGGCCCAAAGCGAACAAGAGAGAAAGAGCAAGAGTAATACACACAATTGAGCATTTTTTTCTATCTTCATACAATTCTTGCTGGTAAAATGCTGAACTTGCTATATCTTAGCCTCTGCTCTCAGAGTTGTACAGATCAATAGGATATTACAGAGCTTCTAAAGAATCTTCCGCAGAGGTAGTCCCAATGCCCTCAAGAAGCTGTAGAAAGAGATTTTGATGAAATATCTCAAATGTAAACATTTCATCTTCTCTATGGTGCTCCACTAAGTTCTACAATTTTGAAGGCATTCTCCTGAAAAGGAAAAAAAAAGCCTTTTTTTTCAAACCATTGTCTTGTTGATACAAGTGCTTCTCACTTCCGTTTTTATTTTCTTATTCAGTTAGCAATGAACTAAATGTTTCTTCTATGGTATACACAAAGCCCTATCCTCCCTGCACTCAGTTTGGAAGAGGAACCACACTGAAGGTGATGTCAGACCCTCACCCCAGAGGAAACTGACTCTTCCTCCCCTAGCAACCATCAAGTGCCGATAGCTCCTCCGGTGGACATTGGGCCTCATGAACCCAGCCCCCATTCAGTCTAGAAGGTTGAGTAGCTTCATGTGTGCAAGTCTTGTTCAGGCAACCACAACTGTTGTGAGTTTGTAAGAGCAAAGGCCAGATGGCAGTTTCATATCAATCCTGATAAATCTGTCTCTTACCAAACTCCTCTTTTTTCCTCTAAGTTCCCTAAGCCTTAAGATAATGAAAGTTGATATAGGTGTCCTATTTTGGGGTGAGCACAGTACCACCACTGCATTTGAACAGTTGTTGATTCTCTTACTCATTGATATTGACTGAAGAGAGAAACATCTCTATTGAGGATTGAAAGACACTTATCTCTTGGTTTACAGTATCAGTACTTAGAAGACAGTTCTACATTTTGTCCATTTAGCAAAATAATAGAAGTAGATACTCCTCTTGAGCTCATGACTGCCACAGTCAGGGGTACTTGGTTAGGTTTCCAGTGCCAGATACCAAGTTTGATCCTATTAGCAGCTTTAAATCCAATCAGGACTTGGTTGTTTACCCTACAACATCCATGCTGTTGTTGAACTAATAAGTATATCTTGCCAGGATTGTTGTTGGGACTCCTAGGTCCACAGGTGGATAAAATTATGATGGTATACAATTTTTAAGTTAACCAGAGCTATTTCTTTGGCTTATTAATTCTCCATCTTCCTTCATCATTTGCAGTTGTATTTCTTTTAAATACAACATGCATTTCCCAGTGCTTTCTTGTCTTAGGTCAGTACTTAGCTGTGTTTGTAAGCAGGCATGCTTGCGCATGCAGAGGCCAAACAAAAGTGTCAGATCTATTAGAGATGGGTTTACAGGGATTTATAACCTCCCTGAAATGAACTCTGACCCTCTGGATTATGACTAAGTGGTCCCAATCACTGTTCCAGCTCTTCAGCTTCAGGCCTTCAGATATTTATAGGACAACCTTGTACCCCCACAACAGACACAGTACATGGAATGAATATCCTATACACTTGGTCTTCCTACACATCTCAGACTTCCTTCTTCTAACCCTTCAACACGCTTGTTCTGTGTGCATGTTTCTTTATTCAGCTATAGAGAAAGAACCGATGCACATTTCCTACAGTCTCATTTTCTGTCTCCATTTAATGTTACGGTTTAGACTCTGTGGCTTTTCGTATGATAAAAAGCATCCCATTAAGTTGTAATTATGAACGTACTTTCTGTGATGACTCTTGTCTCATTTTTGGGAGATAAGTAACCGCCCTTGACTTTTATGAAGATTGAGTTTGAATGTTTTCAGTTCTTCATGAATTTCTATGTGGTCAAAAGTACCTGTAATTTTAGACTTCCTATTCTGAAACAGAATTCCTTCCTTGTTTTCTTTCTGGGCACTAAGCACTGAAATCACATAGAGGTTTTTCAGTTTCTCCATATCCCGAGGATTATGTCTGATCCTGTAGAGCCCAGAATGTTGGTACTGTGTGGGGCTATTCTGAGATTTCGTTAGATCACTAAACCTTTAACACCTAAGGTAGAGTATAAACACAGTGGGAAGTGGTAATAGATGCCAAAAAGACTGAAATACCTTAAACTTGCATTTTAAAGGGGAAATATTTTTCTTGAATGAGTATTTTTAGCTTAACCACAATATTAAATATATACTTTAAAATTATCCTCTTTAGAACCAGGTTTGGCAGACACATCTGTAGTTACAATTACTTGAGGTTAAAGGCAGAGGAGAATTGCTTGGGTCCAGGTGTTTGAGGCCAACCTAGGCTATAGAGCAAGAATCATTTTTTTAGAAATAGCTATTTTTAATTTCTGATTAATTTTCCTTACATAGAATGTAATTCGACACTTGGTTATTTGAGAATAATTTCTGTGTTCTGAGACTGAATGAGCTTTCTCCTTCACAGTCCATTATCCTTACCTGCAAACCATAGTTAACAAGCGAGGAAAAAAAAATACTTCTCCTCCTGTTTTATTAGCAAATTAATATTTATAATAATGTCTTTTAAGACCTAATATTTCTTGCTTCTTTTACTTCTGAACTTCTCATAAAATATCCACATGGAGAATATGAGTCTGTATAGTTCCATATTTTTACATCACTTAAAATGCTCAGATGCTTAAAGCCTATGATCTGAATATTTTAGCAGGTCTGGCCAAATTGCACAACTATAGTTGATTAATGAACTGGTGTTGACTAAATTTTTAAGGCCCATTTTTAAGGGGAGGACTGAAGAACAATTAAAGCAAAACTTATGGCCATTGACTCTTGTTCAGATCAGTTTCAGTTGTTTGTAATAAGAATATCTGGTGATAGTCTCTAATTATTTGGCATTTCCAGCCATGTGAATTAAACCAGCATAGGTTAAAATAAAAAAGTCAATTTCTAGAATGAAGGAAATAATATTTAAAATTAAATTGAGGCTGGGAGTGTAGCTCAGCGGTAGAGTCCATGCTTACATATGCAAGCCTCTTTACACACACAAAAATAGCCAAGTCCATAAATATTAGCCATTACAATGTGAATGCAATTTTATGCATGATTTGATTAAATGGATCAGATTCATAACTTTTTTCTTTTTTGGTAGCATAGGCTTAAGTATTGAGTAATTATAAAATAAATTTGTAAGCATCATGTCAAGAAGTAGTCATTTGATAATTAGAAACTTTAAATTATTCATAGTTTAAATCTGCTTTCTAGATTAATACTTAGTTGTGAATCCCAAGTCTTTTTTTCTTCATGATTTCTAATCAGTACTTTTGACCATTGAAAATTTTACTCTATTATGATAACAAATAATTCCTTGCTACAATGCAGCAACACTCAGATGATAACCCTTATGTCTCCACACATGGAGAATTCTTGTTGGTTTGTAACTACAAGCTTCACTGTTGTGTTGTTTTTTGTTCTTTTACCTTTTTGAGGGGCCCACCACTGAGCTCCCAAACAAATCACTTACAGAGGCTTATTCTTAGTTATGAATGCCCGGCCTTACTTGGCTTGTTTCTTGCCAGCTTTTCTTAAGTTATCCCGACTACCTTATGCTTCTGGGTTTTTACCTTTCCCTATTTCTATATACCTTTCTTTCCTTCTTACTCCATGACTGACTGGGTGGCCCTCTGATATCCTCCTCTCCTTATTCTCTTCTTTGCTCTTTGCTCTCCTCATTCTCAGTTCATATGTGTGTGTGTGTGTGTGTGTGTGTATCTCAATACATACTCTCTGCCTGCCAGACCCTCCTATACTTGCTCTTGCCTTGCTATTGCTCATTCAGGTCTTTAATTAGAACCATCAGGTATTTTAGGCAGTCACTATAACACAGCTTCACAGAGTTAAACAAATGCAGCGCGAACAAAAAAAGTCACACACCTGAAAATAATATTAATATTCCTCAACACTTCACACCTTCCGACTAGTGTGAATGATGCCAAAGGTACTCTGAATGCTACCACAGGAGAAAGGAAATTATTAGTATCAACAGCTATAAACTCTGTAACCTATAGCAGTGATCTAACTGAAAGTTTTACTGATACAGTATCAGAATAAAGGTTTGGGGAGTAAGCATCAAGTTTTCTGTTTGGAGATGAGGTTTATTCCACAAGATGGATCCTGTTACTGACACTGCTAACGTGGCTAAGAACCTGGGACTAGATATATCATGAACCTAGGAAAAAAACCAATACTGTTATTCTGCTAATATATATATATATATATATATATATATATATATATATATATAGCAATATAACAAAATGTTACTAATGGCATTCTGCTATATTGTAAAACAGTGCTCTCTCAACCCACATCAGAGGAGCTTCTTCCTGCACTAGGTGGCAATTAACACAGAGGCCCACAACTGGGCCATGTGCAGAGATAGAGTGAAGAAATTTGGGCTACTTAGTCCTAAATAGGATAGTTTCATCAAAGCCCTCCTCTCACAGATGGACTATGCTGAAGAGGAGATGGAAAGACTGTGAGAGCCAGAGGTAGTGGATCACTCCAAGTAAGCAGCATCTTCGAGAGACAACAGGACTGCTACACATATGAACTCACAGAGACTGTGTCAGTATACATAGGACCTGCACAGGCTTGAGCTGAATAGGGTCCCAGCACTGAGAGGGGGAATGGACACAGGGTCACACAATAAACTATCTGCAATCGATACCTACTGGCAAAGGAAAAATACGTTTTCTCCAATAAGTCTCACTGGGCATTACCAACCACACTCCAGAATCGGGCCCATGCCTACATGAGGCTGAGCAACACAAAATGAATTCAATTTAATTTTGCAGACATTTTGATTCATTTTTCTTTGTTTTGACTCTTTTTAAAATTTTATTAGTCTTTTGCTCCTTTGCATTGATTTTTGTTTTCATGTGTGTTTTTCTTATTTTTCTTGTTTTTTTTTTTTATGCACTATCTGGATGGGAGAGCAAGAGAGAAAACAAAAATTGGGTGGGTAAGTGGGTGGGAAGCATCTGGGAGGAGATGGGGAAAAACATGATCTAAATAAATTGTCTTCATGGAATTTAATAAGATAAAAAGAGAATTCCAAGACTATCAGGCAAAGTACTGGGTTCCACATATGGATGCTTCTTCAGATAGAGGAAGAAGAAAAATAAAAGACATTTTATGAACCTTCTGTCTTCAAGAATCGCAGAGTACCAACACCGCTCTCATAAAGCATTTCTTTCCTAGTAAATAAAATGCTGCAAGAAGTGTCGTGAAAAGAAACTAACACATCATAACTGAAGTCGCTGCTGACTGAAATAGTGCTCTCTGCTATGATATATGAAAACACACAGGATCCAAAAGAAACTGTATAGGTGTTTGCATTCCCACAGACTGAAAGATTTTTAGGAAACAGTGTTTGAAAAACTATTAATACCAAATACAGCGAGTTCCTGGACCAGAATAAAACACGTTTTAATTAGCAAAGGGAACTAATGAGCAAAGGAAGATAGGATGGAGTTCATCTAGAGTATTTGGATTTGGTAACTAAGTGTGTAATGAAAGCTTGCTGGAAAGACACTTATAATAGCTAAGATTTCCAAGGTGAACAAGAGAGCCACTTCTTGTTAACCATATCACAGAACATAGAAAATAGCTCACATGTGCCAATAAAGTTGCTCCTGATGCTGGCCAAGAGACCAGGTGTTGGTGCAGGATGCAATATGTTCTCCAGTTTAATGCTTATGTTTTATTGGAGGAACCCGAGGAGAGCAGCCGTGGGAGCAGCTACTGCAAAGTCAGTGCTTCGCCCCCACCTCCCATTCTCCTGAATCATGCACTTGTGATAAAACAGAGTGGCACAAGAATGTGCAGCTAAGAGAACACCCATTAATTAGGGCATGCTTACCCTTCTGAGTAGAATACTGTTTTGAGGAGAACAGTTCTAATGGTGTGCTCAGAGAGGCTGCAAAGGACGTGCAAATTTCATATTACTGTTATTACTCAGTAGGCATTTGATGGCTCCGTTCAAAAGCCATGTCTTATTGGCACTAATGACCACTGATATTGATAATGGTGTAATAAACAGACCTAATTATTGTATTTATCATCCATTCTTATCTCGGTGACTCACGTGCCCAGTGTTCAAATATTAATTTTCCATTGAGTTTGGATAAGTTTCCAGTGTAATGGGAAGGTACTGGAAACAGATTTGTGTAATCTATGCATAATGATGTAGTAGTGCCTTGATTTGCCCCAAATGCAATATAAAACACATCTGTTAGCCTGAAGGCTAACTCATCAGGATTCATTGTTCAGACTTCTAGAAATCATCATTAAAGAATTGTTCTATTCCCATATCGTGCCATGTGATTCCCAGTTAGCAGTGTAATCAGGCCTTAATTAGAGTGCAACTTTGTTTCTTCTAAGCAGCCTTTTGTTATCACCTTTAGGAATAATGTTCTTTAGGGTTCTCTATTTTAGGCCAACTTCATTTAACTTTTTGTAAAATTTAATTTGGGTACTCTCCATTTTTATTCTGTTAATGCATTTGAAGCTGCAATATTAATACTCTGTGCTACCATTAAAATTGCATTGTAGCCCGGCGGTGGTGGTGCATGCCTTCAATGCCAGGCACTCAGGAGGCAGAGGCAAGTAGCTCTCTATGAGTTCGAGGCCAGCCTGGTCTACAAGAGTTAGTATCAAGAGAGACTCCAAAGCTTCAGTGAAACCCTGCCTTGAAAAAACAAATAAACAAACAAAAAACCTGCATTGTATATTACTTCATGAAGTTGTATGTTTTCAAATACTGTTAAGGAAGTTATACAACAATGGTTTTCTATAAATGGAAACAATGAACACAAGCTCTCTGGGTTTTCTATTAAAGAATTCAAAGAAATGAAACTTCAAATACAATTATATGTAAAACTACATATGTATGAGTCAGTGTAATTTGCTGTTTACAGAATAATGAATGATCTAAATCTGTAAATTTTATAGTAGAGTGAAGACAGTGAATCTTTTAGCATATTTTGTAAATGTTAACTTAAGTTTTTCCCGTCTCTTTCAGGGTGTGGTTAGACCCACTGGGGGCTATGCTGTGATGCTGAACTGGACAATGTCTTCCATATACGGCCTCAAACCTGGAGAGGTAATTAGGATTTTACACTTCCACCTTCCGGCCTTTCTCTGATGAAGACATGCAATTTATTATCCTTTTATTTTCTTAGGTGTGGTGGGCAGCCTCTGATTTAGGCTGGGTTGTTGGACATTCCTATATTTGCTATGGGCCTCTTCTCCATGGAAACACAACGGTTTTATATGAGGTAACAAAATACAAGTGTTACTCTGTATGGAGGTCCTTGATTTTAGTGGGTTCCAGTTCTTGACGGGTAGTCCCAGGTAGCAATAGTGAAGTTTGCATGGTAGCAGAAAGCATTGTTACAGCTTCTTTTGTTTTAAAAGTTATTTCAAATAGAAAAGGATATAAGAGAAATAACAGTTAAGTGTCTTAATTGTGTTGAAGAAACAGGTCAGTAAAAACAAAATTCCGGAGAACATAAAATAACAAGCTTTAATTCTATTCCAGGAGATTTCTAGGTGGTGATATCACGGGGATATGGATTTTAGAATCGTAAAAAGCATTATCATAAAACAATCAACAGAGATTCACATTTTGTTATTTTGCAGAATTAGTGAATTTACAACATTTTTTCTCGTGTTTTAAATAAATGTTTTCTATGGCTTCTAATATCAAGTATGAATATAAAAAGAGACAGAAACCTGGAGCTACTAGATGAAAAGCTGAATGGTTAACCACTTAAAGACTCTGATGTATTAATAAACGTCACCCTGAAATAAGGTTTCTATATGTGTATTAGAGAATGCCCTTGTGTGTCTGTTTTCTGTAATCCTACAAGTGACTTACATGAAGATATATCAACAAATTCAGTTTTACAGTGGTTATCAACCTGTGGGTCATGGCCCCTAAAATGCATTGGAAAGCACAAATATTTACACTACAATTCATAACAGTAGCAAAATTACAGTTATGAATTAGCAGCGATTCATGGTTGGGGTCACCGCAACATTGTGGGAAACTGTATTATAGGGTCAATGCCTTAGAAAGTTGAAAACCACTGGATTATAAGATGGCTCTTGTATAAATGTATGGAGTACTACACAGCAGAAAAAATATGATATTTTGAGATTTGCAAATGGATGGGTCTAGAAAACATCATATTAAATGAGGTAACTCAGACCCAGAAGGACAATTATCATATGTACTCACTCATAAGTGGCTTTTAGACATAAAGCAAAGAAAACCAGCCTACAATTTACAATCCCAGAGAACCTAGACAACAATGAGGACCCTAAGAGAGACATACGTGGATCTAATCTACATGGGAAGTAGAAAAAGACAAGATCTCCTGAGTAAATTGGGAGCATGAGGACCAGGGGAGTGGTTAGAAGGGGAGGGGAGAGGAGGAAACGGAAGCAAAGAAAAAAATGTATAACTCAAGAACATCAATTAAAAAAATTTAAAAAAGAAGATGGCTCTTAGGGACGGTGGCTTATCACTCTGTCTGATGACCAGAGTACAGACCATAGAACCCTCCTGATAGAAGCAGAGAACTGACCCCTACTGTAAGTGGTCCTCTGACCACATGCACAGCACAAGATAGGCATAAGCAGCACTTGTATACATGCTCTTGGGGAAAATGTAGTTTTTAATACTTTTTAAACATCTGGGTGTGATAACAAGCATGATTTTTTCCTAAATTATCATTTAATATGATATCCGGTTTTTTGGCAAAATCTAGTAAGATGAAAAATATAGAAATCTTTACATACTCCTATTTAAGTGGAAGCATAATGAAGTAAGTGGGCCTACAAAAATGACTCAGCAGTCAAGAGACTTTAATGCTCCTGCAGAAAATTAGAATTTGCTTTCCCAGCAACCATGGCAAGCAAGTTACTACAGCGTATAGCTCCAGTTCTATGGTATCTCTCAGACCCACTGGTCTCCATAGGTACCTGCACTGCACAAATACACTTGAATATGCTTTCCTTTCTCCCTACCCCCACATAAGTAAAAAAAAAAGATTAAAATGCTTTCAAAACTTATGATAGAGATGAAACAGGAAGATCATTAGTTGTGTATAGCTTTTGCCTCACATCTTGCCATATAACCTCCTATCACTTGAGCAAGCTATTGATACATTGCTTCCAAAGTGTTCCCTGTATGAGGTGGCACAATCTTACTTTTTGAATTTTTTTCCCAGTTCACAGAAGAGAGACAAAGTAATTAATTAACTTCCAGAAAAGAAATGGAGGATTTTGAAGCAGTTCTTTTAAACAACATGCTGAATTTTTGCATATCTTAAAAGCATCTTTTGATGTTTGAAGAGCTGCTGCATTTTTCATAGTATTACATATATAGTATGAAATCCTCATGATACAAGGATGGGACATATATTTTAGGAATAATCAGACATAAATTTAAATATCTGACATTGTAGTAGAATGGACAGTTTCTCAATCTGAGGCTGCCTTCCATGCTGTCTGTCTCTCACTATGGAATGAGCAATATCTAACTGAAAAATGGGGCATGTAGGTATCAGATTGTCTGGTCTAGATATGTTGTTACTTTAAGAATGGCCCATTCAACAATTGTAAAAGAAACAAACAAACAAACAAACATGTGAGACCATTCTCTACTCTCATGAGATTCTCCTGCACATCACATCATTTTAAGACTCTCATCATTTTTGGTTGGTTGGTTTACTATCTCTGAAAAATCAAATAGACTTTGAGAGAAGTGTTAAAACATCTCACACTCTTCCACTTTCCTTACACGTGTTTTCATATCCTGCAGATTTGAGAGACATTCCGATGTTTGTAATATAACACATGAAATAATCTTGACACATCTGCTCCATACTAAAGTCCTTGCAATATTTAAAGTTTTTTTTATCAAGATCATCATTCTTCTTGAAGAAAACAAAATAAATCCTAACAACAAATGTTTACAATGAAATGTGACATTGCCCATTCAAATGTGACAAAACAGAATTTGTTAAGTTTCCGTGACTTTCAAGCTGACTCAGACTTGAAACACTTAGAATAAGCAGATGTGATTTTTCTATTGGCTTTCCATTATTTTTCTGATTTATTTACAACATGTGCTAACTCTGTCAAGATTGCTTGCCTGTTTATCTTGGAATGATGTTTTCAAAAGCAGGACAGAGGATCAATAAGCTTCTGCTGTATGACTGACAAGAAATATTTAAATTCATTTTTGTGAATTGTGAATTTTTCTACTCCTTTCTTATATGGTCTCATTTTTTTTCTGACCTCAAAATAAAACATCTTTTGGCTTTTACCACTTCTAAGTCTTGGATCTTCCTTTTCTTCTGTACAAGAAGACTCTTTGAGAAATGGCCCTCTCCACACCAACTCTGCTTTATGCTCCTTCACCCAGGCTTCAACTTACTGTACTCTGGTTTCAGTCTGTGATACTTCATGGGAGCTTCTGTCATCAGAGTCACTGTTGACTTCATAAGTAGCAAAGTCAAAGACCTTTCCATTCTGCTTTCATCATCCTTCTCAGCAGCCTGCAGCCATCACGACCAATATCTTTCTTCATTCTTATTTATTTTCCCCTTCACTACTTGTGCAATTTCTTTTGCCTTGTGTGATTCTTCCTTTGTTGCTTCCTCCATGCAAAATATTTTGTGTATGTAGTGTGTGTGTGTGTGAACCAATGCATTTATTAAAGTTACTAACCAGATTATGTGTGAGAAGTTAATAGTATGAGCAAAGGCGATCCAAAGGCAGCTGCATCACAAAAAATGCCCATCCCAGCATGGTTGACAAGTTAAAAAACCGCAGCCTTCCAGTTCCTTGTGTGATTTTCATCCAAGTCAGCTGGTCAGAAATCTCTTCCATCAGCGTATTTTTAACTGCTTTACATTCTTTTTCTCTTTTCTTATATATATTTATTTAAAATAGATTTTTTATACACTATATTATGGTTTTCCCCCTCAACTCTCTTTAGACCTTCCCTTCTTTCCCACCCCTTCAAACACGTACTCAGGTGGAATGGTGTCATCTCTTGAAAACTGTCTCTGTCTTTCTCTGTGCCTTGTATGTGGTGTAGTTGCCTACTGAGCTGCATTGATTGCAGAGTTGGCTACACTGCACTCCAATATTCTGATTAAATTTAGAAAGGTGTAAAGGCATTACAAAGTAGTCTTGGCACAGTACACAGTGTGTATTAAAGATTTGTTTATACTTTGGAAATTAAATTGAATTCTATTTCTCATTTACATCTTTTTTTTTTCTCTAAAAACTGTTATCATTTTCCAGTCCTGGTTTCTCTCCCTTTGACCTAAAATTGGAACTATTAGTATTATTTGATAAATATTATGTTTTCATTCTATTTATATTTCTTAGATAATCTCCTTGTGGATTGGTTTAAGGATTACTATTTTAACTGTTTCCCAAATCACTTTTATTCTTTCAGACTAACTTTTGTATTTTCAATTTCTTGTCAAACAACTGTAGATGATCCATAGTACATTATGCTCACACAACATTAACTATTAGCTAAATTCTCTCAGGTTCCATGCTTCCTGACAAAGCATGTTGCCATCCATATCTGCAGTAGTTCTGATAAGGTTACCTCTATCTCTGCATTATTCTTTCTCCTCATATTATATTTAATGGATTCTACTGTTTGTGTCTTTCATTTCTTGGAAGTGTTTTCTCTTACCCATGTCTCTTGTAATATATCTAAAATTTCTTTTCAGCTGTGGTGACCAAGTATATTATCTTGGCTCATACTATGTTTGGGATTCTAATAAGATTTGTACCTGAGAATTTAGCTGCGTATTTTAAATAATCAGCCTTCTGGTGATGTTTCAGTAAGATGGCTCTACTTGTCACTATACTTTAGGCTGTTTCTACTCTAGTTTCTCTCTTCTTCCCTTTCCATCAAACCCTTGTCAATAATAATTAAGATAAAGAAATTAAATCAGCAACAATGTACAAGTAAACATTCCCAAGTAAGAAATGAACAATATTTACTAACTACCTAACCCAAATACATTTTACATATTTTAAGTTTCCAACAGAACATGATGTTCATTGTCTTGTGACACATAAACACGTGCATTCACATGGGCATGCACCTTCACTAGTCTTTAGCTAATTTAAAATTGTTGAAATTATATAGAAGCTTTTCTTTGACCATGTTGGACAATACAAAATCAGTAACAAGATAAGTTGAAAATAAAATCATTGAAAACTAATAAATGTACTTTGTGAATATTCCATAGATTGCATAAATGTGCTTAAGGAAACTAAAATAAATGTACAACTGAATGAAAAAGGTGATATAGCTACACCATGTCAATATTTGTAGGACACAAAGCAGTGCCGTGAGGAAATTCATCATACTAATAGGATATATTAGGAAATAGAATAACTCTCAAATGAAGACCCTAAGCCCCCATCTCAAGAAATAGGAAAAGGAAAATAAACCCAAAGAAATAGAAGAAAGGAATAATAGAGATAAGAGCAGAAAATAATAAAATTGAAAAGAAGAAGCCTGGAGAAAAAACCCACTGAATCACAGAGCGTTTTTTGAAATCAAATCGACGGACCAATACAAGTATAAATGAGAGAAAGAAGACACAAACTAGTAATACAAAAGAAAAATATATCACTAGTGATACAAAAGTTACAAAAAAGGATCATAAACTCTACGGCCAACTTAAAATATAAATTTCATGACTCAGATGAAATGAGCCACGTTTTTCCACACAATTTACCTACCAAACATGAAATCAATCCTTTTAACATCATTATTATTAAGAAAATAAAATTTGCAACCGAAAAATGCTTGTAAGAAATCTTCAGTCACAAATGGCTTTCCTGAAAACAGCACCAAATGTTTAAATAATTAATAATTCTGTAAAACCCTATCCAGGATGTAGGATAGAATGCACAAGACGACTAAGTTGAATTTCTTCCAAGATAAAAGTCTCTTTTAATTATAATTATAATTTATAATATGATATATTATATGTGTCTTTTAGAATCATTAGCTAAAGGATAAGACTCATACAATCATGCCTATTACTATAGAATCATTTGACAAACTCAATATCCATTTATAGTTGAGAATCCCAAGGGATAGCAATTGCATCCTTAACCTGAAAAGAGTCATTTAAAATACATAACAATTTTTTTTAATAAAAAAGAGATTGGAAGATTTTCCTCATAATTTTGGACAAAGCAAGGATGTCAATCTCCATGGTTCTAGTTGACATAATTATTGAATTTATAGCTAGTTGAGTACAACAGTATGAAGAAATACAGGGAGTATATATCAGAGAGGGATGACAAAAGTCTGCATTTACAAGTTGTATGATTATGTAAGTGAAGTTACACACTGAATAAAAATTCCCTCAGCTAATGAATTCAACCCAAACTTGGAAAACATGTAACTATACAAATACTTGCTGGGCTGCAACCTTCTAGCAGTGAGTATTTGTGACTGAAAGGGAACAACACAAGTCCCAGGGGAGGTAACTCTTGATCTTCACTGCATCACCATCCTGATTAGATGTGGCAATGTAGTTTTTATAAGAACTTCATTACAAGAGACAATGGAAGAAAGGTCCATTGTTTATGTAACCTTTCCTATAATTGCTGGCGACTCTACTGTTTTATGAATCGTTGATCTATAAGCTAAAATATAAAAACCACAGCTTCAAAGCATCCCTATCCCTTTAAGAACATAAATCATTTGTATAATATAAATGATCCATCAGCACTTTCTCACCTACGTTTCCAGTCTTTTCTTAGGTTCCGGGCATCCTACTTTCCTCCTCCAACACCCCATAAAACCATGACGTAAATGGGTAGAAATCTGCGAGTAGTTGAATGTTTCCCTCTGCTAAGGCTCCACATTCATCGTGCTCTGAAAGCCCAATAGCCCTTTTCTGGAGGGACTGGCTCTTAAGTATTCTGTATTAAATGCCACAGCTTCTCAGTATCACATCTGCTCGGAGATTTCAATTTTTGCTTTTCTCGGCCTGACTGAAGTTATTTTTACTTTATACTTCCATCAAATCATCCAAATCCCTTCAGCTTTGCAAAGGCAGTACTGTCATTCTGTAAATTCTGTGGGCAAGGGACATTTGTCATCTCTGCCTGGCACAGTGCTTTCTGGGAGGTAGAAAAAAAAAATGAAACGTTAAAAGATGGTTAACTGGCATCACGGACAAGAAAAATGCAGGGATAGTTTTTACCTAATTGAGTAATTTAAACTAAAGTTATTAACGTAAAAGGAATTGTGATGTGTCTTTAGGACAGCAAATGAAAGCAAATGAAAGTACAATTTGTGTCGCTCTTTTTAAATTCTAATTACCAGTTTTATAACATACATTCTCATGGTGCCTGTGGGAGAGTGGTTCCAGGATCCCTCGCGCATAATAAAACCCACAGATTCTCAGGTTTCTATAAATAATGGTGACATGTATGTGTGAAATAATCATATCCTTCCATATATTTCAAATCACATTTATATTTTACACAATAAATAATATAGTATAAATTATATGTAAATAGTTATTATTGTATGATCTAGAGAATAGTGATAAGAAGATATCAGTATATACAGTATAGATATTATTTCTAACATTTTTGATCCATGGTTATTTGAATTAATAAATGCAGAATCCATGGATATGAAAAAAGAATTGTATTTAGTGTTAGTTTAATTTTGTATTATAAAAAGTATTTTACTTAGGAAGCCACACTCTTATGTTTCAGTACTAAAACTATAGTCTTTATGCAGAAAGCATAATTTATTAGATCACTGTCACAGTTTTCAGAGTGCTAACTTTTCTTCAAAATATGGATCTATCAGTTAGCATGACCGAAATTTCACTTTTATGCCTAGTAAGCCATAGTATTTCAAAGGAGTGTTGTTACAGTGAATTAGGGTCCTGGTACATTGTTCTCCCTTAGGGATGAATCCTGATTTAGCAAAAGTGATGTTCCAAAGTACTAGGAGATTTGCAGTTCATTATATGGCAAATCATCTGGAGGACAAGAGTCAATTCACAAACAGAACCTCTTTTCTAATGCAAATAGCACATGGCATTTTATGAATGAATAATCAATGAGCACTTTTATTTCAAAAAGATAATCGACCATGCTCTAGAATTTAATTAAAATCTGTAAGTACACTAGCAGATGAAATTTTTAAGAAAGAAATAATTAAAACTACATTGGTCCTTTAACATCTAGATACAAGACTATGATCTTTTAGAAAGAAGCCTGTTTCAACAATGACGAATGCAATAGACATTTAATAAGATTTTTTTTAATTCAATAAGTGGACTTATCATTCTATAGCGGCAGGGTGAGAACATAGCTGAAAATTTCAGCATCCTGTTGATATCTACATTCAAAATGCATTAATAAATCCCTCATTAAAATGAACAAACCCTTATCAATTTCCCAAATAGAATTCTAGGCGTAGCGATCGGTACTACTGCTTTCTGCTCTCTGTTCATCTCTCAAGGACTGTCTACATTCACTTGCTCTTTTTCACATCTTCAACCCTGTAGTTTGACCTTTCTCACCATTGCTCCACAATGACTGTCTTTTTTGGTATCTCATCATCCTCATTTTCCACAAGCCTGTGGGTATTTTCCATCCTCATCACTTTTGGTAACGATATAATTTCAAAATGTGATCATCATCCCCTCTCTTTAAAAAGGTATTTTTACTTTATTTTTAATTATATGTATGGGGAAGTCAGAAGAGGGTCCTGGATCCTTTGGAGCTGGAGTTTATAGATGGCTGTGAGCTGCATGACATAGGCACTGGGAGCTGAACTCTTATCTTCTGCAAAAGTAGTTGGTGCTTTTAACTGCTGAGCCATCTTTCGAGGCTCCAACCATCTTCTCTTGGTTACTCTTTTCCTTTCTAAGGCCCGACTCCATATCTCTAGTTATCCTTATGTTCATTCATGTCACAGGAACTCACATATCTGTCCTTTTTTCCCCCCAAACATTTTCCTGTTATACAGCAGATCACATTTCATGTACACTTCCTCTTTGACTTCTTGAATGAGATCGACCCCATTGTACAGTAGTGCAGTAAATGTATCATGCTGACTTGTTTCTTTGTCTCAGCCCCATTTATTTGTATGTTCTTTTAGTGTGTTTGCTTGTTCCTTTCTGTTCTCATGGGGGCTAGGGGCAGAATCATTTGTATTTTGCTTAGCATCAGTGCAACCTTCAAAGCTAGCTCTTCAAGTCCATTTGTTTTCCAATAGACAGTTGTTAATAACATTACTGAGCAAAGATATAAAAAAATATTGACTTCAAAGTTTTTATTTCCCTGGAAGAGAAATGTATAATTTTAACAATTTTTTTTGTCTAAACACTTCATGAATAGCTTATTCAGATAGATTGTATTTTTATAGAAAAAGGTTTGCTCTTATTAGTTCATCTGAATATATTTAGAATACTCAATTTTGCATCAAATAGTTAAAACAGTTCTTTACAATCCATTTTCATATTCTTGAGAGTAAATAAATAATTTCATATTCTTGAGAGTAAATAAATAACTTCTTCACATTTCTAGTTTATTAATGGAATGTTGTTTAAAACAGGCTTAACTTGAGCATCAAATGGATGAGGACAGATTATTTTTTTATGGTAGCTCAATAACTGGCCTTCTGTCTTTGTGACAAACTCTCTAAGGTAATCTACCTAAAAACAAGCAAAGAAATGTTATTTTTGGCTCATGATTTCAGAGGTTCTAGTCCATCATTGCGTGGTTCATTGCTTTGTGCCTTTGGCAGCACAATACAGGATGGAAGGGAGTGCAGGGCAGCGAAGAAACAAAGAAAGAGAAGAAGGGTTGAATGTCACAGTTTCCCTCCAAGAATGTGATCCTAATGACCTGATTTATTTTCATAAGTCCACCCCCTGCCCTGGCCCTGAAAAATCAGCGTTGTTTCCATCAGTTCCTATGACAAACATCAGGAGGTAATTGAGCCTTTCTCATTAGCCTTTGAGTAAACACCAGAACAAACTATAATAACTTATTATTTCCATATAGGAACTTGGACGCCTAAGTCACTCTAATAAAAAGTATCAGGTTTAAATAAATGTATTGGCATGTTGTTGATTATATACGGACATATGTTTTGGTCTGTGTTCGATTTATTGTTTGCCTACTTTTCCAGGCTGCCATCTGCAGAATCAAACCCAAGATGATTTATCAAAGACAAACAGTCCTTGTAGACCTTCATCTTGGCTATGCATCAGTTGTAAGTGTGTGTCTTATACACACATTTCCATTGCAGAATACAGGGCACCCATGGATCGTCAGTGGCAGTAGCAGTGTTGAGTAGAATGTCAGTTGACAATTCACTGCCTAAATTATTACCTAGGTTTAGCGGATAGTATTAGTTACTGTTTATGTTAAATCCATCTTGAGGTTAAGCCATAAACTTGTTAGTATACTTGCTTTTGACAGAATAATTATCATTTCTGTATAATTAAAAATCTTTTTTTGGAGACCTTTAAAAAGCTGGAGATGTAGTTTATTTGATATTATATTTATATAGCATGAAAAAAAGCTTGGGTTTGGAGCCTCAGAACCACATAAAGCCATTATCCTTGGATACAGGAAGACAATAATATCAATGTTATTCTCAGCTTCATAATGTGTCTGAGGCCAGTCTGGGCGAGCTGAATCTGTCGTGTAAGCAAATGAACGAAAAAACCTGAAAACAGAACGGCAATTCTCAAAACCCAGTTTACTCTTGTTTGCATCTGCTTACATTCCACAGATTAGAGATCTGCAAATAGCAAGTCATCCTTATAAATTTCTTCAAAATTCCCTTCAGGCTCACTTGAGTGGAAGGCTATTATTGTTAATAATTCAATAATTAACTTTAAAGGAATGCACCGTACTCTGCCTTGTTGGACAGAAAATTGCTTGCAAAAGGTAAAGGACTTAACATTCCGAATTATTATTATTTATTATTCTTATTCTTATTATTATTTCTTGTCTGGAAATTTTAATATTTGCCTTTATTTATCAGTATGACCCTGGTTAAATTCACCATCTTTAAGAATCCATTTCTCATATATGACATGAGAAAGTGGTACACACTCTCCAGTTTCCATTTCTGCAACTCTTTTTTTTAAATCATTGTGGTTTTTTTTTCCAGAATGAAATATATTATTTGGTAACATGTTTCAACCTTGATGTCTGCCATTCACTCTAGTTACTTTTCCAAAGCCACTGATACTGCTGAATTTATTTGAGAAACTGCTTTTGCTCGTTAAAACCGGATGGCGTGACTCCTGACATTCCGTGTTTGTTTGGCTTCAGGCAAAAGGCTTACCTGCTGTGACTCGGGTTTCTCATTTATAAGGATTAAGAGTAGCAAGCACTTTGATCACTTAACTGATGAATCCATGCAAAGCATGTAGAATAATTTGGAAATCATAATAATAAAATTAAAATTCAGGTGGTCTTGTGAGTCGTTACTCAAAAATACCAAGTGCTTTTCTCCAGGACAGAATACTAAAATTAAAACATAAGCCATTTATTCTTCTGCATTCCAGCCATTATAAAACGTGGAATTTTTAAGTCTTCCACATGTCTTCCTTCGAAGCCTGTTTGTCCTCACAGAGTCATAGTGGTCACCGGAGTACTGGAGGCAACTCCCTTTGGATCCCATTAATTCTCTTCTAAGCCAACCTAAAGAAGCAGCACACCAGGCACTGCAAGTTCTTGTGCTACCACCAACTTTGAAGAAAAAGGAGCAGGTGTGGGAAACATCCCAGTGGGCGCCCTGCTCAAGGATCTGTCCTTTACGGGTAGAACTTTTGAGGGAAATAAACATATCTTTGAAGCTTTTCATCTAAGAATAACAGCCCTTTGCATGGCTCACCACTACCCACATTTTTATAGCCTCCCACTTCCAGCTTTATTTTTAGTTTGGAGGATTTCAGAACGCTCAGCTTGTTAGCCTTTTTATTGCATGCTCTTTGCTGAACTCATAGAAGGAATTGAGAGTTGAGGGGACCCTGCATCCTCTTTTTATAGACAGACTAGCATGAAAGTGAACTGCATTTTCCCGTATTGCATAGGACACCCCTGGAATACTGTATGCGAAAGCAATTTAAAACTTCAAAGAAATATCATGTCATACATGAATATGACAGTATATACATGGACAGGTAATTTGTGAATAAATTATGGATAATTCTAATCATTTTATAGACAATGGCTTCACGTTATTTTCAAGCATAAAAATTTCATATTTGAGAGTATTCAAGATGAGAACTACTCGACAGAAATTTTAGTAGATGATAAACTTAGTAGCTCTCTCCAAAGTCTTTTAGATGACATTCTCTGGGATATCTGTGTTGTCCCGGATCTATAATTTCCATGAAGTTATGCTATGCGGTATTATGCAAAATACTAGTGGTATTTCTTAATCCATCATCCCATCCTGGCCCTTAAAAAATACAATTATTTTCTGCTTGTGTAGTTATATTTCCTACCCATAATTTGAATTTTCACATATATTCTCATTTTTAAATTTTTCTCAAAGATAGACCATGTTACTTCACTTTAACATGAGTAACTGTTATTTAACTAACTAACACAGTAAGGAACATACAGGCTTCTTCCACTCATGTAATGGAAAATTCCTTTTTTTTTAAATGTATCATGTCATTATTCTGTTTTTTCTGAGTGTGAATTAATGAAAATGACTCAGTCGTTACTGTGACTGGGTTTGTATAAGATCTTCTCAAATGAATTATACATATATATATATCTGATGCCAGCATCTTTTAGAGTCTTCAAATGGCAATTGGAGTAAAGATGTTTGTTTTTGCATTTATTTTTTTATATATACACATGTGGCATGTATGATGAAGCAAGCGAAACTTTGTTATAAGTCAATGGGCAATATTTATAGAAGCCTATCAACACGGTTCTAGAGGCTGAATGGGAGACAGAATAGGCATCAGATATGGTCCTTGAACTATAAGAGCTGACAATATAGTCAAGGAATTAAAATCAGTCTAAAGAACTTTATGACAGGAATTATGGAAAATGGAGGGATTGGTGGGTTGATTTTACTTATGAATACGAGGAGATATAAGTACATTGGAGGTTGTCTGGGCAATGTTGGATACAGTGAAAGAATGTGACATTGTACAACCTCAGGTACTTCATATATTTTGCTGCACTGCTCCGATAGAAGTCAGAAAGCATGATTAGTAAGGAATTATTAAACTTCTCTGTTAATTGCATAGACTCACTGATCACTGTGAATGCAGAAAAATATCTCAATGTTTCCCTCTAGTCCACGATAGCAGAGTGACTGAAAATCAATTAGCACAGATGAACACAGAGGTTTAAAAAAAAAAAGTCCTACTAAAAGCTGTGAACGACTAGCTGTGCCAAGGATAAATGCTCTCTGTGAATACTGAGCATGCTAAATATGTCAGCCCTCTAATTAGCTTAGCATTGGGGTTACAGAGTTGCCAACTGCATGCTCCGTATCATTTATTTCATGCTAACACTTCCAGAAGTAAGATTCTATTTCTGGAGATCCATAGATGCTAATCACCTAGATGGAAGCAATGGCTTCTTTCCTGGGGATTAGTCTTATTTTAAGACTCAATGTGCTTAATTCCAAGAGCTGAGAAAGGCAGGTAAAGAGGCAAATCGTAAAGATTAACAGTAGACAGCTACAGCTATAGAGGGTATGTTTTCTTGGGGCTGCTTTAGCAGTATTCCACAGACTGGATAATATAAAGAAAGCAGATTTCTCTTTCTCACTGTTTTGAAGGCTAAAGAATATGATCAATTTCCTGGAAGGCTTGCTGTTTATTTCCAACATAGCACCTTATTGTTATACCATAAAGGGCAGATGAATACTGTCCTCAAGTGACAAAAGAACAGATAGGTAAGGGAACAAATCCACTCCTCCAAGCTCTTTGGGTAGCAACATTAATCTATTCATGAAAGCGGATAGAGCTTCTACCGCCTAAACATCTCTTCAAAGGTCCCTTCTGCCATAGTCTACATTAGGTATTATATTTCTAATATCTGGCTATTATTCAGATCACATAATACCCCATGTATTTAATATAGATGACTCTCTCTCTCTCTCTCTCTCTCTCTCTCTCACACACACACACACACACACAAATGCATGCACGCATGCCTGTACACACTCAACTACTTCTACATAGAGATTTATTCCAAAGCCCTCAGTGTATGCCTGAAGCCCTCAGTGTAAGTTCTGAACCCTGTGTGTACAATGTTTTTTTCTATAAATACATAGCTATAATAAATTTAAATGTATTCATTAAATAAAATAAGAAATCATCAACAATTAAAAGAAAGAATTTCACTCAAAAATAGTGACATAAACAAGACACAAAGCATGGCAATATATCAATAGACATCCTGATGTGGGAATGGGAAAATTTGATGGGGTTCTAACTCTAGACAAAGAACCAAAGGCAACTAATGACAGCTGGGAGAGGAAGAACTAGTCTCTCACAGGGATAAATCCCCCCAGGTTATTCAATAAAACATGGTCAGCTCTGAAGCTATGGAATAATATCCCCAGTCATTAAAGCTCTTTATTTGCTTGTTTCATGTTTCAAAACATAGAAGACAAAGAAAAATTTATCACTTTACCATTTCCATATTTTCAAATAATTTCTCTGTCTTGAAGGAAATTTTAGAGGATATATATGTGTGTGTGTGTGTGTGTATATAAGTTAATTAATGCATTAGCAATATCTTTTCTGTTTTATACACACAGCATTGTAAAAAATAGATAACCTTTCTACATTCTGATGTTTCCCATTAAATAATAGATCTTGGAGATTTGTTTATGTGGTAGTAAATCTCAAGCTTAAATGTTGCAGGCCCAAATCCTCACGCTTTGCTAATGGCATAGGACATGAAGTAGAAACTTAACAAATGCTGTTGCCAGCTCCATCACTGTTCCAGAATAAACAAGGCAATGCTCTGCAGCACCTGTCTGCCGAAATGAAATTCACACTGGCTGGTGAAGAATGCCACTCTCTTCCCCTCAAAACCTCAGTCAAAACACGCCTTGGGTGACATTCTCAAAAATAGTGTTCAGAAAGAAACTAGACATATTTCTCATTCTGCAAAAACAGAGGCAAGCACTGGGCTCAAAAATATTTATGTCAAAGCCAGAAAACCACAAGTAGCAATGATCTCCACCAGCAAAATCACAGGATTTGTAATAAAGGGCTTCATTTTGTTTAGGGTTCAAAGATTTGACTTGGATATTTATCTTTATTTAGAAGAGAGTTAATACTTTCTCACATCCCTGTTTAAAGACTTAATATCAATAGTAAATATGTGTGCACTTGTATGGTTGCTTGGTTTTCAAACCAAAGCATCCTTATGTGTAATCCATTAATAACAGACTGAGTCCCAAAGTAGTAAACAAAATTATACAAGGAAGTTAATTTCAAGGCTTTTTTTTTATATAACTGTCTTGGTTTTTGAACTGTGAAATGTTACTAACCACGTTATAAGTCAAGCTAATAATAGTAATTGCTGCTTTGAAAAACTGATGTTAAACTTTATGCCGTCTGGGCTGGCAAGATGAATCAATTGGTAGAGGTGTATGTGTGGATTCCTGAGGATCTGAGTTGGACCCTGGACCCCACAAGGTAGAGGGAGAGAAATGACTCTTAAGGATAGTTTTCTGATATCCA
>JABTXL010005037.1:17210278-17308104 GCA_025134845.1 Neodon shergylaensis | reverse complement strand
TTCCTTCCTTCCTTCCTTCCTTCCTTCCTTCCTTCCTTCCTTCCTTCTTCCTTTCCTTCCTTTATTCCTTCCTTCCTCCCTCCCTCCCTCCCTCCCTTTCTTCCTTCTTTCTTCTTTCCTTCCTTCGTTCTTTCCTCCCTCCCTCCTTCTTCCCTTCTTCTTTCCCTTCCTTCTTCCTCCCTCCCTCCTTCCCTCCTTCCCTCCCTCCCCGCCTTCCTTCCTTCCTTTATCCCTCCTGCTATCCCTCTTATTATCCTAGTTACATTTGTTTGTAATGGGAGCAATTATTCCATTTTGGTTTGTAAGAACATGCTGTGGATACCTTAGATGTTTCTGTGTTATTTTGTTGATTTCCTTAGTTTAATGATAGGTATCTTCAGAAGTAATTATAACAATTTATACCCTCATTGTCCTTTCTCACACTAGTTCTTGCAGAACTCGCTGCTATAGGTCACTGCTGTCATACGCTAAAAGAAGAGGTTTTGATTCTTCTTCAAGTAAAAGGATGGGCTTGATTAAGAGAGTGAATATTTGATGTCAAATGGTGTGGTATTTGAATTTTATGTTTCTGTGGTCTCAAGTAATTAAAATAGGTATCACACACTTAGCTGATTAGATTAAAAAGAAGGTTTCTGTATGAGCAGGATCTTTAGCTTTATTTATTCATCTTTAAAATACTTTTATATTATGAGACAATAGATCTAGATTTACTAAAAATTAGATAGATAATGTAAATAATACAGTTTCATTTTTAGAAGTTGCATAATATGACTGTTGCACCACAATAGTCTGTGTCTTCATTTATCATACTTCAGTTGTCCCTAGTTCAATATAGAAGATAGAAAATTAATTTTGGCAAAAAAATACTCTGTTAGTTATATAGTATATCTTATCTTAACACAACCTTAGAGGTTTTGAGAAAGTGTTAATTTAGTTTCTTAAGTATCTGTTTACTGTCTTAAATATATTGTACTAAGTGTAAGTGTAGGCCGCAGAGTTTGTCAGGAAGCTGCAATGTCTTTTGTTTTCCCAGAGTACTACTACTTACACATGGATTTTTAATATGTCATCTCTCACACAATAGTGATCACTAAAATCAGCACTTTTTTTCAAATGAATAATTACTCTTGGAATATGAGAATTTATCATAAGCCTAGTGGAAAATCTTTCTCCTCTTCATCTTCTGTCTTTAGGAACCTAAGGCATACATGATGGCAATTTATCTGTTTTGAGTTGATACGTAGGAATGATTAAATGCTTAGTATACTTTATAAACACCCTGATCTTCAAAATGTTCGTATTAGTGAGTGAACACACTGTAAAAGACACAAGTGGCTTATCATCTCATTTAGCAGTAGCATCTTCACAGGTAGAATCTGCGCACATTATCCTTATTTCAAAATTGAGTAAAGTTAGGACCCGAGGGCTTAAATATCTCTTCAGGAAGAAACTTATTCAGGCAGTCACAAAAAGGCTCATACGCTGATCCACACAGGTATAGTGTTACTATTTAGAAAAAGTATCACCTCTCACAAGGGGTTTTGACATTCCTGTAATAAAACGATCTTTTGCTTTTCATATTTATATGTTACACAAATAATGCCACTATTGAAGTATTTTAATAGATTCTCACTTGTCAGCTGAGAGCCCAGTGAAGCCAGACGAGTTTAAGAAATTCCAACTGTTTATTGCAAACAAAGATTTTTTTTCAGGTCCACAAGGTTAA
Organism: Neodon shergylaensis; assembly: GCA_025134845.1. NCBI lineage: Eukaryota > Metazoa > Chordata > Mammalia > Rodentia > Cricetidae > Neodon > Neodon shergylaensis. The sequence goes on along the minus strand of JABTXL010005037.1, from coordinate 17,306,378 downwards.
GATTTAGTTAAAGGCTGAATGTAGAAAACTTCTCAAATATTCTCATACAATGGGTGACATTAACACCATGTTAAAGACATTTAATACATACTGAGTAGGTTAAAGGTAAAATAGAATACTGTTGGGCAACACTAACAGAACTTAATTTTAAAGACTTTCATCAGGGAAAACCATGCATGTAGGATGATGGCTAGGGAACCCAAAGCAAGCAGTGTCACAGTGAGAAGAAACATTAGTGAAGTTTTGAAACCATATGTGATTCTGTGTTTGAGGGGAAGTCAAAATTAAATAAGTAAACATTAAAAGTAAGTAATGGTTAAGAGTTATTTTCAAATGCAATGATCATCTTTGTTGATACTGAGAAATCACAAGAGGCTCTCTTTCACTGCCGGGATGGGTTTATGACCTATGAGATATTGGATTCACGTTAAATCCCTTCAACTTAAGAAAAAAGTATTGTGCTGAGAATATTTTACTTTCCTACATTATTAAGACAACTTATTCACTTGACAGACAAGTGAAATAGCAATTAGATGAATGTCATAGTGTTAACTTTTTTTATTGATTTTATTGAGCTCTACATTTTTCTCTGCTCCCCTCCCTGCCTCTACCCTCCCCTTCAACCCTCCCCGAAGGTCCCCATGCTCCCAATTTACTCAGGAGATCTTGTCTCTTTCTACTTAGACAACAATGAGGACACTAAGAGAGACATACATAGATCTAATCTACATGGGAAATGTTAACTTTTTTAAGTACAAAAAGTAGTTTATCCCATATAGCAAACAAAAAATACATTTAAATTAGTTTAATACATCAAAGTAATAAAAGGAATAAGCTTTTGATGTCTTTCACATGTAATAATTTTTAAAACATAAATCATAAACCATTAAGGAAAATTTTAATAAAATTTGACAATAATTTGAGCAATTGTCCATTGAAAGAATAAAGATTTATAGACTAAGAGATTTTTATGACATATATAACTGTTAAATATATAATTTATAAACCCTCTCACTAAGGAATAGGCAACTCAATAAAGAAGTGGGTGGGTAATAAAATGAGTTCATGAAGAAGGATGCTGGAGCATGACAAGATTTTCACTTTCATAAATACTTATGAAAATTCAAAATTAAATGAGATTGTATTTTATTCCTACCATAAATTGAAAAGCTAAATTATATATCAGTGACCTTTTTGACAAGGGTCTTATACATCAAAGCTGTTCTTGCATTGCTGGTGAGCGTTTAAACAAGGATCACTAGTAATATGTTTATACCCTGTAGTCAAACCTTTGCTAGTATGGAGGGATGACAGTGAGAGAAACAGAACGCTGTTTCCTGCCTCAGAGAATAGGCTGTTGCCAAGGGATGTTATTCCAGGGCCCAGAGTCAACGCCATATGTTTGCTCATCTCCCCAGAGTCTAAACTGCCACTGTGTCTTGTTAGTATTTATACCTGATTTGTAGCTATGCCAGACTCTGCATGACACAGGCTCTGAAGCATTTTCTTTCTTTCCTGTGCCATCCCAGGGCTGTGCTTTAGAACACCCCCTACCACCATTATCAGAACCACAATTCCATGCTGTCTCCCAGAGTCTATACTACTGAGGTATGCCACAGACCTACACTGGTGTAGTGAGTGTGCTGTTGCTGTATTCAGTTGCACAAGAAGAGGCAACTTGTGTCTCCTTCAAAAGTGCTATTGCAATTTACAATATTCTGATTCAAGAAATCTGGCTTCATAGCCTCTTTGTGTGTTTGGATCCCAGTGCTGTTAGGAATGGCTGCAAGCCAAGTCAGATTCATCAACAAAGCGACAAGAGACCACTAAATCCTTTTGCCTAATTACCTATGCAGCCAACATCACTGCTAACAACTGCAGTGTAAATCATCAAAACATTCACAACCATTGCTAACATAGTTCTGACCAACCAACCAACTTCCTCAGGCTGCAAGGAAAATTCTCTCTGGAAGCCACCCTGTAATGTTTATGCAAAGTAATTGCAGTTCTTTTTTTTTTTTTTAAAAGATTTATTTAATATGCATTCAGTGTTCTGCCAGCAGTACATGCCAGAAGAGGGCACCAAAGCTCATTTATAGATGGTTGTGAGACACCACATGGTTGTTGGGAATTTGAACTCAGGTCCTTTGGAAGAGCAGCCAGTGCTCTTTACCTCTGAGCTGTCTCCCCAGCCTCAATGACTGCAGTTTTAAACACAGATGTAATGAGCACACACACACACACAAACATGAAAATCAGAGACATGACACTACCAATAGAATACAAGATTCCCCAGCAGGTGACCTCAGAGAAACAGAAATGCATGAACTGCTACAGAAGGAGTTTAAAATGAGTCCTGTAAAAGAAACTCAAAAAAAACTTAAAAAAAGAATAGACAGTTCAATAAAAGTAGGAAACAGTTCATGACCTATGGCATGTAATGGAAAAGTAGATTGCAAAACAGAGAAACAATTCTTGAGGCTGAGTAATTCAATTAGATAGAACAAACAATTGAGAGTTTTAGCCATGAAGTAGACAGAACAAAAGAAAACTTGAAACTGAAGCTGTGTTTTCTTTAGTGACTTGGGAACTAAAAAGAAAATAAGAATCAGAAAGAATAAGGGTTAGTAGATGGGCACGGAGAACAGAATGTTATGTGTTAGCCAATTTTAAATATTTGCCATTCTTATCATCTTATGGTAACAGCATATTAATCCCTCAATTTGCATCTCAGAATGTTCATAATTTTTATTGGCCATTTGAAAAAAAGCTTCCATTGTAAAGTAATTAAGAATTTTCAAAGTCTTTCAATGAATTTCTTTATCTATCTATCTATCTATCTATCTATCTATCTATCTATCTATCATCTATCATCTATCAATCATCTAAGTATCATCTATATCTATCATATCTATCTATCTATCTATCTATCTATCTATCTATCTATCTATCTTCTTCATCATCATCATCATCATCATCATCATCATCATCATCATCTATCTATTCCTATCTATCTATCCTATTTATTTTCTTTCTTAATTTGTAGTTGAGTTCCCTTTCAATATCTTACTGGTACTTTTGAGTCCATGTGTATATTTCCCCAATCTTTCCTTTCTGTTTAGTGTTTTCTTGGACAATTTAATACGTTTTATACAATCTGATGCCAGGAGGCATTTTTCAATGTAGCTGCTCTAGGCACTTCTGATTTCACTTTACTAATTTAGGATTAGAATCTTTCCTCAGTTGACTTTTGTAGATGACATGAAGAGGAAACATCATAGTTTTCCTTCTGTTCAGTTAAACCATTTATTTCAGTGATTATTCTTTGCCTCCAGCTCTGCGTTCTAATGCTGGTTGTGCTCGTGCCCACTCATTCATAAATTGGCTTTTAACAATTTTGGTCTAGTGACTTACTTAACAGCATTTTGACATATTCACATTGTCATGTCTGTAACTGCAGATTTGTAACAGAATGGTTATCCTTCAACTCTGTCTTTCAAATTTGATGTTAATATTCTTAGCCCCAAAAAAATATTCTTAGCCCATTTTATTTGTATTCAGATTTTAGTTTAATCACTGAGAGAGGAGAGCAACAAAAAAAAAAAAACAGAGACATTGACAAAGATACCCACAGAGACACACAGAGAAACAGAGATGAGAAAGGTTTTCTACTGAGAATTTGCTTGGATTCACATCGGATTTATACATGGATATAGTGAAAAAATTTCATACTAACACATTTCCAATCATGATTCTAGTGTAACTACTCATTTTGCACATCTTTTCTTAACTATATCTAAGAAGCTTATTTTCCTTTTTTGGTCAGTGGTAATTGCTTTGTATTCTCACTTTGTTTAATACTGAACTAAAATTGTTTTTCTAAATTATCTAGGTTCTGATGGCCTTTTTCTAGTTGCTTACTAATTTTAATAATTCATCTATATTTGAATTTTTACAATAGAATTATGTGCAAAATACCTTTACAATCTTGAATAAGATTGCAATTTTATCAAATGCTACACTTTCTAAATTTAGCTGAATTCAGTTTTTTTGACACTTGGAAAGTCAATCATTACCATTTATTAACACAGAGAAGAATGATGGTCATCAAAAGTTAAAGAAAAAATCTGATGAAATCTCAAATCTCAGTATAGAGAGGAACTTCGTTATTAAATAGATAACTCTATACAAAGAATGCTCATAATAAAACATAAAATTTTGAAGATTACTAGTATATTCTCCCTCCTCAGCAACATCATCATTTGTTGAGAAAAGGTCTCTTTGTCAATCCTGAGTCATATAAAACCTCGAATTCACAGTGATCTGCTTTGCTTGTGCTGGAACTAAAGATGCATCATTACCATTAGACCTTTTAAGACCAATGATACATTATGGCAAGGTACTGTTCCTATACTTCTGTCTCCGCATGCGTTGTACGCATCCTTCACCACCAGCACCTCACACCACTCTGCTATAAGATGACAAACAAATCCCGATTGATTCATAACCACCATCATAAATTTATATTGAGGCTTATTTTTGGTAAATATTCTATGCATTTTAAGAAATACATGATGGTATGTGTCTACCATTTTTTAGAGTTTGTCCTTCATTGAAAACCTTCTTTGTCCTCAATTTTATTTTATGTCTCTAAAACTGGGAGATTTTTATTTTTAAGTAAATTATTAACTTTGGCCTTTAGATTTTTTAAACTATCATAGGTTTGGGTTTTATCAACATGTCAGCTTTATAGAGGAATTAGAAAGTAAAATCTTTTCTCTCTCCCATCTATAGATTTTATGAAATGACAATTTTGTTTAAATGTGGGTTTTGAAATACTGACAAATATACTATTCGGGCTTGTGGCATACATTAGGAAAAAGTTTTAAATTATGAATTCAGAATTTGTGTGGCTCAAATTACTTTGTAAATCTGCAGCTTCTTTAATCTGCTACTGTAGTTAAATGTCCACAATTTCTCTGTCACTGTCCTTTATACACTGTCCCTACTTTATGCTTCCTTCTAACCACTGGCACACTAATGACATATGTATGAATTTTCAAATTATCTGTTATCTCATCAGCTATGGTTTTTTTCCTGCTTTTTTCTTTCCTATCAAATCCTCTTTTCGGCTATATCTAAGCTTCCATAGAGTTTTAATGTTTTATAGTCTTTCAGTTTCGGGAATTTTAATTTTTTGTAATTTCCAGCTGTATACTAATATTATGCACACATTTAAGGGATGTACTATTCATCAAAATTATTTTGAATATATATTCAAAATAACATCTGCATCTGATAATCAGAATGGTAAATTTTTGTGTCCTTTCCTCTGTTTCCTTTCTCCTATGTTGGTTTGGTTCTAGGATTGTTTCGGTGATACAATAAAAAGTAATCCAGCTACAGCTGAGAATGTGAATTAGGATGCCCTCCACCCCCAGAAGAATCCTTACTTGGCAGGCAACTATCCAAAGGAGAAACACTTGTATCTATTCAGACATTAAGTGGTTGGAAGCTGGGCTAGAGTCTCCCAGGGAGGGTTTTCTTTGCAGCTTAACTTTCTTCTTAGGAAATACCTCATCGAGTGGCACACCCGGATGTCTTACAGCACCCATTTCCACCAGAGGCTTGGAAGTATCGTTCCATTTTCCCAAGACAGTGTGATATTTGGAAGTGTATGAAAATTCTGAGTCTGACCCACACGGTTCTCTTACATTTTCTGAACTTTTGAATAACCGTTTCCTAATCGCCAAAAGTTGAGCAAAGAAAATCACAAAGTCAGTAACTATTTAGTCTTTCTAATCCTCTACCCCCACTTTTCCTTTCCATTTCTAATGTCACCACTGTTCATTGCCCTTTATTTGTGGATCCAAAAAATAAGCTCCTTTTCCAGTTGGGATTCAGAGAAATTGTTAGTTAGGCGGAATACTAGTTAGTCACTGAGAGAATTTGCAAAATGATGAGGGAAATCAACAGGGTGTCTGCATTGCAAATGTGAACTCTAATGTTAAGCGAAGAAAAGGGAAGGCAGATGTACGAATACAACTAATAATTGTGAGTACAATAAATGTAAGATTAATACAACTATAGTGGTGATCTGACAGGAAATGTGAAAGCTGATATGATGGCACTGAGATAATCTATTTTTATTTAGTATCTCTTGGCACAGAAGACCAATAGTTTGCACTTATTTGGTAGTTGGCAGATCTTGAAAGAAATAAGAAATAGACACTGTTTTCTTTTGCTTTTACTAGTTACTTAAGGATTCTTCACCATAACTTTTTAGTATCCATTTCTACTAGGCTATTTACTCTCTATTGCAACTACACTTTATTTGGCAACACGCCTTTCCTTTTGTTGTGGTTCAAGGATCAAACCCAGGACTTCATTTATACTAGGCAAGGTCTTTACACATGGATGGTAAGGTCAAAGCCCACATCTTATAGTTTGTATCTGTCATTTTTTTTAAGGAACTCATTGACTGCTTGTATGATTATATGCATATAATTTTAGATAAAATTCATACACACAGTCTATGAGTTCATATATATATATATATATACATATACATATATGTACTCACACATATTATTGGTTCCTGTAGCTCAACAATGGCAGTGTTATTATAAAGGTGGAGAATGCAGTAATTACTCAACCCTTAGGGCTAGATATCTCAGCAGTTCCAATCTGCTTGGATCCTGAGGACTCCTGGAGAACTAACTTCTGGTCTTAAGTTTGCGTTAATAGCCAGATGAAGCTGGTTCTAGTGTTAGCAAGGAGACATACAAGCAACAAGATAGATGAACTTGCCAGAAATAATTAAGGAAAGCAAGCAAAATCCAGTTTTCTTTTCTATTTTCTTTCATCTGGGCTACCACCAGAAGGTGCTGCCCACCCTTAAGGTAGGATTCCCCTAAAAGCAATCCGACAAAGAAAATTCTTCACTGAGGTGCTCAGTGTTAGTTGATTCCAGATCCACCAAACAGACAACCAAGATCAGCCCTTGCTTGTTTCTGAATACATCACTCAAAAGTAAAATATCGTGGACAGATAATCTTATTCAATTAATATCTTTATTTCAGTGGATAAGGAACTCTTAATTTCTCAAAGGGCATTAGGAGCAATGAGTGTATAAGGAGCCTTTTATACAATTTAACTCAACTCTCCTTACCCTTCATGTATAGATGGGCTGATTTGTAGATAGAGTTAGCATGCAGATACAGAGGGGACTCTTTCAGGTCTAGACATCATGTATAAGATATTCAAATTGCTTAGGTGTTGATTAGCATGCATTTTCAGTAACATATCTCCAACTTATAGTTTCTTCTTGAACATTTACTATTTTGCTTCCTGTGATGGCCAAGCTACAGTTTTGGGGTCAAGATCAGCTATAAATGTTAAGGAGGATAGTATAACATGAACATTCTGTTTAATAATCTAGTTTTAATTAATTTCATCTCATTTATTTGGTTTCCCCCCTTTTCCCCAATCATCTGTTTCCCCCCCTTCTCCTTTCATTCAGGGACTTCAGTCAGCAAGACAGTTTTACTCTATAGTTATACTTCAAAGACAATTTTTAGTATTTACCAACACTTTCTTCAATCAGCCTACCTTCTATCAACACTATCATATTTCCTCCAGTGTTTTTTCATATTAAAGTTTCTCCAGCTTCCTAAACACTATATCTCTTCATTATAGACATACCAATAAAATTTCGATATTTAGCTGTGGTCTGTCTCACAACCCTACCCCATTTGACTTACTTTGCCTTCATTTACACCAACATTTAAATTTTTCTCCAATTTCCATGTTTCTCTTTTAATATTTCTTTTTAAACTTCTTTCCTTGTATCATCCATCATCTAATCACACTATTCTCTTACCCTGCTTTAATTCTTCAGATAACCTTGAACTAGAACTTCTATTCCTTTATCCTCTGTCTCATACCCAGCTGTGCTCTTCCTTCATGCAAACCAGGTTTACTCATTAAGTCTGAAAACTATGTAGCTGGTCTAAATCCTGTATGTTATTGTATGCACAACACATTCCTAAAATAATCACCCTAGATTTTATTCTCCTCATACCACTGTACAGTTATCCATCAATTGTGCTTCCAAAGCCCAACCCAACATTCTTTACTAAGAGTCAGTCAAACCAACATCATTTTCACTCATACCCACCTTCATTCCTCAACTTTCTTTGAAGGGGGGGGGGGGCGTGTGAAACTAGAAATCCAACAGATCTTGATGGATATCAAGGTCATAGAGATGAATGTTCAGGAGAGGGAATAAATGTATTGAAGGAGACGTATGTGTAGAACAAAGAGGAAGAGAATGTTCTGAATACAACACAAGGCTTATTTAATGCTGTAGGAACTGTTTAGTCAGTTTAGAGTGCAATTAGACACTGTCAGGAGCAGACTGCATTGTTCGAGAGGAGCAGGCAGGTTTTTTGTTTGTTGAATATTTTTCCTTTGATGATAATGAACTACCTGCTCATCCACACATTCTTCCATTCTTCCTTCTGACAGACTGGCCATGAGAGCAATGACCATGAAAGAAAAACAGCCTTTCTTTCAATGAATCACTTACAGGGTCAGACTAGGTCCATTTTTCTCTTTTGTTCTTTCTCCTCCAGGGCACAGTTTTCTCTGTCAGTGATGTTAATTCTCCTTTATCCTCCAGTAACCCAGATTCCTTGCCATAGGTGTCTGTTTGACCCCAAAGGCTACAATAATACTTCTTTATTAGCTGTTTTTTTTTCCTGTGTGTGCTTCTCAGAATAGAAAAATATGTTTTTGAGATCATAGTAATTTCTCCTAAAAGAACTCATGAGAAAGAATCAAGTATGTGATCAAATCTGTTGCCTTTGTGGATATTTGTGAGCATATTTCTGGATATATCCTTCATAAGAATAAAGAAGGAAATTAGGAGTTGAAATTAACAAAGTTAATATCAAGGGGAAATGCCTTTTCACATTTGATCATTAGAGGAATGTGATAAGTACACTATAAAATCCACTCAAATGCCCTTGTCAAGGCTGTGCACCCATCTGTAGTTCTGAGACATGATTTTAAAGGACCTCAGTGTTGTGAACTGCATGTGGTTACATTTGAGTAAAACCCAAGTAATTGACTTTATTGTCTTACTGCATAGTATACTTCTAAAAGGCCATCCTCACTGATTTAACTGAGGTGGTTAAATTCCAACAGTTTATTTGAAAAAAGAAAACATAAATGAAACTATTTGGTTTAACTTTCAGAAAATAGTTGGAATTCACTGTCTCTCTTCCACTCAGGTTCAAGACACTGTTTGTGGCGGGGGAAAGGTGCGATGTGGAGACCCTAGAATGGTCCAAAAAGGTCTTCAGAGTCCCTGTTCTAGACCACTGGTGGCAAACAGGTAACTTTTCTCGAAACCTTTTCTAAAAATGGCTGAAATCCTCCAGAGCCCTGAGTGGACTGGAGGAGATTCTTAGACATGTCAATCAGGATCCACAGTTCTGGTTTTTGTAGAAATAAATGCTTTGATGTCACACGGTTAATAATGTTTTCATTAGTCATGACCATCCTCTTAGATATCGATGCACACTAGAAAGGACATTTTTACTATCTCAGCTTTGATTCTTTTATGCAGAGAGTTGCTAAATCTCAGATTTTCCTTCCTCAGATCATCTTTTGATTTGGCTTTTGAGTTATGAGAGCAGAGGCAGCATCTGCCCTGCTTTGACTTGCCCTTACCTCTCATGTCTTTTCTCTGTGCACTTCAATTTGCTGTGCACACTGCTTCCAAAGTATTTGTTTAGGCACAATTCCTGTCATATGAGACTCTGTCATCCTTGTCTCATAAAAGTCTACCTTGTCTCTATTGCTTGCATATTAGATACATTAATTTTTCTCCAAGACAATACTAATATATGGATATCATTCATTTGTAAGTTTGGTTATTATATACTTTACTTACAATAACTGGTCATTGAGAATGCAATCTTATATTGGGTAAGTAAAATGCAAGCTTTGGAAAAAGAGAACAAGAAAAATAAAACCTTATTCTTTCCTTTCATTCTTTTTTATGTGGATGACTTGAATATATCTGAGAATGAGTCTGTGATATGGAAGAAGATTTACTCTTCATAGATTGCATATATTTTTTATGCAACCCTCTAAACATAGCTCTGGGACATGGTGTAGCCTAGTATCCTCCAAATGTTAGTACCCCTCAGTTCAGCAACTTATGTTAAACCACACACACACACACACACACACACACACACACACACACACACATATATATAATATTAAAGTCAACGCCCCTTACATTTTTTCTTAGTACATGGTATAGAGTATCAAAATTTGCATAACAATTATCAAAGTTCATGGTGAAAATCAGTAGTACCCTTAACGAAAATTTAAACTTAGATATGAACATCTCTAATCACTGCTACCCTCACTTGCCCTTGGCTACATAGCCCCAGGATTGCTGTGTATGTAGGCAACTACATTTGTAGATGGCATTGTGTTAAACTGTTGGTTCTCCTCATTGAAGAACAAGTGGAAAACTGAAGCTAATAGTCAATATTTGGTAGTTTAGATTTTATACATTAATTTTATTGTCTCCTTGAATATTGATTTTTGGAAAAAACATTATTTTCTATATGTTTTTGTAATATGCAATTTAAAATAACTGACCAGAGCAGATGAGCTGCTCCCTATACAAAGGAAAACAATGGGATTTATATTTTCTGTAGGTTTATTTACTAAAGGAAAATTGGTTACCGGTGTGCTTAAGAACTCAAATGACAGGACTTCACTTGGAGATATAATAATACAATATGTAAAAATACACTAAACATTATTACAACAACTACAAAAAGGAGTGCTCATAGTACTGCATGCTCCCAATTATCCCCTTAAAGTTGTATCATTCTAAGATACAGTGAAATTTTAAATAAGTTTTCCTTGCCTGGAAAAAAATGTAGATATATGTAAGTAATGTTTTCGGAAATATGAAAAAAAAAACACGCCAACGCCCATAAAACATACATATTCCTGAAAGTACTAAAGGCATATATCAATGTAATGTCTTTACAATATGTTGGCATTTTTTTATAGCAAGGTATAGGCAGTCATATTTAAGAACACAAGCTTAAAAGAAAGATTGCTTGAAGTTGGGAAAATTCTCTATTTTCCAAGGCAAGAATTTAATGTAAGAATGAGTTTTTTTTTCCCCTCTGGAATAGAGATGAATGCTAGTGAATGCTAGATAATGCAGGTATCAACAGATAGTTAGATTGATAAATGTAAGTGCCAGCTCATTTTTACTGGACCATGGTTACCTAATGTGGCCAGTGAGAAATTAAACCAGGCTGGCCAACAAGCCCGAGGCCGTGACAGTTTTATTGAGAGCAATCAGACTTTTTATACCCTTTTCAGAAACAGAAGATACTGGTGATTTTCGGGATCAATATGGCAGTAGTTGCTAGGATACGATGATGTGTGCAAGCTATACAGGGTGCACAAGATTAATGTCTAAGACCAACTGTCCTGTCAAGCTCCCAGGCCTCCATGACTTCTCAGGAAATATACAGAGAAACAAAAAGTGGCCTGAATGCTTCACTGCCTGTGGGAGTGCCTTGGTTTCTCAGGAACTGAAAGGCTACAGTGACCCAAGACTGAGCCATGGCCTCTATCTGAAAAATGTATGATGCATGCCTTTTAAGGAGGCTAGGTCAGGCCAGCTCCGTGCTTTCCTCTAGATACATAGTCACAATCCTTAGCATTAGCATAGAAAGGTATTCTTTCACTTTCAAAATTGTATGTTGCAGTAAAGTATAAAGCAGCACAGAATTTTGTAATTTGCCAGCTCTCACTCTTTTAAAAATATTTATTCTAATTTTACTGTTGTGTTTATGTATTTGGAATGTGGGAGCAAATGTGTGCACATACTAAATCATTACGAGTTATAAGCTACACTGTATGGGTGATGGGAATCCAATTCTAGTCCTCTTAAAATAGAAGGAAGGACCACCTCTCCAGCACCTACATCTCTTTCTTAAAGTGGTATAATAGAAATACTAAGTCCACAGGAGAAAAAGACAAATGAAGGGGTAATTATTAATTCACCAAGATAGAAAAGGTATTGATATTTTTAGCACATTGATAAATATCCTTATGTTTTACTCATCAAATAGAGGTTTGATTGTCTTCCTGAGAAACCTCCTAGAAAACACCAAATACTATTCCTAAGAAGGTTAAGCTTTGACCAAAAGGTGCCTTTCTTTGTTGTAAATCTCCAGCGTTCTAAATAAACTGACATTTTATACACTTATAAGCCTTGATGAGGCTTCCATATAAATATATGTGTGAAGGACTCATGAATTTGCTCTTTGATTATACTAATATATGTGTGTAAATGAGTTGTTAGGAATTGTGGCATGTAAATTGAAATTAGGAAGGACTGACACTGTGTTAAGTTACTTAAAAATCAATGCATAAAATACATTGGGTCCTGTGATTTCAGCTATTGATATGGGATGCCCCTCTGAATGCTGTGGATAAGTTTTATTACCATTTATTAATAAAGAATTGGCTTTGGCCTATGACAGGACAGAATATAGCTAATTGGGAAGTCCATGCAAGGATACAGGGAGAAAGAGGGGCAGAGTGGGAGAGATGCCAGGGGCTACTCGGGAAGCAAGATATAAGATAACAAACCATGACTCTCATGGTAAAATATAAAATAATAAAAATTTATTAATTTAAGTTATAAGAGCTAATTAATAATAGGCTTCAGCTAATTGGCAAAAGAATTTGTAATTAATATTAAGCGTCAGATTCAGAAACTGACAGGTGGGAGAGAAACTGTAGTTTATCTATCTATCTATATATCCATGTTTTTCAATTATTTGTTATTATTTATGTATGTTTGTGTGTGTCCATGCATGCAATGTATGAAGTATGTGTGTATGTGTGTGCACACATGCATTGCTGCAGTGTCCAAAAGAGGGCTTCTGATACTTTGGGCTTGGAAGTTACAGTCGGTTGTAAGCCATCTAACTAGGGTGCTGGGATCTGAAGACCATGTTCTGCAGAAGAGCAGGGAACACTCTTAACAACTGGGCTATCTCTCAACCCTATTATATTAATCCTTGTCAGTAAAGTAGATTTTAAGTTAGTGCTAACAAACCTTCAGTCATGAATATTCTCTTTTGATCTATTAATAGCAATATTCTTTGGTGTTTGATTAAGTATCTACAATTAGCTAGTCTCTGAAGTATCTGAGTATAGACACGGTTCCTCCTCCCCTCACAGGAGAACTTCCATGGAGACTTTTGCTGCTCAAAACCAGTGAAGCATTAAGCATCTGCTTTAAATTATAATAATGTGAACATTTAATGTTATCACAACGAAATCAGTTTTGCTAAGTCTAAAAGGTTGCATTCATTAGACTCAATAAAAACTGAATCGCCATTCACTTAAATGTTGTATCTACACTGTAACTTATCTGTAAGATGATTGAAAACAGCTGGATTGTCAAATATTTCATTTTCATTTTAAATAGAAATATGGAGGCTTTTAAATTTAAAAAGAATAGATAATTAGTCCTCTATAATATAACATTTAATGTACAATGAAGCAGTCTGAAGTTCATTATCCTTGGTTGTATAATCTCCAAATAAAATATTGTATTGTTCTGGGTAGTTGTTAGTACAGAAATGAGCTTTTCCAGACATCAGGCAGGTAACATGGTTTTCACAATCTAGGACTGTCCAGGTAGCAAATGATGCTCTTTGTTAGAATTGCTTTTTCTGACTCTAGATGAGTTGAGGACGTTCTTAAGAATAAATGTCCTAACAAAATTTCTCTTACACTTTGGACTAACTCAGAGTAGACCCTTCCCGTTTGTAAAGCTCACTTTTCTCTCATCCTTCCAATTTTATTTCCCAATTATAATAAAACATGATATTGCATTAAAAATGACTACAACAAAACATCTCAGTCTCTTACTTTTGACTATTTTTTATATTTTTCCTATCGTTGTCATTTTAAAAACAATGACCATTGGAGTGGAGAGATGGCTCAGTGTTTGAGAGGACTTGCTGAATTTCCAGAGGATGCTTAGCATCCATGTAGTGGCTCACAACCACTTATAATTCAGGTACCAGGGGATTTGATGCAAAAATCTTCATACACATGAACTAAAAATTAAATAAATGTCCAAATGAAAGAATCAATGACCACAACCTGTAACATTCAAGTTCTATAATAACTTGGAAAAGGGCACCTTTGTGAAGGGCTTAGATCAAGAATTCGTAACTCTTTCTAGTTGCTTGGATCTCACTTGTGCTGTTCTCATCAGAAGATATGATGTTTATAAGAAAAATGCTTTAATTGTTTTGATGTCTAGAGAGTTATGATGTAACTGAAATGTGCTAATCACCACCTCCTTGAGCTTTCTTTCCTAGATCATTTTATTATTTATTTCATTTTCATGACATCAATGAAGGAATAAAATTCTTCCTAGCGCTTGACAATGCCTAAGAATTAATTTCAGTGAGAAAATGGCAGTCATCTAATAGACACTGGTAGTAATTAAAATTATTGATTTCGCTCTATGTGCCTTGAGCCATCTTTGTTGAGTTCTTATATCTTGAGTAATTATAGTATTTCTCATCCTTTTTGATTGAGCTTCTACAGTTTAAATTGCAGTTGGAGCTCTAAAGTCATTACAGTTTATATACAGCCTAAATATTTCTCCTCTGAGAAAGAATTTGATCACTGGATTTTATTAAACTAGAGGTTAAGATGCTCCAGCAAACTTCAGACATGCCAGCACATAACCTACAACCATTTCTCTAAATGGTTCCCATACACTGATAACATGTTTTTAAAGGCTGTAAAAAGTAATTAAAATGACGAATGTATTTTTGCTCAGTTCAGTACTGTGGTGGTTTGAGTGAAAAGCTCGTATGTTTGAATATCTGGTCACCAGTTGATGGAAATGTTAAGGAATGGTTAGGTTATATGGCTTTGTTGAAGGAGATGTATCACTGTGACTTTGAGGTTCAAAGGACTTGAACAAATTCCAGTATGCCCCCTCTGTTTCCTACTCTGGTTTTGAAATGTTCCTAGCATCTTGCCTTTACTCTGCCATTATGGTCTCTAGACCTCATAAACCATAAACCCAATCTAATGTTTTCTCTCCTGCTGCCTTGCTCATGGTGTTTTATCACAGCAGTAGAAAAGTAACTATGACAAGTAGAATATACTTCCTGAGAACAGACTATGACAACAAGTGTTCTAATGGCTACAGTTGGCAAGGCTTTCCAAATCACCCCCTTAGCCTTAAGAAAATGTACAGAAGATTCATTAGGCCAGGAATTTGTTTTCTATTTTAAGAAATCAATGCCTTTTACTTAGAAGAAGCAAACCCACACATTTAATAACTAATTGCCCCTTGTTAACAAATATGCTAAACAAAGATCTCTGTGGGAAATGTTGCTGAGAAACTCTTGAACTGACTTATTTATCTTATACATTTATCATATATTATTATTTATTATATATTTATTGAATTACTTAGCTAATAGTGCATCAACGTACAGGCCATTTGTTTTTTTATGAATGATTCTTATCTTTTTTATCCTCATTGTAGATGCTGGTCTACACATGTACAGGTTGGTCTACTGATTGACATCAGTTTGCTAGTCTAACATTTTAAGCTTAGTCTATTAGAAGAGATGTCCTACATTCCAGGAATTAAGCTTTGAAAGATTTACAGCTCCTCTTATTCCCTATATCTTTCCACTCTACCCCTTTGCCGTATGAATGGCTTTCTCTCAGTTTAAGCCTACTTATGTGTGTTTGTAGCTTATGCCCCTGAGAGAACTTGTAACTTTTACTGCACCCTCCCGTCTCAGAGTTAAAAGCATCAGAGGCTCCTTTGCGCATATTTCTCAATGAGTGAAGTGCCCATTTGGTGACTTTGCCTTGAGGAGTTTATTTACAAATCTATCCTCTGGATATTGAATATCCAGTGCCACTAGCACATGTTTTGGTAGCTGTAGATCATGGAATAAAATGTAACTGCAAATAATGAGGCTGCTTTGTAAACTCGTCTTATTAACTCTTTGCTGCTTTCTGTATCTGGGTTTTGCCCTATTCTTACTATTATATCAAATTTATGCTAAGGTGGAAATTTCTTCAGAGTAGATGCCTGTAAATACATGAACAGTATATGCACAGGTGAGTGCACAATTTATAACTCAAAGGCTGGATTGGACCAATATTGCCATTACCTGTGAATTGGATTATCAAGAAGACTCTGTTGTATTTTCAAATATTAGACTACAAAAAGCCTTGGGAAAATATGAATGAATTCCTAATGGATGATTCAACTTTGTCTTTCACAGTTTCAAGTTCAAAATAGATTTGTTTCACTTTCCTTCAGAGAAAAGATCTTTCAGATATTATAGCATGGTATGTTGTGGTTGGGGAAAAGCAGTTATCCAGATGAACTGTCACCTCAGTAATGTGTCACCTCAGAGACGGTGACAGTATCCATCTGGTAAGAGAGAAACAAAATCTTGATGTCATCACTGTTGCCTGGTAACGGGTTTTTTCTCTCATTTGCTGCTGTCTTCATTAGTTTAGAGTAGGTGATTTTTAGTGATCTTTTGAAACACTGGAACTTGGAGGTAAGTTACATAAATTTTGTTTCGGAATCAATAATCTTTTGTGAAATGTAGGACGTTTTTGATAAGACTCTTGTTTTGAAAGTGAATAAATATTTCCAGATTGTCAATCCTCCTGAAAATGAATTCCCAAACCAAGCAGTAGTTCCTGAATTATACATTTTTATCATTATAACATTTTAGTGTAAAAAGGGCATCATGTTTTAAAAAGTATTATTACAGGAATTATTTTTGAGATGTATAATTGTTTCTTAAAATATCTTTTTGTGACATTATTGTATTAGTGATAAAGTATTGGAAAGAGATAAAACATTAGGAAACTGATCAATCCTGTTGCTACTTGGTCTTTGAAATATCATGTACTCCTATTCTCATGCCTTCGTCAAGGATCTGTTATAACCTAACCTACAAAGACGTGTATCATATCATGTTTATAAAGATCATCACAATAATAAAGGTTTCTAAATCTTTCCTTGAGAAGTCTTCTTCTGGAAATATGTTTTCTCCCATGTCACACAACCTTTTGCTCTAGCCCCTTAGCCCAACAGAATCCCTCCGGGTCCTCTTTATGTTTATCTTCATTTAGAGAACAGCAGGTGATAATACTTCTTGGAAAGGCAAGGTGTACAGTAGAAGGTGTAGTTGAATCTTAATAGGACAGTGTTGAAATCCCAGTTCCAGCCACGTACTCTACAGCAACAGACTAGCCCTTGATCTTCTGCTCAGTCATTTCCCATTGGGTTTCCTAGAAAGTTGCTCATGAAATGAAGCGTGTATAGAAATCATAACGATTCCCAGTTTACTATTGAAATGCAATAAATATTATTTCACTTTTCTTTTCTTGCTATGAATAGCCTTCCATAGCTGCAAGAATCACCTTTGCCCTTCTTCACTGTAGGCACTCCAGATTCAAGCACACAGGATGTAAGAGCTCTATTAGTTCAGAGACAATATGTCTTATTTATGCTTTCTGCCTTTTTTTCAGAATAATCTTACATGAAAGAAAAGGCCATCTTTAGCATCCTGGCCTGGAGATACTTCAAAATCATGAAAATTTAGAATGTAAGAGCTGCACTTAACCAAAAGAATTCAATTCTGTAAAGTCCTTGTGGTTTGAACCAGAGCTCCTATTGTTCACTGTGATCTGGGATGCTTCCTTTCTGGGCTTTATCTCTTGCTTCCATTAATTCAACATTTCTCTTCGAATTGAGCTATTGATTACATGTGGGATTCTCCCACAGTGTACTGAGAAGATCAGTCTCACACCTCCAACGAATGTTCTGCATCCCATACGAAAGTTAGAGTGCTTTGATTCAAGTATTGCAAACCATAACTCTAGTCTCTTGAACACAGAGATCAAATTGATTTTCTTTCACCAGTATCCAGCTCACTGTTTCTGCTTTCTCTCTGCTACCACCCATTCCAGTTATTTATAGCTCACTGTAAAGGTTCAGAAGTGAGGAGAACAATTTCTTTACAAATTGCCTCTTTTCCCACCGTGATGCTCTGACGAATCTGACTCAGTAGTCGTCAGCCTGCTGAATTGATTTAGCCCCAGAACATCAGCTTTGAATGTCGTCGACTACCAGGTTCTCAATGCACATTGCCTAACCCAGTGTCTCCAGAGCTACCATAGGGGTGGAAGAGCAGCTGGGACTCTGAGAGACACAGCTGGATTTGTGCTCTTGCCATTTTGCCCATTCTCTTGACTGTCACTCACGTTTAATGCTGATTAGTGATTTCATGAAATAAATTCTTGGAGTTTAACAGACATCTGCTCTTGCTTCTTAATGTCAGCAATTACTAAGGCCTTTCCATTCTGAATGTAACTTAACTTGGTCTCCTCTTCACGGCCGCTCACCTTTGCCTGATTACCATCATACACCTTATTTATTTCTAAATATTGGAATCGGTAATTTAGTGCTTTAGTTTACAAGTGAATTAAGAATTCTCTTAAGTAATTTAGCAATGATTGTCTCCATTAATCTCTGAGGATCCTACTGTCCATGGACAAATGTCCAGATTTATAGTCTTGGCAGGGACAGCCCTTTGTGATTTACCTCTCTCACTTTGTCTTTCATTCTCTCTTTAAATCCACCCATTCTCTCTGGACTTATGCTCGGCTGAACAATTAAAGTTCCAGATAGACTCTTTTCAGAGCCTTCACATACGCTGCTATTTCCATTTGGTATGTAATCACACCATAGCATTCCTTTACTCAAAGAAGAAATTCTTCTTGATGAGGAGACAATATAAAAAAATTCATTAAATAATAGACTTTTAAATATCATTATTTGAAATAAAATTATGCAATAGAAATACATACAGTCTTTCTATTTTTGAAATCTTCAATATCTCTTTCTCCATCATTCGTTTTGGGACTACAATCTGTTATTTCCTATTTAGTTTTAAGATGCTCTGAATTCAATAGTGGAATCTAAATCCTAAAACATCAGGAGTGTGCATTTGCTTGTCTGAAAATCTTTCTTTGGAACAATATGAAAAGGGCTTGACTGTTCTATTCCTTATGATACAAATGACATAAAAGAAAGGTACAAAGAAGCAAAAGAGTTTGGTTCTGGTCAAAAAAGGAAAATGTCTAAATCTAATTCACACAGTTGTTTTCAGAAGATAACAAGTCCTCTGCATATATATTATAGTTATTACCTTTTTATATTTATGAGATTCCTAACTGTGGGTTAGGAGGTCTCTGACTCTTTTTCCTGCCCTTGGGACTCTATTTTTCCTGTTGGGTTGCCATGTCCACCATCAACTTGATTTTTTTTTTTTGCTTCAACTTATTATATTTTATTTTGTCAAAAACCTTTTGTAATATTTTCAATGATTTGTTCCACTTTTATGTGCAGTTTCATAAAAACTGCACCCATGGATAGTCCTTGCATTCTTTAGTCTCTGGCCTTCTGCTTTCTAAATGGGTCTCATCACAAAAATTAATCTAGTAACATGCGGAGCATTTCACTTCTTACTCTCCATATCTTTGTAGCAATTTCTTGAAATGTCGTTTCCAATTCTCTTGCTGAAAAATAATGTTCTGGTTTATTTAATACAGCTATTTCCTAATCAGAATGTGACATCTGGATTTCCTGCTTCCACAGATAGCAGCTAGGGAGTTAATTATAGCATCAGTAGCATGAAGCAGATGCTGTCAGAAGATCTTCAGAGGGGAGTTTAGGGGTTGCATTTAAGGACTGGAACCCGGAGGGTGGGAGGTGGGGCTTTCTCTAGCTAGAAATCTGCTTTGCATTGGGACAGCTTGATCTACAGTGGGTTCATTAGGATGGGTTTCCACCTGTGAGCCTGATGTTATGGCAGAAGGATAAGTTGTTGCATCTCAAGATATTCATAGTTACAAGGACAGAAAACTATTAAAGAATAAATCATGTGTTTTGAACCCCTTGCTCCTGTCTAAGACTCCTTATTACCCTGACAGTCCTAATCACTGCCTTTTGCTTGATCCTATTCTATGCCTGTCATTGGCAGTAGTTCTTTTTACTAATTCTCTAATTGAATATAAAATTTCACTAAATAGGATATTTGAATCACTAATGTTCAAAACATAAACTTTCTCTAATTTAAGTGACCAAATGGATTATCTTTTTCAGCATCCTTACTATTTTGAGTAAAATTAGTTATATAGAAAATGTGCTTCCTATAGCATAATAGTGATAATAATAATAATTATAACAAGAACAACATACTAAGACAGCTGAAAGTTGAATGAGTATGAATAGAAAATAACATAAGCATCTTAGAAGCATATGTTATCTTCTCATGCAAAGCAGGGTGATGATTTCTTACTAATCCTTTTCTGAGTTTTCATAAGGAAGGTTTTTTTCTTCCATCTTCTTCGACACCCCTTTTCCACGTGAAGTGGGAAGACCAGAGTGCTGACATTGCTAGTAAGATTCCACAGTAAGGCAGGCTCCCTGTTACATGCCTTTAGTGCAAAGGACCAAGTAGGCAAAGGCAGTAGGACATCTGTGAGTTCTAGGCCAGCCTGGTCTTCATTGCCATAGAGAGTTCAAGGCCAGCTAAGACAACATACTGAAACTATCTTTTAAAAAATCTTATATCATTATGGTGCCAATTACACTTTATTTGTTTTGTTATTTGGTTTGGGATTGTTTGTTAGTATTTTAGGAAGCAAGTGCCAGACTTTGGTAGGCACTAGAGACAGCTGGCCCTTTTTTGGATTTCAAACGTGTCTGTTAACAAGCTACACAGGTCTTACCTTGCTGAAACCTCTAGAGAGTTTGAATTCCAGTTGACTAGCGTGGCCATCTTGACAAAATTTGGCAGCAAATAATTTTTCATTTAGATTCATTGGAGCAGCTGAACTGCTGGTGGAGGCACAGAAGCCCCTAGGAAGGTCTATTCCCTTCTCTACCATGTCCCAGTGTCCTGGTAGGTTGTATTTGTGTACAGCACAGGACACTGTTTCACATGCTCCCTTCTTTAAGCATGTAAGCCTGCAAGGGTATTCTATATCTCACATCAGTTATGAACAGTAATTGAGGTGACTATGTCTTTAAAACTACGAGGGAGAAAACACTGTTAGTCTATCCAATCATGTACATTTCTTTCTTTGCATTGATTGTATGGTTGGGGAAATAAAAATAAGATGATTATTTCATGGATACAAAATGCCATTTTTTGAAAAAAAATGAGATTATAAATGCTACAAAGATATCCGTGAATACTCTCAAGCCTCAGAAACATCTAGTCCTTGTTACTGACTATCAGTAGAAGGGGCACATGCTTAGTATCTTAAACCTTAGACTAGTGGTTCTCAACTTTCTTAATGCTTTGACCCCTTTAATACATTTCTGCACCTCAAGATGCAGGTTCTTGAGACAACAAGCTAAACCTGCTAGAAGTACAGCACACAAATAAGCTTTATATTGAACAACATAACTTTAAATGACTCTAGGAGGAATATTCTTTCTAGTGCTCTTTTATCTTTTAGCCTTTGTTGCACAGCCTTCAAGCTTACGTACTTTTCCATTCTTCTATCTCCTGTCCTATTACTAAACCCACAACCCTCTTCCATTTCTTAGAAGAAATGCACCATATGAATTACTCTAAATATATCATCTAGCTTTAAAACTGAATGCACCAAATATTGTTGCTTTCCTTTCTTAATAATGTATTTGGTAGTTCTCTGATTTTTATTGTTGGTATAAGGATATGTGAACAGGTCCAGTATTAAAGAAACTGCACAAGTACTAAAGAAATGTAATTCAATGCTGAAGTGACCTAATAAGCCATGCCTTTCCCTTCAGAGACTGGATCCCCAATAACAGCGTCATGTATTGGACTGGGTAACTCCAAAACACCTCCACCAGGGCAAGCAGGAAAATGTGTTCCAGGATACAATGGTAAGTCATGATGGTAAGTTTGAAATGTACACTGTGAATTTGATTTTTTTTTTTTGCCTAGTATATAGAGTACTCGATTTTAAGAATATCATATACTACAAATAATACCTCAGTTTTTGCTATGACAAAGAATGCTATGTTCTTCTAATGGCTTCCTTTGAAACACTAAAACAGTCAAGTAAATATCACTTGAAGAGTCTTTTACGGATATAGGTTTGAAATTATGACATGTGGAGTGCCCAGTATTTACATATATCATTTCATTTTTGATGATGCATATTATTTCGTCTGTAGATTCATAAGTATTTAAAGATGAATAACTTGAAGAACACAGAAATACTTCACCTCTTTGCTATAGTAATATAGCACTTTAGTTTTTCGAAGAACATTGAAATCGCCGTGGTTTTCTTTGTTCCATTTTTGTTTTTTCGAGACAGGGTTTCTCTGTAGCTTTTGGTGCCTATCCCGGAACTAGCTCTTGTAGACCAGGCTGGTCTCGAACTCACAGAGATCCGCCTGCCTCTGCATCCCAAGTGCTGCGATTAAAGGCGTGCGCCACCACCGCCCGGCTGCTCCATGTTTTGTTAACAAAACATCAATAGCTTCTTCCATGATGCTTTTGAAGAATGTTGAAAAGGTTCTTGAATCTTGTTAGCTAAAACTAATTGGAGAGTAAAAGATTTTAAAGAAATATTTTTTTATTTGGTATTTATACAGCAATAATATATCCTTCCAATATTGATCTTTTGTATTTATAGTAGTGGCCATTTTAGCCAAATAATTTCTATGGGACTTCTCTCCTTAGTTGCAAATTTTTTAACTTTTCCAACATTCAATTTTTCATCTTTCTAAATGCTTATTATAATTGTAGGACTTTCTAGTGCTTGTGAATTGTAACAACCAAGCAGTTACGCAAGAAATGAAATCTCAGCTGTTAGTGCTGCAAACACTTCAGAGAAGCCAGGGAGACCAAATTGATACATATTCAGACATTCACTGTAGAAAAATGGAAATGAGACATCAAGGTTGTATGACATAATATATATATATATTATTATGTGTGTGTCTGTGTGTGTAGGTAATATATAAAGGTTTTATATTTATATATTATTGTATGTGTCTATGTGTAGGTAATATATAAAGGTCTTATATATAATTTACATATGGCACACAATTTTGTGTATTACATTTATGGGGAAAACCTAGTTTTCAGGGACAATCTGCTTATTGTCATGCACTGGCTAGTTTTATTTTAACGTGACACAAGCTAGAGTCATCAGAGAGGAGGGAGCCTCTATTGAGAAAATGCTACCATAAAATCCAGGTGTAGAATATTTTCTTAGTGATCCATTGGGAAGAACCCAGCTCATTGTGTGTGGTGCTATCCATGTTGGTAGTCTTGAGTTCTATAGAAAGCAGGCTTAGCAAGCCGTGGGGAACAAGCCAGTAAGCAGCACCCTTCCATGGCCTCTGCATCATCAGCTCCTGCTTCTAGGCTTCTAACCTGCCTGAGTAGCTGACCTCAGTTCCTTTTGGAATGAATTGCTTTTACTGCCCAAGTTGCTTTTTGGTCATGCTGTTTCATCAACACAATAGAAAGCCTGACTAAGACAGGTTACATATATGTATATTTTCAGGGCAGATGATTTGGTATTGGAAAACCAGTTTCTGTGCTATTCTTTGGGGAGGACTATTTCTCCTACTCCCAGCTTCCTTAGTTATCTATAGTTTCTTACATAGCATTGAGGCATCATGAGTGTTCTCTGTCCACTTTAGCTTGTCTATTGCTGTTGCCCTTATTACGGTCATGTTTAGACAGTCATGTTGGACATTTAACTGAGGGCAGATATCTGTTTTATAATTCTATAAAGTCTAGACTTCTTTTGCCATGTGAACGTGAAGTCCTGTCTACTGAATCCCTCGACTGAACAGTTGTCACCCTCTTTCTTTGATCAGAGAACTGGCTTTGTGTTAAGACAGTTTTAGGGGCTGCCAATTGTGGGAGATGTTGAACACATTTTCCCCTTAGTATTTCTGTTCCATTTTTATACCCGGTTGTAAGAAAGAGTCAAGCTTTGATGCTTCACTTCAATACAGGAACTCCTCACTGTCTGAAAGCCAGTGGTTTCCAGAGGATGGTTTCAACTGCTCTAGTTGAGGAAGCAGGGACTTAATGGCTGACATATGTTAGGTTCTTTTTATGGTGATACAGAACTTTGAAAGTATAATATAACACATAGAATTATGATAAAGAAGCAAGGTACTTTGGGAAAGGAAAGGAAGTCTTTTTTAGGAAAAAGACCCCGGTGATTAATTTAATCATGTATCAGTGTATTCTTGTAGCTGCATAAGGATGACTGCAGCTAAGAGAGCAGCGTAAAAACTCTACAAAAAGAAGCTAGATGATTATAATTCATTTTTATGTTTGATATACTATAATGTGGACACATGATTTGCTAATAAAACACTTTCCATATTTTATGAGGACATCACAGAAACTATTAGAATGATATTTAGAAATGTAAATTTTCCTAATTTACATCTCACAAATGCATATTTGTTTTTATTGTTTGTGTATTTAGCTGTATTTTTGATCTGCATCCTTTAGTTTATTAAAGATAAACATATGTTTAATATTCTTATGTGGACATAACTATAAAAAGAAGTCTGTGGGGTTCTTAGATATATGTATTTATTTTAGGAAGGTCCTGAGCAAATTTATTGTCTTGCTACATGTGAAATACATGGCCTTTTGTATTTTATAAAACATATTTTAGCTTACCAATATATCTTCATGGTCTTACAGGAATACAAATAATATTTTGAGCTAGAAACTTTAGGATTGAATTTAGGAAATATGGGAAAATATTTGACGTTTGAGAGTTAGCGTTGTGTTCACAATTATGTTAAGACTTGTGTTCACATTTTTCTTACAGTTATGATTTTGGATGACAACATGCAAAAACTGAAGGCGCGGAGCTTAGGAAATATTGTGGTAAAGTAAGCAAAAATTTTGACCTGCCCATGTAAAAGAAAAACAAACCGGTTATATTCAGGTCAAATTGATTGATTGCGTTAGTTTTAGAAGTGGTGAAATGTGTTTTGCTTTTGCATGATTCCAGCTCAATTATAATCTCAAATGGAAGCCCCATAACATACAACATATTCAAATTAAAATATAAAATGGCAATTCTTGTTCTTTAAAATAACCCTTTTCTCAATTGACAAGTAATTTATAGATGATAAAATTATCTTGTGTATAGAAAATAGAAAATCAAATCAATGGCCATACTGGAAACATGCATATAAGTAACATTTTACAAACTGAGAAGGTTATATTTAGGTTATATGTATGTATATATATATATATATGTAATCAGGTTATATTTAGGTTATATGTATGTATATACACAATATAACCTAAATATAACCTGATTACATATATATAATATACATAATTGTATATATAATATAACCTAAATATATACAAACACACACGAGCATATATACATACAATAACAATGTTTGAAAAATAAGACATGAATTTGATAAAGAGCAAAGAGACTTATATGGAAGGTTTTGGAAGGAAGAAAGGGAAGAGAGAAATGATGTAATTATAATCTCCAAAGGAAAACACAAAACAGTAAGTAGTTTCTGTGCCCACTTCTCTCAGGAACATCACACTTGTTGTGCAATGTACAGTCCTGGTGACATAGCTACCATCTAGGCATCATCTAGACACACCAGATGAGATGGTGCTCCTGTAGGATTTTGATGTAAACTTCTTCCACCTGCTATTGTCTCTCTAGTGAGTGCAGCCCACAGGGACTTGGGTCATGCTGATGCAAGCAACTACTAGTATTCTGCTAGTATTTTAAAGTGGATCATTTCCCAGTATGTATAGATTTTTTATATTTGTTACTGTTAAGAGCATCTGTGTTGCCAGCTTCTGTATTCCATAACTGTTATCATTCATTCACAACTTCAGTGTTTACTCATACCTATAAAGAAAATATTACTGAAAAACAGTTCATTGTTTTGTAGTGACTATAGATTGTAAATGTCATGTTTTATTCTATTGAGAAGACATGTCCAGTATTTTATCTGTATCATTACATTTGTGAAAATGAGCTCTATAATGCTCACAAATGACCTAAGGGTGTATATATTTTTAATTATGTTGCATCATTAACCAGTTTGTGATTGAATACAACTGTATATTTTTTGACAAGTTTATATTGTTGACTCGGTAAAAAGTTTTATGGGCTACAGTTTACTCTTAATCCTGTCTTAAAAGTAGTTTTATTTTCTTCCCCTGACCTTTAAATTTTTTATCTCTATTATGAAACTCAGTTCTTTTTTTGCTTTTATGGTTACACATAATGCTGTGTGTGTATCTCTTTGGTTTTATCTTTTCTCTTTTTCAGATCATCTGTGTTATATTGAATATTTAATCATATGGAAAATTATTGAATTAAAATGTAACATATTATTAAATTCCTGAGAACAGTAAATATAACAGTTTTTAAAAACATTTTTTGCTAATCATCCAGTTAACTGGCAAAAATACTAAAATTGGAAGTGAAAATATTTCAATTTCCATTTATTATAAAATACTGTAAAGCATCATAATATAGAATATGAAATGTAGTTGAATAAATTGGTATCCTCAAGACCTCTGACATTTAAATAATTGATACAGGCTGCCTTGTGCCTCTAACATAATTTTCACATCTTTATTGATATGTCTGAAACAGTAGACTTCAATAGGATGAGTTGTTATGAGTAAAGAATATCACGTCAGAGCTAAAACAAGATTTGTCTTAAAATTGATTTCTACTGAATGAACTCTATTACTTGCATTTATCAGATGGTACATGGTTCCCCCTCTTCCATAAAATACATAAATGCTATGAATTTACTTGAAAGAGTTATGCAAAAATATTTCTTCGTGTAGAATTATTTTAATACCCATGAAATATAATACATTCCTATAAAAGTTTAAAAATATAGAGCTTGTTCTTTTAAAATAAGTGCTTTCTCATTAGACTAGATAAGAGTATATTTCTTCACCTGTTACTACAGTAACTACATAAGGATTATGGAACCTTTTTAAACATAGTAAGTCCAAAAATATGGAACAATTTATTATTGAATATTCTGGTTGTATTCACATTTCTTTAAATCCTATTAAAAACTAAAAATAGGACTACCATATGCCCCAACTATTTCACCCCTTGGCACATGCCCAGAGAACTTTATACCCTCTCCTAGAGATAATCGCACCCCATGTTTATTATTTATTATTTCTCTATTTATTGTAGCAAAGAACTATAATCAACCTAGACATCTGTCAACAGATGAATGGATAATGAACGTTATATATATGTAGATATATGTATATAAAATTCTATACATATGTGTGCATGAATACTATATTTCTAAAAAAATTGTATTTCTTGAAATCAGATTGAAATTGATAACTTATTATTATATAACAAATTATTATTATATAACAACGCTTATTATTATATAAAAACCTCTTGAGAGAAAATAGGGAAAGAGTAGGGTTTGCTAGAGAAAACATGAGCATATTTGTAACTGAATGCTCTCCAAATTTATGGAAATACATTTTTTAACTTTAAAAACTCTCTATCAGCATACACCTTTATATAATTAAACTTTAAATGAATCATCTCTGTCAAAGGGATTTTTTAGGATTTCAGTCCTGAAAAATTTGAGTCCCTCATAGTTTTAAACCATTTAAATGTCCCTTCATTCTAATTATGAACGGATTTTTCATTTTCATGCACGAATCAGTAGGTGCACAAATATAGTAGTATTGCTCATGAGGTATAACTTTTCCTTATGGCTTCTAGTGTTACTTAAGTCCTTGAAGGTAACAGAGCTTTTGCATAAAACCATTCCATGCTTAAACAGGCACCAGTGAGGAATGGTGTCTTCCATCTGCATCCAACAGAAATATTAATACATACATTCTGAGTACTAGATTTCATTATAAATTATAAAGATGTAATGTAGCAAGATGTGATAGAAATTAATTCCTCCTTTAGTTGGTGGTGAAACTATGTATTTGAAAATAAAATATTATAATAGAAGAGTAAGGTAGAATAAATGAGAAAAATGGGCACAAGGATATCTCATTTTTCTCATGAACAAAATAGCTTTGGAAGTTTTTTTGTTAATAAACTTACTTTCAGACTCATATTTCATCTATGAACTGGAAATTTTTCATGCACCCTAGTGCTTGTTTAACTTGTATGTGTAGGGTGATTCTTGATTAGAAGTGACATGCAGAAAAATCAAAATGAAGTTCATACCTTCTGCTCATCTTAGAGTCTGCCATTGGTTGTGTACCAATTATAGAATTCCAGAAGTCATTTTTGTATGAGTGACTTCATCAGAAAGCATTCTAGTGATGTTCAAACTACTATCGGTCCTAAGACTGAATAAATAATATTCCTGTGTCTTTTCTGTTTGGTGTCAATTAATTTCATTTATAGAATTTACAGTTGTGTTAGAAGAGAAAATCCATGTCCACGTGGCTGTTAGAAATCTTTTGATTTTGAAGCATACTGCAGCCAGTTAATTTAGTGTGACAGTTATGGCGTGTGAGTTGCTATGAATACAAAATGCTCATGAATTTTAGAAGGTGCTCCTGTAATTGCATCCAGAAATCTAATGTGCAGAAATAAAACCGTGAGTCAGTAATTTTCAGACAACATGGAACAGCACATTTAAAAGATTTTAACTGCAATTGCCTTCCTGAAAACATGGTGCTCACAGTTATTAAAACCATTGATCTCTGACTCTTCCTCTCTGAGGTGTATACATTTTTTCTGACCAGGTTCATTGCTGCCATGGGAAGCATGGCTTATCTACTTCCTGCTGTTTTCCTCTGATCTTGTCTTGGGGCAGTGATAGCATGGCAGAGACTGTGTGGAATTGTCCAAATGGCTTTTATTTCACCGCCAGGCAATTTCTCATTCTGTAGATACTGAGCTCCTGACTTTAATGTTTGTTCGTATGGTGACAGTTTCACGGCAGTTATTCATATAGCATGCTCCCATCCTGGGAAACCACCAGGAGAGCTTCCTTTGGGGTGTATCCTTTGACTAAACACAAATAGGACACAGGGTTATCATCCTGCTCTCTTCTACATCTTTGGTCATGGTTTTAGTGTGATCTTTTCTTGGCCCTGTGATAATGCTGCCAGGGAAATGAAGAGATCAGCATCTTCTTTAATTTTGACCCGAAACAAAAAGTAGCATTAGTAATAACACAGCTAGGACCCACTCAGTCTTGGTTCTTACAGAGAGAAGGGAATGTTTTAGGCTTTCCCTTCTAGGAATAAAGAGTAACCTCATATTCAAATCCCAAGAAACTCCTCACTGTAGGCACTACCAAGAGGACAAAGATAGTGTTTCATTCCAGAATTCTGCAGGGAAACAGAAAAAAAAATGCTTCATTTCTGAAGCCCAGGGTTTCTGAGTAGAATAGAGAATGAAGTTTAGGCTTCAAGATGATAAGGAAACATCATGCAAAGGGGAGCTTTGTATTTTAGATAACTCATGGCATGGTTACCATCTTCAGCAAGTGACATCATGGTTTTGCTTTACCTCCTCACAAAGAAACCGCTGCTGTCCTGGCTATTTCTTTCCCAATTCAGTATGGCTCTTTGGAAAGGGTGTTACCTAAACTAAACCACTATTTTACAATTAGAGAAAAAAAATCCAATTCACTCTGCTTGCAAGAGTTAAGGAAAACATCACACAGTAGTAGAATTTGGAGGAGGAAAATAGACCACAACAAGATTGTTTGAATATTTTCTCACCTCTCTTTCTTTTAGTGCATTCTTTTTATTTTAACCGTATAACGTATTCATTTTGTAAGTCAGGAAAATACTCCATTATACCATTATTACAGAGGGAGGAACAGTAATTTATATAATATTTAAGATATCAATAAGGTCAAACATGTTTGATTGGAATACTGCCCGATAAAAAGTTGTCTCTGTCTGTCTTATCCACATATAACCATATAACTAACTTCTGACTGGATCTTTTGCTCATCTATTATCTATCTATCTATCTATCTATCTATCTATCTATCTATCTATCTATTCATCCCCCACTCTCTATCTCTCTATCTCTCTCTCTATCTCTCTATCTATCTATCTATCTATCTATCTATCTATCTATCTATCTATCTTAATGTATGTATTTATCACAAATATTTTCAGTTTGAAACTTTTCTGCTTTTCTCTAATGTTAGAATGAGATTTGCCTCAGAGGTCTCTGTTTAGACACAATTTCAATATTCAAAGAAAAGCATCTGAATTTATTGAGATATCACATCTCGTCAGTGAGGATCAGAGAGCATTCCCTTCCTTCATCTTAAAATAGTGTTGGACTTATGAACAATGAAGCTGTTTTCTTCAAGTATTTAATTGACTTGAGTCAACCATTCTTGTCATTTCTAGTAATATACATCTTAAGTAGGGATATAAAGTTTCATTTTGGAAGCTCCTGGAAATGTAGAGTTAAATTTACTGCTGTAAAATATTTTCCCAAAGTATTGTGGGGATTTTCACTTTACATTATTTAACTCACTTGTAGAAGTGATATAATAAAATAACATATTATAATATAACATAAGTGGAGAAAGCATTGTTAACTATAGACTTCCTCCTATTTATATTATTAAACTATTAAACTTTTAGATTTCACTTTACACCAGGATCTCCATGCATCAGAGATCATAGTTTATATTATTGTATTATTAATGCGGGACAGGCAGAGTGAGGGACAGCAAGCACTGAGGAAATAGCAAGTGGAGTACATGAATGAAGGAAATGAAGGTGTGATTTAACACGAGTGTGAATTTGTGAACGGATGTAACAGGTGAATAATTCCCCTGATGCTCTTTCGTTTTTTACACCTCATCTTCTCTCCACAAACTGCTTGCTGCATTAAGCCATGAAGCAGCATCTCTCTTGATTAAACACAGTACCAACATTTGCATCTAGTATAAGTGGGATGTGGTGGCACATGCTTTATCCCCAGCAGAAGCAGAGGTAGGTGGATATCTTAAATTTGTGGTCAGTACCACAAATTTGGTCTGTACATGGAGTTGCAGGCCAGACAGAGCCACGCAGTGAGACTGTCTCATCAAAGTATTCACGCTTTTTCTCCAGACCCTCCTTTTGTTATCTTGCCTCCATGGCCAGAAATGACAATATTAAGATTATTCAAAACATTGCAGTTAAATACTAAGTTTCATTACTGAACTTAGACCCATTTTAAAGCAAAGTTTGTCCTTCTATTGAGCTTGTGGGATACTTGGACAGTATTAGTATTCTCAGACTTCCTACCGTAGATACTGTGATCTCCTGGTTCTAAATCATTCTGGCTTGTTGTTGTCTTCCCTCAGTTATCTTCTTCCTTGTTCATAACTCTACCTTGATCATCCCCCTCATCTCCAGGCTTTTTATACTTACTGAGACACTTATTTCCATGTGGACTCATCTTCAAATGTTTAGACATAGGATTATTATTTGTTTCTTTGTTTTTCTGTGGGGTGTGTGTATGTGTGTGTATGCTTGTGTGTGTGTGTGTGTGTGTGTAATAAGAACTACTGTTTTTCCTGCCTTTATCTTATAAGTGTTTGGACGAAAGACATTAGCCACACTACCTTACCAGACATGGTGTTAATCAACACCATAAATGATGGCTCTGCTTTTGAAGATACAAGTTGAGTGAGGAACTCAAACTCCTTATCTCTTTACATCTCCGGTTAAATAAAATACGAGAAAACAGCAATTGTTGGTCCAAAGGGGAGGCTGACACCTAATTTATGATTTTCTTCAGGAATGAGATTTATTGGAGTAGAAGGGCATAAAGGCCATAAATCAGACTTCAAGATGAGAAGGAGAGTGTTAGACCAAAACAGTAGGATATAAGTGAAGATATAAAATGATGGAGTCTTAAAAGGAAGAGGGAATTATATTTTGAAACCTGAAAAGGAGCTTCATTAGAATAAGAGAGATGGATGATGAGGGTGTGGGGATTATGGGAAAGTTGTACAGATGCTTATGAAACAGAATTTCTGCTTTTGTGTAGATACAATAAGAGAAATGGTTGTTTAACAATATGTCCCTCAGTGCACACAGCTCTCACTAAGGGGAATATGTGTGTGGAGAGCTGGGTACACATTCCTCTGTACCAACATGCTTTAAGTCTCTGTTATCCTTACAGCAGTATGGATGCCAGGCATCATTTATTATTCCAGCCTTATTTTCCTTTTTTTCTCATAATGTAACAAAAAGGATGTTTTAAAACCATTTGTCTGTCCAAAAAAGGACACTAGGAGTGTTAGAAGAGGCTCCCTACCTTGAAACATTTTGTTGGAGAAATTGACAGTGACCACTTCAATGTGAATTCGCTTGGGTTTATTGTCTTTAATTTAACAGATAATCTGCTTCACCTGTTATTGCTGATCCCCTGGCCCTTTGTGGAATCTGATTTTCCACATAATGTCTATTTTACGTCTGTACTTTTGGCATCTCAATGATGTCCTTAACTTGATTATTGTACGTTGTTATATTAGTGTTATATTTCAGTTTCTAAAATTGACTTTTATTCCTTTTTGCACACCATTAGCATGCTGATTTAAAACAAACCGATAAAGCAAGATTATTTGCATGGCTATTTAGAAAGATCCCTGTAGTAAAGTCATTTGAAAGAGCCTAAGGGGCTTATCGCCTTGGCCTGCTGCCTTTAAACAGAATAAATGCTGAGCACTAATGGTCGGGGCTGCCACTATAGCAGTGAGTCAGCGTTCTGCAGCTTTTGCTGTTGACTTGCATTTTGGGAGTACTAAGTGCTTTTCCATGCATTTTCTGCAATTACATAATGTCTTGAAATATTAGCATATTCCTTTTCTTAAAAAGGATAGAAAATGGAGGGGGGAGGACCTTGGACTTCCCACAGGGCAGGGAATCGGGACTGCTCTTCAGACTCGAGGGAGGGTAAATGGAGTGGGGGGAGGGGTAGAGAAGTAGGGAGAGGGGGAGGGAAATGGGAGGTGGGGAGGAGGCGGAAATCTTTTCAACAAATAAATTAATTAATTAATAATAATAATAAAAAGACAGAAAATTAAAAGTCCTAGTATGAGCAAAGTAGAGCTAACCGTGGGGTGATTGAATGTGGTGGAAAAGGGGGAGTACCAGCAGGGATGCCCACAGAGGTAAAAACAGCTGCTCCCACTCCTATTAACATTTTCTGATACATGTGGGAATAAAATTCGGTGTCATGTATGCCTGATGTTGGGACGACCTTCTGACCCCATCACCCCCGTCTCATCAGTTTGGCACTGAAAACATTGTATGGACCCTCTCTTTTCAAATAACACTAGTTTGATGGTATAGAGGAAAGAATGCAGTATGGGATTGGTCATATAGAAAAGAAACACAGAACCTTGTATTTTGTATGCTCCATGTTTTCATGCGTTCAGTGGAGTTATAAAATATACAGGGCTCAATGGTAGTGAAAAGAAAGAAGAGCATTCAGTGAAAGGCAGCTTCAAAGAGGGAGAGGAATAAAAATGATAAATATAGGGTCATATACTAAGTACCTAAATGAAAATATTCCATTATGCAGACAAAGGTGAAAACTAATATATTGATACTTTGCAAAAACTATTTTTTACAATAGAAATGTTTTT
This sequence comes from Neodon shergylaensis, assembly GCA_025134845.1. Lineage (NCBI taxonomy): Eukaryota > Metazoa > Chordata > Mammalia > Rodentia > Cricetidae > Neodon > Neodon shergylaensis. Next base: position 17,272,543 of record JABTXL010005037.1, on the reverse strand, counting down.
CTTAAATAATTCACTTTTCCACTGATATAGTATGCTTATTAGTATTTTGATATTGTGTGAGTGCTAAAAAATTATAATAATTCTTAAATAATTGTATTATTTTATGGTACTCTACTTGATTAAACATGATCTTCCCAGCAAATTAATGGTCTGCATTTGAATGAGAAATTTTATTATTTTAGTACAATGTAAAATATTAATATCTATTATTGATTGTTTTTATTATTTTATTCATAGTAATTTTATCTTTCCTGTGTTTGTTTAAGGTTGCCATTACCACCTGGGGCTTTTTCGGGACTCTGGAAGAATCAGGAAGCTTTCAAACATTTATACTTTGAGAAATTTCCTGTGAGAACTTTAATATACTTAAATTTTTTGTGCTTTCTATTTTTTTTGGAGGGGGGAGGCTGGTAATTTAAGCAACATGCTTCTAGGATCATAGATCAAAAGAACTCTTCAAGATTATACAAACCAGCCTCCAGGTACAAGGATAACAGTGACCAAGTCAGAATTATCCAGACCAGTCATTTGGATAATTACTGCCATTCTCTACACATAGGAAGGTTTCATTCACTCTTACTAACTATAAGTATCAGAGTATTTAAAAATTAAATCCAGTAATATTGGGCTCCAATAATTTTGGACATTTTACTGGACTCCTCTCTACTGACTAAGAAGAGCAAGCACCCGCTCAGAGCTGGAAAGTCATTAGGACACCTCACTACCCTTAGTTAATAAAATCTAATGTATTTTCCATACCCTTATCTAGTTTTGACCGGCTTTCTTAATCTTTTATTTTAAAATACCATTTAAAAATAAATAAATTTACACATTAGAGACTGTATCCATAAAGCCCAGTTTCTCACCCTTGTGACCCAGGTGACAAAGCTTGGCTTCCTGGGCATCAGTTTGTCACTCATCTATGTACTGTGTTCATGGCAACATGTTGAGACTACACAGCAGCATCCTGCCCTCACCGTCCTTATTATGTGCCAAGGTACAGCAAAAGGAATGATGAGAATTTTATAAAAGCCATGAGTGCGAGTATTTAGCATTCTGACTTTATTGTCTGTGAGTGAAAGATGGATGCTCTACTCAACCAGACGAATGACAAGGATTAAATAGCTTTCTTTAGAAAGACATCTCAGAGACAAGTGACCTCCACAGCCAAGATTAAACTTTGTCCTGATGGAGTGTGGCAGAAATATTTGTCATTTGACTTGACTCCAGTCAGCCAATTCAGTCTATGTGATGGGCCACAGGTAATTCATCAGAGTATGGGTACAATTCATTATCACCTAATGATGGCAAGCAATATGCACATGTGGTTTTAGCGGGATTGCCTTTAAGATCAGAAGTTTCCTCTGAGCCCCAGTGTATGGTTAAACTGTGTGAGGTACCTTGACACTTGCCTTATTTCCTGACCTCACCCCTTTCGTCATCGACAGGCTTAATAAAAGCATGGACAAAACAACTTAATCCAGCCCGTGCAGGCTAGAAGAGAAAGGGTTGAGACTAGAACCAACGTAGCCTGCCCTTCCCTGTTTCTCCAAGTGGCCTCTCATAAATACTGTACGCAGGAATAATTGCAATTCCTGAGGGTGTGTGTCTGGACCCGCCCTCCACCATGCATCCCATTTTCTCGAGTTTGTTGAAGTCTGGTAAAAGGACTGCATTTACTCATTTCAGAGAGAACCACAGCAAGTATTAGAAAGGTTAACAGATATAGAAGTCATTTATTTGAATTTGTTTTAGAGATTAGGCTTAAATACAAGCATCAAATAAATTAGACATATTAAAGACAATAATATGTAATTTTCTTTGTACTTTTTTCTCGATTCTTTTTTCTGTTGTGATTTCTAAACAAAGGTTTATTACTTTGAGATTGGTGAAATATTATAAGTCATAATGATTATTAAATTTCACTGAGGCCTAAGTCCAGTCCTAATCAAAGTCAGTAAACAAGTGATTTTTTTCTATAATTTTTGTAGAAAGTTTTTGAAACAGATACAACTTGAAATCTTTATTAAGAATTCCCTTGGTATAGCAAAACGTATCAGAAATATTTAGCCATCACTTCTCCATTAAAGAAAGTATTTGTGTTCACAAATTTTATAATTCCAAGTTCACATATGTGACTTGAACATATATAAGGACAGTTTAAATTATTCCTGCTTGTTAACGGAGCAAAAATATCTAGTTAGGATTCAAAAGCAAAAGCAATTTAACCTCAAAGCTTGTGGAAATAGCCAAGTGCTCATAATAAATCAATTTATGTCCCCCTTTTATACTTTAACAGGCGTTGAAAAATGATCATGCTGTTGCCCACCACTGCACGCTAACTGAATATATGCATTCTTGCTTTCAGGGATACTATGACACTATGGATGCCGGCTACATGGATGAGGAAGGTTACCTATATGTTATGTCTCGGGTGGATGATGTAATAAATGTTGCAGGCCACAGGATTTCTGCAGGTGCTATTGAAGAGGTATTGATGAATACTGATCTTCTGTACCAAGTAGTGTCAATGAGCCGTGATGAACTGATGAAATACTGAGGTTCAGTCATCTGGAAACTGACCACACATTCATTTATGAGAAAAGCTAGATTCTTCTCTCTCCAACCCCTACCTCTCTGGGTCTTTCTGCCTCTTCCGCTTGTGTGGATTTTCATTTTATCGGCACTTAACTCTTTCCTTCCTATATGTTTGGTGAGACGTTATAAGCATTTGTACATGCTTGGTGCCTGTGCAAATGCCCGTGTGCATTTGCTGCTTGCTACCAGATGCTTACCCATCTTTAGCATCCTGGTACAGTACTCCTTCATCATCAGGCTTGCTTTTAGCCCTCAAGTGATTTAATTTTTTTTGTTTTGCTCTCAATTCCTCGAAATTTTTTTCAGTGTAATTTATACAAGCATCTGCAATTGTTTTTCTTTATTTAATTTTTTAATTAAATCAGGTAACTATTTCATTGTACAATCTCTGAGTTTTTATATTTATATAGACTCTTGTATACATCATCAGAAGAAAGAATATAAAGAATTTCAACATTCAATAGTTTGAATGAATTATTTAATATCACCTTTATATTCTGACCCTCATAACTCTTGGCAACCCTGGATTTTTCTTTGCTACTAAGACTGCATAACATGAAATTTTATGTAAGTAACATAAACACAGTATTGCAATATTTTGGGACTAGAGTCTTTATTCTAATCTAATAAATTGGTGATTTATTGGAGTTTCTTTGAACATTCATGATTTTGGTCCTTTAACATTCTAATGTAGAATTACACTGTTAGATGCCCTGATGCGTTTATGTATCTACTCCTCCATTGGACAAATGGGTTGTTCTAATTTTGGACAATTTTCTGAAATAGTATTTTGTTGCATGCATTCAATTTCAGATTTTTTACATATAGTTAACAAAACATAGCACAGTACTTAAAATTTTAGAAAAGTCAAAATATTTACGTTTTCTAGCAATTAGTATTTGTAAACTACTTAAAGAATATACCCTACCTTCAACAGCCATTTCATTGCTATAGGCTGTATACTTACAGTATATTTTCTTGGTAATATGAGAGTACCTATGTATGTTTATAATAAACTGTGAAACTCTTCCGTTTTCCCGCTGAATAATCTTAGCTTATCTGGCACAAGTCAGCTGATGCTATTCAAGTGGTCTATTTTTAGCTCACCTGTTCCATTAGTGCAGGATACACTTTTTTTTTCAGGATACAATTTTTTTGTGTTCCCACTGACAACATTTAGCAATTATTTCTTCTTATCATTTTCAGACATTGGTATTGTTACTAACCTTTAAACCATTAAAGTAGATGGATAATGATACTTCATTATGTTATATTTTTGATTGACGTAACCATTAACAATGCTGAACAGATTTACATGCTTATTTGTCATACATATATATTTTTGATGGAATATCTAAAAATATGCCTGTTTTGTTTTAAATGTCTTGATCAGTGTTTCAGTAATATGGTTTTTCCAGTATGATTTTTTTCCCGCTGAATAATCTTAGCTTATTATCTGCTACAAATCAGCCGATGCTATCCGAGTGGTCTGTTTTTAGCTCAGCTGTCTCACTAGTCTAGGAGTCTCCCATTTCTCCAGGACCAGGCTGGATTAGTATTGTAGCCCCGAGGAGGATTTTTAAGGTCGAGTAGTATGTTCCCTGCATTTGCTACTCTTTCTCAATATCATCTTAGCTTCTCTGACTATTCTACTTTTATAGACATGATGAGTTTTTCTGTGGCTACAATGAATCCATTCACCAATGTTGATTGCTATAGTAAAAGCCATATATATTACATTACAGATTGCCTTGGGAAAGTTTATATCTGAATGACTTTGACCTTCTAATCCATAAGCATTGTGTCCTTCCTCATTGCTGTAGATATTCTTTGATCTTTTTTTTTCATAGTGTATTTTGTGAACACATTTTGGCAGATCCGTTGTCAAGCATTTGATGTTTAGCTGTTGAAGGTAGGGTATATTCTTTAAGTAGTTTACAAATACTAGTTGCTAGCAAATGGAAGTATTTTGACTTTTCAAAAAATTTTAAGTATCAAGCTATTTTTGCTAACTTTCTGTAACTAATTCTAAATATTTTTTAAACCTTTAGGTATCTTGATATACTCTATGTACAAACATACTATCTGAATGTAGTTTCTTTTCTCTTTTTTAATCTGAAGGTAATGCTTATTTTTATAAGAGTTTTTGAACTAGATGATACTTCTTATGTGATACCATTGAGAGTGGCTAAAGTGAACAGGATGGATAGAAGGGTTCTAGAATTAATTATTTCTATTTCTGCAATAGATATGATGTAAATCCACAAAGTTAGGCTATGTCAAGGCAGTATTTTAGTGTTTGTTTTTGCTTTTTTTTTATATAATGTGGAGCTTACATAGAAGAACCTGCAAACTGTCCTGAAACCTTCCAATGTAGTGCGTTTCCTCATTTTATACCTAAAATATGAGATTTTTGTCTCTGGCATTCGCCTTCACTCTCAGTTATGTATCAGAGAAGTTCTGAGGGAAGGGTTCGTGGTAAAATTTTCAGTTCTCAGACCCTTCCTGTTCATTTCATGTCTTCCTACATTTGCACTTGGTCCGGCAGAACTTGTTCCAGGAAGGTGTGATTGCCTGTGTCCCCTTCTTTCCTTTCCTTTTCCTGCAGTGACTTATTCTTGGGGCCTCACTCTTCAAAGTATTCCAAAAAATTATTGAATTATTTGCTTCGTCTCCTGACTGGTTGTCAGGATAGAGCACTGACTTTAAAGCGAATATGGAATGCAAATATCAGGTCTTTATTCGCTGTTGCTCGCTTCTGCCTTTAGCTGGTTTCTATGTGATAAGCTGACATTTCGCTTGGTCGTTCTATTATATTACCTGGGTTCATTCCACAGTATCATCATGCGTGATATTCACAGGGAGAGGAACAGGTAAGGGTCTGTGTGAATCCTGGCATATCCTAAGGTAGAGCAGGGTGAGTCGGCAGAGATCCATTCCTGGTCTTCATGGATCCTGATGGGGAAAGCAATGAACAGTGAGTCTTTCTGTGTTTTTTAGTATGGAGTAGAGAGACTCTTGTTCTCCCTCCCACAGGGTATGCTGTTTCTCATGAGAAGGAAAAGGTTTCAGCTTACTTGATATTCAATTGGTAGGTCAGGAACTAGTCCTGCTTTTTTTTTTTTTTTGTAGTATTGATCTGTTGTGGGGAAGACAAGTCAGGCTTCAAGGCTCCTTTCTCTGTTCCTTCATTCGGGCCTCTGCCAAGTCTTAGCAGATTTTTCTTGGATGTTTTTCTGTATATACTTATTGGTAGTTCCACATTTGATAATATATATTTATGTGGACATACAATATTTATTTCCATATATATGGGAAAATATATGTATATATCCATGTATGTATATATTTGGGGAAAATAGGAAATGGAAGGAGCAAGGAATGTAGATAGGGGTAATGGGAAGGTACAGGGATGTGAACATAAGCAAAGTATATATGATTTCTGTTGAAAATGTCCCATATAGCCTCTCTCTGCGTATAATGAATAATTGCAATGAAAATAAAAATTAAAAATTGAAAAAAGAAAACTGATAGCTCTGAAAAACTGATAGTTACTTAATTTTGCCATTTTTACGCAAGAGTCTATGACTGGGAAAGGTGTTATGAAACTTCTGATAGGTATGTTAGCTGGTAAAATGTCACTGTAATAAGTCTAATTAGAAAAGATAAAGTAGATCTAGTTATTTAATTTTTTTATTCCTATAGGAGAACTCCAGAATAGCTCCTATACTGCACGTAATAAACAAAGAAAAATTCAATGAAGGAAAAACTAAAGCTAACATGATTAACAATTCAATGTATCAGGATCAAAACATTCCAAAGTCTCATTTTTCTCCTTTTAATTGTCAGGTTCATCTTCTTTAATGGCTATGCCTGACTTCAGATCAAACTAAACAACTTAATTTTTCTTGTAATGATGACCTTATTTTTTTTATCTTTTTAAATGACATCTTTAGTGTCAGTCAGTGTGATGTTTTTGAATGAAAAGAATCATAAAATGTCCCAGAACGCGTGTCCACCATGCGCTATTATAATATCTTGTTATTAAATGACAACAATTTGTCCTAACTTGAAATGGAAATTTTTGCTTAATGTATTTCAAAGTGCTGTCAAATGCTGGTTCCGCTTGTATGAACTTTTAATTTCTTGCCTCTAGAAGATTAACGCCAAAATTCATATGCTTTTCTTGTAGCCTAGCTAATCAAACTGTGAAGGTGATGTTTGCAGAGCCCTTATCAGTCAGAGTTCTTAGTTCCCTTACTTTTACGATGGAAATTGTCATAGTCAATTATATGGTTATGTGTTGTGGATTTTTACGCTCCAACTGACATCCTCCTCACTGTGTAACAGCAGAATTCAGGCAAGCTCAAATGAGCAGATAAAGTAGAAAAATTGAAGAAAGCAGACCTGAGTTGATGATTTTCAACAGAAATATTGTTACAGGGTCTTAGGATATTTTTTAGCCCTTGACTCTAACATGTCTCTTAATATAAATAAATGATTCATTATTATTGAATATTTATGCTTAATAAGAAACTTTATTTCACATTTGGCCTCTTTTCCCTTTATTTGGAATATCTGTGTAATCACTTACTTATTGGCATATTCCTGTTTCTCATTAAATATCTTAGAAAATTAATTACAACACATGCCTTCAATTTTCTCTCTGATATTTTTACTCTCTCTTATTGATATGCCCAACCTTCTGAGCAAGGCTAGAATGTTGATACTTCTAGAAAAAGACTGTGATATGTTTTAGTAAGAGGTGATTTATAACGTACTCTATACCACATGACTTTTAATCCTATTTTACAATTATCTTGTTTTTATATGGCTATAATTTGTGATAACCAGAAACTTATATTTTAGTGTATTTCAAAAGAATGTAAGGTTCTGAATCTACTGAAAAATCCATTTCCATAAATGAAACAGTTAATTGCTTATTTTAAGTACGATAAAAACGCTTACCTATTTCTAGTTTTACTACCTAAAACTTCTTAAATTTTTTAGAGTTTCTCTTTAAATTAAAGTATATTTACATCGGTTCCACTTTCCTTTTAATCTATTTAAACTTTCCCATATATTTCTCTTCAAATCCATGGCCTATTTTCATATATGTGATTATATTTCTATATATTCATAGATATATTAATATTCATATATATCTTATAGAGTCTGTTTATTATTGCTTATGTATATATGATTTCAGTGCTTACCACTTAATATTGGATAATCAAAGAGCTAAATAAAATTTTAAAAGGGTATTAAATTAGTGAACATAAAAGCAGCAGATAATCTACGAAAATTACTGCCAGAAATACTTTAGAATACTCTGATCTCTCTATTCTTTGTACGAGAAAATGAAGCTGTCAAATACTTTTTATAAATTTAAAAGGACATTATTTTTGCAGACCCCAGTGCATGAAATAGCCTCCTGTACCTCCTTAGCAATAAGATCTATTTTAAACTTTGATTAATCTTTGAAAGCCTAGCAAGGAGCTGGCGAACTGAGAAACTTGGAGAAAGTTCAAAGTGTCCTCATGAAAAATGAGACTGAAAATCTCTAGCTCGGGGTTGGGGAGACAACTCGAACAGCAACCAGCATGTTCTCTCTTCCTCAGCTCTCTCTTACTGCTGTAGACAGAGACTATGAAAAAAACACAGGACTCTCGGCCTTCATTTTTCATTTGTAGCAAAAGTTTAAGTTTGTTAATTCATCTAATAATATCCCTGGGAGTGTGGGAATCTGCTCTGAAAATGCTGCCTGGTATGTCTGGGGCAGGGTCTTTTCGATTCCTCCCAGGGAAGTCATTCTGATCAAGCACAATGTTCTCCAAGTTAGATATTTTGTTTGTTATTTTAAGGATGAGGCCACGATAGTTGGGTCTATTTCCATGCATGTACATTTCCAAGGCCTCTCTAAAGACCCCTGGAAATTTCAGGAGACACAGAACGTCTGTAACCATGTACTAGAATACTTCAGTGGAAGAAGAGCTGATAAAGCATGCTCCTTTTTCTGACCATGGAGACCAACAGTTCTCAAGAAATGACAAGAAGGATGACTGATTTGAAATATTTTTTTAAAATTAAAATAATTTTTAAATATTTTGGTCAAAGTTATATCATTTCCCCTTTATTCCTTCTAACTTTTCCTGTATGCTTCCTTTCTTATTCCCTTCATGTCCCTCTCTTGAAGTCTCAAATTCATAGCACCCTTTTCTATGATTATTATTGTTATACACACACATGCGTGTGCACACACATATACACTCCACTATACAAATACAACCTATTGAGTCTTTAATATTGCTTATATGTAAAATTTTTAAAAACATAACTTCAAAACTTGAGTATGTTGCCTTGGAGACTCAATAAGAGATCATAAATTCATTAAAACATATAGAAAAATGGCCATATTTGGAACAATAGCAGATATTTATCAAGACAGTCATGTTTTAAGCTGTACTTCTGTCTTTCGTCCTAATGCAAGTTTATTATGAATAGTTCATTGTTGTTACATGGAGGTGATGTGCAGATAGGGCTTTCATTGTCTTCTCCATAAAATTTTGATCGGCTTCTTTTTCTCAGATATCGTCAATGTGTGTTATGATGTTGTTCTTTTAAATTGTGCATTTGAAACCATCTCTACCATGCAAATATTATTAGTAGAAAAACCAAGGAATCCCTCTCTCTTCCTTTACAGTGACTATTGAATGGTTGAAAAGCGTAATATTCATTGTTATAATGAGCTTTATTTAGAGATGACACCTGTTTCTGGAAAATGGCTTTGTATTCTTATAAACGAAAAATTTACCTGAGCAGATAAAATGGAACACTTTGATATTATATTCCAGGGAATTATGTGGTTTATTTATAAATTATCCTTTCAACTTTAAAAACTATTTTCATAACTATTTTAAAATGTGTCACCACTAAAGAAAGAAAAGTGAAGCAATTAAATGTTAAATGAAAAAAATGTACAGTGTGGAAGTTTTGATATTTATTTTTAGTTAGTAGTATCGCCATACTGGCTAGGCAACAGACTATCTAAATAACATTTTAAATAAAAATAATTTGAAGAGATTACATCAGCATGTTACAGAAATAGGTTACAGAGGCTTGGGGCACCAAGGAACACTTCGTTGATGACTTTAGTTAGCCAAATAAAAGAGCCATTTTCATTCATAAAAAAAAATACGCTATTTTTGCCTAGCAAATCCACGTGTCACTTGCTCTGAGTAAGTTATTTTATCATAACTGGCAACTGACTATAGTAACTACCAAAAAAATAAAATCAGGCAGTGAGTTATCTCTGCATTTTCAACATATGGACTTTAAAAGTAAAAAAGGTTATAAAAACGGAACATTTTGAGAAAAGAAACTGAAGTTGTGGCAGAATATGTTAGTACAGACTGCCCAGTGTCTGCAGCAGAACGTTTTAGATTTTGGAGACAAAGAAGGAATGAGTGTCTCAAGCACTTCTTTAGCATGCCCCACTCTCTGCATTTGTAGGAGTTAACAGCTGTTTGCACAGAAACACAACCCAGGCATTCAGAGAAGGGATATTGTAATGATTTGTATTACCATTTCCAGTCGGGGCTGTGTGAGATCACACATCGGATTTGTGCCAGATATCCTGTGTTTATTGAGGATCCCAAGAGTTTTGAAAAGAGAAGGCACAGTTTCAATATGGTGTCATAAAGGAAATCAATAGCAAGTAACAATGAACACTTGGATCTTAAGCAAGCACCTTCCTAATCCTGTTGTGTTTTGTTTTAGAAACACTCCTTACATCTTTTGGGATTTTTCGACCTTGCCAGTTGTGTTCATTAGATGTTAGTGTTCCTTATGTTTTTCAAAGTGTTTTTGTTTTTTTGCTACCTTCCTCCTCAATAATATGATCTATGTCTACAACTTCCATTGCTATCTGCATGAATGACATCTACATGTGATCATGAGTCTCTTGTATACAACTTCTCTACTTAGGTGTCTTCAACGTACCTAAAGGGACCATCTCAGAAGCAAGACACAATGTTTTTTCCTAAGTATAGCAATTTCTAGCTTAAAAAAGCAAAACCAAACAAACAAAAACCCGAATCTCTTCCAACCACCTACTCAAGTTCACATCTCAGGGTTTTTCTTATCTTTACATAATCTATCTAGATTATTCACACACAGACCCAAAATATTGTCACATATTATTATCTGTTTTGCTTCTTAATGTGATATTTTTACATCTACTACCCCAACATGAGTACATATAAGACTCTTAGTATGTTACCCAGTATAAACAGACAGCTCCCTCCCTCACTAGTTTGCTATTCTCCATACTGATATAAAAGTCCATGTTTCTCAAAATCTCTACCACAGAGAAATCCTGTCTCGAAAAACCAAAAAAAAAGTATAAAAATTCAATCTGAAAATAGAGACAATATGGTTATAATTTTATGGTCCCATGAGAAGGAATTGGGGTAGAGCAAAAGGATTAATGCCAATAAGGGTTCATGGAAATGGAGGATCAATGGTAAGACAGGACATTTGGAAATAAGCCAAGCTATTCTGTGTATTGCACAGTGGTGATATATGCCACCAACTGTCAGAACCTATAGATTATAGCAAAGATGCATAAATGTGCACATGAGTCAGGCAGGCTGTGTACACATGAAGGCACGATCTATGCGGGGAGTTTCCACTTTCTGCTTAATTTATTGTAATTCTATGCCTACTCTAAATATACCTTAAAATTTCACTCTGACTTTGCATTTCTTATTCCTGAAATTGCTACATTCCTTCCCAGTGCTTCTAAAAGTTGGATTAAATCTCCCAAACAGCTCACTTTCATAAGTAGCAGCCTCTCTTCTACCATCACCATTGTTTGGTCTCTAGTCCCCAGCCTCACTCGCTTATTTCCTGATCTGAATTGATCTTGGGTAGTTTTATTGAGATTTTCCCTTGTCCCATCTCCCTGGCCTGGTAAATGTCTACCCATATCTTCTTATTGTCTTATGCTAAGGGAAGCCATCTCTGAAGTCCATATTTTTGAGTGATGTTAACAGCTTTCCGTGTTATCTTTCATTTAGATAATACATTTTTGCAGATAACTTATCCCTTTTTATAGCTACATGGCCATAAAAATTAAACATTTATGATGACCTTTTTTTTTCTTTTTTCGACACAGCATTTCTCTGTAGCTTTTGGAATCTGTCCTGGAACTAGCTCTTGTAGACCAGGCTGGCCTTGAACTCACAGAGATCCTCCTGCCTCTGACTCCCATGTGCTGGTATTAAAGATGTGCACCACCACTGCTCAGCTTTATGATGACTTTTAAATAACTTTCTTCTCTGATAGAATAAACTCCACGTCTCAGTTAGGGTTTCTATTACTGGGACAAAATACCACGACCAAAAGGCAAGTTGGGGAGGCAAGGGTTAATTTGACTTCCACTTTAGCATTGCTGTTCACCACTGAAGGAAGTCAGGAAACGCAGGTTCTCAGAGACAGGAGCTGATGCAGAGGTCATGGAGGGGAGCTGCCTACTGGCTTGCTTCCCATGCTTGCTCACACCACTTTCTTGTAGAACCCAGGACTAACTGCTTAGAGATGGCACCAACTACCACGGACTGGCCCCTCTCTCATTAATAAGTAAATGAGAAAATGCCTTACAGCTAGATCATCAGGAGACATTTCCTCACTGAGACTCCTTCTGGTGACTCTACCTTGTGTCAACTTCACTAAACTACCAAGTACAACTGACTCCTTGTTAACCCGACACACAAACAAATCACTCTTAAGTCACAACCTCCCTTTCTTATTCATCCCCAAGATCTTAAATAACTTTACAAGTCCCAAGTCTTTATAAATTCAAACATATTAAAATTTCAGCTCCTTTAAAATAGCCAATCTTTTTTAAAAAGTTCAAGTCTTTCAACTGTTGGCTCCTCTAAAAATCAAAATTAAATACCTTCTTCAAGAGGGAAGAACCAGGGCACTGTCACAGTCTCAACCAAGCACAACCAAGCTGCCCCAGAATAAAGAACTCAATGTCCATTTACCTGGGATTCACTCAGGATCTTCTGGAATCTTCCAAGGGCTTGGGTTGCTTCTCCAGCTCTGCCCTCTGCAGCACACACAGCTTGTCTTCTAGGCTCCAGCTGGCTCTACTCCACTGCTGCTGCTCTTCTTGGTGGTCTTCCCATGACACTGGCATCTCCAGAATGCTGGGATCCTTGTGGTAACTGGGCTTCTCTTTCACCAATAGCCTCTCATAGGCTATTTTCATAGTGCCAAGCTTCAACTTCTTTCTTCTTGAAGACCTCTTTAGTCCTGGGTCTTCAATGGCCACTGTGGCTGCCCCTTCACCAATGACATCTCCTGTGCCCTCAGTGCTATAATTCAAGTGCTCTCTATAACCCTTCCATGCCTTCAAAAGGGTTACGCTTACACATTACTAATCTGGCTGCCAGCACGAGGTACAACCTTGGCTGCCTCTGGAACACAGCTTCTCTGTGCTCTCAGGAAGCACTTTCCTGATTTCAACTCAGTGACGCTGGTCTCTCTTAATCACCATGAATTTCTCAGCTTCGGCTGACTTGCATCAAGTATCCAAGCAAAGCAAAATTTTGCTTTAGTAGTTCTGGTCTCTTGTTAATTCTTCAGCCCCAGCTAACCGGAACCACAGACAATCTGAATCCACAATGCCCAATGGCCCCGATAGAGTCTTTACACTTCCCTCTGAAACTTCACAAGCCAGGCCTCCAACTTCTGCAGTGCTCTCAACATTCTTGCCTTCCAAGCTCCTAAAGAACATCTCACTGAGCTCTTACCACTCAATGGTTCTTCTAGCTCAAAGTTCCAAAGTCCTTCCACGATCCTCACCCAAACATAGTCATGTCTATCACAGCAATACCACACTATGCTGGTACCAATTTGTCTTAAAGGTTCTGTTGCTGAGATGAAATACCATGATCTGACTTACACTTCAGCATTGCTATTCATTACTGAAGGAAGTCAGAAAAGGAACCTAAACCAGGCAGGATCTCAGAGGCAGGAGCTGATGAAGGGGCCATGAAGGGGAGGTGTTTACTGGCTTGCTTCCCATAGCTTGTTCAGCCCATCCCCTTATAGAATCCAGGACCAGCAGCCCAGGCCTGGGCCCTCTGGCAATGATGACTAAACAAGAAAATGCCTTCCAGCTGGATCCTAGAAAGGACTTTCCTCAGCTGAGGCTCCTTCTTCTGAAGACTGTAGCTTGCATCAAGTTGACACACAAAAACATTCAGTACAATCCTTTGTGCATATTTGCTCTTCACTCAGCCTACTGCAGTAGCCTTGTAGTTTTGAGAGCATCAAGTATTTGTTGAATGAATGAATAGAGGACAGAATAAGCTCCAGAGAATGAGCTGTGTATCAAGACTATTGACTGTTCTCTCTTGTTATACATTTGAAAAGACAAATGTGCATCAGTCTCAGAGGACTTTTGCTCGTACATTTGTGTATGCCACACCTAAGTAGATAATTTAACCATAGGCATCTATATTTCTTGTGGTAAATAAATCTGTGACTGTAGAGATAAAGCTGAATTGCCCTTAATGGCCTACTGACCTTTGGGTGAGCACAACAGACATTGTTCTCTATAGTGGTGATACCTGATACCAAGGATTCTCTTCATGGAAAATCTCCCCTATATTTGGAGAAGCCTCTGTAGGTGGAAGGATCCATCTATGGAATAGAATGTTCCATTAATCCTCAGAAATAAATTCACTCTTTTTGGATGGGCATCCTTGGATCCGTTGAAAAGCACACTTATTAGGTAGACAGCTCTGATATCTAATCAAAACCCCTAAAGCTTCCTGTTAGAGAAGGCCTGTGTGCTCTGTTTACGTACAATACCCACAACGCATTTTCTTTGACTTCATCAACAAGCAATTAAGATGAAGAAACAATCTCTTCACTTTGCAGGGAAGCCAAGCAATTTATCTTTGTTACTGTCCGCCCGCAGTAACTACCATAGGGATCCTAACTGTTTGCCTCAGTTGAAATGATGCGAACCTGTAGGAAATTGCAGGAAAGCGGCTATGGATCTCACGATTCCCTTTTCTAAAGATATTAAGATTATAAGCATATATATATATTCTAAAGTATGGCCTTTTTTATTGCAGTCAGTCCTTTCACATGGCACTGTTGCTGACTGTGCTGTGGTTGGCAAAGAAGACCCTTTGAAAGGTCATGTTCCTTTAGCCCTCTGCGTGTTGAAGAAAGGTGAGCTGTCTCTGTCATCCCTGGCTACTTGGGATGGAATGATTGCCATTAGTTTTTCACTTACCAGCTCACTTTTTTTCTCATTAGATATAAATGCAACAGAAGAACAAGTCTTGGAAGAAATCGTGAAACATGTTAGGCAGAGCATTGGCCCCGTGGCTTCTTTTCGGAATGCAGTTTTTGTCAAGCAGTTACCCAAAACGAGGTCTGGCAAAATTCCACGGTCTACGCTGTCTGCCTTGGTCAATGGCAAGCCTTATAAGGTAAATAATTCTGATTCTATAATGCTGAGTCCTGAAATGATTTGGATCATGTGTGTGGCACAAGCAAAATTCTATTAAATTCACATTGTCAATCATGAATTCTATCCCCAGCAAAATTTCGTACTCTGTAAGTATGACAGTTTGAGAAAGAAATATTGATTAAATCATATGTTTTACTCATAGGAACTGATGGGTGAACTTTTGAGTTTATCAATTTTGTACATTTCAAACAAACTTGAAGAAATTAATCTCTTTGAACTAAATGTATATTTTGCTTCACTATAATCATTAATGACCATGCATGATGAGATATTGAAGTAATTGAGAAGTCTAAAATGTTCTAGGATATCAGTGCTAATTGATTCTACTATGAAGAGAGACAATTGTCTTAGGAAACTTTAGACTGATTCAAATACATACATGTTTCAATGTCAATGCATGTTATTGTTATGAACATCTATAAATTCATCAATAATTTTAATAGAATTATAAGAATAATTTGTCTGAGGGAATTTCAGAATAAACAAACACAAATTCTGGAGACTCTATGGACATACCAACAATTTTGCTAAACACACTATTTCCTTGACTATTCCTAAAGATTAAACTTTAAGTATTGTACTTGAAGGGCCCTACTTCACACATTTTCTCTGTTTCTTTTCTTTTTGTGAAATAATTGGGGGCATAAATCATGTGGCCTGTAACCCTAGCATTTGGGAAGTAAAGTCAGGGAAATCAAGAGCTCAAGACTGACCATTGCTAGGTAAGGTGTTTGAAGCCAGCCTATACTACAGGAGTCACTGTGTCAAAAAAGAAAAACCTCAAAAGAAAGTTAAAAGCATAACAAAACAAAAAATATGAGTGCTAAAACAAAGTATATCACTGTTTGTTGTACAAAAAGTCCTAGAGAAGTTAAAGGGGATATGAGCATCTGATGTTGTTCATTTCTTTACAGGTAACGCCTACTATTGAGGACCCCAGCATTTTTGGTCACATAGAAGAAGTGCTGAGACAGAGCTTGTGATTTTTATTTACTATATCTAGTCAGTCTGTCTTCATCTTCTAGCTGGATTTAAGTTGTTTATTTTCTATAAGTAAACGCTTAAAATTTCATTTTTAACTCAAATGTGAGCCTTAGAATTAAATCGGTCTAATAACCCATGAAAGGGCTGTATTCTATGTTATGTTATTTTATGTTATGTTATGTGAGCCAGTTCATATTGGTACCTCTTTCCTGTAACATGGATCATTATATGCTATCTTGCATATTAAGGAACATGTCTTTGGTGTATACATTTTTATAAATTCATATTCCTTACAAACACATTTCAGTTGAAAACATCTGTAACATAAGCAAACTTCCAGGAGATAAGAATCAGCCACACTTTGATCAAAATCTAAATTCAAATCAAGGTAAAATATAATTTACATTGTTATTATGGAACCTCAAATGTTTAATGTTTTTAAGATGACTAACTCGTTTACAATCATCTAGAGATGATTGTGTAAGCAACACAGGGCCGAGGATAGAGCAGTGTTGCTAGATTCTCTAGCAACAAAGGACCCCAGAATGGAGTACCATTTCAAGGTTGTCTGTGACTGGGTAAAGGGAGGCATATATCTGCAGAGAAACTAGACAGTTTTCCACCAAACCTTTTGTAGAATGAAGGCTCCTCAAATCCCATGCCCGAGTTGATTGTGTCTGTCTTGATGCCTCCATCTACCAATAGCCTCAAGGAAATGGCATAGAAATGGAATGGAGTGGCAAAGGAATATATAAAAAAAATAGGGAAGTTTTAGTCTTATTCTAAAAATCAGGAGACTTTCTAGATAATATCAATGAGTTCCCCCATTCTGTTTTGTTTTTTTCTTTTCCTTTTATTTTATTTTTTTGACAAGGTGACATGTCTCCTAGGTTGGCCTCACATCTACTATATGAGTGTGGCTGTCTTGGAAACCCTGGTCCTCAAACTCCTGGTTGCTTGGATACTATCGTACTGAGTTCCAAATTAGCATTTTTTACTCTTATGGGATCAAACCCAGAGACTTCTGCATGTTAGACAAACACTCTTCCACTGAGCTATACTCTAGGATATCAATGAATTTATGGTGGGGCCTTGAGCCATATATCCCAACAAGGGATTTTTAAGAAGAATATGAAGCCTTAAGTACTGGAAATTATGTTCCATTGAGGAGCCATCCATATTAGTCCCCAGATAAATATTGCTCAAGAGAGAGACTGCACGAACCTCTGGGTTTCCAAGAGAAACCCAAATGTCTGCTTTTATTACAAGTTTTTACTTTGAATAAATGTTAACTCATTTACAAATTATGCTCTAACATTTATTTCCATCTACACTTCTATAAAATGATTGAGCCTTTTCAAAAACATTAAAAATGAGCCTTTAATAAGGTTATAGAAGTATATCCATTAACTACAGTAGAAAGAAATAATTAACTAGATTAGAGCTCTACGTGTATTATTCATCAGAGCATACATTTAAATCCAAAGAGTATACTGTGATCATTGAATCACTGAGAGTTTTCAGAATAATTTCTCAATTCTTCGGTTTCTGGGAAATATTATTATGAAGAGTCCAATGTTCTAACAGAACCATTCAAATACACGAAATGCAGGTGGAAAGCAACAAATTAGGATTTACCTGTCATAAAATAATGTGTATTTTATATAAAAGCTCTCCCTTTAGGCCTCTTTGGACTGCTGCATAGATGATAAGTGACTTCTCAAAGGAAACTTTTACTGATTGATTAAACTATCTTCTTCATTGGTAAATCTGAAAACAATATCTTTATTCTCTTTAATTGTATTGGTACCATGAGTTAAACCAACTGGATATACATATTATTACTGGAACTTGTTCAGTTCCTTGAATTTCCCATTGCATGTGTAAATTCTATACATTATCAAGACTATAGGGTTAAAAATCATTATTTTTAATATGTTAGCATGATGACACAGTTCATTATTTTCCCCCACTGGAGTCAGATATTTTAACTGAATTCATCATTTTTTGTTTGCAAGTTACAAACTCAGGCAAATCTAAGGACTAAAGAAGGATTTTTATCTTCAGATCATTTGTATATATTCCTCTTTAACAGATCTGAAGGACCTCAGCAAACAGGCCTGCATTGTTTTCCAATTGTGGGAATCTAAGAACAAAAACCAAATAAACAAAAAAGCCAAGTGCATTACACTTTGGATGGAGCTGTTTCTTATATTTCAGTGAGGAACTTCTCCACTCCAGTCCAGAGACAGTGGTCACATTCTTGTGGCAGAAATGGAGAAATGAAATATATAACATACGCATCAGACAGTTTACAATTTGGGGAGAAAATTAAATGACTTCTTATTTTAAATCTCACTATAATACTTTTTTTTGGCCAAATTTCAGCAGAAGTTTTTTGAATTGGGTGTGTCTTTGATAGCAATAATACAATCTAAACAAATGTGACCATACTTCTATTTACCTAAATTGGTTCTGTATGATCTTGTATTTTATGAAATTTTTAAATTTGTAAAACATGTGAAAATAAAAATAAAAGTACTTTTAGTAACTGAAGTGTGTGCCAATTTGTTTTTCCCCATAAAATGTACTCAACAGATCTAAATGAAACTTGTTTTACATGTCAAAAGGTAGGTTTATTTATATAAAATTGTATTTGAAAGGGCTGGGTTGATATTCTAAACTTTTTGAATTCCTAATGTTGGTGGTCATATGGGAAAAATAAAAATAAAGAACAAACTACCCAGAAATTTAAACTCAATCCATGAAACTAGTTTTCAAAGCTGACTAAATATCCTTATACATTAAAACATATTTTGCATTTTCTTGAAGAAAGTAGTTGTACACTGGGTATCACACTGTTAGTACTTAGTACATATCACCAGTAATTTTTTTTAAATGTATTTTCTCAAAAGCAGAAACTGATTTCGGTGACTGAGTGAGTGGTTGCTAGACTTAGCTATGGAATGTTCCCCAAAGCTTCTGTGCCAAGTGCCCGTGCCCGACAGGGCGATGATGATGGAAAATGCTTAGGGTCACTGAAGTGGACCTCTCCCAAGGGGACTGTGTGGCTCCAATCCCATCAACGTTCTTCATTATCCGTGGCCTTGGGGAAAGGAGTTTTCTCTACTACATGATTCCTGCCGTGCCGTCCCACACCACTTGATTTCCCAAAGCATGCAGATCTGCCAATTCTTGAGCTGGATCATCCAAAAATATCAGCCAAAATAATCTTTCTCTTCTTCATATGTTACTTATTACAAGTCTTACACTACAGCTCTGCAAACTTGGTTGCTCTACTGGTGTATAAATATGAATATAATTTTTATAGAGTATGAGTATCTTAGTTTCTCTTATATTTCATTTAGGTGACTTCATTCTTATCACGAGCTGCTCTTGCTCCTTTAACACTGGTTTTACTTGAGCAACATTTTCTTTTTAAATTCAGAACACTTCCATCAGCTGGTTTAGACCTCCCTCTAGTGGCAGATCTGATTTCGAAGCAAACTGCATTGGAAATCACTGTGTGATTCGAGTAACTCGTTAAATTTTATGCTACTAGAAAACAAAGCTTAAGCAGAAAACTGGAAGCATTATTTTTTTTATTGACAATGGAGAGGGCTTCTGTTACCATTACCTTTTGATTGAACCTGTTCAACAAAAATAGACATCAAAACAAATGTACGTGCAAATATAACAAATTAAAATACAAAAGAAAAAAAGAAGAATTTACTAATGACAGGTCTTGCACTTAATAAGACCAAGCAGCAGGTAAACAGCAGTTCGATCCATGGTATTGTTAGATAGGTTTCACTTTGAAATCTCCCATATAAACTAGGAATAAACAACAGTGACATCACCAAATAAAGCCACAAGAAAGAGATGACTCTTCTCTACTTTTTTATACATTATATATTTTCATCATTCTGTCTTTTGTCCTCGGATGAAAATGAATTCAGGGAAGTCACAAAAAAAAAAAAGTCATTTCCGCTAAAGGCGTAGACTTGAGTAACATTAGACTTGAGTCTGGCTAATGCCCTGTTAACAGTGATTTTGAAAAGGGTAGGGTGCTAAAGGGTTCAGTTTGTTTGTGTTTTTGTTCCTGGTGGAGATGGGCCTCCGACTCCACAGTGTTTGACACTCACTGTCCAGGGTTAGCTGGCAGTTCAGGGTATTTGAATGAACATGTGGGTTCTTAATAAAGAAGGTCTGTGTGTGTGTGTGTGTGTGTCTGGGTTGTATGTATATGTGTCTATGTTGTGTGTGTGTGTTTCTTGGTCCACAGGCAACAGGATTAGACAATGTTTTTTTAATATAAATTTTTAAAAGCATTGCATATAATGCTTGTAAACAGAGTTTGGCTTTGTTTTTTTGTTGAAAAGGAGATTGAGCCATCACAGTGCTATTTCTACAGAGAGAGAGGACATCACATCCCTGATTGCCTTGAAAGGTAAGTTTTGGCTCCAGGTCCAAGTTAAATCATTCTCTCTCTATTTTTTTTTAATTTTTTTTACATGATCAGAGGCAGGTGTTCAGCTGTAAGGTTTGACAGACTTAAAGAAGAAGCATGTTGAAGCATGAAACATGCCTCTAGGAAACATACGGATTGACTGTAAAAATTGTGAAATGGTAAGATACAAACAGGACTTGTAATTGTTCAATGTTTTCACTCAAGACTCCATGAACCATATATTTTATTTTTTTAAAAAATCATATTTATATCCATTTACAGAAGACTTACACATTTAAAAAGAAATGATACACAGTAATACATAAATGCCTATTATATTACAACATGAAAAAACAAGTAATTCCATCTCATAAAAGCATCGGATGTACAGAATTTATGATGTGGGTGATGTTCGTATTTCAGATGACTTAAGCGTTTTATTACAATCATAGGAAACTAACCAAACTTATTATCTGACTCCCCCCAAAATCACGTGTTTAATGTTTGGTAAACTGTTACTTATATTATTTCCTTAGAATTCAGTCTTCGTAAAGGCTTTCTCCCTTCATCTTTGTAGGCAGTAGTGCACTTTAGGTCGGGTATACTGAAAAGATGACATCTGTGAAAGGAAACAGAGGGCATGAGTTCATTGGTAGCACCTAGCCAGTGGCTCCCACTGTTCCTCTGGGGTGCATAGGTCTGGTCTAAAACCTCAGTGCAAAGAAAGCTATCTAGCATGGACCTAACAGTGGATCGGTGACATTTGCTAGTCTCCACTTACTGTATTTCTGGGGTGTTAAGTAGGATTTGTTCAACATGCCTTCTGAATTTTTTATAGGTTGCTAATTATTGAGTTGGGTTGGAATGACCTATTCCGTAGAATAGTTTTAGATTCTAGTTCATATATTGTAGAGTTCTTAAAATGATGCTTTACTTTAATCAAGACAGACCATAGACCATAGCACATTCTGGTTTCTGTTTCAGCTGTATGTATTTTACGACCGATTACAGCCATGATGTAACCTAGGAAAATCCCCCCATGACGCTTACTGACACAAAAGATCAATAACAAGTCTGTTTTGACTTTGTTGGTCACAACAGTTATTTTAATTTCTCGCCAAAATAAAAGTAAAGACTGCCTTTGATCATCCTATTCATATTTTTATTCCCTTTAAAGTTTAATAACTAGGAAATATGAACTAGAATGACATGCATGGAAAAATTGCAAATAGCTCAAGATTAATTCGACGCATGAGCCTAGAGCTAAGCAGCAAGCACTACTAAAAATATTAGTCATTTATAAGCTCGTGAATTATTAAAATTCTGAGAAATTTACTATGTTATATGTTGAATGTGTTATAAACAGTATTTTGGAAAGTCTCATGTTTAGCAATATGATTATATATTCTAAGCTATGCCTATGAGACCAAAGAGTATATCACAATAAAAAAATTATATTAGCATAGCATTTTGTGAAATTAAAAAATTTGTCTTAATTTTTTTTTCTGTTTATCTATTAGTGACCCATGTAAGGCAACATGTCAGCTCTTATGTTAGTCCTGAAGACAACTCTATGTTGTACAGAGATCTTGATTTAAGTCAATGCAAATAAAACAGCACAAGGCAGATTGCTGCTCTCTCTTTCTGCGTTTTTATCCCATCCCTGAGTATGCATACTGCTGCAAAACTATTCTTTTCCAAATATCAGCTCATTGGAAATCATAGAGTAGTTTGGTACACCCAAATTTTAGGTTAAAGGAATTTTCAAAAATTTAAAATTTCTAAATCTAGGAAGGCAGTTTTACTCATAAAAAAAGTTTTAAAAGAAAATTCCATGTTATGTAGATGAAATAATACCTTTCACTGGTTGGTAATTCCTTATAAATGACTTATATCTTATGTAATTTCTATTCCCAATTTTTCTAAATTTTGTTTCTAGGTATACTTCTCAGATTCTTAAAATTAATACTTGATTTCAACATATATAAATCATAATGGTAGAGACAAGACATTGGAAATTTAATATTTTTATTTTCAACTTTGTTGTTAATATTAATCCACATCTAATTTCCTGCCTCTTACACTACTTGACTGCAAACTTGCACAAATTCCTATTGTTCTGCTTTGGCTTCCTTCTAAGACAGACACTTGAAGTCTGAGATTCAAATACTAATAAAACTATATAGGTGTCAGCATAAAATGCCACCGAAAATAATATGCTTAGCAACTCATTAATGTGGAATGAATGAGTGGCAGGACTTTATCAGGCAGACCGCAAAACACAGAAGACTAGTAACGATAGGAAATGCTCAATGAAGGATTAGGATTTCTAGATTCTTAGAGTGGCTGATCACACCTCTTTGCCGCTAGGGCCATACCAAAGGGTATGGGGTATGTTGACTAGTCTCTGTAAACCCCATCTTTCTGCCGGTTCCTTGTCACTCAGCCAAGAGACACTACTCACAGCAGGTTAGCGCTGCCTCCTTTGAGTGGCTTTGTCAACATGAGTATGTGCGAACCGTGGAGTTGTCTAACCTCTGCAGTCTTGACGACGGAACTGCGAAGGAGAAAAGGGCTTTAGAGGTTCGCACACGAGAGATGAGAGAGAATGGTTTTCTCTGCAGAAAGGGATCCTGACTGTATTCGTAGACTGTCTTTTCTCAGACACGTTCCTCTTCTCTAGCCCCAGTGACTAATGAAAATTTACCAGAGTGCGATTGAGCTGAGCTCTTGAGTTGCAATATAGTCCTCCTTAGATGAAATCTGTAACAAAGCGACTCCCCAGGGTGAGTCTGCTTTTGCTGTGAAGATTACTCTCAGAGAACTTGGTATTGTGGATTGTGGTGTTGCATTTTTCTTTCTTCTCTATGTAGTGACAAACTTCCATACTAATTTTAATCATGTTAAATTATTCATGAACCTTGCTAACAAGTTCCAAAATATTAACATGCTAAAGAAATGTGGATCAAAGACACTTTATGCACAGATGATTTTTAATTGCCATAACAGGTTGAAAAGAAATGAAGAGTCTAGATTATTATCTGAAAAACAAGAGAAAGACTGCTTTTCCTTGGGGTCTCCAAAACAGAAATCTGAGCCGACTCTCCAGAATGACTGTTTCTCTTATGAAGGATGTAGCCTTAGTCTAGTGTCCACAGAGAGATGCAATTGGGAAATCACTGTTGGTTTTGTGCATGTTAATTCTCTTTTCATGTTTGTGATTATTTATTTAAGGCTTTCTGCCTGGTCAGAGACAAAACATATCTGATGAAACTTAATTTGAAGGATAAAACATAAAATTTGTATTTCAATGTATAAAAGTGCCAATACAGTGAATTCCCATTTTGAGTCGGATTTGATTTCAAATCAAACCTGCATTTTATGTGAGTTATTTATTTTGGCAATAGAAGAGTAAAGAAACACAAATCATGCACATGTGTGTTGTTTTTCCTAGACATTAGTGGAACTGTTTTTTGGAGGCCTGTAAATTATTTTTCAAATGTGTATAAAGTCTCATGGATGCATGCATCGCCAGTCTACACATTGTCTTTCTTTTGATAAAAAGGCAAAATGAATTTCAAGCAGAGCAAACCAACTCAAGAAAAGAATCAATTCTGAAAGGCTATGCAAAGTTGAAGAATTATATATCTTTCACTAAACAAGCTTTTTATGCTATAGGGAGAAGTGTAAAGCTACTGTACCATCCGTCGTCATTTTTCTTGACTGCCCAGATGTTGTAGTTAACCTGAACCCAGCTGGTAATGTCTCTGAGGACCCAGGCATCATGCTGATTCCGTGGACTTCACGGGGAGGGAACTGCCTTCGCCAGGTTGAGCCGCGTCTGAAATTCTTGTCATCGTTCTGCCAGGACAGAGTTAGAGTTTGATGGCATGAAAACAAAGAAGCTACAGTCCATGAATATGTGTGCTTAGGGACATGTGATAGAGTTGATTTAAATTCCCGTGTTTATGTAAATAGTACACAGGGGAATGCTATGCTTCAGTTTGAACTCCTCTGTTGGTTCCAGAAGGAGACAGTAAATGTGATAGAAAAGTTTCTTAGATAAAATTTTAATATGATTTCAAATCTATAGTTTGTTACCTTTAAACATCCTTGAAATAGTCATATACTAAAGGTATTTTTTAATCTAAATAGAACATTGGAATTATTTGGTTCCATTTTGCCATTTCGTGCTCTAGGCACATCAGGGAAGCCGTGCACGTGAGTTCACAGTGGGTGTGATAGTAGGCCAGAGACCTATGCAAGCTCGAGGCAGACAAAATTACAGCATGGAGAAAGAGGTGATCCTAACGTTTCACTCACTCATGGCTTAGGAGCTATTGATAACCAATAGTTGCTGGGGAAGCAGGAGAGTTAGTTTTCTCTGAATGTATGGTCTTTGGGAGGTTGACCACTCAGGATGGCCATGAACCCCAAAATATATAGGTATCACTTATTGGATTTGTATCTACAAAAAAGACTTAGGACCCAAAATTGGATATATGGCTTGGAGGGAACATTTGGGAGGAGTTGGGGGAAGGGTGAATATAATAAAAATAGAGTGGATAAAATTTTCAAAAGAGAAAAAAATGATGTAATTCTGGTCACCAATCCTGGTATGTTTCAATAAAATAATCACTCTCCTCTTTCTGTATATATAAAGTACCTGTTCAAAGGCAAATATTTTCATTTGAATTATTAATCAGAAACATAGAATTCACCATTTTGTGTGTGTGTTTATTTCTAACAAATCTATAAATCATCCCATATAGATAATATTTCCAAAGATCACCAAGACTGAAGCTGCGTAGACACACGTGTAATAAACTGAGTATCTACTCACTGAGGTAGCAGGGAGAGTGAGGGGGTAATGAATCCATCATTTAGACCAGAATAGGAAGAAGAATTGATGGTGCATACTGAGAGAGCAGTAGATTGACCAATAAGTAAAATGCTACCAAAAATACAGAGCAATTTGCTGCAGAGGTCTCCACTTGAGAGGAGTCTTTTTGCTGTTAAGGTATCTTTGTGTTCAGTCACCTGGCACATGATTTGTACTGTGCAAAGTTTTGATAGGGCTGTGTAATCCCGGAAGGTTAGCATGAGTTTCTCTCTGTGTAATTTCCAGATCTGTACTGTGCCATGGAAATAGGAACCATGCAAGCCAGGGCATTCCTGGTTGATTATAAACAGGTAATGGTCAGAGGGGCAGGGCAGGGCACAGGGCACCGGGCTGTATCTATGTTGTGTCAGGGTACAGTGTTCTCTGACTATCAGTTTGGCATTCTGTGACCACACTTGTAAAAATGAGAGATCTGTTCCATGTTCTTTTGGTTTAACTAGCTCCATTCCTTCCAGAACACATGTGTAATTTACTTCACTATCTCATTTATTTTATTCTGACATATAGAGAAATAAATGACACTACTCATTACAAATTGTTGTGGCTCTATTGGAACAATATAACATATATCCTTTAGTGACGGTCAATTTAACTCCCACTAAAGGTCTATTTGGGAGATAATTTAGATAATTTGCATATTATACAGGGTTAAAATTCCTATTGTCAATATCTAAATTTCATTTTTATTTGATACTTTTTAGGCTAAGTGATATATACAATATCAAAATGATTTTGTTTTTCATTTCCTCAGATATTCAGTGTTCACAGGTGGATGAAGGAAACAATATATTTCAATATAGTATGGGTCTCTGACTTGTATATATTTGGAGAAGCATTATTTAAAATAAATATTGATCAATAACATAAAACCCTATCTTACATTTTAAGGTTGTATGACACCTTTAATTATTAAACAACTTAAGGTGTTGTTTTTTAATTTTTCTACAATCCCTCCCATGCTCAATCCCTCAAGTTCATGGCCTCTTCTTTATTTTTGACATTACTATATAATTATATTTCTTTCCTTACTACCCCCAAAACTTCCCTAATTGTTATTGCATGTTTCTACATATAATTTGCTCAGTCTGTATAATGGTACTTGTTTGTATGTTTTTAGGATTGACCATTTAGAATTGCACAACTGATTGGTGTGCCCTTCTCTGGGGAAGGCTATTGCCAGTTGTAAGGGACTTCTGAACGTGAGGTGACAACTCACTTCATCCAGTCGCCGCTCCGTTCCCAGGGCCAACAGGTTATTGTACTCGCGTTCAAGAATCTGCCTGGCCTGTTGATATCAAATCAAAGTTACTGTCATTAAAGTTACATTTTATTCAAACAACATAAAGGTTTTATTTATCTGATGATACATTAAAAAACATTTTAGTCGAGAGATACCCTTGCTTAAACGGTTGCAGTCAAAGAGCTCTTTGTTCAAATACTTATTTTATTCTAATTCAGCACTGTATGTAAAATTTAAAATGTTAAAAACAAAATCAAATTGTATTGCATTGGATTTTATCAAGCTTACAATAGGTAATACACAAACTTTATACTTTAGTTTTTTTTCTGTTTTTCATTTTGTTTGTTTGTTTTTAACAAAGTCTTTTTTTTTTATCTAAAAGGATTTTATTCTTTTTTTTTATTTATTTTTTTATTAAAGACTTCTGTCTCTTCCCCACCACCGCCTCCCCTTTCCCTCCCCCTCCCCCAATCAAGTTCCCCTCCCTCGTCAGCACAAAGAGCAAACAGGGTTCCCTGTCCTGTGGGAAGTCCAGGGACCACCCACCTCCATCCAGGTCTAGTAAGGTGAGCATCCAAACTGCCTAGGCTCCCACAAAGCCAATACGTGCAGTAGGATCAAAACCCATTGCCATTGTTCTTGAGGTCTCAGTAGTCCTCATTGTCCACTATGTTCAGTGAGACCAGTTTTAACCCAGGCTTTTTCAGACCCAGGCCAGCTGGCCTTGGTGAGATCCCGATAGAACATCCCCATTGTCTCAGTGTGTGGGTGCACCCCTCGTGGTCCTGAGTTCCTTGCTCATGCTCTCTCTCCTTCTGCTTTTAACAAAGTCTTATTATGAATACAAAGGCTAGAAAGACACTATCCAGGCTGGCTTTGAACTAGTGATCCCTGTGCCTCAGTCACCAAAGTGTTGGAATTAAAAACGTGCAGCACATTGCCCAGTTTAAACTTCACATATGTAAAAATTCTTGTGTTCTAGCTCTTCAAATGTTCTTTTTATGGACTGGGCAGTAGAGGCATTTTAATTTGCATGGAACTCTGCTGAAACATAGAACTCTCCTTATTTAGGGGTCACCAGGACACTCAGTTAAATGTAAGTATAATTAAACAGATAAAGAGAAGGGACTGCTTATCAGAGGCCGAAGGCTATCAGTCACATACATGATATGCAGGTAGGGGGGCTATATCACAGAAACCCCAAGTCTCTGCCTTTCCAGTTTTTGAAAATAATATTTTTATGTTCATTGGTGTTTTGTCTGTATGTGTGTCTGTGGGAGGGTGTCAGAAGCCCTGGAATTTGAGTTACAGACATGTGTGAACCAAAATGTGGTTGCTTGGGAATTGAACCTAGTTCCTCTGGAAGAACAGCCAGTGCTCTTAACCACTGAGCCATCTTTCCAGCCCCTGCTTTTCTAATTTTAAGGTTGTGTTTGGCTTGCAACATTATCTTAAAACTAAAATTTCTGCAAAAGAAATTGTGAATATATTAAAGGAATAAACCAGGGACAGAGAGAAATGTACACACATGTCAGGTACATGTGGAATTTGAGCTTAGGAAGTTGAGTGTGGGATTGTGGTTAATGGAGCAGAGAGAACAAGGGCTGTGAGAAAGGCTGCTCGGTGGACACCAAGTTAAAGGGTTGCAAATTATCCACATAACTGGAGGGAACTATAATATATTTTGAACTACTGAAGGTAGAAGAAATATCCCAATTTCTTTGTGATTGTTTTTATCTCTAGCCCTGGCTGGCTTGGAACTCATTGCATAGACCAGGTTTGCCTCAAGGTGAAGATCTGCCTGGCCATTTTAAAAGTTTTTGCCACAACAAAATGAAAATGTCTAAGGAAATATATATGTCTAGACTAAACAACACTCTGTTCTCTCTCTCTCCCCCCTCTCTCCCTCCCCATATATATATATATATATATATATATATATATATATATAAAATACATAAAAATGGTATAGATATATATTTATGTATTTTAATTACTATGAATACAAAGGCTAGGAAGACACTAGCCCAGGCTGGCTTTGAACTAGTGATCTCTATGCCTCAGTCACCAAAGCGTTGGAATTATAAGCATGCTGCACGTTGCCCAGTTTAAGCTTCTCATATGTAAGGATTCTTGTGTGCTAATTTAAATCATTTTAGTAAAAACAAAAATAAATTCACAGCCCTATATTTTTCCAAGAGAAATCCTTGTTATTCTATTAATCAAGACCCAGTGAAGTACGGCACAAAAGGGCTTGCTTGCCTGGGTGTTCTGTGTTGGAATCTGCAGCAATAAAGCCAAGCTGCTGTAGTCAAAGTTCTCGTCGAGGGCTATAAGTGAGCCATGCACTCCACTCTCCAGAATATTGTTCGCATATTCTCGAAGTCCAATCGCTTGTATCCAGCGAATAACTCGATCATTGCTCCACACTAAAACATCTAGGAAAAGAAATGTATCATGTCAAGATACAACCATTTGCATGATGACCCAAGTCCTGGCTGAAAGGAGCAACAGGTATCTGGCAAGTGACATTTGTGCTGATCTCTCTGAGCCAGAGTGTTGTTTACTCCTTTCTGTTAACATGAAGATGCTGTTCTAATCATCAGCCTTTGCTTCACTGAATCTCACAATAATGGTATTTCCAGAAGCTTATTATTACTGAAAGGACAGCATTCCTATCGCTCTAAATGCTGTCTGAAAATGTCTATTGCTACTTTTATGTCAGGACTCTGGGATCTAGCTAAAGTTAGGTGCTTTTGCCACCAGATGGGCATAGTTGTCCTTCCCTCCTCCTTCATACTTCTAGTATCCCCTTTTTCCTCCCCCCTTTCTCTTTTTTCACTCTCTTTATCTATATAGACAAATATATACACACATAGTGTGTACATGTATGTATACACACATGTATAATATAGTAACATGCACATATACATATACACATATATAGACATATACATATGTGTATTATAGGCACATATGTACATTTATCTATATTAACATTCTGGTTCTAATGCCATTCTTTATTTGCAGTGTTTTTAACCACCACTTCAATATTGCATATTGCATAATTAGAAAATCCTCATTTTTCTCCTGATGCTACATGTAAAAGAGAATTATAAGAACTAAAAGAAAGAGCCTTGATACTTTGCTATTTTATCATTCTTTTGAGTTTTTGAGATAGGTTTTGTCTGTGCATCTTTGACTGTCCTGGAACTCATTCTGTAGACCAGGGTGGCTTCAAACTCATTGAGATTCGTCTTCCTCTGCCTTCTTGAGTGCTGTGATTAAGCACTCTGGCCACACTTGGGCATTAAGTCATTACTTTTCCAAAAATTTACTAATGAAGAAGCTCAAGCACACATTGACACCATAAACTGATTTTTCTTTGTTTAAAGGTGGTATCTCAAGGAAGTACAAAACATTTAACATTAAACCTTCAGAGGAAATGCCATGTGTGTCTGTTTGAGATAAAACTCAGAAAAAAATGTGTCTTATTCATCAATTCTATCATGTCTTTCTGGTGTGGGAGGTCCTTCTGTCTCTGTGTTGCTTTTATTGGTTAATGAATAAAGAATTGCTGTATTCTGGGAGAAAGAGGGTGGAGTCAGACAGAGAGCATGGAGCTGCTGGAGACAGATGCTGCTTGGAACATTAGCCAGTAAGCCACAGCAATGTGGCCATATACAGATTAATAGAAATGGGTTAAATTAATATGTAAGAGCTAACCAATAAGAAGCACGAGCTAATGGGCCAAACAGTGATTTAAATAATTCAGTTTCTGTGTGATTATTTTGGGTATAAGCTAGCTGGGAGGCCCAGAACTAACAAACAGCCCCTCCTCCTACATCTTTCCTTTATGAATCAATAGAATGATGCATAGAAACTATAAAATTATATGTAGATCATAATGATTTGTATGAGAAATTAAGGAATTAAGGATTAAATAAGAAAAAAAAGGTTTTCTGTACTTGTAGAAAATAAATCAAAGTATTTGGAGTGACAAACTAAAAGCAGCATTTCTGTGAATATTCTTTCTGACTAAAATTTATACTTAAATATACGTATATATTTAATATATACATGTATGTGTAAATATATATGTACTTATATGTATACATAGCTAAAGTTTTGTTTGAAAAACTGCTATTAACATGTTCTACTTTGCTCATTTGCCTTCATCATGGGAGTCCTCATGCATGACATTTAAACAAAACAATATCGTGGTGCCAAGCAGGCGCACTAGCCATTCCCACAGCCCTATGTCTCACTCTGGCAGTATCCTGTATTGGCTCTGGCTAGTACTTGTCTGTATACCTACATTATTTCTCATTTTCATTGTTCTTATATTACGGTGACTCCTCCATATACACTATGCCAATGCCATTATTTTATTTCTGTTTGAAATCCATTATTTATCATATCTCTATTCCATATTATTATTCAGAAAGTTCAACTTAAATCTACCATCTTTATGCTTGTTGTAGCTTTCATTTTTTCATTATCTTTTTAACATTATGCATTTTCTTTATAGTTTTATACTAATTTCCTATTACAGTTCTATTTTATGTTATTCTGCCACAAGTCAAACTTAAAACTTAATCTATACAATTTGACTCCTGAAAGACTTCTGTATCTTGGCCCTTATATTATTTTATTGATAATATAAAGATCTTCAAATCATTTAATTTCTTTTGCCCTACCACAGTCATTGTAGCATTTCAATTTTTATTTGTTGCATTCTGTGAAAAATCTAAGCCCCCTAGACAATATTCTTGCAGGAGTAATAATAATTGTACAAATATATTCTTTGGGTATGTATCCACACTGCAATTTATATTCTCCTCATAGTTTTTCTTCTATCTAAATTTGTGATTCTATTATTTATTTCCCATTTTGACTTGGTCTCAGATTCTGTTTTCCTGAAAATGTATTAATTCTGCCTGTTCTATTAGTGGACCTGTAGATTCCTAACTATTGATTATCTCCACTGGGTAGGTGTGGGCAGGTCACACCATCAGTTTACTAACTTTTACTATATGCATGATTTTTTTAGATCATTTTTCAAAATGATAAGAAATATCCATTTTTCAACTTCACAATGTGTAGATGCAAATATGTACATAAACGTGCTTTTTCATGCTTGGTCATCTAAGATATATTAATTTGTTTCTGCAAATATATATCAGGCAAAATCTCCATCATGCATGCAGTTAAGAATAATTAAATAAAACAGTGCATTTATGGCATTGAGACAAATAAACTCTTAAATGTAACTTTTCCATTTAGGGACAGCCTCATAGAAACTGTAATATTATAAATATCTTTCATAGCAAAACTATACCCTGGCATTTATGCTTAATAAGAATTCTCTAGATCCAAACAGCAAATGGCTGAAGATCAACGTCAGCTGTTTCTTGGCAACAAGTTAAAAGTTCATACATTCTTGACACCTTCCCTGTATCAGAAACATGCTTTCTAAGGTCAAGGTTAATTAGTACTTCTGGTTAATTAATACTTCCCATAATAACAGAGGCGTCTAGTCTGAGTTGAGAGCTGGGCCTCTAAATGCCATCAGATCAATTGTGGGAAGCAGGGGCTACTTATGATCTCACTGGCAGCCACTCATATGTGATTGTTTGTAATCACAGTGAATCAGAGCAGCTTCCTCTCAAGGCTACAGTCTAAGCAGCAACTGCCAAATAATAATAGAGCATTTGCTACTAGGCCAAATGTGCAATTCTCCTCCTTTATATCAATCTAAGTGGGGCCAGCCATAATGCAATCTAGTTGAAAAACATACTTCAGAAAAAACATGAGAAAGTGATATCCCACGGACAAAATCTACTCATGAAACAAGCATCTTTTGTTAGGTCATACCCACATTCACTTCTGGGATCTGCCCTTTGTCCGTTAGTTCCCATATTTTAATTCAACTGTAGAATGATACATTTAAAACAACCTACAATTTCTCGGAATCCAAAACTAAAAAAAAGGCATCAAAGAACTTGCTTTTGACAGAGAAAGAAAAATACACCCTTGCTTCTTGGTAGCAAGCTAAATGAAGTGGAAGAAAAAACTCATTGTGTACACAAACTGATGAACAATGTATATATTGAAAAAACTTTCCAATATTCATCTTCACAAGCATTCAAGTGCAGCTTTCTAGAAGTTATTTAGCGTTCAGAATTGCTCGAGATACATGTTCTGAAGTGGAGACGAATGTAAGCAAGCCTGAGACAGGGAATATCAAATAAAACTGCATCAAAATTAAATTTTAATAGGAGATGAGAGGGGTATGTAAAACATGCCATTTTCTTATGTAAAATAAGCCGCAAAGGAAGTGAAGACGAAACAGAGTTGTACCACCTCTGGACAGGTAATGTGGCCTAGACCTAGACAATCCCAGTCAATATTATGAAACGCTTGCCAGTGTCAGGCCATGGGTCATGGGAAATGGGACTATAACTGATAAATAATTTCTTCTCTGTTCTGAATAGCTTTGTGTTAATTTGACAAAATCTAAAGTCGTCTGGGAGGAAGTAACCCAAATTAAGAAAATGCCTCCACCCTGGTAGATGAGCTAGCTTGTTGGAGTCCATTCCCTATGGTGGGATGCCACGCTCAGCCTTAATGCAGGTGGGAGGGACTTGGCCCTGTCCCAACTTAACATGTCAGACTTTGTTGACTCCTCCTGGAAACCCTTACCTGGTGAGAGGAGTAGATGGGAGGTGGACTGGGGGGTAAGAGGTGGTGGGAGGAGGGTGTTGGGAGAACTGTAGTTGGAATGTAAAATGAAATTAAAGAAATAAGTGATTAAAAATACCTCCATAAGATCAGTGTATAGGCAGGCCTGTATGGCATTTTCTTAATTAGTGATTGATGGAGGAGGTCCCACACTATGGCAGGTGGGGCTACCTGTGGGCTGGTGGTCCTGGGTTCTTTAAGAAAGCAGACTTAGCAAAACAAGGGAAGCAAGCCAGTAAGTAGTACTCTCCATGGCCTTGACATCAGCACCTGCTGCAATGTTCCTGCCCTGTTTGAGTTCCTGTCTTGACTTCTTTCAATGATGAACAGTGTGACATGGATGTTATATGACAAATAGCTCTTTCCTCCCCAACTTCCTGTTGGGGCATGTTGTTTCATCACTGCAATAAAAACCCTAACGAAGATAATATTTAAAACTTTCCTCAAAAACATTTAAACGCATTTTAAAAGGATTTTTCTCCTTTAAAAAATATAAGAGATTAAAACAATTGACAAAAACAAAACAAAACAAACAAAAAAAAAAAAACAAAACAGAGGCTTCTGGATGTTTATATTCGTATACAGAGACTACACTTTCATTTCCCTGTGACCCAACCAGAATAATCACACAAAAACTATATTATTACTACACTGTTTTGCCAAAGGCTCAGGAATATTCCTAACTAGCTCTTACATCTTAAATTTACACATTTTTGATTAATCTACGTATTATCATGAGGCTGTGGCCTACTGGTAATATTCTGGCATCTTTCTATTTCAGCAGCTACATGGCATCTCTTTGATTCTGCTTACTCTCTTTATATATATACCTCTCTTGACATTTCCCATCTGGCTTTACTCTGCTAAGACATTTGAAACAACTTTATTCATCAACCAATAAAAACAACTTCTATACGGAAGGACATCCCACATCATATATTTTACGTCCAAATTGTTTTTATTTAATAATTAAAAAGATCTAATGGTCTCTAACAAGGGAAAGCACAGTATATTTGCTTTTGAAATCATGTTTTCTCCTCTATATTAAGGTGAGCAGTTATTTTGATTTTTTTTTTCTGTTCTCGATGCTTGTGATGTCATATAGGATATAATATATGCTAATGAGATAGTATAGTGACGTTAACATGGAAACTTTAAGAGGAAATTTTTGAAGGGGGTAAAGTGGACTTCTTGCTCATTCTCATAAGGGAGTTGTTGTAGCACAAATAATAAAAACCCAGAGACAGATATTGGGGTTCACCCTGAAGATCAGAAAAGCAAAGCAGTTGGTCACTAGAGAGATTTTACCTCTACCAAGGCTCAGAGAAACAAAGGGGTGAACCTATCCTCAGAGTGACTATAGACTGCAATGTTGTCCACCAAACCTCAGACTGCAGACTGAGAACCTGAGCTCTTGTCTCCTTCCATCTTATAGTACTCTTTTGTGCTGGGATTAAAGGTGTGCACCACCACTGCCTGGCCTCTATGGCTAGCTAGTGTGATTGCTTTGAACTCTTACCTCCAGGCAAACTTTATTTATTAAAACACAAAATGCCATTATAGGTTGTTATAAATGACTAAATCTGCTAAGAACTAGAATCTTATCTGGCAAGGTAATTGTTTATAACCCTGTTTGCTTCCTGAATTGTTAGCCACTGTGAGGTTATGAGGGCAAGAAAGATTCCCACAAAAGTCTGTGCGATGCTGTGTGGATTTTTAGCCTCACAAACTTGGAGATACATCTCTTCTTTCGAAACTTATATTGATATTTTGTTATAATAACTCCAAACTGAAAATAGCATGGTTAATTATTAAATATATTCCGTTTCAAATACATTTGTAGCACAGATGGTCTTTGTGCACACAATGATTACAACAGCTAGTCTCGTATCATAACAACATCCTGAATTAAAATTATTAATGGACTGGTAACTTTCAGAGAGAAGATATTTATAGAACTTCCACACAAATTCCCATATAATTTTTATATTTATAAAAATTTTCTGAAAACCAAGATGAAATCTACTTCCAACCACTTTTCTTTAACAATTGGAAAGAGCTAATGGTCTCGAACAAATGGAAATCTATTTTACTTGTTTTTAAAATCATGTTTTCTCC
The DNA here is from genome assembly GCA_025134845.1 of Neodon shergylaensis. Classification (NCBI taxonomy): domain Eukaryota; kingdom Metazoa; phylum Chordata; class Mammalia; order Rodentia; family Cricetidae; genus Neodon; species Neodon shergylaensis. The sequence continues at coordinate 17,236,944 of JABTXL010005037.1, read as the reverse complement.
TGTGTATTAAGGTAAACTGGTAAATTGTTATGGATTTAGTGTCTCACAGATTTTCCTATGTTGAGTTCTTTTTTTCTTAATGATATAATATATGCTGTATAAAAAACATATCAATTTTTTGTGTTATAGTGACAATATTCTTCTAAAAGTTTAACATAAAGTTCTACGGAGCCCCCCCCTTTTGTTGTTGTTGTTTTTGTTTTATTGGGGTTTTTTTGTTTTGATTTTTTTTTTGACACAGGGTTTCTCTGTAGCTTTGGAGCCTGTCTTGGCACTTGCTCTGTAGACCAGGTAGGCCTCAAATTCACAGAGATCCGCCTGCCCCTGCCTCCCGAGTGCTGGGATTAAAGGCGTGTGCCACCCCCATCTGGCCTAGAGAGCCACTTTTAACATGGGCAGAGAACATATATTTAGAGAGATAAATCTACTTTTAGGAAGACAAGAGTGTGTCCTCAAAATGATTTGGCAATTTCTTTTTCCATGTTATAATTAGGGACGAGACAGCAATGACACTTGGGACAAAAAGTGTAATACAGTCTGATAATGGATGTATTATATACATTATTTTAGGTTTAAGATTAGAGGTATAAATGTCCATAGGAAAGACATTTGTTACTAAATGAGGATGTGTGTTACCTTTTATTTCATGTTGGCTTGCTTCTCGTCTTCTCTCTAATTCTTTTCTATCATAGTTCAATCTTTTCAAGCACATAATTCCATATTGTAAACTTGTTCTATTTTACAAAAGAGAAAACACATTAAATTGCATCTGCAGATGACGAATATTCTGTCAATGATCTACATTACTTTTTAGAAGAGCCCATTTATCAATTACATCCACAAAAGCACCCTTAAGTAGGGTAGGATTAAATTTTTAATTATTTCAAGAATAAACTGTTTCTAAAACATAGAAAATATTTAAAGAACGGGATATTCAGAATTTTGAAATTAATTAGACATAGTTATCCATAGTTCCATACATATCCATATGTATACACACATAATTATACAGACAGTTATGCACCTGTCTTCAATTTAACATTTTCTATAGTACATTTTAACAAATTAGTGTTCTATTCCTTCACGAAGAAATTAATGTCTCTCTTTAGAGACAGAAACAACTTTATAGGCAATCAATGATTCCTTGACTGATGAAAAAATGAGAGAATTAAGGAGTAAGGCAGAGTACAGGATATGAACAAATTACAAACCACACGAGGAAAGACCAGCGAGTAAAAAAAGAACAAGCCTACTGAGTCTACTGAGACTGCGGAGAAGGTGCTGTGGAAGAGAAACATCACGGCACTATACAGAGTAGGATGCAGGAAAGGTTGGGCTGCTAGGAAAACAGACCATCATATATTATACTGTAGTACTGTGGAAGAAATTTCAAAGATGTGGTGATATGGAGGCACACTATGTAGACCTGAAATTCAGGCTAGGAGTTAGGGGCCAAATATAGTCCCATATGGGAAATCTGGATATGTCAAAGCAAGATTTTCATTCCATGGATGAGATGCATTCTGGGGTAATTTTTACAGGGGGAAAGGATGATAATAAAAGGATTTCTTGCCATTTTTGTTTTGTTTAGGGAACAATGATCTCATAATATGTATGATATAAGGAAATGATCCTAAGAGATTAAAAATTAAGGCCTTAGAGCAGTAAGTATGAAAAGGAAACCTCACAGATACCCAGGGAGAAGAAATAATAAAATTAGACAAAATAATAATAGTTTGAATAATATGAGAAATAAGAGTATGATAGGAAAATAAAAGAATTTTAGGCTTTATGTAATAATTATTGACTATCATTACTTTCTTAAATATTTAGCAGTATATTCAGACAAGTACAGAAGACAGTCTATACATTCATACATACATACACATAAATGCATGTATATATTTCCATTATATATTTTAATAACAATGTGACACAAACTTCTGAAATCCTAGAAAAAAGAACATGAATGTATAAGTCCCTACATGCATATAGTGAAATGTTTACCTCCACTATCCAGAATTTGACTATATTTGGAGACAGGGCCTTTAAAAGGTAACCAGTTTAAACAATGTCATCAAGCAGACCCTAATCTATTGTTATAAGAATAAATAATTTGGAAAATCACAGACAGTAGAAGTGTATGCTTATAGAGGAAAGACTAAATGTGGAAAGACAGTGAGGATGCAAGGTCGCCAAATAAACAGACCTGTCCATTCCTTGATCTTTGCCTCCACCCCCTGGAGTAGAGGCTACCAGACTACAACATAGAATTTAAAAAAAGAATGTTATTCATCATTAGCCCCTGTAAGCCTGATAAAATATAAATGACTAAATCAAATATTTGTCCCTTATTCTCATGTTCTGATGGATTTTAATTAAAACATTCAGTAGTTTTTTTAAAAAAATCTAATGTGCTAATAACCCAAAATGTGAACATTTATGTAAGACCAAAGAGCACAATTATGTCCTCCATAGTAGAGTCTCTTCCCTGTTTTTCTCTAATATGTTTTTAAGTTACATGGTTTATAACCACATGGATTTATAAAGGGTGAAACTACAAATATTCAGGTACCATTCATAGAATTTTTCTTTTGTTCTTAGATTTTTTTTCATTTCCTTTTATGTGTGTTTTGCTAGTATGCATATGGGTGCATCATGTACGTGCTTGATACCCAGGAAGGCCAGAAGAGGGCATCAGATCAGTTGGAACTGGACTCAATGATGATTGTGACCCACCATATGGATGCTGGGACCCAAATCTGGGTCTTCTGCAAGAGTACCTAGTGATTGTAACCACGGAAACATCTCTTTCCTCCATAAGTGATTCTCTAACATAAACTGAAAAAAATAATTAAAAAAAAATCCAAGCAAGAAAAAACAAAAGTACACACTGTGAACATAACTCATATATGTGCCTTTGCATAAACTCCAGGCATATAAGATAAACATATCACTCCACTAGCACCCCCTTTAGTTGCTGCTTGAGTACTTGCTCGAAGTAGATGACACAGACCTTTTGAATGAGAAACACTGCCTTTCTACTGTCCTTCTATTTTGTGTTAGTTCGCTGCAGATTGTTTGTGGTTTCGCTTTCGTCACTCTTTTCTGAAAACCTACCGATGGAAACTATCCACCATTTTTAAATGGACACGAAGATCTTTCTTGGTGAGGTGGTCTAACATTCTTGCATCAACCAAGCATTCCATAAAGTAACTTCTGTACTGAGGCAACCCCAGGCTGGGAAGCCACTCGTTTCCAATCCACTCGTGATTCATATCTCCATAAGCCAGGGTCTGTAGAAAGACCGGACACTGGAATTGTTTTATAGCAGTCAAGTTTCTTAACCAATAAAATGAGATGGTAAATGGAGGATAATAGCAAGTAGTATGACTCAAACTTCATGACTATGATACATGTGTCAACAAAAAGAGAGATAATATTTAACCTGAATGAATTTTGTTTACTTTAACACAATGCAAACTCTGCACAATTTTATAGAACATTTGCCTGTAGAAAAAATTAACTTCATGGTGTATTTTAAAATAGTAAATTTTGTTCATATATGTGTCTTGTTAATGATAAAGGTGAGCATATAGCTAGAGGTAGGGTAAAAACATACAGCTAGAGGTATGGTATGTGTTTTAAGACTAAAGATTCCATTGCTATATCAGGAGGATTCTTTTCTTTCTTTTATGTTTGAAGTACTGCTCCATTTGCCTCTATTAATGATCCTATTGCTATTGTCCCTGTGTCATAGCAAACCCTGAAGTGAAACAGAAACCTTAGTAAACAACTAAAGAAAAACAGCGAGGGTGAAAGACAGCATATGCTTTGGAGAAGATAGTATATTGAGCATCCATTAGGTCCCTGGAAGAATCCTTCATCAGAAGTCAGTCAGTTTAGATTGTGTGTGTATATCAGGCTTGATCACAAACTAAGACAGACAAGCTAATCCTCTTTTGTAATGTAAGGACTGTTCTTGTCACATAGTGTTCACATAGGTAAAATAAAATGTGAGGTTAACTACCATTATTAAATTTTTGAGGATATTAAAGGATGGATATTATTAATTATTTAAAGGATATTAATTTTAAAGAGTTGTCTACTTAGTGAATAATTATGCTATGAATTCACAGTTACAATTAAGCTATGTGAATATAGTAAAAATCAGAATATCCTTTTTGTGAAGAATTCTGAAATTTGCTTCAGTTTCAAAATTGATTACAGTTCTATGCTATAGCATGCCGAAAACCAGATCCTTATAAAGGTGCCAAATTTTATTTACTTTCTCAATTTATTCTATCAGTTTCTGACTTTTAGAAATGCCAAAAAATGTGAACTTTTTTGCACACACTGAATTAGTCAATATAAACTTCTGTCTCTTATGATCAGTTTAATAATTGGGACTGTCCTCATCTTACACCTGCTATGCTAACACCTGTCCCCAAATACTACCCATGACACCTGAAAGCATATAGGACTCCAGAAAGTCTTTGTAAGGTGTCCTCAGAGATATAAATTCTATAATTATATATCTTGGTTACATACATTACAGAGTAAGTTCAGAGAAATTAAGGTATAGATTCATATTTGGGGGAAGAAAGATAAATTACCCAGTTACATATACCAATTATGAAGTGACATTCAGCTTAGTGGCAAAATCTGGTGTATAGCAATGCACCTATAATATATTAGATATAATACTGACTTAGGTATATGTAGCAGTCTAATTACTAAGATAAGTGATGTTTTCAAATATCACCTTCAGCAGTTTTCAAATTTATATTGCATATTTTACTATGTCTTAAAGTGTATGATTTTCCTACCTGGGCCCAGCTTCCTTCCTCAGATTCTTTCTGGGTTAGCAGCAGGAAGTGATTAATAAAGCAGGTAAACATAAATTAATTTCAAGTGAATATTGAAAAAATTCTATCAGAAGTATAATAGCAAAACAGTACGTTTTAAGTGTGATGACAAAAGCAGACATGCGTGTATTTACACCCATTCAATTTCTCAAATGCAGAGCACACAACAGAGTTTGAATTAACTCTAATTTAAATACACATGAGCATACTGGAGTTTATGAGTTTTGTGAAAACCTGATCTAATTATCTTTGGTTATATTTAAAATTTCATATTTAGCACAAACATAAATTATATGTACCTATACATAATGCAGAAAGATTACAGACTAGAAATTAACAAAGTGAATATCTGTATCTTTCTCTCAAAGCTTAGGACAAACATACCCTCAAACAGCCAACCAAGAAAACCAAAGAAAAGATGCAACCAAAGATCCAGTGATGCATGTGTCATTGCATTGTGACCTTTACACCATTACATTCCAGATAACCAATTTTTTAAAGGAGAATTAAAGTGAAAGAACTTAAAAATTAAGTTGTTGAGGTAAAATACATGGTTTGTCCAACTTTGATCCTTTCATGAAATATGACTCTATAAAACATCACATTTTTAAAGCTAGCGATTAGAATCCTTGAAGTCATTTCAAATGTACTTTTAAAAACCAAATGCATATAACACTTCAATATTTTTTCCTAGGAAGTCTACTTGTGAAATATTATAGTCCAAGACACTACATAATTACATTAAAAGTGATGATCCCATGGAAGCTTTTCTACAACTGATTAAGTTTGATTTAGTAACATTTATTCCTGTAACCACGTTCAGTGCTAGAAGGTACTGACTATCAAAATTTCCAATGTTCCTAAATTTACTAAATTATTTATTACAGTTTCATATTTCAAGTGCAGTCCATAGATGCTCAGGATAAAAAGCACATGACAATCTAACATGACTTCATTTTCAATCGCCAAACAAGCATACTAAAGGAAATCTATAATCAAAATATCAGTTATCTTTGTATGTATCTACATAAATACACCCCATTCCTTTGCTTTATAGTATACCAATTCCTGTCTTTTTCTACATACAATTACTTTTGTTTGGGTTCAACAAGGCTTTGAAGACTAACCGTTTTTGCTGGAGCTGCAAGGTTTTCCATTTCTTCGTGGGTCACCCAGACATTGCCTGAAGGCTAGGGAGGAGCCCAAGGGAAGCAGAGCCATCCATGGAGGGAAATCAGGGTAGAGAAAAAGGAGGCACTTCTGTCAGTCAAGAGCATTGCACATACTACATCTCTCCTGCTCTAGGCATGCATCATGAGTAAACCGCCTAAGGCCCCTTTTTAACTTTCTCAAGGGACTGATTAGAGAGTCATGCTGGAAAGCTTGTATTTGTAACAATTCTTGGGCAGTTAAACAAAAACTGCTTTGGTAAAACTTCACGTTCCAAATGACGGTGATCATTGGGTTCAATACTGTAAAATAGCAAGCTAAGTATAAAATAATGTAGCTTTGCTCTTTTTCTTCTAACATTATGACCCAAAAGTGCTTATCAAGGGAATTTCATTCACGTGCTTTTATTAATCAGTGTCCTGGAAAACAACTGTTACAGAGAAGCCATAAATCCCATAGTCTGGAAAATAGCAACAGATTAGCCAGGTGTGTTTCTTGTTGGTGGTGTTTTTTTTCTTTTTTGTTTGTGTTTTTAATTCAAAAGATGTGTTTTTCCCTGCATTCTTGGAGAGGAAATAGACCTGAAACATTACCTTATAATACTTTTGATTTAGAAAAAAGATAAGTCTCATCTTCACCAATACTGTCAAATTCCCAAATATTCATTTCCTTATTATTCAACTATATTTTATAAGCATCTATTGTGGTTTGAATTGTTTGCTATAGGCTCATGTGTTTGAACACTTAGTCTCAAAATGGTAGAAACTTGAGGAAGGCTGTGGAACCTTTAGGGGGTAGAACCTCACTGGTAAACCGAGTCACTGTGGCCAGGCCTCGAGGTCCACTTCAGCCTACATGTGCTTCCTGAGTACGGTCAGCTGCTTGTTCCTGCTATGATGCTTCCCTGCGTGCTGCAATGTCTTCCTCACCACAACGGACTGTATCCCACTGAAACCATTAACAAAATAAATCCTTTCTCTTTAAACTTGCTTTGTTAGCACCAGGAGGGTAACTAAGTTACCATTGTAATATGCTTTTTTGAGTATGCGAGGTAAGTGCTTTACCCAAAAGTCAAACACAGAATAAACTGAAATTTTCTCTACAATGGCCTAGCATTTTGGGAAGTGTCTCCTTTCTTTTCTAGGCAAAGAATCTGGTATGAGCTCTGTATACCACATAATCAATAATGAATGTAAAATCACTTACTAACATAATATTATTTAAGCTTCCTCCCATTGGATACTACTTCATATCAAATTTCACATTTTCCCTAGGAAATCTATATGCAAAGTTCTCCAGGTCATGAAACTTTTTAGTTCCTTGTTTTGAAAGGAGCATCAAAGGCAATGTCCAAATATCACAAGCTACTCTGGGAACTTTCTACACTTCACCTAAAACCATGTTTAACTTTCCTTATGAAAAATGAATAAGGTATGTTGATATAATTTTAGAAATAATTATATGAAAAATAAAACAATGAATATTATTTGATATGAGAGAAATCTCACATAAATTACATATTAGTGAATCATACATGTTATTCTCATATGTATATCTATATAATAATATATAATATATATAATAATATTATAATATATAATAATATGCACAAAGGGACTGGAGAGATGGCTCAGCAGTTAAGAACAATGGCTGTTCTTCCAGAGTACATGAGTTCAATTTTCAGCAACCACATAGTAGCTCACCACCATCTATAATGAGATCTGATGCCCTCTTCTGGCATGCAGGCATACCTGCAGATAGAGCACTCATACAAAATAAAATAATATGCACAAATACATTTGTATAAGAAAGATTTATATAGTGAAGGTCCATAATTATAAATAAATAAATAGTAGGAGGGCTAAGTATCATATGTATGCACAGAATTCTCACCCTTAACTGCTTCAGATTTTCATTGTAGTCAAGTTTTCTTATAGATTAAAATATGCATTTATGAAACAGATTTACAATAGCAGAGCCACTCAGCTCTTTGATGTGTGCAGCTTCTCCAGTGACTCTGTCACCAGACAATGATGATCTTACTCTTGCCATAGGGGCCTTTACCAGAATCATCTCTTAACAGAGCAGAGCTTTCCCACAGGTTTTCTGAAATTCTGTACTGGGAGTTATGCAAAGTGTTCTGGGATGGGTAATGTTCTAGAAGCTATGGCTGTATAATTATCTTCACTTACAAAATGAACATAATTCCCAGGCAATTTGTGAAAACGTGATTGCCACACTTTGGCAAGTTGCATGCTAAGAACCTACATTTCGTGTAAAGGTTTATTTTCCTAAAATGTGCTTCTCTCTGTTTTCTCTTGTGTGCATGAAACAGTGTATGTGTGTGGTGGGGGGGGAGGTGGGCACGGTGTAGGCACAAGTTTTCAGTGTTTTAGCAGGCACATAGGTCAGATGTAATTGCTGGGTATCTTCCTCTATGTCCTCCTGTCCTGTCCCTATTAAAAATTTAATGAAAAATAAACTAATTTTCAGTAATATTTATCTTTTTAAAAACTCTACTTCTGTCTCAAACATAGGAACTAAACAATTTCAGCCGTACTGAAGTTCATATTCAACATGCCTTACTTATTATATTTTGGGGGAACACGATGACTCAGAGTCATGTGTAGTTTATATCCTCTGTATAGCTTGGGAAGCAAGTCCTATGCAATGACTATATTTGGGTTTGTGTATGTGTGTGCATGTGTGTGCACTCAAATACATGCATATTACAAACTTATATGTATATGGTGTGTACATGTATATATCTAAGTATATATAAATAGAAGTCAGAATTTGAGCTTAGGTGTCTTTTTTGATGAAGCTCTACTTTATTGTTGCAGGGTTTCTTGATGAATGTGAATTTAGAAGTTCAGTTAGTCTCTTCCCCATTTCCTATCTTTGCCTCCCATACAGGGCTTACAGATATGCCAAAAAACTCACCCAGTTTTTTTTTTTTTAAATCTGGGTCTGAGGATCTAAATTTCTCTCCTTAAGCTCACATGGCAAGAATGTAATCCACTGAAACACTGTTCAACCCTGCAATGGTTATGTTTTAGGTGAATATTTAGAATAATTACAGTATACCTGATGATCATTGTAAGGCCTGGGGCAAACATTGGTACTTTTCTTGTTTCGTCAATGATGAGTCAAAAAAGAGACCATTTTAAAGAATCCTTTTAAGTGTACATAAAATGTTAATGCCCGGAAGGAAAGAAACTCAAATTTTAGGGTGTTTAACAGGAAGTTTTTCAGATATTAATAAATGAAAGACATGTTGGGGAGGTCTTGTGACTCTGAAGTTGGAAGAATGTTCTAGGAACAGCAACAATAATAACAACAACAAAATAATCTTTTGAGGACAAATGCAGCTAAATTCTGAATATCTTAAGCATTCCTCATTTTTGTCTGCTTTTGTAACAAATCAATATAGTTTTATCTTTAATCTGCAATTTAACTTGCTTCAGGGTAAACATCTTAGAGGAAAACGTGATTTTTACAAAACATTTTCTAAGAAAGGGATTTGCTTTTGCAACTTAAAGAAATGATATAGTATGTCCCATTCTTTAAATGTGGAAGTTGGAAGTTTGACTGTTGTAATTTTTCAGGAATTGAATATATAGTGTTTCTTGTTGCATTTACTTTTGGAAGAAGAGAGCTCTCTATAAACCAGTTACATTGTTATTTGCTCAGTTAAAAATACTCATAAAGGCCTTCAGTTCTGAATTTGACTTACGGTAATAACTATTTTAATGGACCTCAATTATTACTATAAGAATATTTTAAATTACCTTTATCTGGAATATATTAGCAGAGTACATTCTTATCTATTTGAAATAATATTGTAAGTAGAAATTACATATATATTTCTTACACAGTATTGAGGAAGTAACTAAAATATAAGTATACAAGAAGTACACACATCTTTGAAATCTTACCGTACATCTCTGCCTTTAAATTCTTGAATATTGGGGAGGGGTTGTATGTATGATAGACTCAATTAAAAATTTTTAAGGTTATCTAAGTCCTTCTTAGAAGTACATTGAAGTCAGTTTGGTGTCTGAAAGCTGCAATAAAGAAATACCACTTTTCTCCACCAATTTACTTTTGTTCTTTCATAGTTTCCTATGTTGTTTAAGATGGTGGGCTAGAGATACCTAGTTAACACAAGCGATTACACATTTATGAGCAAAAACTTACTAACCAGTGAAATAAAATACCATTTGAGACTATTTCTTGATGAATATACTGATCATTAGCAATGCCTTTTTCAGTATATCATTTTATAGTACTAGGTTATAAAAGGGATTATAAATGGGGCCAAAGTTTCAAGTGGATAATTCCAATTTGTGTTTATAAAACATCAAATCATATACAATTTTTATCATGAAGTTTTTTATGAGTAATAAGTTAAACTGTGCATCTTCAGAAACCTGTAATGCTTTTGAATAATCCCAAGATGCCATATTTCATTAAACAGAAGAGGAGATTTCGAAAAATAAATAAATAAATAAATAAATAAACAAACAAACTTTGGGATTTTCCTGCCTCAAGAAAAATCTAAACTCCTATCTAAATGCTAGCTAACTCCGAAGTTCGTTTAGTTTGATGCTCTCAAGATTTTTTGGAATTAGACCTGCTCAATTAGACCTATTCAAAGTAGCAGCGGGGATTAATGAAGACCAAGCCATATCTCTTTAAAATAACTCATGGTGACGCCGAAATGTGAGCTGTCATACTTTGCTCTGTGGGGTTAGACCGGTATGATGTCAGCCTCAAGGGAAGGAGGGGTGCACATTGACTCACAGTGCGCGAGGTCGGAGGAGCTGAAGGGCTCGTGAGGGAAACCATCTCCTGGATGGCTAGTCTGAGCTTTAAGCGATGCAGAGGGTTGCTGATTCCAATCTCTCTTTGGATTTCCGTGTCCGACAAAGCCGACATGATGGCTCCACTTTTCACATTGGCTCTGCAGGCTGCCACGTACCAAGCAGGCATTCCCAACCAGAGCTGTCGTGTTTGGAAAAAAAAAATACAGGTTAGAATAATCTTAGTTATTATCTGTGAAGGTAAGACCTTAATTACAATTTGACTGGATTTTAGAATTGCCTGTAAAACACACCACTGGGCATGTTTGTGAAGAAATTTCCAGAAAGGTAAAATAAAGCAAGAAAGACACCCTGAATGTGAGAAGAATAACCAGTGGGTGGCAGTTTCAGAATGAATAAAAACCAATAAGAAAGTTGTACATTTGTATTTTCTTTTTCTGCTTCCTGATTGATGGTGCGTTGGACCAGCTGCTTTGTGGTCTTGCTATCATACTTATACCCATTCTAGCCTCCCTGCCTTCCTTTCTATAATTGATCTCACCATCAAAATGTGAGCCCAAACAAATCTTTCCTTCTATTTGTTGCTTTGGTTAACTACTTTTTCACACTAACAGGAAAACTAACTAATATATCATTTTAGTGTCTTTTACATCCTCTAATTATTCAAGATAATCTTGCATTTATAAATTTATCTCTTGTCTAAAACTCTGATGTAGGATTCCCCTCTGTATGCTGTGAATACCATCGGTTAGTAAAGAAACTGTCTTAGGCCTGCGCAAGGAAGAACTTGGGTAGGTGGTAAAACCTAAATTGAATGCTGGGAGAAAAAAGGCAGAGTCAGGGAGAAGCCATGTAGCCCTACCAGAGACAGATGGTAGAACTTTATCTGGTAAGCCACAGCCTTGTGGCAATATACAGATTAGCAGAAATTGTTAAATTAATATGTTAGAGTTAGCCAATAAGAAGCTAGAGCTAATGGGCCAAGCAGTGATTTAATTAATAAAGTTTCTTTTTTCCCCTAGGGAAATTGTTTCATTATTTAATTTTCCCTTTCTTTTTGTTTTAATACAGTTTCTATGTGGTTATTTTGGGGCTGAGCAGCCTGGAACAAACAATCTGTCTCCTACAACACAACTCCATGAGAGAAATCCTATTATTATTGACTAGAGAGGTAAATAATATAAAGACCCTGAATATATGGCACAGACAACAATCAGGAAGTAATTAGTTTGGATTGAGATATTGTGGTTTTCGAGCTACACTGATATCAATTGTTAGGGAGAGGCAGCAATTTTCTACTTTTGTATAATGACAAGAACTTATCTATAAATTCCAATGGGCAGGGTCTTGAATGGTCTTTATCTAATTCTCCTTTTGAACTCTGAATGCTGAGACAGCTTGCCTGTCATGGAATAAGACAAATCTACCATTGTTAGCATTGTGATTTTCACCAAAGCACAAACCTTAGCCAAACCAAATATTCCACTCAAGTAGTTACATATAACCTATAAAACTCGTGAGATAATACATCCTTGTTGGTATAACTTCTTATTCAGAAGTAGCTAACTGATACAGACATATTTATTTCTGTATATCCTACAACATAATAAGTCTATAATGTGAAAGACTCAAGGAAAAGAATGGTAACTCTGAATCAGTGTGACTTGGGATGTGGTTGAAATCCAACACAGACATAAAGATATAATATTGTTCTTGTATGATCCTCGCTGAGTTCCAGAAGGGGAAGAACATTAAGATTAGCCTTATGTTGATGAGGACACCAGAGGGTACAGATGATTGGCCATCTTGCTTGGTGCATAAACTAAAACACTTCAAGATAAATAAACATCTATAAACCTTCACTCATCCCTAATGATTTCCTAGCCATCATCTAAGATGTTTGAAATTGCACTCTGGTTAACATTACACAAACATTGCCAATCCATTGTTACAAATGTCATCAATGATTAGACACTGAAGAGTTTTTGATGTGGATAAATGATGGGGAAAGGGTTAGACTGCCTCCCACACGACACTCTTTATAGACTGTGCACACCAGGAAGAAGGAAAAGAGGTAAAAGTTAAGGGCTCCCATTTATGATCTCAGCATGCTTGTTCATCTTGTTTGTTCCGTTTTGTGATTTGAGTCACATTAGGAAACGCATTAGGAGCAATTTCAGTACCCTGGATAGGTTTAATTAGCTCTGGCTTCATTGGCTGTCATTTTCTAGCACTTGAGTGTCAGGAAATCTGCTTTGCTTCTTCATCTGAAGAATTTGTTCATCCTTTGCCAAAATAGCAACTCACTCTCTGTCAAACCCTAGCTCATTTTCTTGAAATGACATCTGAACAAAGAATCCCTGTCCTTGTTGTGGCGTGAATTCTTAAACCTTTCCTCTAGTGCTCCAGTATTTTTGTTCTTTGTTATTTTTTTTTTGCATAGAAACTTAAAGATAAGCTTGAAGAGGTAACTCTGTAATTAATTAATTTGAAAGGATATAACAAAAGCAGAACTCAGGTTTATTTCAGTTATCCCAAGAAAAAAGAAACTTAAAAAAATAACGTGTTTTTCTCTCTACCTGTCTAACTGAACATTTTTAAAGTACAATAAGATTTAGCTTTTTTTTTTAACTTGGTATTTACTTAGCCCTATATATGACACAATGATAAAGTTAAGTTACTTTATAATTCAGAATTATTTCAATGTATGCCATTGTCTTAGCCAGGCAAGAAAATCCTCATTGTTTTCTCCTGACAAAAGCTATCCTATTGGCTACCATTGGGCCACCTAGGAAAGATGAATGTGAAGATCAGTCCGTGCTACTGGTGTGCAACACGGGGTAAACCTGGGGTCAAATATGCAATTCACTCACTGCCAGGGTGCTGTCTTCTACCCTGGTCAAATATTGCTTTATTTTCTACAGCATTGTATCTTAGAGGAAACACAGAATGCTGTTCTTGTTATAACAAACAACATTTAATTATCAACTGATCAATTAATTAATCAACTTAGTAATAATAAAGTAACATGAATGCTTATGTGACTTAGACAAAGGAGGAAACATAGGTCTCAGCCTCCTCTTTATTCACAACTCTCTAAACTTAGCCAGTCCATAGCCATTTTAGAAATTTAATTATAAACAAGGGCAAAACATTCTAGATGCTTCATCAGCTTTTACTTCAGTGTGAAATGAATTTTTTTTAACTTTTTTCTTTCTTACTGATGATGATTGGTAGATAAGAGCTAATACTTCCTCCAAACCTCCAAACCACGGCAGTAATAATTTATTCTCCTATTCTAGTACCCATGGAGAGGACAGAACATGGGGACACATCTGTTTACATCATTGCATATTTTGCTCTGGCCCAACACAAGAAAGAATCCATGACATCTCAGTGGTCACAAATTCATAGGCATGAATGTGTTTCCTTTACGAGAAGTTATATGATACAGGGAAGTTGTGATTTCAAATCGGTCTTTATCTGTCTTCAAATAAACAAATTAGCAATGATTGACTTAAGCCAAGTCTTTGATTTGCTTTTCTTACCTCCAGCCATGCAACCACAGTGGGTCCATCCCACTGGGCAAAAGGTAATCCTTTTCTACGAGCTTCTTCAAGAAGTTCATGCCTGAAGTACAGCAAAGACCACTAGTTAGGTAATAAGGAAGAAGGTGCCTATGATCGTTTTTAATCCACCAGTAAGCCCTTGCAAGTGTTTAATGAGAGGTGATTTGAATGACCAAATTCCTTCTACCTTTAAGTCATATGTAAAAATTCCTTTTTGATTTCACTGAGTGAAACATTAATATTTAAAAATAACTTTCTCAGGGATTCATTCATCAAGATTTGAATACTTGTTTAGCAACTAAACTGAACTGTGTTATCAACCAATATAATTTCCATTTAGCAAGAAAACAGCTCACTTGTTCATATGTAGTCATGCAATCTGAGACCTAAATCTGACTTTTGCATCTGCCCTTCTCCAACCCCTTTCCTCTCGGAGTGACAGAGGCAAAGCTTGTATGTTGAGACACAAGACATATTTGGCAGTCCTAGCCCTGTTGTCATGATGATTACTTTGAGTCTGACCTCAGAACCAATATTCTATTTTAGAAGTTAGTTCCTGGTCTCAGGTCTCAATTGTTTTGAAGGTTGGAACAATAACTAATGAATTTGATCCTTTGACTACACAAAAACCCTCACCTTGAACTTTTGCTTGGAATATAACATGCACTGTTTTACAGAGAACGTATTAAGATACAAGTGAAGAGCAGTGAAGGGTACAGCAAGCCAAAAAGGAAGCTGGGTGCTATGAGGGTTGTGGCACACAGGAGATAATGCATGGCCTTAAGTCAAGAATAAAACACTGTAAGGCAAAGACCTTACAGTCTATAGTTTAAGTCTTCTAAATGACTGAACTGTTCTGAAATCTTCCAAGCACACACTCTTGCAACTATTCTATCTTTTACCTCCCCTTTGATCTTTTGACTTTTCAAAGACAGCTGACAACCATGTCATATTTGAGTACTACACAAACAAGTTGGTTTCCTTCACTAATAAGCAGTGTGAAAGTGTATAATTCAACAGAGATTTTAATTCATAATTACTACTATTTATTAATGAAAGGGTAATAACATCAGTGATAGTCACTGCTGCTTTCTGACAGCAATGTCCTTTGCACATATATGTATGACTACATTTCCTCCTAAGAATTTAGAATTGACATCTGTTACATTTCAAACCCCGGACAAACAGCTAAGGTGCTTATTTAAAATAGCAATGCTGGACATAGCCAAGAAATTCCCCCAGCATCCCTCAATCCCTACCTGTTACCAGGTATGGATCACAGCATAACTGCTCCCTCTACCCTGAACACTATCCCAGAGGCTGGGCTGCCTTTCCCCAAGTGGTTCTTCCCTATATAATCTAGACATTTTGGTCATCCACTCCTTTCTTGTACCTTTGGTCTCTTGGCTGCTGCACATGGTTCCCCGCTCTCTCTTCTCTCTTCCTCTCTCTGCCTCCCTCACCACACAAGGCCCAACTCAGACTGGTCATGTCCACTCTGGACTTTCTTAGATGCCTCTGCCTGTTCTCTCCTGTATATCTATGATAAAATTTCTCTTCCATCATATCTAGGAGTAGTCATGTCCTTTCCTTTCTTTTTTATTTCTTTCTATCATTAAGCATCCATGTTCAAATAATTTTTTATTATTGAAAGAGTGGAATCTATTTGTATGCAATCTCAAAATATTATATAATCCTTCAGAGATTTAGTGAGGAATATATTTCTGTACCTCTGCATAATCTTATATGCACATAAGAAAAACAAAGACTAATAATTGCTTTATTTCTAATATATGTCTTTCATGTTAGCAAATATATCATAGATATCATACTGAACTCTCAAACAAAACATGTGGTATTTCCCATTATGAATGAATTTCTTGCTTATTATTGTAGATTAATATATTAAAATATGTAAGAGAATGCCTTTGAAGACAAAAGCTTTTGTGTTTTACAACAGACACTATAAAAATACATGAAAAACTAGCATGAGGCAAAGAAAAATTGTAAGTTATTGTAACTTAAAAGGCCCGTAAGTTACCTGCTGTTTGAGTTGAGGAGACAGCAAAGCTAAGTTCTGAATATAATATTCAGCAGCAGGGAATGTGTGCAGAGACACATTTGGATGTTCCAAATCCACAGTGGAAAGCACAAACATTCTCAAATGTAACTTTCTATCCCATCACCCAATTCCCTTGGGCTTCCCAGTGACACTCCACTGCAAGTCTGTCTCCAGTAACTTAGTCTCACTCTGACAGATGTATTTATAGAAGTGGGATGAGGTATCAGGAGTCCAACGATTATGTTTTGGGTACATGCTACAAGCCGAGACTTATGCTCGGTGACTTAAGAAGACGTATAAATGTGGTTTCCAAGATTCCCTGTTAGACACTGCAAATGCATGAAATTGTCCAAATGTATTTGACACAGAAGATTCTTCAACCCAACAGGTTTGCTCATTAATTCCTGTTTTGCTTGACAACAGTAAGGAGAATGGTGATGGTTTTGTAGCAGTTGAGGCGGCTTTGAATAGAAAGTAGAAAATGCAAGAGGAAAGCATGCTAAGAGGATGCTCAGTGACAGATGAATAGCAAGCAGGAAATGCAAGAGGAAAACATGCTAAGAGGATATGCAGTGATGAATAGCAAGCAGGAAATGCAAGAGGATCTAACTCTCTGACCTCATTCTTACTCTATTCAAACTCCTCCCCTTGCAATATTCCTTCCCATCTCCTCCCCTCTCTCTTCCCGTCTTTTATGCCACGTATAAGCCTACTGTCTTCTGTTGTTCTCCTTCCCGGCACTGAAGTCTGTGATCTGCCGAGGGTTCTAAAGTCAAGAGGACCAGTATTTCCACACACTCTGTGGTTTACAGATGTTTTTCAGATTTCAAAAAAGCCATCCATTGACAACTATACTCTTAAAATAGTTGTAAACATTGTATGTGCATGGGTGCATGTGTATGCTTGTGTGTATATTTATGCATATCCATGTATCACACTTACACAGGCGTTTTGGTGCTAGGGATAAAACACAGATCCTTATGTATGCTACATAGTGTTCTAACTCAGTCACATCCCAAGTCTCCCTCAACCCTTTTTTGCTTTTATTTTGTTTTGTTTTGCTTTGAGACAGAGAGTTCACTCTCTAGACCAGGCTGGCCTATAACTAACTCACCTTGAAATTCAGGCTAGCCTCCGACTTGTGGCCATCCCCCTGGCTCCACATCCCAAGGGCTTTGATTATGAGTGAGCTGGCAAACTATTGGAGGCATTTTTTTCTTATTTTACGTATTTATTTGTGTTGTGTTATTGTTCTGCGTTTTGTTTTGTCTTGTTGGAAATAAGCTTTCCTTTTGTCATCATGACTACCTGGAATTTGCTATGAATTCTAGGCTAGTTTTTAATTGGTAGCAATCGTCTATCTTCCTCTACAGTACTAGGATTAAAAGTCTATGCCAGCATGCCTTGCTGTAAATGTTGAACCTCATGGCAGACACCATTTGATTTAATAAGTCTTCAGTAAATTGTGTACTGTGTTTTAATTTTACTTATGTGTTTTTTATAGTCTAAGGACCATGTTTAAATTACTATGTCTGAAATAGTACAAAAATATGTTGTGTCTTGTCCCTCATAGTACTATTGGTTCTAACTGAGTCTAAGAACTTGGTCTAGTTTGGGGTCACTGATGAAAATGTAGTTATGATGTCAGGGAGTGTGCTGAGTAGTTCTATTCTTTTTATGAATAGAAATAATGACATGATTGTGTGGGAACTTGTGGAGCAATCTGGTTCACAAATCACAATTCTCATAACATAATAGCTTCAGTAAGATAACTCAAGGAATGGGACAAAGGAACTTGATTCTGCCCCTGACATCATATTGCTAGGGCCGATTCCAAGAATGACCTTAATGTCATGAATTTGAGACTGTACAGGTGACTGACTAGGTCCATACATGGATTCTTGCTATGTGAGACTAATGCCAGACTTCCTTAATCATAATGCAAGAAATGTGTCAGTTATGTGCAAACAAATTTCTGTACATGATGACTTGTAAGGAAATCAATTCTGGAAAGGTAATATGGGCCGTGTTGTTATAGAAATAAGTGGATTTAATATGTGATGACCTGTTGGCAAATATGATGGTGCTCACTGAATGGATAGAGGATGATTGTCCTTGTGAGAATTTTTTATTTTATTAATGCATTATTATCATCATCATTATTATTATTTTGGATTGCATAGCTCTGGCTATCTTTGAACTATCTCTGTCGAGCAGGCTGGCCTTGAATTCAAAGTTTTGCCTTTCTCTACCTCCCAAGTGCTGAGATTAAAGGCATGTGTCACCATACCTGAGAAATTTTTAATGACAGAAAAATAGTGATCTGAGATGTTAAGAAAAGCAGGGAGCCAAATCAATTGCAAAAAAGCAATGTTTGTATATGCCTGTTTAAACAAAGAAAGCACTTGAGAGTCAGATCAAGAAAGGAAGCTCATGAAATTATGATCCCTGCCACCCTTCCATGTTACTCAATGAGATTGTTTCAAGAAATCAAGGCTTGGGTCATACTTCAGTGGTAGGGTATTTGCCTTGCATGTACAAAGCCTTAGCTTCAATATCCAGGGCCTAAGTAAACCAATCAAGTAAAACAAAACAAAAGTGGATAAGAAGCAAGTAACATTGATGCTGTCTGATGAACTCATGTTTGAGGGGGATGTATTCCAGAGTACTTTCTCTCCTTCATTGGAACTCAGACTTCAAAATGAATGCGTGACCATTTCATCCAGAACAACTTGGCCTTGAAAACTACTGCCTTTCTATTCAGGACTAAGAATCATAGTTTGTTTTTTTTTTTCTTTTTTTATCCCTAGAATTTAATACTTAATAATCTTTCCCCCCAAAGATTCATAGCACATCATTGCCGGCACGGGCATGAATTTTAGTGCCCAGATTTAGAGTAGACTTTCAAGGCCATTGGCTGAACTTTCTTCATTAGGAGGTAACAGGCACGAGCTTGTTACAAGTGTGAGACCTAAAAATAGAAATGGACTAATTACAGAGGGAGCTTGTTTTGAATACTTAAAACTCCTAGTCTTTCTGTATTTTTAAGAGCTGTGTTCTCCTCCGCTGTAAGGAATGACTTAAATACTTATATCCTTTAAGGACCAGGGATCTTATCATCAGTGACAGATTTCTGTAATGGCTTGTGTCTTGTTAATAAGATCCAACTTGTGGTGAGCATCCAGGAATGTCTAACATGCATGTCCACATACAGAGAGGCACAAGGAAGCCTGTAACAGTTAACCCAAGTTGGCAGCATTCCGTTTTTAATATTCAGAAAGGTATCTCTAAACAGATAAAGTATTGCCTGAGTTTTTGCTCAGGTTTTTATTATCCCTGGAGGATGGCAATGGTCCTCTAAGTCCATCACACTTGTGTCTTATTCTTCTTTTACCAACACGAATTTCTTGATCATAGATTTTTGTAAGTTAAGCCAAACATCTCCAATGCTCTCATAATAACAAAGGATAATTAGCTTCTCAAGGGATCAACATCTTATGGAGCTTGCTATATTTATATATTTAGGACACACACACACACACACACCAATAACAATTATAAAAAAGATACCATAAATCTGAATGAGAACAAAGGGGATGGGATACATTGGAACAGTTGAAGGGGAAGGAGGGGTAAATTATGGGATTATAATATAATTTTAAATATAGACATACATATTAGTATATTTTTTAAAGACTACTATTTGTCAGGCTCCTATTCTCTTTCCTTGTTATTCTCCTCAATGAATGCTCAAATATGAGTCACTGTTCAAACACCTCAGTATAATTCACCTGCCCATGAACAGTATTTTTACCTTGCTAAGAAACTTACTTCTTTATACCACTGTCATTCATAACTCAAACTCCATCAGCAACAACACATTGTTTATTCTTCCCATTAGGATTACAAGGACCCCTCCAGATAAACTCATTATTTTATATATTAACACAATGTTAATAAACTAGCTATTTTACTTTATTTAAGGTGTCAATTGATTTGTGTACATAAAAATGTATTATTTATGATAGAGGTTTGTCTAGCATCTTAACTCACTATGAGCCTGCAACTTCATATTCTTGCATGACATGCAATAGTAGTTTGAAAGGACAAAAGTTTTTTGATGTAGATAAATGAAGTACCTTGTCTCATAAAATAATAGATATCAATCATCATTTACTGGCTGAAGCTTTTTCTAGCCTAAGTGCAAACGAGTATATATATATATATATTTAATCACTTGGATGTGTATTGATGATATGAACACTAATGAACAGAGGCTGTTTGTAATTAGAGTAATTGAGGAGAAAAACTAAAAACCTCGACAACTTGGTCACACAACTTGAAACTTTTAGTAACTAAAGAAGAATGCTAACTGTGCTTTCCTCATTGTCCATAACACTGAAAAGATATTATCTAAGTTTTCTTTTCATGTGGCTCATATATTTTATGTCACTAAGTGGCCTTTCCATCCTTACTCTCATACATAGTGGTTCTTATCTTTATACAGTACTGAAGGAAGCATGCTTTACTTTTATAATTTCGACCAGGTTCTGTATCTTGGTCAAGGATGATGGATAGGGGTTATAGACAGAAATGGAATTGATAAACTTGCTGCTACAGTTGCAGTGACTGTGTACCTGTGTCACTGTAATCTTAGAGTTAAAAAGCATGTCCTGAGAGTTCATTTGGCCCATTGTAAGTAGTTTGTTAAAACAAGAAGAAATAAACATGTGGCCATAGAAAATGTTCACACAATTTGACAATCTAATCATCAGCTCTTAATGTTGTATCAGAGACGGTGTCTTCATTAGAATAGGTTAGTAGGGAGTGTCTATCAATTTCCTGGCATTGTTCTTTCTAAATGCCTTCATCTATTAAAACCGAACAGCCTACAGAGTATGATGTAATCTCCTCAGAGTTCAAATGAAGAATGAACATACTGTATATAAACATGGCAGCTCAGAACTCTAACTTACACATGTGGGAGGCAGAAGTAGGATTATCTGTTCTATGCCAGCCTGGACTTTCTAGAAAGTGAGGGTGGGATTTAGAACTCTATTATTAAGCAATTTGTATTTGTTGATAAATTCTGTAAATATACTAACAGGAGGAGCGAGTTGGAATTCTTGTATGGAAATTTGAATGATGCATGGTGCTACTTAATTTGTGAAATATCTGCAAGCTGATAATATATCTTCATTAACATAATTATTCTGAACAGGAAGACATCAAAAATCCCAATCAAATGCTTCAGAACACTGATTATTTAAATACATAGCTAGTGTCATAAATTTAAGTTCCAAAACAACATTAACAATTTTGATTGACTCTTAAAGCACAAGGATATTATGTGTGTGAAAGAAATTATTGGGCATTTTCATACTCAGTGAAATCTATGACATTTAAGTAGAATTTAGGTAGATTCCAAAATCTGGTTCCCGAAATAAATAGATTATATTAAGTTCTGAAATTATTCAATTTAAACTCTCTCTTTTTCTTTTAGAAGCTGTGCAATATAGGAACTAGTCTCAGTGAAGGAATCTGATGTATTTGTGAGTTTCAGCTGGGATTTACATGATTTATTCTCTCAATTTATTTTGAATTTAATAATTTTCAAAACAAGTAAAAAGGGGTAAACACACACAGAGACTGTGATTAAGGAGTACAATTACCAATGCTGATTTTGAGAACTAGAGGGACTTGTATTACTTCCCATTAAGTGATTTCATTTTTTTTTACTTGACACCATGGTCTGAACTCCCCACTCACTTCCTGATTGTAATTAAGGATTTACTGGAAAGCTTTGGTAATGCTCCAAGTTGTATGGCTACCACTTAGATTCTGTTGCTTCCCTGCTTCATCCGATTTTGAGGCCTCTTTTGGTCAGCTTGGAAGTATTCAGTTTTCACATTCCTGTGTTTATATGTATTCACTAATTCCCTTACTGGGTGCAGAGAGTTGTATTAGTAAGCAGAGGGAACAATCAGACCATCAATTACAATAACGGCAGTGAGTCAATCTTTGAATATTTTACTAACATTTTCATTAATATCATACAATATCCAAACTAAAACAAGTAAAATACTTTGAAATAATTTGGTCTAGTAAGTAGAGCATATCAATAAAGTAAAGAAAACATAAACAACAGTAAATAACAGTGTGATACTATTAACTAGAAGCATGTTAGGTGTTCTCTATCACTCTCTGCATATTACTTTGAGGCAAGTTCTCCCCCTGAACCTGGACTTGTATTTATGTTTAGGACATCCAGACATGTGTTCAAGGATCAGAATTCTTCTTGTGACTGTGTAGGAAGTGCTCTGCTCTTGTCTACTGAGGTTTCTCTCTAGTCTGTCATTAAATTTATAGGGGAAATTATGTTAAGAACAGTAATACATCACAACTAACAAAATGCCTTAGTAAACTGA
Organism: Neodon shergylaensis; assembly: GCA_025134845.1. NCBI lineage: Eukaryota > Metazoa > Chordata > Mammalia > Rodentia > Cricetidae > Neodon > Neodon shergylaensis. The sequence goes on along the minus strand of JABTXL010005037.1, from coordinate 17,214,021 downwards.
TCATGTGGCCTATATTAAAAGAGCCTATACTGATGGAAATGCTTCATAAATGTTGTACATATTCTGTCTGACTTTTACTTTAAAGCCCTATTGTATGAATGGACAACATACCCTAATTCTATTTCTAAGAAGAGGATTTTTTGTTCATTTGTCATTTTTATTATATAATTTTAAAAACTTTTTGAAATTAAAATATAATTCCACCATTTTGCCTCTTCCTTTTTCTTCTATCATAACCTCTCTTGTACCTCTCCTTGGCTGTCTCTCAAGGATGTGGTTATCTTTTCTTTAATAGTTGTTACACAAAACCTGACTCTCCACACAGCAATGCCCCATTCCTCTGCATATGTTTTAATATCCTAAATATATGCATGCAACATATATATCTGATTATATTTATTCAACATATATATCTGATTATATATATACACACACACACATGCACACACATACATATACATATTATTTCAGGGCCGATCACTTTGTATTAGAAACCAACTGAAGGGTTCTTCCTTAGGGAAGACTATTTCTCCTTTTCTTACCATTCATTAGTTGCCTATAGTTCTTTGCCTAGTTTTGGGGATTTGTGTTTTACCCTACCTGTGAGAGAAGGATTTAAAATTTGAAACTCTTACTTGAGAACTATGTATTTGGAACCATTAAAAAATAATCACCCATATAAGAAACAACGGGAAAAGGCATACATTTGGCTAAAAGATAGGTCACCTTGACCATTATCAATGCCTTACTGAGGAGATCCATCACTTAGCCCTTTCCATTGAAATGAGTTCTGAAAACTGACAAATGAGTTTGTCTCCTGAATGTAATTTGACGAACAGAACCGCGGGCCCTAGTTAAGCACATTTTCAGCCAAGCAGCACAAAGAGTTGAAACTCATCTTGAAAGCAGGACTTGAGCCTCAAGGAGCTCTCATTAACTCTTGAAGAAAGACTTGAGAGTTAGGACAGTAAGGCCTGCAAGGTAAATTTGCATGCATCTCATAGAACCAACCAATAATAGTTTCCAAAAAGCCAATGTAATTCAAATATAAATATTTCTCTGAACCAATGATTCCTTTTTCTGTGTAGAAATGAGTGGGCATCGTGAATTTCATTTTAGGTCAGAGGCAGTGCAGTTGGTGTTATAACTGAAAAGAGAAGTGCTAAAGAGAAAACAAAACAAACCAACAAAAAAGATGGTGCTGAAAACCAACACGTTCAGCAGCCGTTGTGAGTCAACTTACCCCGGTGTGCTTTTCATGAGATGGAGAAGGATGGATGGAAAAGAAAAGCACACAAATGTTAATGGATACATTTCAATCCAAAGAAAGGCATGGAATCAAACAATAGCATCATTTCAGAGGTGAGAAATCTCATGGCAGCACAACATGGTGTCTTAGAAACCATTTCAGTAGTGGTAGTACTGTGTTTATTCCACCACGATACACACTACGTCCACAAGTCTGCTCAGGCTGCAGGCACGTCTGATGGTTGACCAATAAGTCTGTATTTAGTATGAGTCACTCTGAAACATGCAGGACCAAATTTTCTTAGCCTCTAGTACACCCCAGGAAGAAAGCAAAGGACATTCTTTACTTGGGACCACAAATGTGTCATTTTATAAATAGGAAAAATTCCTTACAGAACAGCCTACAACCTATCAAGGCCACCATTTAAACTCAAGAAAAATGGCGAAGCAGAAAGGCACACCTTAAGTGGAGAAGGCATTTAGTGGAGGGCCAGGAAAATTGAGCTCCAATTTCATACATATTTTGTCAAAACTGTTAACAGGTGCTTTATTCATCATTATCTATTGTATGAAAAAATTGTGAAGTCCATTACAGTTGCAGAATTTTTATTCTAACAAGATTTACAATAATTCTTGCTTTAAGAAGATATGTGCACCTGTATTAACATCTGAAGGATGTGTAAAACAACTTGATTAAGCTTCTCCTGTCTTATTATATTTTCTTGTATATGTGCAATAAAATATTAAACCTGCGCCAATTATATGGATTTTATGGGAGACTTAGTTACTTGAACAGATATTTGCAAATGCTGTTTATAAAATATTAATTGGGTGATTTATCTATATCTGGATCATCACAAAACCAAACTCGTTCAAACTTAGCTTTGAACTTAACTACTTGCTTCCTGGATGTAGTAGAGGCATTTAGAAAATATGGAAGTTAAATAATCCAACAAAAAACAATGAGAATAATATTTTAAAATTTCTATGCAAACAATAAACAATTCTTAGAAAAGAAACGATTACTACAACCCATAAACTATATTCAGTTTAAGAAAATATGAGGCAGAAATTCTTAGTTCAGAAATTAAGCAAAGTAAAGCATTTCCTTCTACATTGCAAAACTATCATAAAGAAAAGCTTGATGTGTCATAAACACTCTGCACATGCCTCCTCCAATAGCATTCATTCAGAGAAACAAGGGGGGGCTTTGAGAAAATGCATGTTCATTGGCCTCAGTTCCAGAACAGCTGCAACGATTTCCTTAAGTTTTCTTATAAACCAAAACATAAATGTCTAAAAGTTGGCAAAACAATTTCCTATGTTACTGAAGTCACAGATTTTTCACTTCACATACAGAAAAGAAGTAAGTTATGACCTAAAAGAGATACTTTCTACATTTTTAACTGGATTTCTTACCAGCACACCTGTGTGTTGAACTTGGAAAAGAGACAGAGCGCAAACTCTGAGCCTTCCAGGAAAACTGACTACTTCACCTGGGATGGATTGAGACTATGAGCAAAGTAATCACCCTCACCCTGACTGTGAATGATTCATCATTTTCCAATACATTTATTGATTAAATTTGGGCACAGTGAAACATTAATTGTCATCATATTTCATTTGTAATGCTTTAAATAATTAGGGATTACAGTAATATAAAAACCTTTGAAATACAAAATAAGATATTATTACAATAAGCATGAAACAAATCTCAAAGTCAAGTTCATAGTTCAAAATTTTTTGTCCTAACAATATATTTTATTTATTTTATATTTTTCATCTAAAATACCTTTATTTGAACAAAGGAATGGTAAGAAGTTATATTGAAATCTGTTCTGTGAAGTTATCTTTATTGCTTGACTTATCATCAATATCATGAATTTTCTTCACTTCCACAGTTAATGAGTTCTGAGCTGCTTTATTATTTCAGAATATCAAATATTTAAACTCAGAAATTTATTATGAAAAGCATGAAAATGGATAGACCAAAATGACAAATGACTCAGAGATAATGTGATAATAGTTTAATTAGGAGATAATATGTATTAATAGAGAAGTTCCTCTTCTACAGAAGATGTTTATTTTTTCTTTATAAAGCTCATTTCACTCTTTCCTACACTTGTTTGTTAAACTTAAGTTATAGACATTATTATTTTAACATCTATTCTACTGTGTCTGAGTTATGATAATAGCAAAAGAAATTTTCATTAGGAATATGCTTTCTTAAGTTATGGATCATGGGATGTAATCGTTAAAGAAGATAAAAAACAAATCTAATTATTCATATGTTTTTGAAAACTTCAGTTTACATTAAGCTCCAACATTTACCACATGATGTGTGTGTGTGTGTGTGTGTGTGTGCGCGCGTGCATTATTTCAAGGGTGGATCTAACCATTTCAGTTGTGCTATTTGTGACTACACAATCTGCTAGCAAATTCTGACCACTGCTTTTCTTTAAAACAGTCCAATTGAGATTAGAATATTCGAAGAA
>JABTXL010005037.1:17003334-17210268 GCA_025134845.1 Neodon shergylaensis | reverse complement strand
AAGAAAAGCAGCTCACTCAACAAGTCTCTTATTTCTTGGTTCAAGTTAGGGAGTCACGAATATGTTAAATCGTTTACTAAGCACAGATTCAGAACCTAGTGGATAGCAGTTTAAATCGATGAGTGCAACAACTTTGCACTTTTGACTGATTCATTCATGCACTCAAACTTACTGTTGGGGCTTTTTTAAGGATCATTTATATTCTATCTTTTAGATTTGTAAGAGTTAGATGTTTCCATCTAGTTAAAGATGAGATAAGAATTGAAGGGATTAATCAAAAATGGCCTCGTATAATGGTAGAACTGTATTGGATTTGTAGAGTATCCTAGTTTCCTGGTGCTATTTTCTCTCCATGTCGCTGTCTCTTTCATTGACTCACTGATGAGCAGAAGATGCATGTTGCATGACTGGAACAGAATGGACTCACCAACAAGAATTGAAGGAAGAGGAAAAAATATCAGGGAGAGAAAAATATCCTAGGAGGCAGGGCAGACTCCACTAATGAATGTGCTACATTTTCCCTACAGAGACTTTCTCAGCAGCTCAGACTGTCCTAGCTACATAGTAGAAAATGCAGATTCATTGATGGCTGTATACATTACTCATAAATACGACCAAATGAAAGTGGAGTAAGAAATTTAAGGTACTTTTTTTTCTCATGTTACTGAAATTGTATATATTCAGTAGTAGGGAAAATGGGAAAAGGGAAAAAAGGATACTGACTATGGAAAGAATGACATTTTTAAAAGATTATTGCTCTAAATTGTAATAAGACTGTGATTAGTAGAAAATGATATGCTTGAATGGTTGAGTTCAGAACAATAATGAGATCTAGTCCCTAGTGAGCCTTACTAATAAAAAACACAAGGTCTAAAGTTATAGATATTCGTCATCACAACACTGTTTTAAATAACTTTTGTTTGTTAATAAAGGCTTCAAGTGAATACAGTTCTTTAGAGTCCTTTTAAAAGGCTATGAAATCTTTATTTGTACTACAATTTCGCTTATTTCTTTGCAAAGAAACCGAAGGCAATCAACCCACAAATTAAAGTTTAGAATATGTAAAATTTACAGGATACATCATTGCATGTTTGCATATATATGTGTTTACATAGTATGTAAAATTTTAAGGGAGAATCCTTTGCGTATAAAACTATGATTCCACTGAGAAGCCATTGATAAAGGCACCGGGACTTGTTTTTACTGCATGTACTGTCTTTTTGGGACCCTAGTCTATTTGGATGCAAAGCTTGCTAGTCCTGGATATAGGGGAGAGGGCCTTGGACTTCCCACAGGGCAGGGTTCCCTGTCCTCTCTTAAAGAGGGAGGGGGATCAAGGAGGGGGAGTTAAGGAGCGGAAGGAGGAGGGGAGAAGGGGAGGAAGTGTAAAATTTTTAATGGAAAAAATAAAAAAATAATAAAAAATCATGATTCCATAAAATTATGGCATGCCAGTCAGTAAACTGTAAAAAATCTAGCTCTCCAAAGACTTAATGAACTGTATCTACTGGGGATTAACTTGTAGGAACAGAGGAAGAGAAAATCATAATCAGAATACATTATGTGAAGAAAAAAATCTGTTTTCAATAAAAGGCAAAAAGAAATATAGTTACTATTGTATAGGTGTTTCCTTCATACCTGCAAGTATCTGTTAGAGATAGGAGGGAAACTCAGACACTGGAAGCTCACAGAACTTAAGAAGCCCTGAGATCACAAATCTTAAAAGGCTCTGCTGAGCCTCTATAATAGTGGTTTTCAAGTGTGAGTCGAAACCTCATTGGAGTTCGAGTGACCATTTCACAGAGGTTGACTAAGACCATCAAAAAACACAAGAGATTTACATTATGATTCATAGTGGTAGCAAAATTAGTTGTGATGCAACAGTAAAAATAATGTTGAGGTTGGGGCTCACCACAAGATGAGGGGCTGCATTAAAGGTTGAGAAGCCCTGGTCTACAAGCTGCATAGGGAGCATCTTCAGTGATCAAAATTTCATGAGTCCCCACTCATCTTGTGTTAGACTTTTTAGTAGGTGGTATCTATGTTTGAGTTACCTACACCTCTTTAGGTAACCCAATAAACTTGGCTCTCCAAGCTAGACTTTTGCTTCTTGTCAATATATAGTTCAATCTCTCAATGAATAATGAATAGTAAATTCACCTATTGAAATCCTACCAAATACACATGATTGCTTAGTCTGGGTTGAATATAATTAAGGGGCCATACTCCCTTCCAGGTGGTCAGTACTTTCTTCTCTGGTCTGTAATGACCAGAGGCAGTCTTAGAGTTGGCTCAACTTCATCAGTTTAATAATCTCTGCCTTTGGATCAAGTTCTAATCAAAAGACTAGAATAGGACTTCTTTGGTTAGTATTGCCCTTGACAGCACCTGGGTTCTCATTCTACACATTGAACATATCCCCTTTCTACTGGGGTTCAAAAACATGCCTTGATGTCTTCCAACTATTCTCAGTGATGTTCCTCTGAATACACATGATACTCAATTCAATTATGTTTCCCAGACCTTGCACACGATCCAGTTAATATCTAGTTAGTACATAGTTTTGACCCTTCACCACCTGTGTTGAATGGAAAATTCTTTACTGGGTATTGTTCATTTTCTTGTTTTACAAAAATCATACTCCCATCTCTGAGAAGCTGTGAATATATATGCACATACATATATAGTAGTCCAGCAGTTGATAGCAGGATTAAATAAAGATCCCTACTGAAATTTATAAATGTTGAATAACTACAAAACTTATCGAAAATCTTGGGTGCATCTTCTCGTACATAGTTTGACAAAATCTGTTCTTATTTTAGCCGTTAATCACAGTGCCTTGCACTCACTTCACATTTTAGTCAGTCATCATCAGACCATTTGTTCAGCTCCTTTTGTCACAAAGGTCATTGGTGTTAATCTTGAAGAATAAGTTTGGAACAAGAGCAACTGATGACTTTCAGGTTGAACTACTTTTATTATTCTCTCCCAAAGCTTGTGACTTAGATAAGTGTCATGGAACCAGGAAAGCTTACATGCAATCATTTGTCTCCATGTCTATCTGTTCAGATATTTTTTGTTGTAAATTGGGAAATTGAATAGTCTATATTACAGTTATTGGGATATAACAACACTAAATGAGTAAATGAAGTGTTACTGTTTGCCAAACTTATCCTGCCCTCATTTTATTTAGGACTTATTTAGTCAAATTAATAACAAGCTTTTTAGCAAAATTAATGATAGGACTTATTTAGAAAATAAGGTTATTCTAGCATTTGTAAAAACTTGGAGTTTAATTTCTAATTAGTCTATTATTTTTAACCTTTTCTAGAACTAAATACTTCTTGAAAGCAACAGTATGTTTGATCATATAAAACTTGGATGATGCTTACTCTGTAATGTATTGTTACTCTACTGTTGGCTCTAACTAGCTTTTTCTTTTTTCATTTTTTTTTGGTCATTTTTCAAATAGATCAGATATGTCTAACTACATAAAAGAAATCACTATCAGTTTTCTTAGCTTTAGTTTTCATGAAAGAACACTGCATTGTATTTCACTGTTAGTCTTTGTATCATATTATTTAGGCTTAGGAAAGACTTCTTTGATTGTCCTTGGTTGGAGCACAACAGATCTCTAAAATGACAGCTTTCTCTCAATACAGGCACAAAGCCACCCTCTGTGGTCTGAAGAAGAAAACTGGAAGATATTTCCCCAAAGAAATATTGGGTTTAGATTCCTAAAAGTTATACTATAATAGATTATTTGAGTTGGCTGTCCAGCAGCACACCCTTAGTGGCTCCATGAACCCTCAGCAGTAGCATATCCTTGCCCTGTGTAATTTAATTGGGTTTCAAGACTCCAACAGAGTGAGGAGGAATGGATGTGCTTCTGAAAGCACAGTGCAGAAATACAATCGCTTATTGTCATCTGGAAGGACCTTGGTTCTGATATCTCAGGGATCCATGAAAGGCTCAGTTTCTGCCCAGTTGCTCCTTCTTTATGCTTTAGGTAGCTAACGTCCATTTCTATAGTATAGCTAGAAAATGGACGTGTGTGAGTGAAGAGAAGATGTTAACCTTCCATGTACACAATACCACCTAGCGAGGACAATATGTTCACATCTTTGAACACAAGTTCTTGACTACAACTCGTTTAGAAGTTAAAATTGGCACATAGTCACTTGATAAATATTTATTGAATAAAAATATTATGGAGTTTTGTGGTACCTTAGAGTATAAATAGTTTAAGTGACATTTACTTTGCTTAGAGATATGCTTACTCTGAACCTCTGAAATGCCAAGGATTAAAAGTTTAGCATCTCCAAACATAATAAAAATTATGTGTGGAAGTGGAGCCTCAGGACTGTGATGAGAATAAATTAATCAAATCTATAGAGCTTCCCTTTGAGCTCTTTGAAGTTCTAATATAAAGATTCATTGGTGGTGATTAAATTTGATTGCCATGCTCCAAGGAAAATGATAGTTCTCTGGAGAGGATGCTTTTGGTAGCTGAACTGGAGCATTGATTTTATGTTAATGATGTTAAAAATTGATCCAAATATAAAAACAATGTTCATTTAGTAGTGTTAACAATTCAGGAGGATGTACAAACTAAACTATGTAATAATAATATATCAGTGATGCTATAACTGAAGAAAATGATTACTAGCTTAGCATGTCAAACCTTATGCAATACTTTTCAATTATGTATTAAGATATAGGAGACTTTAAACAGGTACATATATATTTCACTAAAAATGTTAGAATTTTGGCAGTCTGGGGAAAAATAACCATAAAGATTAAGCAATAATTTCAATTACTCATGTTTCTGTAGATAAATATCCACTTAGTGACATTTCTGTTGGTTTTCAAAAGTGTCCTGCTTACTCACTTTGTCTTCAGAGTTAGATATGTTTGATTATTCATGAAGCCATCTTTAGCTTTAGTCCAGTCAATAATATAATATGTTTCTTGGGATCAAAAAAGACACTACAAATGTGAACTTCTTGGGCTAATATGTTGAGTGGTCTAATCTGACAACATCACAGAAGGAAAATATAAAAAAGAATGTAAAATATACATAAAATGCATAATGGGGGTGTATAGAAGTCATTGCTAAAATACCTTTCTAGCACACCTATTGCTTTCTGCCATTACAATAAATAAATAAATAGACATGTACTAAAAGAATCTTAGAACCTCAAGCATTAAGACCACCCAAAAGGTCTAAAAAGAATCAAATAATAAATTGGAAAATAAATTTTATATACAATATGCAAAGAATTGCCACTCTTAACATTAAATATGACTGGAAGAAGAGCACTTAGTTAAAAATTATTGAGAATATTTTTAAAGCAATAATTATGACCTTTGGTGATTATTTGTTAGTTTTTAATTATAAAGTCTCTTTTAAAATCTCCAATACCTCAGGGAATTAGGTCCTCTCCTATTATCATTACATGTCTAAGGATGGACAGATGAGAGACTAATAGCTACAAATATTAGGGGGGAGTGTAGAGATTAAAAATCTGATGAAATAGTAGTAAAATATAAATAATATTTTTCCAAAATACTTTTGCATGCAAGAATACTGATGACACAAAAAAGTTATTGTCTTCAGTGTATCATATTATCACATGACAAAATTGTAAACTTTACCGTTAAGATGGCATAGGGTTTATTCCTGAGACTTTGGAAGACGGTGCCTAGCAGCTCTTTAACTGGTATGCACACTTGCCAGATGTGCAAGTCCCATTTTAACAGCATTATGTTGACATCTGATCTAAACTGTCTATTTTTTTGTTTGTAATCAGACAAATTATGAATTTAGGAAAGAATGATGGTTTCTTTTCATTGGCAATGGGATGGTGAAACTTAACAGTCAACTGGATGGAACCTACACTCAAACATGAGGACAGACCTCTGGATGTGCATGGGGAGATTTTCTAAAGTAGGCTAATTGGAATGGAAAGACCAAACCTAGAGGTGGGTGGTACTTTTATTCAGGTACTTCTGAATAAAAAGAACAAAATACTTTGAGCATCAGTATTGATTACTTTCTAACCATAGATGTGATTAGACCATCTTCCTCTTGCTCCTCCCAATACGCATTTCCTATAATTAAGGACTGTAAAGCAGAAACTGCCAACCAAAATGACCTTTTCTTTTCTTAAATGACTCATGTTAAGTGTTTTGTTACAGCAATGAGAAAAGCAACTAAAATAGAAGTACTAGCCAAACAGTCTTTCTGTAAAATTTGGATGAAATTGAACCTTGTTTAGAAATTGAGGTTGTTTTGTTTTGTGTTTTTGTCTAATCTATTCAGCATTTGGCTGATCCATATTATTCTATGTTGTTATGTTTAATATTGGTGTGGTTATTGTTAACTTTTACGCTCTCCTAAGCAAATAGCTTAAGGTCGTAAATAACTGGCTGGATAGCTGAGAAAAGCAAATGAGTGCTTAATGATCAGGATGACAGACACAAAAGTGAAAGTGTAAAATTCTTATTTCTATCTGCTCTTAATGTCAGTTTTGGAAGAGATCTTCATTTTCATCATACAGAAAAGTGCACCTATAATCCAGTGAAATAAGAAAGAGGATGATGGGTAAGATCTAAGCATCATAACAAATGCAAAGATGAACTCACATGACAAACATCACAACATTACATGAACACTAGCTTTTATGAATAAATTTCTCAGCCTTTAAAGCCTAAGAGAGTGAAGGCAGGAAACCAATGGAAAATCACGAATTTGAATGAGGACCACCAGGACTATAAAATGTGTAAAATATGCAAATAGTTGAGTTTCACCTTGAGAATGGGCCACTAATATATAATGAGAATAACTAATTGGAAATACTGTGATGTGGTGATAATTGATATGTAATGAAACATCCTTTATAATAATGCTGTAACACAAAGATAACTATTTCAAGCAAGTACCGAGTAAATGTAAGCATTTCGCCACATCAGATCTCACTGCACTGGCTATATATAATGCCACTGGGTCCTTGTTATGGAGTAATCAATATAAAATGAAATGTTTTCCATATTTTAATTAAGTCTGTCCATTAGTCAGACTTGTTTTAAAATTACATGTTTCTTTTCTATTTGTAGTAAACTAATAAGAAATAAACAAAGAAAATAATCATTTTTCTTAGAAGAATGTTCACCACAAGTAGTCATGAAATTAGAAATTGCATTTCTTAAGGATGACACAAATGCAGATATTGGGAGCAGTTTATGGCAAATACTAATATTTTAAGTTACCAGCACCTAACTAAGTAAATTTCATGACAGACCATTTAATCTTATTGAAGATACAATATTCTCAATGAATTTCTTCTAGATTGCATTTCTATTGGGTCTGGGTAGTTTCAGTAAATTGCCAGCTAATAAATTATCATGTTAATGATGTCTTGTGCATTTTCCTATTATTGGCAAATGCCTAGAATGCAAGACAAAAGACAAAACATGAAGTACCTGGACAAACCTGTGCTTTGTCACAACAGAAATTTATGGACCACAAATTGATAGCTAGAGAAATGACGATACTTTGGCAGGAGAAAGGAGAAATGCAAAAACCATTTAAACAATGCAATGAACCTTTAGAAAGTAGAGATGGAGCAGTTCACAAGGAGACTTGATAATAAAGTGAAAATTATTATGCTTTTAAAGACTATGCTTTTAGGATGACTTTTTGTCACTGAAATGTACTATGCTGCTAAATATATGTTTTTCATGGAATCCCTCTCTAACAGCTGTTGAAATTAAATTCTTTCCAATTTTACAAGTCATTTCAATGTTCCATATTACATGTGAATGGAAAGATACACTATCGTTTCCTGGCAGATGCATAACAATCTGTTCCCGCCTATATTAAGCTTATTTTCAGTCAGAGGAATATATTTTTTTTTAACTTTTAAATCTTTATTAAGACTAAACACATAATTGTCCTGAGGAAAAAAAACAAAATTTCACTCTCATTTTGTCATACTAAATCAGAACTTCATTTAACTTCAATAGTGCCCTATATGGTTGCCAGTACTACATGTAAGCATGTTATATGTGACTCAGTTTTGAAATCAATGCTTTTGTCACTAGTTTAAATTGTGTGGTTTATCTTGTGGGAGAGTTTACACTCATTTCTAACTTTAATTCATTATTATTTGAAACATGAACTCTGAGTTGCTTGAGCTAATACCAGGAAAGCTGTTAAATAGTTTATTTCCCATTTATTTTCTTCTTGAAGTCCTAGCAAAATGAAAAGGTAAAGCCTAGTGAAGCATTAGAAAAATGAGGAAAAACGATCTTCAAACCTACTTTTTCTTCAATCGTCTGTCCTTTTCGGCTTGAGTTCCAAGTTTGCCTAAGCCCAGGGACTCCTGCGCTGCAGCCTCAGTCTCCATGAAGCCCCCTGTGAAGAAACGACTTGAGATCAAGATACAGGTATTTGTCTGTCCTGAAGTTAGAGTCTCCAAGGCTTCTTGGAGCAACTACTCAGAAACACTCTTTCTTTTAGATTTGCCCTTGGATCACTGTCTCAACAGACATCAAAGGACAGAGCTACGCATATAAAATCTCTGAAAAAAAATCAATACAAAAAGAAGTACCTACTGTTGCCCATTCATTTTCACAAGCATCAGTGTGGAAGGCAATATATATGTATGTATACCAACAGAGGGCTGCACAGTAGTCAGTGTTCAAGGCCATTCTGTTAGACTTTTCCAGTGAAAAGCAAGAGTGAATATGTGATTAGTGTGCCTGTCACGTCTCATTTACTGTCAGAAATATTCCGCTAAACAGAAACCTAGACATATGCTTCTGTCCCAAGTTTAAAGAACACAGAGGCCCTTGTTGGCTTTTAAAAGTTCTGCATCTGGCCTTCCTGGAACTCACTATGTTCAGTCTGCAAAGTCTTGTACCCTTAATCAGAAGTCTTTCACATTCAGGGATGGCCTTTACTTTGAATTTTTTATGTGTTTGAAAAAAATTAGGTCTTTATAAAAGACTTGAATAAGATTATTTTTACCTAATATATTATTCCAATAGTAGAGTCAGAAACATAGTATATGTAATCTTGGTGTGAACAAGAGAAGTTTTATGTGCATCATTTATGGATAGACATCTTACAAACTATTTCACTCCAAAATCCTAAATTCACATTGATTCATAAATTTTTGATTATATTGAAAAATGAGGGCTTAATACTATACCCTATATTCTCTTTGTGTTTAGTGTATGTAAAAAATATGAAGTCACATTCAAAAAACTTATTCACATTTTTCAAGTAGAAGATAAATATATGTATAGGCATATATATATATACACACATACATTTGTACATATATATTTTAAATAGAAGGGATTTAAGTTATATTTAAGCATAAAAGTGCAAATCTTCAAATAATACTAATCTAATACTAACCATAATTTAATTTTTAGAAAATGTCATCCTCCAAATTTAATCAACATATCAGAAGACAGTCATTGAAGACAATTGTTACACATCTTTTGCATATCTTATTGTTTGCAGTTTGAGGACTTGATTATGATATGGTTTCTCTCACTCACAGAATGAACCAGGAAATTAGTTGCTACTATTTTTCATAATTTATTTTTACATTTAATTTGTAAAGCTGCATATTATTAACACAGAATCTGATATAAATTAGCTCTTAGCCTGATAATCTTATTACTGAACTGAATAATTATAAGAAGGCTCTTTAATCAAAACGCATCAGTTACCGTTCGAATTCAATTTAGCATTGTGAAGATACAAGGCCAAATTTATTTTATTCATTATATTCATGTGCAATTAATGCAGTGGAAAGATTTTTATGATGAAGGAGACTCACTGTGCCTCTTATTTGGAAAGTCATCCAGTGGCTAACTGAAATTCTCCTAAAAATCATTTTCAAACCTGAAAATTTCCATTATGCATAGTGACAGAATATTTTACTTTATTTCCCAATGTGCCATCCATAAATTATCATTTATAATCAGAGTACAACAATAAAAGTGTTCTCTTAAAGTGGAGATGAAGTGAACGATTGACTTAAAACTCACAAAATTCTTTATTGGCCCACATGGTTCCACCACAAATTGATGCAGCAAACCTACTCAATGCTGATGAAAGACTTTCAATTTTCAGGTTGTTGGATGGATCACACATTTTTTAGAGTAATAAAAGAACAATTAACCTGTGATTTAAAGTTTTTCAAGAACTCAACTTTTTAAATATAACATGATCATTTTTTAAGCAATGGAAATTTTGGAAGAAAAAAAATTCTATCATGAGACTGCATAAATAGGTTTTCTTGCTTCCTGACTTTGGAGGAGTTGATATATTTGTTACCATAATTAAACATAACTTCATATATTCTGTTCTAAAAATTTAGAGTCTCTGAAAGTATAAAACAAAGCTTAGGTTTGTAGGAGAGTGTATTTTCTAGGTTTTAAATTATATCTTAGATATCCTGATAAAATGTAATTTTGATGAAAAAAATCCTTAATGCTTTATTATTTTATTATCAAATTCAACTGAAAATAAGTATAAAAATTTTTATGTATGAAGGACAATCAAAAATATTTTAAAGGGAAAAAGTAAATTATATAACCTCAGATAAGCATATACACTAAAATGTTAATAAAGATCTCTATTTTAGCAAACATTTTAATGATACAGTTGTGAGTTATACAATATATTAAAAATAACAAATAATGTGGTAAAGACCATGATAGGTCAGCAAATTAAAAGAAATAAACATTTTGAGTGGTATGTAGACATACTTAAAAATAGATTTTCATTTCTGTATATCAACATGTAGAAGAATGAAAATAGATCCTTATCTATCACCATGCACAAAACTCAAGTTCGAATAGATCAAAGACCTCAACATAAAGTCAACCACACTGAACCTCATAGAAGAGAAAGTGGGAAGTACACTTGAATGCATTGACACAGGAGACCACTTCCATAAACGCAGTAGCACAGACATGAAAGAAACAATCAATAAATGGGACCTCCTGAAACTGAAAAGCTTCTGTAAAGCAACGAACACAGTAAACAATACAAATGACAGCCTACAGAATGGGAAAAGATCTTCACTAACCCCACATCAGACAGAGGTCTGTTCTCCAAAATATACAAAGAACTCAAGAAATTGGTCATCACTTGCTATGTTATATTTCTTATTGCCTAAGGATCCTTTATGGGAAATCAAAATCCACAGGTTCCATTTCAACAGCTCCATTTAGTTATGTTTGTCACATGCATATCAACTATCATAGGTTATGCTGCTTTGTGTTGTCCAACAGCCTGGATGCCAGGGAAGTGATTTTGAATAATTTGAATAGACCTCATAACTTTAAGATCATATGTAGAAATACTTTGGTGCTATAGCAGAAAATTAAGCCCAGGTGATGGTGATGGGGCATTACTTGCATATAATCATTTCTCTAAAAGAGTGAGCCCAGAGCATATTTGAAATCTGTATAACTCTACTAACATTTACCATTAGAAGCAGCTCAATCTTTTCCTAACAATTTAACTCTAAAGAGGTTTATACAGGAAGATCTCCTCCCTTCCCTGCATCCTGGTCAGGATGGAGGATGTCAAGCTTTCTGCTATTGCTCCTGTGTCATGCTTTCTCCTTCCCACCGTGATGTTCATGGTCTAACCTTCTAAAGCTCCTTTGCATAAGAAGTGCTTTGGTCATGGCGTCTCTTTACACCAATAAAACAGCCACTAAGAAGATATTCCATTATACCAAAGTGCCAGTGGTTTATATTTTATTTCAGAAATTTCAATTGCTAAATTGATAATTTCTGTATGAATAAATGTATGAATGTGCATGTGTCTTTTTCATAATCATATACTTGCCTAGTGTCATTTAGGTTCATGTATTCATATTATCAGAAACTGATAATAACTTATCCTAGCCAAACTTCTAAGGCTTTATTGCTTCCTGCTAATCTCATCTTTATTTCTGAGAGGTATTAACAAGATACTGTGATAGCATTTATGTATCGTTCGTATTTTATCCCCTTGTTATTTTGTCTGACATTATAGTTCCTTTTGGTGTATGTAGACTTTATCTCTTTTCTGCAAAAAATATTTTAAGTTCACATAATTAAGATTTGAGATTTATAGATCTTCTAAGTGACAACATATTTTTCTATTTTTGCCTGGTAAATTTCAGTGTTTGCTTGATGCCTATTCATATTCTTGTAGGTGAGTGCGCACGAGCATATAGGTGTGCATGAACATGTGTGTAAGTGTGTGTATGTTTGTGTACATGTGCGTGTGCTAGTAGTTGTCTTCCTTAATCATTCTCCATCTTACCTTCTTGTTTGTGTGTCACGCAATGAAGCTTACTGATTTAATTAGGGGACCTGTCAAGTGAGCTCCATGGGGACACCTATCACTAATCTTACCAGCAATGGCGTTACAAACATCTCCCACCATGTTGACTTTTACGTGTGCTCCAGGGATCTGAAATCAGGTCCTCATAACTACTTGTTTTCCATTTGATCAACTGAGCTCTCTCTCCCTCTAGCCCTTTTATGGTAATTACTTGTCCTGAAAATTACTAAGACTTTGTTTACTCATCAATAAAATATGGATGACAATAATAATGCTTGGTTAACTGTGTTAATGCAACTTCATCAAAATTAGCTTTTAAATAGTCCATCTATTGCTATTAACAAAGAAACCAAAGAGTTGATTGTCTTTCAATATTGTTTCACTGTAACTTTTATTTAGCATGAGTCAGCTACACTGGCTTTATTAAGCTGGTTAAATTGAAAGCTCACTAGGTATGAAAAGGAACTTAGAGCTGAGAAATGAAACACAAGGACACTCAGAAGTGGCAAATCTCAGTGGGAATAGAAAGTGAAAACCCTGTACTTACGAAGCTGCCCTAGTCGGGCCTTTTCTTTTTTACCAAACAAGCGCCCTATTGAAGACTTGATTCCTTTCTTCTTGGGGGCTTTGTGAAGAGAGTCTTGGCTGCTATTGGCACTGCCAAGCCCAAGGCTTTCTGGCTCGAGGGAGGCAGATAAACTGCTGCAAAACACAAAAGAGGAAGAACTGCTCATTCTGATGCACTATCCACAAATCACACAAGGCATCTTTCCTTTAGAAGTGACAAAAAGGAGGAACAAGGAAATTTAGAATGTGATTTTTCCCCTTTCCCTTTCATCTTTCTCCGCGTTATTGAAATGCATCTTTCTTGGTTCCATGGGTCTCCAAATTTTCAGTAGAAAAAAAATAACATTATTTTGTCCCAGACCTCCTTTTTTCCTCTATTTCCTATATACCATCAAATTAATCCACCTTAGCCCAATTTAACATTTTTATATTTAGTATCTGTTTATTGAGCATTTGGTCCATTATTATTTCCACAGTTTTTTTTAACTTTAAAGTGAATGACACAAGGCATTCTTTTAATTGTGAAATTGAAGCTACTAACTTTTGTCTTCATGAGGGCTGCTTTATCCATCCTTCTTCCTCTATTGCTCATGAGAGACAAATTCATTTATTATAAATGCCATCTTACTGAGATCTAGAAGCAACACATTACAAACGCTCATCACTGTCGTCCTGATCTATGGCTATCAATAAAATACTATTTAATGCACAATAAACTGAAATGACTTCCAAATGGTTGATCAGTTCTCTATTCTGATAAATATGTCTGACACTGTCTTACAAAGAGGAGTTCACCAGATATTGCTATAGCATCATATACTTTGCTGCTCTATGCAATCCTTAAACTTTACTTATACACTCAATATAATTTGAGTTTCTACACTCTACCCTCCATAAATAAAAGCTTCTCATATAATAATATATAATCCTCTGCTCTTGAGAAATAAAGAAGTACAAATTTTGAAAGTAGTAATGGAAACCGGTCAAATAGATACAAATGCCGGTCTGAACAGAAATCCCACTTTTCAAAACCATTTGTCATGAAGCTACTAATGAGAAGATGTGCTGATTTTTTAAGTCATGCTGCTTGTGTTTAGAAATGCTGCTGCCATTGACAACCAGGGAGAGGTCTGGGGTGTGAGATTTTAACTGAATGCTGAGGCATATTGGTGCTCTTGATTAGAGAGACCAACCTGAAAGTTTTAGCCATTTGGATAGGACACTATGACAAAGCTTATGGCATATGAAATGCTTCCTCAACATTACAAAAAAATTTGGTTTGTGTTCATTTTAATGCTAAGGATTTTTACCTGAGGACTTAGAATCAGAGCAGTAGCATAGATATGCAACAAAAGAAGCCCAGGAATAGATTTTTTTCAGATCTAACTTTCTCTTACAATACCTACACATTTATAGTCTTGTCCCAGAAATCCTATAATTTCTATCACTAGTCATAAATATAATAGGAAATCTTTTTTAAATATAGAAGAGTAATTTACATATGGACTCGCCACAAAGATATAAAAATGTTGTCTTGCAAATTTTAAAAGCTGAAGTTAGGTATATGATTGGAAATTTTCATATGTCACAGAGATATGGAGAAAGGAAAAGCAGGAAACATGCATGATAGAAAAATATAATTCAAGTCAAATTATGTGCACATTAATTTTATTGCCAATTACATATATATATATACATATATATATATATATATAATATATATATATATATTATATATATATATATATATATATTATATATATATAAATGTCTGTGTGTGAGTCTTCTGTACATGAGTACAGAGTGCTTGTAGAAGCCAGAAGAAGATGTTGGATCTCTTATAGGTGGAGTTATAGGCATTGATGAGCTGCCTGAAGTAGGTGCTAAGAAGCAGTCTCTGGTCCTCTGCAAAAGCAGTAAGCACCCTTAACAATTGAGACATCTCTTGAGTCTTACTATTTTATGAATAATACAGCAGATTATTTGACAACAGTGATGGAAGAGGAAGAATTTGGGGAAGAGAATATTTCATGTGCACCCTGCTTGAGTCTTACCTCCGGGCATCATTGTGGTAGGAAGAAGGGAGTGTGTGAGACATTCTGACGGCTCTGGGCGTTGGGGGAGGAGAAGTTTCACATTTAATTGTTGCTTTATCTTCCCGTCCATCTTCTTCCACCACTGCAATCTAGAAACAGGAGTAGCGTATCCAGTGAGCTAATTATAATTTCAACTGAACTTGCCTCAAAGCAAGAATCATTAATGGAAGGGTACTAGAGTAATTCTAACACAAACAAGTATGTATTACACAGGCAAATTGATATTATTAATGATGTGATTTTTATATCTTTTTAAGAGTAAAGATAATATATCCTTAAGCTAATTAATTAATTATAGAAAATATGGTTTAAGAGTAAAAAGTTTCATATATCAATAAAGAGCTGTTCTTGCCATACATGGATATACACATTTTTATTTTCAGGACTGCAAACTGAATCCATCATCTCTCACATTAAACAAGCATGCATTTGAGTCACCCTCACAATCCCTGAATATATGTTCCTTACAAAAGTCTCTAAATACATATCAGAAAATGTACTGAAAGAAAGGGTGTTATGCCTAGTAAGGATCTCATGAGAAATACATCCTTAAGCAAGAGTGTGGAAAAGGGGAAGGCAGTTGATAAAATATGATTTATCAGATAAAGTGGTTTAAATTAGTTAATAAATAAAAAATATACCAAGCATGCTTAATATATGCAGTGGGTTATAAGAAAGATAAATATTTTTCTGGGGAGAAAAATGAATGGCAGGAACATAATTCCTGAAAATTGTTTGATTTTAATATGGGTAATGGGGAATTTTGAAAATAAACACAAAACAAAATAAAACAAAAAACAGAAAAGATGAGAAGCATGTTAGTAAAGAATAATGTTGCTCAGAACATATAAAACTACTCAAAAATCAGAGAGAGAAATAACAAAATGATGACTTTAAAAAACTTGGCAAAAATCAGTGTTACCATTGCATAACACAGTTTATTTAAAGAAATCAAGTCATGGAAAAGCTGCTATGAATGCATGATTCTGGGAATATACAAGAGAGGTTCTTATGTGGCCACAGCATGACTTAGAGCTGTATTCTGCAAAAATGCCTTGCTTGTGTCTACATTGAGTATACTATATAAAGAGGTTGTTATATACAATGAAGACCCCACGCATTCCTGGAACTTAATGCTATTTTTTCCAGTCATTTTTCTCCTTGGATTATAATTCTCTTACAGTTCAGGGAGAGCCCTGAATATAATTCCTTCCCTCAATTCAACCCCAGAGTCCTTTCTGAAGAGTCTTTTCAGTAATTGTTTCCAGAGTGGCTCCGGTGTGATTAGAAAATCAGATTTCTAAACCTGCATTTATTCTAAACTCTTTGAGCATAGTTTAGGTACTAACTAATTAGTAATTTCCCAGTTTCATGATCTAACCATAGTTCTTTTCTACTATTGTTCTTGGTAAGAGGACTCATTTCTACTTCGTATTTTTTCCTGAAACATCTTCATATAAAATACACTGCCACACACCATCAGACTACACCCTTCCCAGTTTCATTTCTTTAAAACACCAGGCTCAAATAAATGGATCTTAGGCTTTGTTGTAGAAAGACTTTGCAATTAGCAATTAGTTAATAAAATTAATATAATAATGCTTATCCTTAATTCATTCTTCTGACATCTAAATGAGATCAAATATAATTATTTAACCAGTCACACAGCAGTTCTTGGTCAGTGTCCTCTTTTTGTGACTTCTGTTGCTCAACATTTTTCTATGCAAAATTTTTCACTCTATCTTTTTATTTTTTATAAGAACAAAGTTATAAAACACTATTATCTTTTATTTTTTTCTAAATTTATGTTTGTCCTAGATCTTTTACAATAGGTGGAGAAAGTCAAAATCTGATGAACTACGTAAGGATAAATTTTATTGCTTAGAGCCAACTTAGAGTGTTAAGTTAACCTTATAGTCATATATGCATTATATATACATATGTATGGATATATATGGATATATGTACTATGTAGTAATATATAGATATTTATTCCTATAGATAGGTAATATGTAAAGAAACAGAAATATCCACTAATTTAGTTTCTGCAGTTGTAACATAGCTTTCTTTAATGAAATAATTAATGATATTTTCTAGATTCAGATATGCTTTAGCATACCAACAGCCAAATCTTCTTTAAAAGATTAAAGGTTTATTTATTTTTGTGTCACGTGTATAAACATTTTCTCTGTGTATATGAATGTACGGAGGCCAGAAGAGGTTATTGGACCCTATGGAGATGGAATTATGGTTGTTGTGAGTCATTATGTAAGTGCTGGAAACCAAACTCCAGTCTTCTTTGAGAGCAGCAGGTGTTCTCAATGGCTGAGTCATCTCCACGGCCCCCAAGCTCCTCATCTGGAAGATGCTATAAGTCAGAGGACCTGCTGTATCTCTGAAATCTGTCCCATCTGAGATCCTTTGGCAGAAAGCTTTGCTATTCATATTTATCAGATTAGATGGGATTTGGTGACTCTGAGCCAAGTTCATTGCTTCTCATATTGCATTCTTGTTGTATTTAGTGTCTTGATTTCTATCTCTATTTCCTCTATTTCCTGCCTGGCTACTAACCAATCAACACTTATTTAAAACGTAGTTGACAGAATACAGAATTGTCCTACATCATCACCCTGAACTAGTTCTATTAATCCTAAACTTGCTTAGCCTGCGTTTTCTTCATTTTCTGAAAGAGATCTCAAAACAACTCCAAGCAGCTATGTTTTCATCTTACTTATGCCTGTTGGCTACCTTTCGTGATTTCTCAGGGCATGTCCCCTCTTCTTTTAAAATTATTAAAGAATTGTTATATTTTCTTCATAGGTGTACCAAGATCTGTTGGCTCATCATCACCAAGTAATAATAAATTCAACATTGGAAACAATATACAATTAAAAAAACTGGAAACAACCAGTGATGTTATAATATTGATCTTATGATATCCCACTCTGCCATGGGTGACTCATCTGAGTTAATTCTCATAACTGAATCTTTGCCTAGAAACCAGAAACAATGTGATTTTAAAATATTTGCTCTTTGGATCATATTTAAAACTAAGTAACACATAAATACATCAATATTTATATTTTATGCTAATAAAATAATTTTGAAAATAGTATTTTAAATGCTTTATAGAAAAAAGATACTCAAGTAATAAACATATAGAAGTTATTAACAGTACCTTTCTCCGATGTTTTCTTAGATCACTTGGCTGCAACAGGCAGTAATAAAAAAAGCATAAAAATGGATTAATTAATGAGTACCATCTGATAATTTCAGTTTGGTTAGTTATCTATAACCTAGCTGTCATTTTTTTCATTCTATGCTTTCCTGAATTTATACCTTTTAATCATCCTAATATTGATTATATAAATTTTGAACTTGAACTTTTTCCAAAAAGGTTATTTTTCCCCAACATTTTATGTAGATTAAAGACCATCTTACTATAGATCTTTATAAAAACACTGAAGTTAGAAATAGAGTTTTATTGGGTGATAAAGACTTCCTGGATTAATACATTGCTGTCTTGGCACAAATATTTCAATCACTATTTTCCTTTCAAGAGTTATCTTATGCAATAAAATGCCACTCATAAGTTATCAGGATTAGTTATTATTATGAGGTTGACAGATGATATTGAAGAATATAAGGGGATGTAGAAGGACATTGTGGAAAGATGGCAGAAGAAGGGGTGAAAGAGGGATAAATAACATAACAATGTTTTAAAACATCATGTCAAAACATAGAATTTCATATTTTTCCTTAATATGTATATGTATTCCTATAGTTTAATTGGAATTTCACAGTTGGGATAATACTCTTCCTTAAAGCCATATGTTATCAAGTAAAACTCAGTGCCAGGTGTAGAATACCTCCCTTTGAGTTGTTGGTTGGTGATGTTCTGGAGACATCCAAAAGTATGCAGATTACTGCCATTGTTGTGAGTTGTAAACCAGAACTTAATGATAAGAATCTATTGCTCAAGACACCACACATTTTGGTCACACGACTTGGAGTAATCAGGTTGGTACTAGCAGGAAGTTTCCTCCTATTGTTAGCATTTAAAGTAGTAAAAGTGTTCTTTGTCATGTTGTAAGAAGAGCGCATCAGCAGTCTTACCCATTTGTGAGCACTGTGAGCTACAATAATGATGGGATGGCAGGGTATGTCTAATTGTGCAATAGTGATACAAGTGTTATGGAGGTAACAGACTACTTTTGGATTGCGTTCAGTAGTGCTGAACAGGAGGAAATGCATGCCTGGTACTGTAATACTGGCCAAGAACCTATGGCTGGGCCCTGGGGTACACCCACTATTATTATTCTGATAGGTAAATACAGTATAATACTTCTTTCTATTCTGTATCTCTGTATCCAGAGATTGGTGCAACTCACAAACATAATAGGAATTTTTCTTTGTTCACCGAATGCTTCTGAATGCAGAAACTCAACAACTAGTCCATAGAGAGAGAGCAAGTGTGAGTGGAGTGCTCAGCCAGAAAGGAGACATCTATATCACTTCTTCCACAAGACTCTGGGACTATTGAGGAAGAGGTAACAGAAAGCTCAAAAGAGCCTGGGGTTGGGGAGAGATGGAGCAAAACTATCTTATGGCGATGCTAAGATTGCTGTATTCATGAGCTTCTTTGCCTGCAAAAGTCTTGCACAAGGTCACAAGCCAATCAGTACTCTAGTATGGGAGAAGAAGTGGATCCAGCGGAGCAAAAGACAGTTGATGACTTTGGGAGAGTGAGAAATAGTTTTTTTGAGATTGTGTAGGTCAAACGCAATCCAATGGATGGCACCATCTCTGTGAATGTATGGGCATCACAAATAGGACTCAGCAGGTTGTTAAGGAGAAAGATAAAAGTTTTCAGGAGCTTTTGGAGGGGGTATATGGATATAAGAGTAGTAGGCAGGGAAAAATTGAGGAGTCAAATGATCATATTTAGTATCCAAATAAGCAGAGTATGAAATTCTCAGTGATTGATAATGTACTGACAATTATAATATCAGTATAACACTCACATTAAGAATATATATTAAAAACAAAAAGAAATAATTCACCATAAAAGCATAAGTAAATAGGTTCTACTGTTTCCTCACTCCTAATGTGATTCATGTATGGCAGGAACAACCACAAAACGCTGTGGTGGCAAAGAAATGTACACATTATTTTCATGTGTAAAGAGACAATAAAATGCGCAGGAAACCAGCTGAGAGGAAATATCTTGTGGTTAAGCACAAATAACAACAGGTCAAGCCTGTCTTGACGCATCCTCGTTACCAGGGTCATGACTCCCATGCGGTCCATTTCCCTGGCAGGGCTTCTCGGTGTGAGCTTTGGCGTTGAGTGTCCACTTGGGGGAGATGAACTGGCCAGCGAGGAGGCTGTAACAGAGGCAGTGATGGAAGTACCGGGATGGACCCTTGCCAAATTCAGGCCTTCCAAGCTTACGCTAGCCACTCTGTTCTCAATTTCTTCGGCACGCAATTCTGTAGATTCCTTTTCTTCTTGAATTAGCCTAGATAATAGAATCATTTTTTTTCTGTTATGAGCATTATGAGATTGCTAGTGGCAATTGGATTTCACCCAATACACTACTCAGTTAACTACTGTGAAATTTTATTTCAAAACTAGCATTTCTGTTTCCTTCTGAGGTTATACAACTTTAAACTGCATGGAATTACTGGCTATGACTAGAAAAAATCTGCTCTTTTTTCTTTATGGTATATAGTAATTAGGATTTCAAGATTGACAGCTTTAGTTGCACAATGGAAACTTCCACTTCGACTATCTCTTCTGTGTGTAATGTGTAATTATAAAGCATTTTCATACCTACTATAAAATAATTTATAATCAAAACACAACTTCTATATGTTTCATTATCTCTGAATTAAAACACAAAATTATGAAGACAGGCATAGTGGTATATGGTATATGCCTATAACCCCACTTCTTGGAAGACAAGAGAGATGTAGTATAATAATGATGTCAAAGTCAACTTGGGTATCAAAAAGAGTTTCAGGAAAGCCCAAATGTAGATTCTCTCTCTCTCATACACACACACACACACCCATACACACACACAAATCCAGAACACAAAAAGATGGGTAGACTATTCAAGTTATGGCATTAAATTATTAAAAAAATCTTCCACATATCTTAAGCCTTTCATATTTAAGGAATGTACATGAATTAGAAAAGTTGTCCATGTATTTCATGCACTGGGTTTTGATCCTATTGCCTGTACTGGCTTTGTGGGAGCCTAGCCTGTTTGTATGTTCACCTTCCTAGACCTGGATGGAGAGGAGAGGACCTTGGACTGCCCACAGGGCAGGGAACCCTGACTGCTCTTAGGACTGGAGAGGGAGGGGGAACGGAGTGGGGGGAGGGGGAGGAAAAAGGGAGGCGGGGAGGAGGTCAAAATTTTTAATAAAAAAATATTCCTTTATATTATCCTTAGTATTATTACTCTGTATGTCTCATGTATACTCTTTAAAAGAGGGTGACCTACCTTGATGCATTGTGTAATAAAGCACATTTTCAAACTGCAGGCCTGGGGGAGACTGATATTCTGCAGGTCTAGCAAGGCACCAGGAGATGCCAATCCCAATAGCTAGGGAAACGTATGTTAACTATTATGGTTTTCTAAGCTCTTGAAACCATCATATCGATACCTTATTTCTTTATTGATTGCATCCAATTGTTCTTGAAGCATCATAGCTAGAGTCTGAGCATCAGAATGACCACTTGGAGAGAGAAGATCCATTGAGCTAAAAATTGTTTCTCTGTCATCATCATCAATATCGGACATTTCAGTGTCGCTTTCAAATGGGTGGCTGCCTAGTACTCCAATTTGCTGAGTTCTGTTCCATTCGTGATCCCCAAGAGATTTCACCTGAACAGTAAGTGAACAAATCAGATACTCATATTAAAAGAACAAACCTGAAAACTGACAACCACAGCAGCAACGTCAAAACAAGCACGTATGCTTTCACAGACGCTCAGTCAAATGCAGACCAAGTAGTAATATTTTAATTTAATCGCCCAATAAAATATTTTCTGACATCTTAGGAGATGGGTTTATCAACCGTTCACTTAAATCCACATTTTAGAAGGAGAAGGGATGATATATTTCCATATGATTTATATTCAACTTGCTTTCAAGGTAGTGATTATTTTTAAGCTGTTACATTTGCAACATTTCCCCTCCAGATTTCCAAATACAAGATCAATCCTCACAAATTCAAGCCCTGCCATTTCTTATAGCAAGTAGTCATACTCACACTTTGCTTATGAAAAGATGAACACATAAGTATTAGCAGGTAGCATATTGCATATTAATTGTTCTCTCAAAATTCACTTGATAGATTTGAACAAAATATTTCTTCCAGTATTGAAAAACAACATAATTTCATGTCTATTATCATGTTCACTTGTTTCCTCACTAAACTTTTGACACAAACATAGTTTATGCTTTTTAAGTAACATAAGTACTTTTCTGAGAGTTTTGAGTAACCAATAGATTAATTATTTTGCCAACTGTGATCTCAATAGAGTGGCCCTAGAAATTTATGCTCTTAATGTAATTAACTTTACTGCTATCATCATTCAAAATGAGTTATGTGGGAGATAAATTTATAATTTGTGGCATATTAAATTAATGATTAAAGATCTAAAGCAACATTTGTGTTACTAATTAGTTTGGTACCAAAGACATGAATTTATTTCTGTTAAAGTAAGAAGAAAAGAACTGAGAATATCTTCTCTTTATTTGTTCATTTATATTTTTCATGTTTTCCACAAATATTACATGTGGAAACCTATTAATGTTATCTATCAACCAAAAGCATTAAGAGCTTGTTAATGAAAAAAGAAAACAGTATTTTGTATACATAGAAATGGTTGCATGAACAAAATATACTTCAGATACAGAGGAGCTGTGTTACTTCTATAAGCAGCTTCATTGATTATATAAAAAAAACTGACGTAAGTTTATTACACTACTGAATATCAGAAACATGCTTGCTCAGGAAGATCTACACATTGATAGCACCGGCTGGTGTGCCTACATGGGTAGGGGATCCCACAAAGTCCCACCCCTTGATGGAACGCTACATGCAAATAATAGCTGATGAGAAAGAATCAGTCTTTACTTGGGACAAGCCTTCTACTAATTTATCCAATCCCAGGGGATGTCTCCTAAATATATATACACAACTCAGCAGGTTATACCTGTAACTATGTATGTATATGAGCATATTAATATTTAAGAGAGCATGAATTTGAGAATCACTGGGATTGGTGCAGAAGGAGAGGGAAAATTGTGTATATATAGTACTCATACTTGAAATGATCAAAAATTATTCTTCTATACTATCCTTAGCATCTTTAGTTTATATGTTTAATGTATGTTCTGTTATGAGGGTGATCTATCTTAATACAAGAGATACTCTTGTATTCTAGATCTCTTGTAATAATGGCATGATGAACCCCAGCAGGCTGTTTCGTATATATGTATTTGTATAAATATAATAAAAGAAGAAGTCATACATTTGAGAAGGTTTAGGGGATATGAGAGGAATTGGATCAGAGAGAGGTTGTGAGCATTATATAAACATAGTATGCATATGAGACCTTTAAAAATTAAATTAAAAAAATTAAAAGGCCAGAGTAGAGTTTATCTTGAATGGGACTGTTAACAGAGGTTTCTGTCCCTGTAGCTGTTGAGTCCCAAAGAAACAGACAGAGGTCTACATTAATCATAAATTGATTGGCCTAGTAGCTCAGGCTTCTTATTAACTCTTATATTAGCCCACAATTCTTGTCTGTGTTAGCCACATGGCTTGGTACCTTTTATGGTGAGACAGTCACATCTTGCTATCTTGCTTCCTTTGTGGCTGGGTCATGACTGCAGAATTAAACTTCCCTCTTTCCAGAATTCTCATTGTCCCACCTCTGCTTCCTGCCTGGTCTCCCCCCCCCCCATACTTACTTCCTGGCTTTTGGACAATCAGCGATTATTTAAAATACAAGTGATCATTGTTCCACAGCACGGGACTTCACAGGTACATTTAAAATTCAGGATACTCTTTTTTTTCTTTTTTTTTTTTATTGAGAAAAAGAGAAAACAAAAAAAATGTTTCCGCCTCCTCCCAGCCTCCCATTTCCCTCCCCCTCTTCCCACCCTTCTCCCCCTCCCCCCACTCCTCTCCCCCTCCCTCTCCAGTCCAAAGAGCAGTCAGGGTTCCCTGCCCAAATGTTTCAAAATAGTTATTTAAAAAAAATTTTTCTTTAGTTTCGGTAAAATATAAACGTCAGTACTCAATAATCTAAGCCTACCAAATGTCCATTTGCTTGGCAATGTAATATAATAATTAAAACATGGTATCTCTCATTACCTACATTATCTCCAATTTTGAATCAATTAGTGTGCTACCTCTGTACTGTGGAACACTTAATCTTTCTTTGCCTAAACCTTAAAATTCCTGAAATAAGGATAAAAATTGCACATAATTAATAATGGTAAATAAATATGTGGGAAGGCTCTTGTACTTATTAAATGTTTTTACACTAGTTAATTTTAAAATATGCTATTTTCCATCCTCAAAACTAACATAAATTAATGCTGGCATTTGGGAGTCTCTTCAAGTAGAAACTTATCTAGACTAGTATCATGTATACATAGCTAAAATGACTAATGCCAGCAAAAAACAATCACCTTCGGCTCATCTCTTCGCACACCCATACGGCCTCTCCTGGGTCTCCGGATTACTTTAGTGGTCTTGTAATCAGACTGGCTGTCCACAAGGGACCCAACTGAATACCGCAACTCAGCCGAGGTATCTAGATGCGTTCTGGAAAACAAAACAAAACAAAATACTGAGTCTCACAAATTAAATTGGCCACTACCTGCTTCTAAATTGTCAATAAGGCAGAATCTCTCAAGCAAATGAACCTCCAGAGTGAACAGTGCTATTATTGCTATGCACTTGGACATGTGTGTCATATGATGGGGTAGATTTTCATTCTTGAAGGTGTGGTACATTTTCTCATTTTAGACTACACTTATAACCTTGTTGTACATGTGGTCTTCAATGTTGTACTACAATGAAACATGTTAACATTAATAGTTAAGGTCCATTGATTTAAATTCTAGACATTCTGTATGTTTTTTCATTTGTATCTTAATATCTACCATTTATTGATGTATTTTTAAATGATTCATGCTGTGTTTGCTGAAAATGTCTGAACTTATGAGTTCAGTATTTTAAGTTTTAAAAATTATAGAGAAATTTACTAACATTTTCTATCCTGCAGTGTTTTGTTGTCCAATTTAGAGAAACAGACAAATGCTTGCTTTACAGTTAATAATCTAATTTCGGTAAATAGCTAGGATTTAAGCTTTGGGTAAATCATTGTTACAAGATGAAGACAAATCTTGGTAATCACACTTGATGCTGCAATTTGCTTAGAGATGAAATAGGTGGAAAATTGCAATTGAAAAAATATCACCACATTGGTTTTCAATAAACATGATAATAAACTACACTGTAATCACAACATAGTCAGGCACATTGTCTGTATATAGATTTACAGCAAATTCAATTTGCTCCTGTAATAGTGATGCTGATAACAAAAGCAACTCATGCTGTCCTATAAAATGAAATCAAAGATCCGTCATCACTAGGTGCTTGTTCTACAACTTTGTGCTTCTACTGATTGATGATAACACCTTCCTTAATTCACTTTGAGATTAGTGATAAACTTTTATTCTATATTGGTCAAGATTTAAAAAGCTTAGATGAATTCCAGCTGTTTGCCCTAGTGGATGATGATAACCCAACTTAAGGAAGACCTTGTTTTACCAGATGATTAATTAGATCAAATGAAACAAAAAATCACGTTCAAATAGATGACACTTAATATTTTTATAGCAATGAACATGGACTTATCTAATACTGAATGGGAGATATATAAAAGTAAACTAACCAAGTCATAATCAGAAATGGTATAACTCTTTTGGACAGACATTTTATTTTATGAACAAAAAGATTAAATTTAGTCACCATTATGTATCCAGAAAGATATGCCTCTAGACTGTGAACACTTTAATAATTCTAGTGTACCAATGAGTGAGTGAAAGGAGAGAATTATAGTCTTCAAGGTACCTACATTAAATTATCCTGAATCTGTATCACTCATGACTGCTCAGGTAAATGTTTGGCATCACAGTGGAGTGTCCAACATTACAACTTGTCATTCTAGAAAATGGCATTCTTGTTTTGTTTCCTATGAATTCTATATCATTTTAAAGTTATGGAACAAAGTAAAACTCATGTTACCAATATTTGGCTTACAACACCTTGCTGTGGCATCGAGGCCTCTATAATTTGGGACTTCCTACTTTATAGATTCACAGTAACTATTTACTCTTTACCATCCTTCTCCATCCCGCTTACCTGACTGGCATAAAAGTTCTTCAATACCTTATACTTTATTTAATTTCTGTGCCCCTGAACCTCATATTATTTCTGCTGAAATGGCCTCTTAACATGTTTATATGTCTAGCATTCTTGCAGTTTCAACTTAAATGTCTAATTGCCACATGCTATTCTAGTTAATTTTTTTCTTTTTGGTATTTGGTATTACAAGGTAGCATTTAACTGTTTCCTCACAACAACATATATTTTCACAACCACTGGAGCCCTAGTTCATCCCTGTCTGGGAAATAAAGCCTCCCACCCCTACCCAATCCTCTGAGAGGGTAAGGCACATTGCTTTGTGGAAGGTCCAAGGCCCTTCCCCTACCTATCTAGGCTGAGCAACGTATCCATCCAAAGAGAATAGGTTCAAATAAATTTTATTGTCTCTTAATATGTATAGGGAAACAACTAAATTGCACATAAATTATTGTCAAATGTAGTTATCTATCATCATGTATATTTACCAACCCACTAACTGATTATTCCATATCTTCTTTCTTTAATAATAGTATGACAGAAGAGTGAGCATGGCTGAACTCTACTAAATCATTCTTGTTCGTAAGTAATTCCAGTTCTCATATTAATTTTCAATTGATTAAAAGAAAATGTGATGCATTTATACAATGGAACACTAGTAAGCTTATTAAAAAAATCAAACTTCCAGGTGAAAGGATAAAACTAGAAAAAGAAAATCATCCTGAGTGAGGTAAACGAGGTCCAGAGAGTCAATCTCAGAATGTATTCATTTAAATGTGGATAATAGCTTTTAAGGTAATGATAACCAAGCTACAGTCCATAGTTCCACACAGGATAGGTATGAAGTAAGGGACTAAGGGTACAGATGTATCTCCATAGGAAAGGGAAATACAATAGATAGTTTTGGATGGATGGGAAGGACATACTAGATCAAGAGAGGAGGAATAGGGAAGATGGGGGTAAAGAAAGGAATATGCTAAGAGACAGCTGCAATTAAGAGCCACTTGCAAAATAGTATGGAAATATAATACAGTAGAATCTTCATATACATAAATATGGATATATACATGCATATGTATATAAACAGAATTGATACATAAAAGAACTCAGAAAGACCAAAGTAGGATGCATAGGGCCTGCACTGGTCCTTATATATTATTGCATCCAGTCTAGTATTTTTATAGGAGTCCTGACTGTGTGAACAAGTGGTAATTCTGTGTGTTTATTTATATTTCTTATACATTTTCTTAGGTTTCATTCTTTTTTGCTTTGCCCTATTCTAATGTGTTAATTTTAGATTCAAATTATTAAATTTTATTATATATTTTTATCTCTTAGAGGTCTTTTTATTTTCTAATTAGAAAAAGAGAGGGGGTGGATTCAGATAGGAGATTAGAGGAACTGGGAGGAGTAAAAAGAGGGAGACCATAACAAAACTGGGATATTTTATGTGAGAAAAACACATTTTCAATGAAAGGAAAAAAATAGTTTAATGAAAACCAAAAATGTTTATATCTCCTCTTGGAACAGAGTACAATTTCTCTACATGCTCTTATTTTTAATTTAAGAATTCTTATAGCTATAGCTACATACTTGTACATAGAACACAGATTTTTTTCAGTTGTATTTTGAACACATGTCTTCAAAGATGGTTTACAAATTAGAAATTATCTCTGAATTTGGAAACTAATTTTATAGACGAAACATGACAATGTCTACTGAGAAATATGAGACTCTTATGTTACTTGAGAATGAAGGAAAATGTGAGAACGTTTATTTGATGCTGGCTAAACCACAAATAAACATTTAACTTAGTATTACCTTGATATAGTGGGTTCAATTAGCGAGCCAGTTCTCATTTTCATTTGGTCAAGTTCAGATCTTAACTTCTCAATTTCTTCTGCTAACCGTTCCTAAAAATCAAAAAGCAGTTACTCACGTGAAGGTCACATCCAAAGTATCAGCATTCAACTGTGATAAATTATTGTGTAAATAAATTTTGATTCTATTACATGGACTGGCCTTGTGGGAGCCTAGTCTGTTTGGATGCTCACCTTCCTAGACATGGATGGAGGGGGGAGGACCTTGGACTTCCCACAGGGCAGGGAACCCTGACTGCTCTTTGGACTGGAGAGGGAGGGGAAGGAAGAGTGGAGGAGTGGGAGGGAAATGGGAGAAGGGGAGGAGGTGGAAATTTTTAATAAAAATAAATAAATAAATAAATAAATATTTAAAAGGGAAAATTATTATAATTTATTAAAGTATACAGGATATAATCAGAAACTATTCTTGTGTTTACCTTTTATAATGAATATGCCAATAACAGAAGTCAACATAATCACCTCTATTCCCTGGTACTTATTAATCCTAAATTTTTACAAATTTGTGAGATTATCATAATTATTAATAAGATAGGTTACTTCAAATGCAAAAGACAAATCACATTCTCTTTCAAGTTAAATAAAACATCTCTACATACAGTGAGTGTGATGTCTACCTGTTAGGTTGTCACTTGACTACATCTGGAATTAACGAAAACCCAAGGGCTGGGTTCTCCTGTGAAGAAGTATTATTTTATTGTTGTTGTTCTTTAGTGAATTCATTTCAGTTGGGAAGATCTACTTTTAATCCAGATCTTTTGAGGTGGCAAGCTATATTTTTAATCTGGGCCACCTCTTCTCACGGCAGCCTAATTAAAGGACATTTAAGAGGGACCCTTGCTCTTTGGAGACTGTCTTTCACTCTCTGTGGCAAGTCTGTTCCTTCACTGGCATTAGAGCCTACTTCTTCCTTCACTGGCATTAGAGCCTACTTCTTCAGGAATTTGGTGTGTACTGAAGACCAACTGAGACTTTCAGCTTTGTGGACTGAAAACCTCTTAGATTCTTGAACCTTCCATTGATAGGCTGACACACACTGTGGAACTAGATGGACCATAGACTTTAAAACCTATCTAATAAATTCCCTTTCCATATATATACATAATATATATATGGAATATATATAATACATATTCATTTTATCAGTTATATTCCACTAGAAAACCCTGACAAATAAAAAGAAAACCTTTTCATGTTTTTCATCAAAGTTGAAGGGCACACCAGTAAAGAAAAAGGGTCTAAGGAAGCAGAATTTCATCTTAAAATGCAAACCAAAACTTTCGACTTTTAAAATTTCTTGAGATGTGAATAAATGAAGTATATATAAGATTGGAAAGACTCAGCCATTCATGAAAGAATGGCTGTCAATAACCTAACTACAGGCATGATTTTGTTTGCCTATAATTTTTTTCAGACTAGTATTAAATACCTCAGTGAGTAAGTTTATGGAGACTGGGTTGTCTCACAGCTATTAGCTAAGTGCTTATGAAATTATTTCATAATGCTTTAATACTTGATTCTCATATGTGTGTTAGTGAGTCCTTAGTTTCTACAGTTTCTCACTAGCCGACTCTTACATTTTATTTGATTCATATTCCTTTGTTCACCATACAATGACTGGTTTTGATGAAAATGATCCCCATAGGTTCATATATTTGAATACTTAGTTCCCAGTTTGTAGAACTGTCAGGGAAGAGTTAGGAGGTGTAGCATTTCGGAAGATGTTATGTCGTTGGGGATGGGTTCTGTGGTATCAAAACCCACAATATTCCATATAGTTGTCTGTTCTTTTCTTATTTGTGGATCAGATTTTTTTTTTTTTTTGGTTTTTCGAGACAGGGTTTCTCTGTGTGGATCAGATTTGAACTCTCAGCCACTGCTCCAATGTCATGCCTGTGCTTGCTACTATTCAGTCTGCTATGATAGTCATAGACTGACCTCCTAGTTGGAAGCCCTAACAAACTCTGTCTTTTATGAGTTGACTTAGGCATAATGTCTCTTTACAGAAATAGAAAATTAACACTATGTTATTATAACCTCTGTGACATTTCTATTACATGTTCGGAACCTCAGATCTAATTATCCTAAATTCTTTTGACAAATTTGTAAATTATTTATTACTTCAATATTCTTGGCACACCTCTTCACTTCAAACACATGATATTTAAAACATACGATATTCAAAAAATAATTTGCTTGAAATAATTTCTTCTTCAATTTCATTATTTTCAGAAAAATATTCATTGAGTTTCTTTTCTCTTCACCGAGTATAAAAGAATTGTGTTGCTTTTTTCTAAATGTACATTAATAAAAAAGGCAACTTATAAGTAAAATATACAGGTAAATTATATTGTTAGGAAGATAGTAGAAGAATTATTGAAATATGATATATAACATGACATTTGAGTGATGTCCTGAATAAAATAAAAGAACATATTAAGTAAGAACATTGTAGATGAAAGTATATTTGGAGAGACAGGATATAACTCCCGGGTTGGTGGCTTAGAGACATCAAAGCAAAATATAGGTGTAGGTAGGGTGTAGATTAAGTAAAATTATCGCGGAATGAAGGGAAAAGCACTAATGCTTCTTAAAACTCTATGGCTTATTACTGTGAGAAGGAAAGGGAACAAAAGGGGGAAACCTGAGCAGAGAAGCATCTCTGCACGATCCCTGCATGCATAGACTCTGAATAAAGGATCACATGAATTTTGGAAGCAGGGTAGAAATACAACTGTCTGGAGCTCTCCAAGATTATAAACAGAATCACGGGATAGATATGAATGTTACTGGGACAAAGTGGATAGCTTTTTATCATATTTTAAATAGAAGTAACAGAATTTACCTACTGGTTTGAGAGAGGAAAATTATATAAACACAAGAGTTTGCCATAGTTTCAAGTTTGATTTTGTAACTTGACTAATGGGGGAAACGAGGTTGCATGTGATTTACTTAGAAGATTGCTGGTAATGTTGGCCTGGTTACGTGGTAGTGGTGCTTGAATATACATTTGAACAATTATACATGTACTAAGATCAGTGAGTTTGCTTAGCTGTACAAAAAGACAGTCCCAAAATGAAGTTTGTTCTAGGAATACCTTTTCTGGAGATTGACATTAGCAAGGATATAATGCATAATATGACTTGGAATGTTGGTTGCTTGGGCAGATTGCTACAGCTACAGGCTGGAGTAGGTGTTGGGGGAGTAGGTTTTGAGTATCTTGCCAGGAACCCACGGAACTTTAAATAACTTAACATTGCATAACAAGATCATGTCCAAAATTCACAATCTGGTCAGAACTAGTTCACGACACATGTGCATCTTCAAACAAAATTCTAATGATTCATCTAATCACCCATCCTTGGTTCCTCTGTGCTATCCATAGGGTCCAAACTCCCCTGGACCACCACTGCCCTTTAAGTTTCTGTAGACTTTGCTAGCCATTCAGCAATAATTCCATGCCATCCTTTAGCTACATCGGCTATAGTGCTGAATTAAACAGCATATCCTAAGAGCATAGACATTCCAACTCTGTAACTGAATGACTGTTATCTTCAAATTATCACAGACTATATGAATAACATCCTATGAAATTGTTAAGTTTCCCATTCCTGTCATATTTTAAGTATCTTATGTATTATTGTACATATGATAAATCTTTAATTCATTTCTTCCTGCCTTCCTTTTACCTTCTTTCTACTTGTTACTCTCTCCTTTATTCTTTGTTCCCTTTTCCCCTTATCTTTCACTCTTTCTTTTTGTGTGTGTTTTCAATACACAACTAGAAGATGCATATTAAGCTAACGTTTTAAATGACATTTTAAGGAAACAAGACAAATCAAGTAGGATACTATGTATTACTAGTATTAGTATCACGAATTTTAAGAATTTTACAGTCCATACTTTGTCAGCCTCTTAAGTCACATATCCTACAATATAAATGCCTGGTTCTCACCAAACCCCTCTCCTATTTTAAAGTATCACACTTATGCATAGCCTTCAAAACTCACAAGTACCTATACTCAGGCTGTGTCTGCAGCTCTGTGCCATTGCCTAATTTTTTAGTTGCATCCTGCATCCCCAAAGTTGTTTTTTATATCGTCAGTGTACTGTGATCTTTACTAACTGTGCTCACCCTATTTGTCCTTTGTTTCTGCCATTCTGAATCCCTGTTTGTAAGGTAAGCTTCTTCTACTGAATTTTCAATTGCCTTAGAAGTAAGACGATGCTAGAAGAATTTAATGACACCATTCTTCTATATAATAGACACATTGTTTTTTTCAGAAATAATTTCTCTAACTACACAAAACCTAGTGAATATATTTTTATTTTATTTATATAAGTTATTTATGTAAAGGTTGAGATAGCGATTAATGGCGATTTTTAGTTAACACTAGTTGAGTTTTCAGAATACTGGCTTTCAGTGTGTTCAAAGCCAAAAATTGTCCAATTTCTATATAAATTTATGCTCTGCTATAAGCATACAAAGTTAAAATAATTTAAGAGTATAACCAAAAATTATTTTCATCACATTTACTTTATGATGTATTCATCAATGTGAATAAGATAACTGGCAAAATGTTTCGAAATACCTTATCATGTAAAGATTCTTCAAGATTTTTTCTGAAGGTCTCTGATTCTTGAATCAAAACATTCTATGGAAAAGAAAAAAGAAAGAAGCAATATGCTGAATATATTTAAATCTGTATATGTATACTTGAGCACTCCAGAACCTCTTATGATTCCTCCCTCAGTAAATCTATTTCCTGGTTTCTATGGAAACTTAGTTTCATTGAAATCTTTAAAAGTGACACTCAACACTTTGCAAAATAAATTATTTATATGAGAAATACTAATTTGCTTCACTTGGCTTCCAGTGAAGCCTAAACAGCCTAAATATTACCCTCTGAGCTTCTCAGACTGTTTTTCATGGGAAATAATTAAGCTATCCTTCAAATGGTAAGTGGTGAGTACCAGGTCAACTATTAGAAATATGCTTTTACTTTTTAATGTGTCAATAAATCAAAATTTGCTAACATTTTGTTAAAACATGTTCGTTTCCTGATTAGATGTCAATGTAAAATGCTTGAAGATAGTAACTGAAATTCTATTGAGATTCTTGAAATAATTTGTCTTCCTTAGGTTTTGGTGATTACTCTCTGGGGTAGGTCTGGGTTTGGCCACCTGCTCAACATTTGGTTGGTGTGATATTTTCCAGTTATCCAACTGATAGGCATGATTGTGTATCAAGTTTCAGGCTGAACATAAAAGCAGGTTTCTTGAAACCAATGTAGTCGGGATTAGGGGTTCCTAAACACTCTTCTGCCAACAGCAGTAATCCTCTTACTCACATAACCTCCCATGCATTGACTTTCAGTCCTGGGAGTTAGCAGATTAAACACTCAACAGTTTCAAGTAGACCCACACTCAGTATTTATCTTTGTCTTCCTAGTATGCTTTTACAAATAGTAAAAAGATAAATGAAACATTTTTTATCACAAATCACAGCACATTATAATATATTTGGTTCTAACAAACATCCTAATATCTAATATTTATCATGTGTCATATAGTTATTTATTCAAAACATGATGTTATAATATTTTATTCAAATTCTTGGCTCACTTCCTAAAGCTATATCGACTCGTTTCATGCTAAGGAA
This sequence comes from Neodon shergylaensis, assembly GCA_025134845.1. Taxonomy (NCBI): domain Eukaryota; kingdom Metazoa; phylum Chordata; class Mammalia; order Rodentia; family Cricetidae; genus Neodon; species Neodon shergylaensis. The sequence continues at coordinate 17,176,231 of JABTXL010005037.1, read as the reverse complement.
AGTCAGCTGAATGCGGGACAAAAACCATGATAGCCGCAGGATATAAAAACGTCACAACGTAGACAACAGGGCTAAGCGTGCGCGTGCTTCTCGCCCTGTCTGTAACCGTACCTTCTCTTCCAACGCGGCTATTCTTTCCTTCAAGTGCAGCTGTAGGCGCTCATTGGATTCCGTCAGAAGCCTGTCCACGGTATCAGATAACCTTTTATTATGTTCTTCATTCATTTTCTCTCTTTGCCTAGCCTTATATTTAAGAAAAAGAGCAGAACATGTATAAAAAAGAAAACGCTCACTGCTGTTCAAGGTTAATTTTATGGCTTTGCTGGTTTTGAACTGAATATAATTCTAAGCATGGTTTTGATTAAATTTGAAGAAACTATGTTTTCAAATGCTCAGAACATAACTTTATAATTTTTTTATTGATTTTTATCGAGCTCCACATTTTTCTCCACTCCCCTCCCTTTCTCTCTCCACCCCTTCAACCTTCTCCCAAGGTCCCCTTGCTCCCAATTTACTCAGGAGCTCTTGCCTTTTTCTACTTCCCACATAGATTAGATCCATGTATGGCTCCTTTAGGAGCCTCATTGTTATCTAGGTTCTCTGGGATTGTGATTTGTAGGCTGGTTTTCTTTGCTTTATGTTTACAAACCTCTTATGAGTGAGTACAGGTAATAATTGTCTTTCTGTGTCTGGGTAACATCACTCAAAGTAAATATTTTCTAGCTCCATGGTTTTTGAACACAGATTCTAATTAAAAATATTTCCTCCAGTGTGCAGCTTATGGTTTCAAAATCTAAGGATAGAAGGAAAAGTTTCATACATACTCTTTGAAGTTCCTGATTCTTCTCTTCCAGTTGACCCTCGAGGTGTCTCATACGTTCTTCGATATTTCCATGCCTTTCTTCAGCCTGGTAAGAAATACAGAGAGTGGACCTCGAATGTAAGATGAGTTCATTCCTCTAAGTAAACTGAAATAAAATGTAAAGCAAGCTACTACCAACCGCAAACATAGTTTCCGAAAATAAACTTTCTTTAAACAGGCAGCTGAACAGCATTGCTTGAAATGTGTCAGCTACAAAGCCTGTTCCATTCAAGCATCAGCAAAACACTCAAGTTATTTATGAGCAATGAAATCAGCCAAATGTGACATGCAGACGGTGCATGGTTTGAACACAAACCTGCCATTGTCCAATCTTAAGCTCCTGAAGCACTGAACTGCACAGATGGTCGATTATCAATAAAGAAAAGTAAAGTAATTTGTATAAATGAAAAGAAAAAAAACTTAGATGGATTCTATTTAGCGATAGAAAGTAAAGTCCAGTAGGACTACCTTCCTACGTATGGAGATCATTTCTTGGAGTTTAGCTTCCATAACATATTGATAATCATCGGATGAGGTAGAGGAGGTTGGGTCAGACTAACAGGTCAAGGAAAAGGAGAGGGACAAAGTTGAAAAAATCAGAACTGAAGACACTGACACCAAACAGAACATAGTACAGAAAGCTTAAAATAAAGGTGACAACAGATTCCATACTTTAATAGACAAAATTTCATGTAGAAGGAACTATGCTGATATCAAGTGATGATAATGCCGTGGATGGTTACACATGGAAGACAATGATATGCTCAAATAAAAAGCTGTGGACCTGAGGTATGAATGGTTAGTGACAGCTGGCAATGAGTGACTTTTACAAGGTGAGTTAAAGCAACTCTGGAAATGACATGTAATAACTGGAATTATGAGAAACCAAACACTAGAATGTCTCTGATAGATGCTGAAACATCTTTATCTTTTGATTTTTCTCATTACTAGGAAAAAATATGATGTAAACCTTGCATCTCAAAGAGAATTCTCTTGGCTGTGACTCAGGGTATCATATTTGGACATGAGAGAAGGCCTCATATGTAGAAATCAGAAGTAAGACTAAGGCCCAGGATATGTTATTATGAGTAAACTCAAACAGGGTTGAGTTTCTTTGGCCACAGTGAGTGGTCCATGAAAAAAATGACTCCAGGACACAATGGACATGTGTCTAGGACACAATGGTCTTATCCACCAGTGTAATTTAAATATTTAAATGAAAACGATTAAAAGTTCTCAACTTATCAGGCAATAATAATGTCATAAGGACAAAAATCTTTGTGAATGTTTAAAAATGATATGAAGGACCACATCAAAAGAATGTCTGCACTAATTTGTTACAATGAAACAGAATAATACCATAGAGTAAATGGAAGTACAGAGCCTCCGTGAGCTAGTGATTGCCTAAGTGCTGAGGCTAGTTACATATCTTGCTGTTAGGACACCACAGGTGTAGAGTGTTAATACATGGGGCATTGCTGATTGCTGAATTGTATTAGTATGTTATGCACAAAGTACTTCTAGCATTACGTTAACATTTTAATTATTATTGCAAGTTAAATAATTACAACACCAAAACAATCTTTTATCAGTAACATAATTTTAACTCTAGAACATATCCTTTGACATACTATTGTCTCATTTGGAAATAGTGAACCTTATTTTAAACTAATATAAGACTTTATGTAAACATATCATGCAGTAACTTAAAAGGAATAGTAACCAGTTAATATGCAGTTATGATACATTACACAATAAATTCTAACTTACTTTAAGGAGTAACATTTAACATTTGTATAAATTATAGCTCATCATTTAGATGTCCTAGTATTTCCTATCTCACGCATTTATTTTATAAACATAGATTATCACAATTTGCTTCCAAGGGTCTTACACAATTTTCCAAATAGAAGCAGCAGTAAAAGCTACCATGATCCTCAAATGCAAGCAAACAAGGTTTATTATTTAAATTTTAATTCATAGGTTTTAAATCTAATTAGTTATATTTGTATGTGTGCTTCTGTGTGTGGGTCAGTGTATGTGACTGCAGTGCCTCGGAAGGCAGGAAGAGGGTGGCCAGTCAACAGAACTGGAATTACAGGTGACAGTGAGAGCCACCCAGCATGGGTGCTGGTAATTGATCTCAGGTTTTCCATAAGCAATCTCTCCACTCCTTTGTTTTTATGTTATTTAAAACTTGCAAGTCCTATTAAGAAACGAAATACAGAAAAGAGGTTGTTGAAATTGTGTATCTTAAATTTGTAAGTAAACCTTTGTACTTTATAGTAATTTAAGTCATTAAATTAAATAAGTGACTGATTAAGAAGAGTGATACGGATATTTGAACTTCTAGAAGTCTCTCTTTAAATGTACAATTTTTACATCTTCAAACCTTATCATGTTTCTTCCTTCACTGAAGAAAATGAGAAAATTTTGAGAAAATTCACTTCATACACAAAACACAAGTATTGTCATTTCTAAATTATGTTATTACAGAAACTTTTATTAGTACTAAAGCTAATGAAATACCTCATAAAATTCCAGATGAGTTATGTCCTACTTGAGGATATATGGATTTTAATTAAAGAAATAAATATAACAAATCATAACATTGGGAGTATAGAATGGACTTTGATTCTTAATTATATATAACCATCAAATTTAGTTTTTATTTATGGGCATTAATTGAGAATTCTTTCTAAAAGTTTTACATGAGTTTTACCTACTTTGCATATCTCTCTAACTAGATGATTAAAAAAACAGTCAGAATAAATTCAGCTATCATCTCTAAGCAATACAGGGAGCAGATTCTGGCCAAGAGTACCAAAATTTATTGCCTTTAGACTTGGGAATAGCACAGTTGTAGCGGCTGACACAATTCCAATGCTATAGGATCAGTCTGCTTTTATTTGTCCTTGAAGATTTCATTTTGGCTATACTCTTTAATATGATATAGGGACATTTCAAATGAGTTAAGGTTTTAGACAAATAATGAAAGAAATCCTTGTGAGAAGAATATGAATACAAAATCTGAATGATGAAAAAAAGGCTGTACAAGAAAATCTTGAAGAGAAAGTTATGGTAGAGATTGGTAAAAATAAAACACACGTGTATATATGCATATGTCAAATTAAATTCTTGATTAGTTTGTGGAATATCATTTAAAAACACAAGAGGAAAATTCTGAGACATAAACCAAGCTGACTATTTGTATTTAGTATAGTAGAAAGTTTCACGAGGAGTAGATAAAAGGCCACTGATGATCATAAATAATCGTATACTGACAGCAAATTTAAATTGAATAAAATAAGACAAATTAATTATATCATCTCTGAGGGTTTCGAGTAAATAGATGGATGAGTGCAAGATGGTTGATGTGAGATTGCCCAGAGGAACTGTCATACTCAAGTTATAGACATGGTATACGCTAAAGAGAAAACAAAATAAAACTGTGTCGGTAATATAAAAACTGGCATGTACACCTGAAATATGCTGTCATTCTAGAAGCTGATAGAAGCCAAAGTGATAGGAGTCAATGAATAAATTATGCACTTTAAGAAGAATTTTGAAGAAAGTTAAGGTTTTCTAAAATATTGAATAATCAGAGTTTGGATAAGGATGAAGATTATCCACCATGGTAATTAATTCCTATCTATATTATATACTATGTCTTAACAAAGGTATTTAGCATTACCAGATGGTGGTAATAAAAGAGAAAATTTGGGGGGTTGTATCATAAAATAATTATTTAAGACTATTTAATTTAAAGTTATGTAAGTCAATAGCTATATTTTAAATTATATTTCATTGTAAATACATCAATGTATTTACATTTTGGATAATAATTCAATGAATTTTAAGGTGTATTTCTTTAGAAAAAGTTTTAAATTTTTATATTTTGTTCAGTGAAATAAATACTGATGGTTACTCTATCCAAAGTCTTACCAGATATTTTCTTATTGAATTACACAATAGCAAAATTTAACATGGTAACTTTTTAGGCAAGCTCCTTATATATTTTAGATTAAAACAAAACAACCATGTGTGTGTCTTAATCTATATTATAGCAATTTAAAATACGTCTTTACAAAAGAAAATATAAGACTTTTGATATGCTTGGATAGCCTTATATAACTTTGGAAATATCTTGAAGCTACATAATGTATATGCTACCTTTTGAGTCTCTATATTTTCCAAAGTCCAAGTGTTATTTACTGGTGTGGTCTGAATATAGAAGGATTTAAATTTAATAACCTTCCCCTAACAGACTAATGTTTCATCAGGTCATACCCTAATACTCAAAAATTCACCAGATAATTTGATCATCTCCAGTCCTGCTCATCTTTGTCCAATTTTTGCTCTCTCATGTGAATATTTCATCTTAACACACAAGAACACTGTCAAACAGTTCAACTTATTCTTTGCTTTTCTCACAAAGACAGTAAGCTCGTATCTTTTTCTCAAACCCCGCACCAATTTTCTGCAACAATTTTGAATGGTCTCTATTATTAAAGTGTACAAGTTCACATATTTTGAGTACTTATTCATTGTGTAGCCTGGACCACTTAGAGAACTACAATGTTTTTATGTATGCTCAGAATATGTGTGTACCTTTCAACTGACATAAAAGTAAAACATGATCCAGTGACAAAACCAGGACTTTCTGGGTGAAATGGATGTGATTTCTATTGGTCTGTAAGAATTAAAATGTTTCTATTAGAATGCCTTTATGATATATAATATATAACCTTTTAGAATGTAGAGTACATACTATGCAACAACGATACAATACATTATACCCAATCTCATTTTTTTCAGAAGAAAACACAATTATAAAAGTAGTTTCATATAACTTAATGACTTTTATCTGTAACTTTTAGACTTCCTTCAGTGTTCACCGTATTACAATATAACCTTATTCAACAGTTAATATATTTTATTGTTCCAATAGCAAACCACTCATACAAAGCAGGTTAAATGGTAGTATTTAATAAATATAGTTTTACAATTTAAATTACATAGTTATTATGTGCAGAAACTACCATAAAAAATTTACTATAGCAACGATGTGAAATTTTGCTTTTCTTGTTAATTTGTCATACTCATGTAACAATCGTTTAATTCACTGTAAGAAAGATATATGCCACAAGGAAACAAAGTGATAATGAACAAAGAAAAGAAAGAGCTAACTATTGTAAGGTTCACATAGCCTGAAGAGAGCAATTACTGACTCCACTTTGATAGACGGTTATTTTTGCAAACACATCAAGGCTGACCGTGTGTGTTTGTTGCAGTACCTTTGTTAGGGCTGCAATTCTCTGAGCCAATTCAGCCTCCACTTCTGGCAGAGTTTCGGCCTTTCTCATAGTCTGCTGTAACTTTTGCTCAGCCAGTTCTAAACGCTCTTGTAATTGCCTGTTCTTTTCTTCCATCTGAAATAAGGACGATGAGGGCACCATTTAAACAACAAGAGTTAGGTTAGCTAGAGTGAGTCATTTGGACTTTGGACTTTGACAATGTCTCTATATTTAAAATCAGTTATTACCATACTTAACTATGTTAGGTGATGACTGTTGTCATGATTTCATGATTTATTTGTCAATTTTAATTACTGAAACTCAATACAATAAAATAGTAACAATTTTACCATTGGCAGCAAACAGTAAAGAAATTTCTAATGAGAATGAACTTGCACAAATGGAATATAGCTCAGTATTAATACTCCAGAATACCATGAGAACAAAAACCCTATTTAAAACCATACTCTTAGACTGGTATTAACTAAAAAATATAGTACACAGGAGTCCACACTCTAGAGATTAGACAAACAACTTTTCTGTATTGGACAGATAGTATTTTAGGACTGTGTATCATATAATCTCTGGTTCAGTTCCTCTAGTATGCTGATGTAACATGAGAACAACCACAAACAACATTTAAATTATTAGGTATGTATATTCTATTAAAACTTCATTTTCAGAAGCAGGGAGAAACCCATGGTTGTTTTATAGACTGATGCTCTTTCTTTTGCTGTAGGTCTAAGTAGACCTTCCAGCACTGACATTTATGATGTGTGTGACCTTGAGACATAGTCCTGTCTTTGATCCTCAGAGTATGCAGTAGAATAATTACAGCTAATCAGAAGGTGGAGGCTAGAATTAATGAAGTAAATACAAACAAACTCCTTAGCTTCTACTTCATATCTAGATCAAAAGTCAGTATTTGCTGCATTATTGTTTTCATATGAGTGATTTCTATTTTGTTGAAATAAACTACAAAATAAAAATTGCTTTATTAATACTATTCTAAGTTTTAAAACATAATTGCTCATCTGATAAAAAAATCCTATTTTATTCTATGTTTTTTGAAAATGATGGGAACACACACATAAAACAAAGCAAATTCAAAACAGTGGTACTGAACCTGCCGCAAGATGGCTTCCTTGTTTGCCAATTCATTTTCTAGTTTATCATTCATGTCATGAATAGAGGTAGATTCTCTCTGAGCACTGAGGTAACGTTTCTCCAAGGTTGTGATTCTTTCTTCCATATCTTCCTTTTGAGCCATTGCCTGTAAATAACACTGTAAAAGTCATGGGCAAGTCTTTGATTTCATTCCCCTCAGTACAAAACACACACAAAAACACTGTTATACAGAGACTCAGACAGATGTCATTTGCTTAGTTAAGTAAAATGATAAGATATCAGAAAATGGCCTTTTCCGAGTAAAGATACATTCTTCAAGAACATTTTGAAGATTCTGTGTATGTCGGGGTCAGTACTTATACCTTAAAATCCAGTACTTTGAAAGCAGATGTAGGGGAATCTCTGAGTTTGAGGCTAACCTGGTCTACAGATTGAGTGCTAGGACAGCCAGCGCTACAAAAAGAAAGAAACCCTGCCCCATGTCTTAAAAAAAAACAAACTAAAACTAAAAGACCCCATGCGTCTTCGAGTCTTTTTATAATGTTTTGGTTTTTATTTTTTTTATCATAAATTCAGGAGGGGCTTTCAAATATCTAACAGTAGAAAACACATGTTTTCAAGCCTCCTGCTGTAAAATTAAATGGAAGGTAAATTTGCTCATTATAAGGTAGAAACAAATACAACTATGAGCAGAGCCAAAAGCCAGGAGGTTGTTACACTGCTGACATAGTTTGAAAGCTATCTTCAAATAAGGCATCGGTACTACCAGAGAGCTTGACAGAAGACTCAGTGACTAAGAACATTTGCTGTTTTTGCGGAGGACCAGATTTGGTTCCCAGTGCCTTCTGTAACACCAGTTCAGTATAATCCGGCACACTGTTCAGGCCACTAGTCATGCACAGACAAAGTACACAGATACACACACACAGATACACACACATATAAAATATAAATAACACATATTTATAAAAATCTAATCAGTGCTACTAAAGTCACAGTTATTAGAAGAGCATCTACAGCCAATGGTTTCCTCATCTAACATAACTTTAAATAATATATAACATTTGTTCATATAACCACATGTAACTATAGTCTTCATCCCTCATCAAGGAAACATCTTACAACAGACACAGACTACTACAGAAAACCTCAACAGGTCAAAATCCAGAGTTTTGAAACCCAGTCCCAATAGAAATATCTACAGAATGATCCTGCAGCTACGGCTTAGGGAACAATGCAAAAGAAGGGGCAGAAAGACTGTAATAACCAGAGCATCAGGGTGTTCACTCCTGAGATTTTGTCTCTTACAAATGCCAGAAACTGCACATGTAAATTTGTAAAGATGACGGTCCAGATGTGAGCTAAAGAAAGATGATGCCAATGGACATGACAAAGTCGATGGAGAAAAGCTCACGAGGGCTTCACCTTAGAGGAAGAATTGTAGGTAGCTGAGATTATCTAGAAGTAGGAGAGACAGCCTTTCCCGGGGAAAAGAACATCAGATTTTTTTCCTGAATCAAATGACCAACTCTGAAAATAATCATACAAGTAACATTATATAAATAGAGGAGGATATATTAAGGAAATCATACATATATATATGTAATAGATAATAGATATGTGTTTATTAGATACATATATGTAGGCAATAATAAATAAAAAGATGTCAGAATTTTTTTTTAAAGTGGGAAGAAATGTTTGGGAGAGTGTGAAGTAAGGAAAGGGAATGGAGAAATGTTGTAATTATGATATTAACATTTTAAAAAGAAGAAAACCATCAGAAATCTGTCTTCCACACAAAGGAAAACCCGAGTGTTTTAAAATGCAGATGGGAGCTGGGGACACAACTTGGATGTAGAAGTTGCCTAGGATGCAGGAGACCCTTGGCTGGTTATTCAGAAAAAAATAACCCAAAATATTATTAATGATAGTTAACATATTTATTATAAAAGAGGGTTTAGTGTATATATTTGATCACACCAAATGACTTACAAACTAAGGAAAGGCAAGCCAGAGAACCCAAGGTGTGTGCCTAGAATCCATATGAGGTGGAAGGGGACATCTAGCTATAGGAAGTTGTCCACTGACCTCTACATGTGTGCTGTTATGTTTGATCCCACACAATATTTTCTATATGATAGTCATTATGAGACAATCACCTTTTATCAATGTGTTGTGGCAAGGGTAAGAATCTATAATACTCTCTGACTTCATTTTCACCTGGAAAATGTTTTTTATTCCTTCTCTTTTGTGTCAAATATTCCTGACCTTCAGGAGCTAGTAAAAGAATAGTTATTTATGTAATATTAAAATGCAAACACATTAAATTTAGGTCATCTATCATTTTGGCAGAATAATTCAGATAATTTTGTAAAACATCAGTATTCCAGGTTTTAGAAAGCTCCCCAAACAATAATCATAGTTCTTAGTGTGTAAAAATATGTTGATTCTCAATCTTTATTTCTATTAATTTATTTGGTTTTATTTAGTGAGTATAATTCATGTTAATTTTCACATAGACTTCTAGGAACATTTTCCAATTTCATTGAATAAAAGAAAATTATGAATCTAACATGCATATATAAATTTCTCTCTAAATTCTGATGGTAATATCTTAAGGAATAAGGGACAACTTTTTTCTGGGAAATGAAAGTTTGTATGATATATCCCATGAGTAAGAGTTTCTGTTCCTTGATTTACTTTCATAATCTTTTTTGTTGGATTATTAATAAATACCATATAATTAGAAAGATTTAGGTGATAGAATAGTTCAGCTACTTTATATAGTACCCAGAGTAAAATATACATTCATTAAATAGCTACTTTGTAATTAGTGATTACAAACCTGTCCACATTTAACTGCGCAGGCCCATTCCACATAGTTCACTTAGAGCCAGTGGATGGAGATTTGCAATAGCATTTTTTGACTTAGTGATTCATGGGAATGATTCAATTTTTAACTGCAGGCTGTGTTACCAGAAATAAATTTTGAATTTACAAGTCATAGAAATAGCTTTTCCCCTGTGTTATTTGGAGAGTCTAAAGAAAAAAAGCTTTTTCCCTAATTCCTAAACACTGTTACATAAAAAGAAAAATAGTACAAAAATACAATGACCCCCTAACCCAAAGTATATATAACTGGATTTTATTATATCAAATATAGTTTTATAGTAATGTAATTCATGTCTCAACTAATGTAAACAAGAACCTATATATTAATTTATTTGATTACTTTGCAAATGTGAAAAGAGCTTTAAGTGTGACGTCAGAAAGATAAGCTAGCTTCATTCACAAAATAAATATAGCTCAAATGCTTCACAAAAAAGTTAAGCTCTCTGCACACATATGAAGAGAGTGAAATGTTATCTATATATGGCTAATATCCTCTTGATTAAAAATTAGAGGACAAATGCACAATTTAGAATTACTTTTTCAATAATTGCATTATGTGAGGGAAATGGGAGGCTGGGAGGAAGCAGGGATTTTTTTTTTCAATAAAAAAAATAATTGCATGATGTTTAGCTCCATCTACTTTTAGATTGGTATTAATGCAAACAGTAGCTAAAATGAAACGTCATATTTTCTTAGTAAAGCAGTTAAAACTATGCTCAGAAACCATTGACTGCACATTATTATATAACTCAGTTCAGATTTATTAGATTGTCCTCATATACAATGTGAAACACATTTCAATTTGTAATTAAATGGTTTACCCCATTATCCGAGTTTTTCCTTCATTTATTCAGAGTGTTTTTTTATTCATGTCATATTGACATGCTACTGTGCTGTAATTCTGAGAGGGTATAAAGGTGAATTATCTTACTCTTTATTAAGAAATCCACAATGCATTAGACTTTATGATATCAAAATCCAGTGATATATTACTAAGGAGCAGAGTCTGGACTTGGAGTTTAAGTGACAGGAATTTCATATCATTTTAACTTTTGGAAAGAATGACAAAAATACTGGTTATTTAAGTGGCCGAAATAATGTATGAAAGCTGCCATTGAGTTATGCAAAACATAACTCTCAACTGAAAGAGAATAAAAGAATTTATTCTGAAGCCAAATATAAGTGACCATGATCCAGGATTACAGAATTGGATTACTCAAATTTCCATGTGAATTTGGTAACAGTCTGATGCTATTTTTTTTTAATGAAACAAAATACTTTTCAAATATGTCACTGGGACATTAGATAGGAGAGTCAGAACATAGTAGGAGCTTTATGGAGACAGGCAGGATGAGTGCACTGAGTGCAGGCCCTTCACAGGTCTTTTCAAGAGTGTTACTTCCTACTGTCTCACACCTAGTATTTACACATCCATTTGCTGCCAGACTCCTAAAACATTTTCTTACAAACTCCCTTTGAAGGGGATAATGGGCTATGCTCCCTTTTCATAAGTCTCAACTGAAATATGGCCACATAGGGAATTAGAAACCTCAAAAGTACAATTATATATTACATAAAAATTACTTACCCAGGGGAAGACCTAAGCCATCAAAACAGATTCCTACTGAATCAATCTCTGGCAATTCAGTTGATGCCTACTGTTTGACCTGATTTTTGGTCACCTTTATCTAAGCACAATTTATATTAAGGGGTTATTTTAAAATGTACAATAAGAAAGGGTGAACAGGAGATACAGTAGCCTCTCTGTGATACATTGCCAAATATAAAGTATATGACTGCTTAAAATGCAAATAAAGAAACTAGATCTCTGGAACTATGAACAAGAAGAATTAGAGAATGAACAAAAGTACAAATAATAGTGAAAGGTAGACTGAAAAGGCTGAGGTCCTAATATTCCTTAAATTACGCTTTTATTTATGAATTTGAGCTATAGGAAGCAACAAAGAAGCAAGCTATGTCTATGGCCTCTGAGATTATATGAAGTTGTTTCATTATCAGAATTTCAGTGGAACTGTGACTTCATTCTTCTTTCTCCTTCATGCTAAGTGATGTGTCAATGAACACTCTTAACTTCACATTTTAGTAAAGGTTTTAGTAAAGGATGATAAGTATCCATTTTCTAAAAAAAAAAAAAAGCTTTTTTGATATTATGTGCTCAACAATTGTGTAGGAGGGTAAAAAAGAGAAACAAATAGGACTCAATGATGGATATGTTTAGGATAAGGAGGGATGTGTATTGGAGGATTAAAAAATGGAATGAAATATGAAGGAAAGTTGATACCTATATAAAGCAAGGTCAGGGAACACGTGTTCAAGAGGGGAGCATTTGAGTGAATGATAGAGGATGAGAAAATAAAATCAAGAAAGTCCCACTAGCTTAAGAGTCTACTTTAATTGAGTAGAGTGGGCTAGAATGACATGGTCATATTTTTCAAGCTACTTACATGGATTTATTGTTACTAAAAGTAGAATATAAAGCAATTAAGAAATTATAAGAATAAAAGTAGTGTGAACCAATTCATCAGAAGACATAAGCCATGGGCAGACTACTAAGTAGAGTATTGTAATATCATCTTCAAAGATAATGATTTCATAAAAAGAGGGAAAGCAGTTGAAGACTGCTTCATTGATTTATAGATTATAGGATTTGCCATGTAAACAAATACAGCATGAAATTGAAAGAAAATTTTATGGAACCGCTAAGATTTAGGCCTAAGCAATGATATTGGATGCATGAAATTCTGGACACAAAGCTTTACCAGAAGAATGAGAAAGAAATGAATGATAAGTTAGTATTGCTGAGATGTCATTTGGAGTTTTAGGTATAACAATGGGAAAGTGAGAAGAAAGAAAAGGAGGTAGAGAATGAAACTGAGGGTCTATGGTTGATTTGTGTGTGGCTCATTAACCTTTATTAGCTTAAGCAAAGCAATGGAAGACTGAATGGAAAAGACATAACTAGGAAGGGGAAGGAGAGCCAACCATTGTAACAGCTGAGGTGAGGGGAAGAGTAAACTGGAGGACATCCAGGAGAGATTGGCATGCGACTAGCCCAGAGAAAAACACATTCTCCAAGGACAGAAGAGTGGACATGAACTAGCGCTTCTAAGGATTGAGAATTGATCCATTCATTCAGTAACATAATTAAGAAGATACATTATTACAAATACTCTTAATGGGGCAAGGGGAGCAAGTGTGATAATATAGCCTCAAGAAAAAAGAAATACAAATTTCGAGACAACTAATAGAACAGATATAGTAACTACCTAGCCACATAGAAACACACTTGAAGATACTAAGATATACTTCAAAAGATACTGTACAAGTAGAAAAGGTAAAATGTGAAAAACAAAATTTAAGAAATGGAAAAAGGCTGTATTTTTGAAAGCAAGAAAAATAAAAAGAAGAATTTTCAACATTTTTCTTAGTTGGCATTTATATATTAAGACATTATAAATAAAATATGTTCCTCGATAATTTAATAAATTTAAATCCTTCCTTTCTTTCCTTTTCTTTTTCTTTTCTTTTCTTTTTTTTTTGTAGACAAAGCAATACTAAGCCTAGCAAGAGAGGAATATACACAAAAAAGAAATGTTATATTATACATATGCATAGAATATTCATGAACAGGCATTCAGAGACACAAATAACAGACAAGTGAAAATAATGTTTTGAGCACTCCTATATAACACAGAAAAGCATGATTCATTCCCACAAGCACAGTTATTCAAATTTAAAACCTTGAAGCCTTGAGATGTCATTAAATCTTTACAAAGACTTTAGAGTAGCTGAGACTTGATAGCAAAGATTTTCATTCATACATATTTAAAGGGTCAGTAAGTAAACTCTTGCTATCTTACTGAAAGAGTATAACTAAAATAACATTCCTAATTATGGTCTTCAAGAAGTTACCAGTCACTAGGGACGGAAATGGAGAAAGATTTTTGGAACAACCTTGGAAAGCCAGTCAAGAAGTAAAGACAGAGAACGCTATTAACCACCTACCTCCCGGATGTCCCTCTGATACTTTGTGTTCATCTCTTCCGTTTTTATGAGGTCCTTCCTTGCTGTCTCTGCTTCCTGTTCCACTTCTCCCACTCGGGAAGAAAGAGCTGTTAAGCGTTCCTTCATTTGGGCCATTTCATAGTTTTGCTTTTCAAGCAACTCTTGTAGCTCGACTATCTGGCTGGTGTCATCTGTTGAGTCTATGGAGCCATTGGATAGACGCTGGAGAAAGACAAAAGCAGGCCACTTAGGACGCTCTTTATCCTTAACCCAAATGCATGCGAGGAAAAAAAGAGAAATCAAGCAGTTTCACAGTGCGAAACAAGAATTCTGAAACAAGCTAGTGTTGGAGAAAAACTATTATCTGAGAAAGCCGGTAGTAATATAGAAATAACAACATATAAGAGCTGAAGAGGTGACTAAGCAGTTAAGGACACTGTCTTAGTGGCTTCTCTTCCAGAAGACCTGGAAGGGTTCTTCTCACAACCCTGTGTAACTCTAGTTCCATCTTATGCTCTCTTCTGGACTGCATGGGTACCTGCACACACATGTTCATAATATATCTCACATATGCACATCATACACAGAGATACACCCATAGAGAAAAATAGTGATATACATAATTTTAAAATATGTCCTTTGAAGGGTGTGAAAACAAATGGGTAATTTTCAAACAGGGTAACAGAAGCATCTGCACAGCAAGTTTATATGTATATATGAGAAAGCAATATTATATATGTAATTTAGCACAGATCCATATATATATATGCATATATACATATAGATAAGCATAGCACGCTACTTTAGTCAATAGATAGAAAATAAACATTGTGATATTTTCATTTTTTTATTCAAATTCTTTTGAACTTTGCAAGGTTTTTTCCATTTTATCTTTTCATTCAAGGATTTTATACACTTTATTCGGATTGCATTCTTTCCATTACCCCAAATCCTCCCAGATTCTCTTGCCTCCCTAACTATCTAATTTCTGAAAATATGGAATTCTTTTGAGTTATCCAATGACTCCTATGAGTAGGGCCTGCCATAGAGTATGGTTAATATACCCAGTGACACTGAGTTGGATAAAATTGATTTTTCCCTTCCTCAGAAGGTATCAGTGGCAAATACCTTCCTATAGAACTTGGTGTGCATCTCCTATTCTCAGTGCTGTGGTTTTTGGTCTGGTTTGGTTTGTGCATCTTGCATGTGATGCAAGTCTCTCTGAGTTCATATGTGTAAAAGTCCTGTTGTGTGAGGAAGATGTGGCTTTCCCCTGCCTTCTCTTCCGCCTAGATTCCCCAGCACGGGAAAGAGGGTGCAGCTGATCAAGATAGCACATTTAAGGCTGTGTGCCATTCTATATACTGCCCACTTGTGGTTCTCTGTATGAATTACGATATACTATAAGAAGAAGTTTCTTTGATGAGGGCTGTATGATGCAATGATCTATTCACATAGGCATAAGTCATTAGGAATCGCTTTAACAATATGTTTCTTTAGTAAATTAATAATGTTAGGTTTTCCCTTAGGGCCTATGATCTATTTAGTATCTAATTCTTGGCAGCTTTTAATGTTAGGTGTTTCCATTTATAGAGTAAGCTTTAAATAAAAAAGTGGCTGGTTATTGCCACAACATTTGTGCCATTATTGCACCAGTATGTCTTGCAGGCAGATCTCTGTTGTAGGTCTTAGGGCTTTTATTTGGGTGATATTGATGATTACATTTATCCTCCTGTGTGTGCAAAGTACATTCCAGTATTGTGAATGCAAGTCAGTCAAGGTTAAGCTTCTAGCTGGGGACCAGCATTATTCCTCCATGTTCAATGAAGTAAATATAGGGTGTTTTCCATAATGGGGACATACTATCAGTCTGTGTAGGATCATCAAAAGTCTTGACAATAGCCTGTGGTGTTTGAACAAGTTAGAGGACCCTTTGGCCAACTCTTGAACAATATGTGATTTGTTACTGGCACCACAAGTTCTGCTTACTGGCTTACAGTGACTAGTTAGGGCATTGTCTCCCCCATCATGTAATGTTGTCATTTAAATTACTTTCGTATACCTATATATTTTAGGAATCTTCTACAATGGTAGATTTCCATATGACTTTTCAAAGAGCTTTTAGTGTTAGTTGCCTCTCCCCCATATTCCCTTCTTTACTTAGGTCTTCCCTACTGCTCCAATATAGTTCTTAAAGTGATAAATAGGTATCTAAAATTACAGTGTTTAGTCTTAATGACACTCATACAAATAAAATTTATGATTTTGTTAAAAGAACAGAATTTATATGATGATCCTGGTATCTTTGGAAGAGATATAACTCAGAAATGTTGATTTCTAGATTCTTAGGGTTTTAAACTTTATATATGCCACAGGGGAGTTAGTTGAAAAAGTTAAATATTTTGAAACAATTATTTTCACTTTTTGAAAAGAATACCTAGAAAGTAGGAGAATCTATGTTTCGAAAGTATCTTACAACCCAATACTTAAAACATTTAAAAATTGGTAGATCAGAGAACTCAAAAACAAAAAAACAACACAAAAGAAAAACATCTTAAGGAAGTTTACAAGGATCTAGAAAGGCATTTTTCAAAATAAGACTTATGTATGACCAGATTAATGAAAATTTTCTTGGTGGTTAGAAGTCATCAGGGAAGCACAAAATAAAGTCAAAGTGAAATATCATCTCGTGGTTATTCGAATGCCTGATTTACAAAACTTAGAAGGCAGCAAGTGATAGCAAGAATTTACACTATGTTTGTTTGTTTCAAATCTGGGACAAATGGCTGCGGTGTCTTAATGACATATCAAAGCAAGTGTTGGCCATTAGATTTTCCATGCAATCCTTCTGTCCGTACCTGTTTCAGGGCCCTGTTGGCTGGCATATCCAACCCCGTACCCTAAACTCTACAACTCAGGGAGCTGGGTTGTTCTTCCCAGTATAATCCAACCATTTTTGTAGCCTACTTTCCTGTCCCTTTGGATCTCCTGACGGGTGCACCTGGTCCCCCTCTCATACATGGCTCAGCTCAATTTAGTCATGTCCACTCTGGACTTTCCCAGATGTCCCTGTTTTTCCTTCTGACTATTCTCTCCCATGTATCTACAATAAACCTTTTCTACCACCATACCTCGGAGCAGTCACATCCATTCCTTCTCTTTTTATTTCTTTTTTTTTTCATTCAGTTTTTTATTTTATTTTTATTTTGGAAATGTTTAGAAAAATTGTAGGACTTCTGAGGGTAACAAAGCCCACGTCAGGGTATATTTTCAATGAGGCTATTTTGTGAATGGAATTCTCAAGCCACTGATATAAAACATCCCATTAAGGCTAATAATCTACCCTGACTATATAATTCAAGTAATTTTACAATCCTGAACAAGAGGTGGTACTTGTGACTAGGATTATGCATTAGCTTCTATTACTTCTATTGTTAGCTAACAACAATGTAGATTATTTTCTTCTGAACAATAATTTGGCAATTTAAGCATTGATACCACATGAAATTCTTTACTGATAAACTGCATTACATAAATATTTACCTAAATTAAGAAAATAATAACTCAGATTTATTTTTTTCTGTATCTGATTGACACTTGTAAAAACAGGGAAATTTGCTCTAATATGTAGCAATTATTTAATCATGAGAAACTGATCACATGTTTAATAATATTAAATGGATCATAGTTTACTTATTTTAAATTTAAAATAAAGTACAAATTATATGTTGTAGGCATGCCCTAGTTAGGGGTATCATTACTGTGATGAAATATCATGACCAAAGCAATCTGAGAAGAAAAGGGTTTATTTGACTTAAATTTACAAATCCCTGTTCATCACTGAAGGAATTCAGGACAGGAACTCAAACATGACAGAAACCTTGAGGAGTGTTTCTTGTTGACTTGTCCAGACTGCTTTCTTACAGATTACAGGGCCATTAACCCAGGGTGGTGCCACCCACAAGGGGCTGAGCCCTCCTTTAGCAATCACTAATTAAGAAAATGACCTACAGTCTTGCCTACAGCTGGCTCTTATGAAGGTATTTTCTTAATTGAGATTCTTTCTTCTCAGATGACTTTAGCTTGTTGTCAAGGTGATATAAAACTAGCTAGCACATTTGATGCCTTGTCAAATTAGCACACAAACATCACTCTAAAGTCACAACCTTTTCTTTATTGTTCATCCCTAAGATCACACATTCATATAAACACCACAATATAGAAAAATTACAAACTTAAAAAGGTCTGTAACTTTACAAATTCAAACCCTTTCAAAATTCAGCTTCTAAACAAAATCCAAAGTCCCTGTTAAAGTTCAAAGTCTCCTGTAAAGCTGAAAGTATCTCAACTGTCTGCTGCTATCAAATAAAAAATAAGTTATCTCAAGAGGAAAGAAAGAGTACACAGTCCTGATCAGATCAAGGTAAAACCCAAATTCAACGTTATAAATTAGTCAGGGTCTAATATCTGAGATTTACTCACAATCTTCTGGGTTCCACCAAGAGGCCTGAGTCCCTTCTCCTGCTCTGCCCTTTGTAATACACACAGGTTGTTTTCTAGGCTGCTGTTCTTGGTGGTCATTCGTGTCTACTCCATACCTGTTGTTATTCTTGCGGGTCACCATAGGATACTGGCATCTCCAAAACGCTAAGGTCTCTGCAGTAATTGTGTTGCTCTTCCACCAATAGCCTCCCCTGGACTTTCTTTTAAGGTACAAAGCCTCAACTCTCTCCATGACCCCCACCCCCCTCCCCCCCCCCATCTTTCCTTGCCTCCCCCCCCCCCCCCCCCCCCCCCCCCCCCCCCCCGCCGCTTCACTAGCTGTCTCTCCTGGCCTATAACAGTGCCAAGCCTCAGCTTCCCCTTCAAGCCTTCAAAGCAACTACTTCTCAGGAGACTGTGCTGACTCTAAGGAAACACTACCAAGAATATTTCACCTTAGGATTGCTCGTCTTTTCTTAATCACCACCAGTTTCTTGGCTCATTGTCTCAGAAAAGCAAAGGTTGTACTTGAGTGGTTCTGGTCTCCTGATAATCACAGTTTATTATTTTCTGCTCCAGCTGACCAGACTCTGCCTATTCTTCACACTACAGCCCCTGTGAAGTCTCTGCTTCCCTCTTAAACTCCACAGCCAAGGCTCTGTTGTCCGTGTTTCTCTCAACTTTCTTATCTGCCAAGTTCCCACCAAACAGCTTGGCAAACTCTGAATGGCTTTTCCAGCCCAAAGTTCCAAGTACTTCCATAATCCATCCAAAAATACAAAGTCAGGTCTGTCCCAGCAATACCCCGCTATCCTGGTATTGATTTCTGTTTTAGTTAAGGTTTTATTGCTGTGATGAAACACCATGAACAAACGAAAGCTGGGGCACAAGGATTTATTTGGCTTCCACATGCAAAGTGTAGTCAGTCAATGGAGAAGTCAGGATAGGAAGTCAAGCGGGGATGAATGCAATAGGCAGGAGCTAATTTAGAGGCCATTGGGGAGAAGTGCTGTCTACTGGCTTGCTTATCATGGCTTTCTAATAGAGCTCAGTACCATTAACCTAGGGATTAGCATCACCAGTAGTGGGCTGGGCCTTCCCTCATATATCACTAATGAAGAAAATGCCCTCCAGGTTTGCCTACAACCTAATCTTATGGAGATGTTCTTAAAATTGAAGTTATTTTTTCTCAGATGACTTTAGCTTGTTTCAAATTGACATAAAACTATCCATCCAGCACGAAGCACATTCTGAAGGCTGTGTATGTGGTATTTTCAGCAATAATAATATACTGTCAATCCCAAGCTTGTCAGAAATTTAAGAAAAAAAAGGCTATCCATGACCACAATGTTTAAGTTTTGTTTATGTTCTTGTCAAAAGAATGAACAAAACTGCATAAGTTTTCAAGTCATCAGTATCTCAGAATCCTTCATATGTATACCTGCAGATATGAGGTCTATTCAAGACCAAAACAAGCTATACAGAATTGCCGATTCTCCTAGTTCTGTAGCTGTAACTCGTAAATTAATCTGATAGAAACTATTTTAAAATCTTCCAATGACTGTTCATCTTGGAAGCAATATTTTGAGTAGAAAAAGTATGGAGCCGTGTGTTACATAAAATGAGGTCTTCCGAATTATGAATAATGCATCGGAAGCAATATTGTCACCTTGGAATCACAGATTAGTTACACACTAGATGATATGCTTACTACATGTGATAGCTGGCATAAATTTTCTTTGTGCCACATGTCCATAAATGAAACATCATTTGTTGGTGCATAACTGTAGATGAATGCAGATACATATGTATTTGTATATATGTGTGTTAAAAAAAGACAAATATTTGAGTTACTTACACCTAAAAGCATGTATCAAATATTTCTTTCATCTTGTAATACACGTACACAAATGTTATTTTATATATTTTCTATTAGATGCCAGAGTAAAAAAAATTGTAATATATATTTAATCTTCATAACCAAATTTGTGCTTTCATAGTTTGAGGAAAATCTATTACTGATGACATCATTTAAATGATGTCAATGGCAAAATTTATGTCCCTTTCCTCAATGTTTTCCTGATGCATTTGCCCTGCCCTAAAGAGGTGGATGGCACACTGACTGACTTAGGGGAGAGAAAAAGGTGTTTTTTCACTTTAATGTCACACACAGCTTATAAAACCATCATAATTGATGTATTATTAACATTCAGCTTAATATTTCAATAAAATACGAGAAGTCTAAAATGATGGGTTCTATATGAAGATATGTCCAGTTGTTGGAAGTCAGGCCTGAAGGTGATCTCTGGAAACTCATCTGGGCTACTGAGCTTCCTTGGCACTGAAGGAATAAGACTGACATGCCCCGCTGTCTATTTCAACAGCTTCAGCCACGAAAGCACTCGCTTTACACATCATCAGGAATCTAATGCGACTTGCTCTGTCATTCCATCACGTCTTAATCTCCGGGTTTTAGAGCCTCTTGGCACTTCCAATTACAACAGTTTAGCTACTTAGCTCATGTGCTCTTAATACCTAAGGAGATTTGGTGTCCCAAAATATAAAGTGTTACAGGCAAACAAAGTAGAGTCTCTTGAGTTTTAAGCACAGTTTATGCAAATATTTCAGGAGTTTTCATCTAGTTTAAGAGCCTCTTACAATTTATGCTTCTCATCTTACATTCGAAACACAGAAACTGTCTTTTGGTAGTGGCTACACAGACCACTTATATGCCTTTCCTGTGTATAAACTGCATTGCAAAGGAAAATGGTTTCTTTCTAAAGGTGAACGAATGAATGAACCAGTGATTGACTGAAAGTGGTAAAAGTAAAATGGCTTCATCTCTTGACTCCCACAGTGTTTTATTATCAGAAGTAAGACTGGGATCTGTGAGAAAAGATAAAGAATTTAAGTGCTAACTAAAAAAAGAAACATAGTGATTATTAAGAACATTTTTTCTTTAATACTGTGTGCAAAAATACCTGTAAATTGAGAAACCTATGAATAGTATTTCCAAGACAGTACCATATAAAGCACTCTATATGGAGTTTAAATTGTACATTTTATATGTCTTTAATATATAAATTGAATTGTATATAATCGAATTGACAGAAATTAATACACATGTCACATATATATGCATAACTATATACCTACAGGGCAAACACGTTAATCTTTAAAATTAACAAATTGAAAGTAATAAGGAAAAAAAAAACAGTGTGAACTTATGATGAAAAAAACTCAACATATGGTTTTATTTTTTTTATATTCCTATCAAATGAATTGGCCAGTAAACATTTCCACTTAAATCAGGTCGTGTGTATCATACCTTTTCATGAACTTTCTGGCCAGGTTCCAACCCTTCCAGGTGTTCTGGCTCTCTGGATCCCTCGCTTGATGCCATTTTTCTCTGAATATGAACATTTTGCTCACGCAAGGCGACAATCTGAAAAATAAAAGAGTAATTTCTTTAAAAGGTAAATTTACATTAATGTGGCTAATCGCTAATGGAGATGGACAAAGGATTGAAACACAAAGATTATCTCTTTTATTTATTTCAAAAAAAATGTATGTAAGGGCAATCTTTTGAATAATACCATTGCAAATTGACAAAATTTCTCTTTAAAAATTGAAAACACTGCAAAAAAATTTACCTAAGAATGTACTTTCCATTAGGAAATACAATGGCCAATTGCAAAATTAGCTTTTAAGTTGCTGCCATAAAAACTCCTGCTGTGTGCATTTTCAAAATATATAAGATATATGCATAAGAAGAATACAGATGGAAAATAATTTATAGTTCCAATTTCTTAACCTACAGGAATAGCCTATATAAAATTACTGATTTTAGCTTGGACAATCAAGCTAAAGACTGAGATGAAGGCCAGAGCAGGGTAACAAGAAGCTAGGGGAAAGATAAAGACATGAGCCATGTGGCAATATATAGATTAAAAGTGGGTTAATGTAAATGTAATAGCTAGTTAGTAATAAGCCTGAGTTATGGGCCAAGCATTCTATAATTAATTAATGTAAACTTTTGTTTGTTTATTTGGGACTGGGCAGTCGGGACAGAAAAACTCCACCTCCATTTATAGGCTGGAATCATCTTGGCATGAATGTGTGCACATGTAAATACTTGATATTGTTGTATATGTACATGTTCATCTGAGTGGGTGCATATGGGTACATATGCATCCATGTTTGAGTTTGAGAATTTGGAGGCCAGATGTTGATACTGGGTAACATACTTGATTTCCCTCACATTTTTTTATTGTAATAAAGTCTCTCGTTGAACATACATCCCATATGCTTGTCTCTGTAGGTTGGCTCATATGCTCCAGGGACCATTTGTCTCTGTTTATCCAAACCACAACTACA
This sequence comes from Neodon shergylaensis, assembly GCA_025134845.1. Taxonomy (NCBI): domain Eukaryota; kingdom Metazoa; phylum Chordata; class Mammalia; order Rodentia; family Cricetidae; genus Neodon; species Neodon shergylaensis. The sequence goes on along the minus strand of JABTXL010005037.1, from coordinate 17,153,167 downwards.
GCTAAGCACTGGAGTTACAGGTGCAGGGTATAACACTTGGGACATTTGCTTGGATGCTGGGAACCAAAATGCAAGTCCTCAGGCAAATAAAGCAGGGAGTTCACCCACTGAGCCATTTCCTCAGCTCTAGATCAAAGTTTCGAATATGTTATTTTATTGTGTTACTCAGTTTTTTTTCAAGATAAATATTACATTGTGTTTCCAACTTGTTTTTCATTCATTTAGCCTTTTTGCAAGATATTGTGAATATTATCTTTGTTTATTTTTGATATTACATTAAGTATGTAACTAAAAGTGATCATATACATTCCCTAACACTCCCCAAGTTTTCACCCAAATGGTCCATTCCGGGCTTCTATTTCTTTTCTCCTCTTTCTCTTCTCTCCCCTGCTCTGCTCTCTTCTCCCCTCCTCTCCTCTCTTCTCTTCTCTTCTCTTCTCTTCTCTTCTCTTCTCTCCTCTCCCCTCCTCTCCTCTCAATCCCTCTCCTCCCTTCCTTTCCCCACTCTTCTTTTCTTATCTCATTTTGTTTTATTTCTTGATAGTGCTCTCCGTCAATTAGTGCTGCTCCCATAAGTTTATGGGTACACAGCAATCCACTAGACTATAGACAATGTACCATAGGCCACACGTTTAAAGGAATAATTCTCTCAGCAACTTTACTGCCAACAGTTCCTTGTCTCCTACTTGATCCTTTAGATTAAGCTGCATTGACCTTCTTTCTGTTGCTCAGACATTCTTGGATTTTGTTCCCCCAGTACTGATGGATTTCATTGTCTTTCTAATGAAGACATTTCTTCTAATTCCATCAACTGACAATACCCAGTTTTCAAAACACAGCAGAAATAACTCTCCTTAGAGAGATGTAATCTCACCTTCAAAAGTTTCTATATTTCTGTTCAGTTTTGAGTGACTCACATAAACTCTGTTTAGTTTCTTTATTTATTTACTTATTTGCCTGACTGAAATTTTAATATCTCATAAGAAAAACAATTTCAAAAAAGGTGCTATCTTGAAAATAGCAATTTCATATGAAATAGCACAACAAATTGTTATGTGCAGAATATTGAATAAAATGATTATTATTTAATTAAAAAGGAATGGGTATGGAATTTTGAAAGGTGTAAACCCAGTTAAATCAGACACAAAACAATTGGTGCTCACAGAGAGCTTTGGAAGCTTTGGAATCAGCTTTATCCTATTAGCAATGGAATGGATGACACCACATGAAAGACAAGAATGAAACAGTTTGTGGAAGTGCTTTATCATGTTCTTAGTTCCAGGATATTTGAACCACTTTTTAGCCCCTGTAGATAATTATTGTTACACATACATGAATGAAGACTCTCAAAACTCAAATTTCACTGTTAATTCCCAGCATTCAGGCTAATTTCCATTTATTTAGTAAGTCATATGAATTTCAAATATATCATATTACTTAAAAAGAAGATCATTTGAACAGGTTAATGACTGAGTTACTGGATAGGTAAATTAATTTTCTTGGAAAGATATATTTTTTTTTATTTGAAAATTGGCATGCAAGTGAGTGTCATTCTACTTTCATATCTTAAAAATCTCAAGTCTTCTTAAGGATATATGTGACTTTGTTCCATGTAAGACATTATTTCAGTTACTAATATGAAAACTCCAATTTTAAATAAATAGAATCTAGACCTTTATGACCAGACAAGGATATGATATCCTCAATCAGTGTTATATAATTTTATTCTTTTCTGTTTCTAAAAATAAAAAATTACAATGGGTGGCTATGGGACTGAGCTTGCATCTTCTGGTTTTATTATTAGTGTTAATAAGATGACTCTTCTTTTGGATTAGAGAAAGCAAGACATTCTCTCCCAGCACTGCAAGTTTGCAGGTTATACTCTCTCTAATGTGTACCAACGAGAAGTCAGATTATATAAGGATTATATATGTCTGCTGATTGAGTATTCTAACCTTCTGAGAAAATTTCCCCCACTGCCTGAGAATTGGGCTTAAGGGATGACTACAGAATTGACTGGAGACACACAGCAGAAAGAATGTCAGTTAATGCTTTCAAAACACTTTCTTAGTCCTCTCACTCATTGGGAGATGGATAGAAGGAAAAAAGGCTGGAGGTACTACTTTAGAAAAACACCAAAGAATGTATATGCTATTCACTACTGAATAGCATCACCCCTTCCAAAAGAATGAATCCAATGGGAAGAAGCGTTTCTAGAGAAACCTCACTCCTTATGCAGTTCTTAACAACTTGAGAACATGCTGAAAACATACTGGGTGCAAACACTATCTTAAATTATTTTATAGGGATAATGGTATTAAAATTTTCAATAAATGATTAACAGTTTACTTAATGAAAACTGATACAGTTGGATAAATATACATGTAAATATAAATCATCCACAGATTCATATGTTAGAACCTAATGGCCAATGTGATAAGTAGTTGAAATTAGGTTATGAAAATTCTGTCCTTCTGAATGAGATTGATCCTTTTTTTTATTGACTTTTATTGAGTACTACATTTTTCTCTGCTCCCTTCCTTGCCTTGCCCTTCCTCTTTAACCCCTCCCCAAGGTCCCCATGCTCCCGATTTACTCACGAGATCTTGTCTTTTTCTACTTCCCATGTAGATAAGATCTATGTATGTCTCTCTTAGAGCTCTCATTGTTGTCTAAATTTTCTGGGGTTGTGGGCTGGTTTTCTTTGCTTTATGTTTAAAAACCACCTATGAGTGAGTACACCTGATATTTGCCTTTCTGTGTTTGGGTTACCTCACTCAAAATGATGTTTTCTAGCTCAATACATTTTCCTGCAAAATTCAAGATGTCGTGTTTATTTATTTATTTTTTTAGCTCCTTCTTAGGAGGGATCTTTGGGTAAGTAGGCCAAGTTCATCTTTGACATTTTCGTTCTTCCGTGCAAGAATGCAATGCTCACCACACCATCTTGGAGGAGAGAAAACCGTGAAACATACAATCTGGGGATGCTTGATCTTGGACCTCCTAGTTTCCAGAAATACATTCTACTATTTAGAAAATGTCCGATTTTACAGTAGAGCAGGACAAAGAAAATAGAATAAATAGTGGTTCCAGGAATAGGATGTGATTATAGTGTGATATAGATGTGATATCCTCCCACATAAAGATGTGGGAGTATTTTGTGTCTGGGTAGGAGATGGATAAAGGAGAAAAGCTTCAGTGAAGTTTAGAATAATCTTGTAATTGTTGCAAGTGAAATATAATGAGAAATTCTGGGGGCATCCAAAGAAGAGCGCTGTAAAGAATTTCAATCTTAGCAACCACTTGAGTCATCTATATCAAAATGCTGGTGGCAATAAAAATGGTAAGGCAGCTTTGATAATAAACTATGTGAAAATGGGGAACTAGATTTCAGAAGTACAGGAAAGACTATGCTTATTATAAAACAGCTAAGACCCTGATTGGAATAAATTATTCAATACTTTGTGTAAAGCAGAGGTAGGAGCTTTGAATTGATATACAGTGAAAGAAATACCATGAAAAGTATTTGGTGTATGGTATGGTTTTTCTTGACTGACCAAAGTAAAAAAAAAAAAGTCAGAAGATGGAGATGAATTCTAGAATAACTCATAACCAAACTGTGAGAATTAGACTTGGAAAATCCTTACTATGGGCATGTGAGTAGCTGATAACCATTTTAGAGGGAAAATTCCAAGTAAGTGGCAAAAACTGTTTTGTAAATATTATATTGAAAACATAGCATAGAGAAATGATCATGATAACGTTGTGGAGGTTTTAAAACACACTCTCCCATCTGTTATTCGTAAAGCATCCATGAAATTCTAACCTTATACATGAACAGAATGCAAAGCCTTAGAGATAGCTACTTCTACCTAAACATCAAAAGAAGGTCTCAAACAGCCTCAAATTACTAGGCAAAAACCTGCTTGATTAGAGACACCACAGAGAGATCTTAATAGAGAAGAGTGCCCATGCTCCTGGATAGGGAGGATCAACACAATTAAAACAGCAACCCTGCCAGGTGGTGATGACTCATGCCTTTAATCCCAGCACTGGGGAGGCAGAGCAGGAGGATCAGCCTAGTCTACAAGAGCTACAGAGAACCGCTGTCTTAAAATCCAAAAAAGACAATCCTACCAAAAGCAATTTACAGATTCAAAGCAATCCCTCTCAAAATTCAAACACAATTTTTCATAAACCTTAAAAGAACAATACACAACTTCATATGGAAACAAAAAGTCCATAATAGCCAAAACAATCCCATATAATAAAGGAACTTCCAGAGGCATCACCATCCCAGACATCATGCTCTATATAGAGCTACCGTAATGAAAAAACTTGGTATTGGAATAAGAACAGACAGGCAGAACAATGCAATCAGTCAAAGACCCGGATATTAATCCACACACCTATGAGCACCTGATTTTTGATAAAAGAGTGAAAATTATATAATGAAAAAAAGAAAGCATCTTAACCAAATGGTGCTGGCATAACTGACTGTTAGTATATAGAAGAATGGAAATAGATCCATATCTATCCCCATGCACAAAACTCAAGTCTAAGTGGATCAAGGACCTCATATAAATCCAACCACACAGAACCTCATAGAAGAGAAAATAAGAAATAGTTTTAACACATGGACACAGAAAGAACACTTCTTAATATAAAACCAGTAGCACAGACACTGAGTCCAATAATAAAAAAATCGAACCTTCTAAGACTGAGAAGCTTCTGTAAAGGAAAGGACACAGTCAATAAGACAAAAAAGCAGCCTACTGACTGGTAAAAGATGGTTGAGATGCGGAAGGACAGAGACGGAGAGCAAGGAAAGAGATGTTTTGATTGAGTGAGTCACTATGGGGCTAGCAAGAAACCTGACACTAGAGAAATTCCCAGGAATCCACAAAGATCCTAAGCAATTGTGGAAAGGGTGCCTGATCTGACCATGACCTGTAGTCAGATTGATGACAGTCTTAAATGTCATAGAAGCTTCATCCAGCAACTGACAGAAGCAGTTGCAGAGATCCACAGGGGAGCACTGCCTGAGCTCTTCAAGTCCAGCAGATGAGAGAGAGGAGGGATAATATGAGCCAAAGGATCAAGACCATGATGGGGATACCCACTGAAACAGCTTACTTGAGCTAATGGGAGATTACCAACTCCAGCCGGACAGGGAAGGAACCAGCATAGAACCAAACTAGACCTTCTGACTTGTATGGCTGGTGCAGAGTCTAGGGACACTGGTATTGAGACCACGATTTATCCCTACTGCTTGCACTGGCATTTGGAAATCATTCTCTTTGGAGCGATACCTTGTACAGACTACATATAGTGGGGAGGACCATGGCCCTGCCTCATGGCAATGTGCTAGACTTTGTTGACTTTCCATGGAAAGCCTTACCGTCTCTGAGGAGTGAATGGTGGGTTGGGTGGGGAAGAAGTTGGAGGGAGTTGGAGGAGGGGAGGAATTGGGAACTTGGATTGGTATGTAAAATGAGAGAAGGTAGATGTTTGTGTTTTAAAAAAGTAAATTAATTAATTAAAAAAAAAACAAAAGAAATTATAGTAGCCAAAGCATCATGAAAATCCTGGATTTTGCACTCCGTATAGTCATTTGTGAACAAACTCAGTATGGGAGAGCTGTCATGCACTATAGACTACACCTGGTAAAGGTAGATATGGAATGCCCTATGCCCTGATCATATATCCTCTACATCACTGTGGTAGGACATGTGTCCAAGATAACTTCCCCACATTAGAAGTAATGTTTTCCATTTTGGGTGTAGATTTACACAGAGTCTGTTACTCTTTTAGTTTGGAATGGCAAATTCTCTGATCACCATGGAATGGTGGGTACAACATAACATATTTAATTTCATAGCCTCACTGGTAGAGGAAAAATTAGCCTTAGTTAAAACACACATTCATGTCTCACATTTCCCATCATTTATTTAATTATTTTAATTCAGGGTTGTGCTGTATAGTTTTATGCCAGGTTGACATAGGCTAGAGTTATCTGGCAGGGGAAAACCTCAATTAAGGAAATCCCTCCATAAGATCAGCCTGTAAGGCTTTTTCTTAATTAGTGATTTTTTAATTGACAGTGAGAGTTCAGCTCACTGTGGGTGGTACCACCCTTGGACTGGTCATCCTGAGTTCTATCAGAAAGCAAGTTGAACAATCCATGAGGAGAAAATCAGTTAGCAGCATCTTCATGGACCCTGCATCAGCTCCTGCCTCTAGGTTCCTGTCCTGTTTGAATTCCTGTACTGACTTTCTTTGATGATGAACAGCAATGCTGAAGTGTAAGTCAAATAAACCCTTTTCTCCCTAACTTGCAGGTGGGGCTGGCAGGGAGAGAGAATAAATAGAACTCTAGGGAAGAGAGGGAAGAGAGAGAAGAGTGAGAAGCAAGAAAAGAAGAAGGAGAGGAGGATGCCAGGGGCCAGCCACCCAAACACACAGTCTTCCATGGAGTAGGAAGGAAAGAAGATATAGAGAATAAAAAAAGGGAAAAAGTCCAGAAACAAAACATAGTCAAACAGAAATGGGTTATTTTATGTTAGAAAAGCTGACTAGAAATGAGCTAAGCTAAGGCCAGGCATTCGTAATTAAAAATATGTCTCTGTGTATTTATTGGGGAGCTGGGTGGCTGGGCCCTAAAGAGAGAAAAAAAATGAAAACCACTACACACTTAAATCTGTTTCTACAGGAAGCAATATATCACAGACAGTTTTCTAACACACATATGATCCCTTTAGTGCTCGATATTTTTATGTATTATGTTTCAGCATCTTTGAATAACTACTGAAATGCTCTCCTGGAAATATAATCTTTTTTTTTTTTGGAAATATAATCTTGTCGGAGCCCACAAGACTCTACAGTAAATATACAGCTGGCAGATCGTAAAGGCAGACCCACAGTGTACAACTTATGGGGCACCTGTTTTTCAGAACTACAGGAACACTTATCTTTTGGAAAAGTCGCTGTAATATCTATAAAAACCTTGTGAAGCCATGATTCTTCCCTTCAAAATGGAATTCATTCCCAAAACACCTCAGCAGTGTAATCTCTACACAGGCAGTGGAAAGATCTTCCTTCATACCCCTATAACATGAAGCCTTAGAGCAATAACACCCACTCTTTGTTCTAACAGTCAAATTTACATGAAGTCAAACCCACAAAATTACCCGCTAACAGACCACATAGAAATGTCTATAGAAGACAGGCCTAGAGTAGGATGGTACCATGCCCCATCTTTACCAACAAACAAATCTCGGTGCCCTCAAAGCAGGTTCTCACAAAAGAGATTGGATGAGGAGAATTGGTAAATCCAGGATTCAGGGACCTTTAGTAACTTTATGTAATGGTTTGAAATGTCAGGCGTTTTCTAAGTCCTGCCACCTGTCTTGGAGTACTGTTTTGTCAGGTTCTACCTGTCCTTTTTGCGATTTTGACATGTATATTATCCTTGTTCATGCCTATGGAATTTTCCAACTATGTCTGAAAAAACTAGAAACTGGGAGATCAGCCTGTCTTCTTCTTTTTCATCCTCCACCTCCTGCTCATTCCTCCTCCTCTTCTCCTTGCTACTTCTTCTACCCCTTACTCTCCTTCTTCTTACTTCCCCTTCTCCTCCTCCTCGTCTTCTAGCTACTTCTTCTTCTACTTATTCCCCTTACTTTCCTTCTTCTTTCTTCTCCTAATTCTTCCCCCTTTTCTTCTTCTCTGTGCCCTTTCACCTCACTTTCTCTCCTGGCACAAAAATTAAAGAACATGCAAAAGTAACGTATTTGAGTTAATTTTTTTTTTACCCTCACATCCTTGCCTGCCATAGACATTCAATTCTGAGCCCTGAATGGTTACTGAGGCTGTACTCAAGGCCCCTAATATAATCTAAATGCTTACCTTATTCAGGACAACAGTTCTAGGTTCTAAAAGTAATACTTTTTTTACTTTTGGCTAACAATTCGTAATATATCTTTAAAAACTAGTTTGAAGATGTCTGGAGTTCTCATAGTTTAAAAAAAAACAAGTTATTTAAATTATTCAGCACTTTAATTTATAAATTTTAGGTGGCCTCTAAGCACTTAAACTATTCTTGAAAATTCCAAAACTGCTTAAAAAAAAAAAAGATCAAACTCCATCCACACGAAACCTTACTGCTTATTCTACAGGGACCTTCACGCTAAGAGTTTAAATTCATATTTTCCTTTACTGATTTCACAGCAATTTTCAGGATGTATACCCATGTGATTATCAGTGATTCATTTCATCTATTTTTATTTCAAATTCTAGGAGTGAGACATAAGATGTATCACCATACCAACACAGAATTAGCTTCTACATAGATATATATTGTAATGCTAGCTGAATTCCAAGTTTATATAACACGGAAAGCATAATAAACAAAAGCAAAATATGAAGGAAACAGGAGAGTTTTAATGAAGCAATTAGTGTTTAGGTCTGGGTTGTGATATACACTTGGAAAATCCTAAATATTGAGATATAGTCAAACAGAATTTAGAGTCCTAACCAGTCACCATTTCACCTTAAATCATTGGTTTTGAGAGAAAAAGAGACATAAAAAAAACCAACACAGAGGCATATTAAGATTGTGTAAACACTCTCATGCAATCTATGTAAATCAATCAATTTCACCTATATTTCACTGATACCAGTTTATTTCACCCATATTTCAGGAATTGTGGGTAGATTGTGATAGTCAGCTGTTCCAGTGAGTGACTTGAGATGAGAATATAAAGTTTAACTGTGAGAATGTCTTTCCTATCAAGTCAAAAAAAAGGTTTTTTTTTTATGAATGGTATATTTATTTAAACATTCCATATATCTTAATGAGAGATCAGACAATTTATATTTGAGAACAGGTTCACTTCTTGATTGCCTTGATGTTTTACTACTTACCCTACCTCTCCTAGAAATACATTTCTCTCACATTTGGCTCTGGCTGACAAGGCCCTATACTTTCTCTACACATAAAATCTAGTGCTAACCTTCAGAAGTACATTATCTGACTGTTTCTGGGGCTCAATGAATGGGACATATCTTGCCTGCAAAGAATGTGAGATTACCTATTGCCACATTTACAACTGAACAGGTTTCATTTAGAGGAAAAGACACAGAATTGCTTTTCCTAAAACCGGTATCTAATAGCCATAATAAACAAACAAACTAACTAACAATAATAAATAAATTTCTTTTAACAATTAAAAATTGTATCTATGTATCTCATGTGTTTATATTTGTGGGTGCATACACTTGGTACCCTACCAGTGTGGAAGTCAGAGGTCAGCTTGTGGGACTCAGTAATCACCTTCTACCATGTGGATCTCAGGGATAGGATCAAACTTAGGCCATGGGGCTGGTGGGAAGTACATTTTCTCTCCACACCATTTTGTCAGGCCTAAAAAGCCATTTAAAATAATATTGTTCAAGCACTGAGTTTTGAAATTCTAAATTTGTTCCTTTTTAATATTTTAGGTGGAATTATTTCAGGATCAATAAAATATCAATTATGCACTTATTTTACAGTGGATACATGTGAGAATCACTTTCAGTAATAGTCATTTTAAGAACAACTGGGCTTTTAACATGTAAGGATAGAATTTCACATTAAATTGAAATTTTCTACCATACTATTTTATTCACCTAATACTACTTTAATTATATTTTCTTACACCCAGTTACCATTTTTTCTGCGATTGAAATAATTACTCTTTATTTATAGTATAAGTAAAATTAAAAACTGGTGATTTTGCCAGTAGTTTGTAAAGGGCTATATTAAACATAATGGAAATGAAGTTGGAGAGATGGCTCAGTGGTTAAACAAAAGCACATACTGCTCTTATAGAGGACCTAGGGTCAGTTCCTGACACCCTCGTGGTGGTTCACAATTCCAGATAACTCCATCATGGGATCTGAAACCCTCTTCTGACATTTGTGGATACCAGACACACAGGCAGGCAAAACATGCCGACATAATACACATAAAATAAAAGTAAATAAATCTAATGAAAGAAAACAAAATATAATTAAAATTGGCTAGAATAATTAATAGGAGATTTTAAGGCACAGGAATGAATTTATAGTGAGCTCTGGACTAAGAGTGGCCTAAAATGGAAGATTAGTAGTAGAAAATGAATAGAGTGGTAATGGATTTAAGTGCAAAGATTAATTTGGAGAGGGAAAGAGAAAATAAAGCTCTAAGTAGTTTTCCAAACGCAGCAGAGGTATGAAAACACACGTTTTTATTTTACTTTTTGATGTTTTGTGTCAAGGTCTCACGATGTAGACCAGGCTAAGCTTAAATTTGTCATGACCTTCCTACCCCTGTCTGTCCATGCTGGTGTTGCAGGAATATGCTATCACATACAGCTAGGAAACCCTTTTAATAGTATCTATGTTGCACTCTATCAAGAGAAGCCTCCCTTTAAAATATAAATAAGCAAGTAAAAAATGAGGAGGCGTGAATGATCCATTGAGGTACTAAGTGGCAGGGAAGTTCTACACCAAATGTTTAACGAATGGATGAACAGTGTAGAGACTTCAATGCTGAGTACTGAGAAGGTGGGCAGCTGTATAGCTACAGGTGTTTAATTATATAGGGCTTTGTCCTTCATTCTCCAAGAGGGCACCCTAGCTAGTAATTCATCACCTTCATGAAGAATACAACAGATTCCTATTTTTAAAAAATGAACTTGTTGTTTACCAGTGCAACTGAAAAAAATGGAACTTATTAGATACCTTTATTATTATTATTATAAAGTACTTCTTAGAAAATATAATAGAAAGAAATGGTATATTTACTCAGCTACGCTCCTTGATGGATCCTTTGATATCCTGAATCTACAGAGAATAAACTTGTTGTAGTGGTTTTGCCTTTAGCTAAGGGCAAGAAGACTACTGATTCTACATGAAACTTTCTCCTGCAAAATAAAAAACAAAGCAAAAAAATATGCTTAGAGACACGAAGAAGTCTAAAGAGTTCAAGGGTGACCATTGTGCAAGCACAAGGCATATTCTTTGAATAAGATTCCTGGCTTTAAGAGTCTCAGAAAATATTTATTTTTAAATGATATGAGCAAGAGTTCTTTCATAGTTTGCTTTTCGTGTGCTATGAACCATAAAAACTTGGAGCAAATATTGATTATTAAATTTAAAAGAACTAAGTCTACAATAGCCTAATCCTGTCTTCTCTTTATTCAACTATGACTGGTTTACTGTAAGAAACTTTGACTGTTTAGAATGAACCTCCTATTTTATAACTGACTGCACTACAGTCCCATGAACAAATAGTGGCACCGTATAAAATGTCACATTCATGACAACCTCTGCAAGCAAGGGTTTGCTGATCACGGTCTTTTCCCTTTCAGCGTCCTACAGAATGACCTCCTCAGCCAGACGTGGTAAATGCTGTAAAATGGCATTTGGGTTATTCTTTGGTTTTGTTTCCCAATCAGGGCAGAAGTGATAGACTAACAGGCTGTGTTTTAGCACTATTCTTTTCAATCCTATTCAGTGAATGTAAGTATCTTAAAGGAAAGAAATCATTTAGTGGGTTTGAAAACTGCTTGAGAAAAACACAGGGAGCAGAAACAACATCCATTAGTCTTTGCTGCATGTAAGAAGCAACTCGGGGAGATGAAAAGGATTTATTCATTTAGTCCCTTCCTTAGAAATAACAAAAGCATGCTAGGCTCATTATTCTGAACAATTCCTTTTAAAAGTAATTCATTTGCTTTGGTTCCAGTGATAATTATTATGTGCTATGTTCATTTGAATGCATTTTAATTGTACCTTCATGTCATTTTTAAAATGTATTTATATGACAAAATGTCACTAGGGGAAGGGAGCAGAAAGTGGTGTTAATGACCTTATTTCATGGTTAAAATATAAAATAAAATTCAGAGACGATGAGCAATAAACCCCTTTCCTGTTCCCAAGAAATTGCCAGTTAGACAATCCCATTTTGGCAAAGGTTCTTTTGTTCTTTATTTTTGGAAACAGCCTAAGCAATATTAAAAATATTGTCCGGGATAACAGTGACATTACCAATATAATTATCAACAGTGATATTTATTGAAAGGTTCTTTTTTTTTCTGAGAATCATTTCAACATTACAGCCTTATAAGGTGATTTCTATTATTATGTCTGGGGTAACCAAGGCCAGAGAAATAAGGAAGTGAGAGAATCATTGTGGGAGGGAAGACTGAGACTCTGAGTGGGGACTACCTTCTTCTTTGGCTTGTATTTGTGACTTTCTCTCTGCTTAGCCTTCTCTTTTCAAGGTAGCATAAACTCACGAAAACATCAAATCAGACATATTGCACATGATGCCCGATTATATTAATCACTTTCTTCTAATATGCTCATATGAAGTCTTGACTAGCCCTAAATATTCATCTTTCTTTTTCACATTTTGTGTATTTCTACACTATATTTCTATTTTGACATTGTGAACAAGCTAAAAAAAAAAGACCTTTTTTTTGAACAGTTAAAAGATAAAATGATGATAATATTTTCTGACATAAAAATGATAATTATTTCAAATGAGCTACTTTTGGAAAAGGACTACAACTCATTAGTGTGCATGTTCACAGTTGCTTTCATTACACAGGTGGAATAATTGTGCTAGACTGTGCTAGAACATGGTACCTAAAAGATTGGTTAGTAACAGAAAATGTTTATGGTCGCTTGATCTAATGATCCATAAAACCTTACAAAATAAAACAAGCATTAACAAATAAAACAAACAAACAAACAATAAGTCAAATGGTTTCTGACTTACTAGGACTTAACAGTATTCTTGACATTTTGATCATAATAATTATATGTTTAGTATAAATGACATATTGGAAATCTTCTGAGAATGGAAACTTTGTAATAGTCTCTTGTAATAGTCTCTACATAATAGATAAACATTTTTGGATTTTAATATTATTAATTTGTTATGAGTTCATTGGAACATACTTCTACCACAAATCAAGGGCTGTGATGATTACTTATAATTGTCAATTTGAGACAATGTTGAATCAAATATAAAGAGAATCTCAAGGAGCGGTTGTCTTGATTAGTTTAGACTGTGGGCATATCACAGGAGATTCTATTAATTGAGTTAATTGGGTTGGGAAAGTCCCCCGTAAGCATGGATGGTATCGTCTCACGGACTGAGTCTTGAATGATGTAGGAGTAGAGCCAAGGAAGTTGAATAGTTTTGGGCAGTTCTGCTTTGGTTTCCCTTTATTCTTGACCCCAGATATGACACAGTAGCTATTTCAAATTCCTGTCATCCTGATTTCCTGCAGTGATGGATTGCAAACTCAAATTGTGAGCTAAAATCAACTTTTGCTCCCCAAGCCAAGTTTGGTCAGTCTCTTTTACCACAGAAACAGAAACGAATCTTGCAGAAATAGTATCTAAAATGTTGATTGAACTGTGATATTTTTGGCTACCAGGAACTTTCACAGTTTAATCACTAATTAAATATTAGCTAAAAATAAAGCAATCGACACACTTTTTATTCCTATGGAAAGAGAAATGATAATGGTGAAAAGTACATAATTTACTCATTAAAGTTTTCCATATTGCTTCATAATATGGATGTCTTAATGGATGTTTTAAAATAATTTAATGTTTATTATACAATATTTGACACTTTTTACAAACAGGCTAAATTGCATCATTCAATATCTGAATTAATATAATTAATACAACTTTATGGCTTTTATTAGAAAGAAGTTCTGAACTTTGAAATAATTCATAGAAAATAAGTAGGAAGGTGCTGTAGTGGATTTAAAGAACTTAGGATATAATTATAAAAATTAATTTAAAAATTAGTGATAATTTATAAAGTCATGCCAATTTTGTATGTATGAGTAGCTCTTGTCACTTTATTTAGGCACTTTAAGTTTCAGTCACTATTGATCACTGATGTCACTCTGAACATTTTACATTGTTTCTAAAAGCTAATTGTCCTAATTTTCAAAATGCTAGTAATTACTTGGTTTTTCTTGTAGACTAATTGTGTTGATTAAAAATGTATGTATTTAGGAAAATGTAGACTTTGTAGCACAGGTCTCAGCACACACTAATCTCCCCCAATAGTTATTTTTAAAAATTCATGAATAATTGAATTTCAAGATCATCCATAAAGCATACATAATTCCATGGAATCATTCTAATTAGAAGAAGATACCTTTTTATCTAATAAAAAGTCATTTAATCTTGAATATTTTTTAATCAGTATTATTTTATATTAGTGCTAAAATAAAGGTGGATAGGAAACATGCCTATTGTCTTTGTTTAATATCTAATATTGGCCATTGAGATCAATAATAGCAATGCAACTTTAGTACAATAATTTATTCATCATACATATTATCTTATCCAAGAATCATGATGCATTATTAGGTAGACCCTGTATTTATTAATATTTCTTTTATAAGGAATGAGAAAACAGAACAAAAGATTTCAGTAAATTATCAGGAGTGATATTATCAGTTTTCCATTCTCTTTTCTATGTTGAATTTTAACACATAGTATCCGAAGCTAAACATGTATGATTGGGAAAGATTACTTTACTGACATGTATACTTAGCAGCAGCAAAGGAAAGGATTTTCTATCAATGATAATAACTTAGGTATTTTACAATTTCTACATTGATCTTTATAATATAGTATCATCACAAATAATAACCTAGAAGCATAGTAAAATGTTATAGAACTTTCAACTGCTGGCTTAACAAAGCTGCCGTTTTACGTTGGCCAATAAGAAAAAAATGATATATTCAATCACTATTCAAAATTTCTATGAAATAATGCTGGAGAGATGGCTCAGTGGTTAAGAGCACTGACAGCTCTTCCAGAGGTCCTGAGTTCAATTCCCAGCAACCACATGGTGGCTCACGGCCATCTGTAATGAGACCTGGTGCCCCCTTCTGGCTTGCGGGCACACATGGAAGGGATGCTGTACACATAATAAATAAGTAAACATTAAAAATAAATAAATAAATAAATAAGAAAAAATTCTATGAAATAGACAAGTTAATAACTATATATTTTTTAAACAAAAAGAGGCAATTCCAACAGGGAAACCACATTCCTGATATGTTTGCAAGGCAACAATAACTTTAGCCTCTAAGTTTTACATTGTCTTTAAGCAGTTAACTTTTAGTGTGACTGGGTGCTATTGTCACATACAAACACTGTGTTCACTAAATAAACAGTGTATCTTGTCACATTTACATATATGCAGATAATTCAATAGTATTTCACTTCCTGCTAGAATATTAACTTAGAGTTTGTAAGGGATTTACCAATATGATTTTTTAATGATGAATAAGCTAATCAACCAGAAAAGGTTTAGCAAAACATGAAGGAAATTTGAAAGCCTTTATGAAAATAATCATTTCTGCTGAGAGGTGGTAGACATACAGAATTCAATCAAGTTTTATCACACAGAAATCAAAAGTAATTAGAATTAAAAGATCCAAAGTGAGGTTTGAAAAAGGTCGGCCGGGGGAAGTGGTTTTATTGAAAAGCCCAGTCACTGAGCTTTTCTGTGGCTTTTCTAGACTCAGAGACTTCCCTTACAGGTATGGAAATTTTAATTTAGAGAGAAAATGGGCTTAAACATTGCTTAAATTTTGCAGATAAGAGAGTTTGGAATGAAAAATGCCTTAGGAAACCTAAGTAAGTATTCATCAAAAATTGCAGTTTTTCTTCTTTACCCACAATTTTCTGGGTCATTTTCTGCTACTTAAGTTTCATTTAAACAATTTAAATTTCAAACACTTGTGAATGTAATAAGTTTATAAAATTTTAAAGTTATGATTTTTTTGACACAGGGTTTCTCTGTAGTTTTGGAGCCTGTCCTGGAATTAGCTCTTATAGACCAGGCTGGCCTCAAACTCACAGAGATCTGCCTGCCTCTGCCTCCCGAGTGCTGGGATTAAAGGCGTGTGCCACCACCGCCCGGCTAAAGTTATGAATTTTTGGAGAAATATTTCCCTTCTGCCTTTAGTTGACCAACATCAAAGGAAACACATTGTATTCATATCTGTATCTTTTTCCTTTTAATTATTAAATAACTTCATAGACATAAATAAGGAAACACGATGGGACAATTCCATGTTGTTTTTGACTAAAGTACAGTAGCTTTCACTTGGCTTGCTGCAGAAAATTTATGAGAACTCCATATGAGTCTGCAATCATGTACTGAAATGTCCTTGTATGACATAGATGACTCATTGCCTTATCATTTTATTCACACTCTCTTTATGTTCTTCCTGCCTCCCCTAGGAGAAGAAGTTGGTCTCTTTAGGTAGAATGTCTCTTATGAAATCCCTGCCTCTTCCTTATTCTTCAAACAACGCCTTGCTCACCATCAGTGGAACGAACTCCTTACTTGTGTCTTTACCAAAGCCAAGGTTCTATTCTACTGACTTTTCTATCAGTACTGCCCCCTCCTTTGTTCTGTTTTTCTTCCCTCTGCCATTGATCAGAAATATTTTCTTTCAACTCTGAAAACATATTTCTCAATACTTCAACTTCGGTCTTAATTCCTCTTTTAAAAAAATTGTTTTAAACAACAATGAATTTTCCAAATCTCCACTTTATAAACATAATTAATTCATAAAAACTTGTAATTAATTTATATAAACTTTTAATTGATTCATAAGTCATATTCCCAGCTGTTCTCTTTTTGGTCATCACTATTGGAAGCGGTCTTTTCAAGCATATACTGTGATTGGTAGTAACCATGTCACAATAATCACGCAGTAGACAGTCCTCCCTGCTATGATGAAATGTTTGACTTATAGACAAAGTATAACCCAATCCTCCATTATCACTTACAGCACTTACTTCCTCTTCTCTTCCTCTCCTGTCTCTGTTTGATTTCTGTTTTATTTTCTGTTTTTGTTTTTTGTTTTTTTTTGGTGGGGGTTGGTGAGGTTGAGACAGATTTTCTCTAGGCAACCCTGACTGCCCTGGAGCCTGCTCTTGAGGCTGGTCTCAAACTTGCAGAGATTTGCATGCCTCTGCCTCTGAGTGCTGGGTTTAAAGGGATGTGCTACCACCATCTGGCTCTGCTTGATTCTTTTTAGAGTTCTCTGACTCGTTCCAGGTTCTCACTTAAGTTCTAAGTTGTGTTACTGCCTGAGCTAGCAATCATTCACCTTTTTACTTTTTGAAAATACATATCTAGGCATTCCTTAGAGTACTGGGTTTTAATCCAGCTCACGGGATCGATTTTATCAAATAATGGGCGTAAAGCAATGGCTCTATCTAATCAATAGACTGAACGCTTCTCACTCGAAAATGAATTTGATCCCTTTCACTCCTCTCTCCCTTTGGATCCAGTATGCTTCTGAATGATGATGGAAGTTAATTCACAAGTTCTTTCCCTTCCCTTTAGGAAAATATAAGTCAAATAAGACAGCAGAAAAGGCTAACGGAATGTTTATTTTCTTAAGAAAAATTTACTTGAAAGTTGGTAATTAAGTGACTAGAATGGGCATGTAGAGGGTAAAATGTACATTAAAAACACAATCAGTTTGCAGCTAAACAGGCTAAGTATTTTTATGTTTAATGCAGTCATGTGGAAAGCTTTTTAAAATCAATATGCCTGTTTCTGTATTCCCTGCAAATTAACCTGTCGATGCAAGTTTTACAGGTACTTCTGAATGATCCATTTTGTCTGGCTCAATCAAATAATTAATAAGTATATGGGTTTCCATTAACGCAAACACATTTTTAAGGATGTAATCTATTTTTCTTTGTTCTTGCCTTGTAAGTTTTGTGCGGCTTTCTGATTTTAAGCTACAACAAAAATTACCATACAAGAAAGACTTTAAAAAAAAAAGAAAGAAAGACTTTATTGCACTTATTTGATCCACGTAATCTAGAGGCAAGTTTTAAAGATGACAACCTAGAGAACACATTCAGTGTTAACTAAGAACACAATTCCCCTATATAGAAGGTTTTATAATTCAACAAATTTCCATTTTGTGCATATGTATTCATAATATTTTGTGACAATCGCTGTCCTTTCCCACTTCTACTTGTAAAATTAGTTTCTTTTTCTTTTTTTTAACATTGCCACATTCTGAACATACTTTAACTTTCATATTTGTCATATTTTATTTTCATTATATTTCTCATAGTATATTATAATTGACATCACATTTGCAATTTTAAAGGGTATCTCAGCTACATATATTGCCATTGATACCCCCAGCACATATCTCCAGAACTTTGTCTCCCTGAATATATTTTCACTACATTAAATGCTTCATCATTATAACTGCATTGCAAGGAATATATCTCCAACACTAGATTTAAGTCTTAACTGAATCGATTGAAGTGCTAATTCCTTGTTTTAGTCATGTCCAGTATTTAATACAATCTTTGAAAAATATACAATTGTCCTTTGTTTGAATGGAAGGACATTCCTACAGTAATAAATAGGACACAATATTTAGGTAACTGTATCACATTATATGAACTCTCCGGTCTTACTCTACTTGATCTCCTATTTTAACAGAAAGGTGTATAAAGTGCATACCATAAAGAGTTTTGCAATTAAAAATTGGACACATACAAGATGTGCTTTTAGTATTATTTCAAGACTTCTACAGAACCTGATTCCTCTCAACCTTGCCACCCCCATCTTCTTCATCCTCTCACATACTGACTGTTCCCAACTCAGGATCATCTGTTATTCTAAACTTGCTTGTGTTTCCCTAATCATAGAGTTTGCTCTCATTGAAATGGTTTTCATAATTTATCACTGTATATAAATTTATTATATAATGATAAAATATTACAATAAAGGATTTTGAAGTTAAATCTTAGTCTTTCTGCACAGGTTTGCTCAACTATTTTCTGTAGGGTGAAGATAAAGAATTGACAAACATATCATCACAGGGTTCATGTGAATATATTGAGTGAAATAATTATCAATGCAGAAGGTATATTTTTCTTGTCTGGGAAACAGTGACCTAGGCTCAGGCAGTTATAATGCTAGCTCTCATGCTGAATGTTTAAAACACATGCTGAACTAGTGAGCCTTAGAGATTTAAACTAGGGATCAATGACTTATTGTTGGCCGGGAATCATAAAGGGCTTCTTTAGTGAGGTGAGCTTCCATGGGGAAGTGTGATTTCAGAGGATTTGTCAGATTAGTGGGAGGATTCTGGGAGATACATAATCATAAGTAAGATATAGTATATGAATATAACAATATGAATTGCTATAGAGAGTGGGCAACCTTGTATTCCTGATTTTAGTAGGATTGATTTGCATTTCTCTCCATTTAATTTGATGTTGGCTACAAGACTGCTGTAAATTGTTCTTATTATGTTTAGGTACATCTATTGTATCCCTAGTCTCTGCAGCATTTTTATGATGAAGAGTATTGCATGTTCTCAAAGGCCCTTTCTACAATTAATTTAAAGATCATGTGTTTTTTGACTTTCAGTTTGAACATTGATTGGTTTCTGTATATTGAACCATCCCTGCATTCCTGGGTTTAAGTATTCTTGGCCATGGTAGATGGTTTTAATGTGTCCCTGGATTTGATTTGCAAGTATCTTATTGAGATTTTTTTTCCTTAAAGGGCAAAGTAATTCAGAGAACTCATTTATAAGTACACTAATCCTATGCCCCACCTCCTTGCAACATCACTGGGAGTTAAGTTTCAAGACATTAATTTTCAGGAGGAAAAAACATTTGATTTTTTGTGTCTTTGTTCATAAGGAAAATTGGTTTATATTTACCTTTCTTTGTTGGGTCTTGATGCTGCTTTCATATCAGGGTAACTGTGGCTTCATAAAAAGAATTGGACAATGTCCCTTCTGTTTCTATATTGTGAAATAATTTGATGAATGGTGGCATTAATACTCCTTTGAAAGTCTGGTAAAATTCTGTGCTAAAACCATCAGGTCCTGGGCTAATTTTGGCAGGGGCACTTTTAATGACTGCTTCTATTTAAATTGATTACAAATATTAACTTTGGTAAGTGATATATATATATATATATATATATATATATATACAATTCTTTTAGATTTTCCAATTTGGTCGAGTATATGTTTTTATAGCATATTCTTATGATTCTCTGGATTTTCTTGGTGTCTGTTGTTAAGTTTTCCTTTCTGTTTCTAGTTTTGTTAATTTGGTTATTCTCTCTGCCTTTTGTTAAATTGGATAGACTTTCATTAATCTTATCGATTTTTCTCAAAGAACCAAATTCAAACACAAATTGACAATATTCATAAAGAAGTCAGAAATACACACTGGAAAAAGGACATCCTTCTCAACAAATGGTGCTGGTCAAGTCAGATGGCTGCACATAGAAGAGTGCAATTAGTCTGGGCTCCGTGGTCTCTTAATGTCTGCATAATGCTTCACAATCCCAGAGAACCTAGACTACAATATGGACCATAAAAGAGACACACATAGATCTAATCTACAATAAAGTAGAAAAAAAAAACAAGATCTTCTGAGTAACTTGGAGCATCGGGACCTTGGGAGAGGGTTGAAGGGGAGAGGAGAGGCAGGGAAGGGAGCAGAGAATAATGTAGAACTCAACGAAAATCAATAAATAAAACCATAAAAAAGGATGCAATTAGATCCATACACAAAACTCAAGTCCAAATGGATCAAAGACAACTTAATACCAGATGCACTGTACTTGGTAGAAGAGAAAATGACGAATAATCTTGAAATCATTAGAATAGGAAAAAAATTTGAGCAAAACACCATTAGCCCAGGCACAAGATCAACAAATAAAAAGAGAGACCTCATGAAACTGAGAAGTTTCTGCACAACAAAGAACACTTCTTCCAGACAAAGTTGCAGCCTACATAAGAGGAAAAGATTTTTAGAAACTATACATCTGATAAAGGGCTAATATTTAAAATATATGAATAATTTAAAATCTAGATCAAGAAAATAAGTAACATAATTTATAAATTATATAGAATATAAATTATAAATTTAAAATATTAATTAAATTGTTTTAAATATAAATTAGATCTGTCCTACAGATCTAGACAGAATTCTCAAAAGAATGGCCGAGAAACACAAAATATTCAACATCCTAATCTATTTGGGAAATGGAAATCAAAACTTTTATGAGATTCCATCTTATTCCTGTCAAAATGGCTAATATCAATAAAACAAGTTACAACTAATGCTGGCAAGGACATAGAGTAAGGGCACTACTCCTTCATTGCTAGTAGGAGTGCAAAGTTGTATAGACACTGTGGGAAACAATGTGGTGGTTCCTGAAGAAGACAGAATGAGATCTATCCCAATATCCAGCTATATCACATTTGTGTATATATCCAAAAGAATGCCTGTTCCTACCAATAAATACTTATTTAACTATGTTCATCACTGCTGTGTTTATTCTATTCAGAAATTGGAAACAGCCTATATTTCTCTCAAAAGATGAACAGATAAAGAAATTAGAACACTTATGCTAGGGAATATTACACTGCTATTAAAAACAAAATCATGTATTTCACATGTAAATGGCTGGGACTAGAAAAAAAATCATCCTGACTGAGATATTCCAGATCTAGAAAGACAAATATTATATGTATTTACTTACATGTGGACATTAACTGCTAAGTCAGTGATGACCAAGTATAGTCAATCTGTAGAAACACTGAGCTTAGGTACAGAGTATAGGACTAAAGGGTACAGATAGGAAAGGAAATTAGAATAGATGCAGGGAGGGGTGTATATGGGAGAACAGTAGCAAAGTGATAGTGGAGAGAGGGATGGGGGAGGGGAATACAGGAAGTGACTGCTACTATTAAAGAAAATTGAAGGGTACTATAAAAACCAAATAGAGTAGAGCTTCCTAAAATATATACATATGAAAATGATATCTGAAGGACATTGCTAAATAATGAGGGAGAGAGAGTCCCAGCTGGCCATCTCTTGTCACCAAATGAAGTTTTCTGTACTGGGAAGTGGTTATATCTAATTGAGTTGTTGGCCAAACAGGCCTATAGGAACCTCCAAAACAGTCAAGGCTATTTCTAAGACTATCCACAAACTGCTGGCAAGACCCCATTGCTGAACACAACAGGTCTACAACTAATTGAACACAGAGAAGTCCAGATAGTGCATATATAAAGCCTTCACACCTATGTTCTTCCTCTTTGGTACAGGAAGGTACTGTGCATACAAAAGAGAAATGTAAAGAGCAAGCCAGATGCAAAACCTGTGATCTACAATGGTATACTGACTGCAAGATGCTAGGGCAGCCATGACACACAGCTTGTGTGAGTAACCAACCAAAATCTGTTTTGACTTAAGGTGATATGGAACCCATAACTGACATTGACTACGTTACCAAGAACCATTGACTGGACTGCCCAGAGATCTAGGGTAAAATCAAATTCTACTGTTAAAAAAAAGTAACAATAAAATTCTGCCTCGCAACATTCTGGTTTATACTTATAGATCAGTGCTTATTTCAGTCATCGTCAGAGAAGCCTCGTCCTGCAACAGATGGGAAAATACAGAGACCCACAGCCAGGCAATAACTAGAGAGAGTGAGAGACCTTGGAACAGCCAACTCTAAATGGAATGTCTATAAAAACTTCTCCCCTAAGTATTCAGGGACTCCTGTCAAAGAGGAGTCGGAAAAGTCAAGAGCCAGAGGAAACAGAGGACGCTAAGAAATCAAGACCCTCTAAGTCAACGAGACTAATTCATGTGAGGAAAACAAGACAAGATGAAAGCAAATGAGAGCTATCAAACAAGAGACACAGAGAAAATAGGGCTGAATGAGTTATATCAAATGATATAGAAGGAACTATTTGTATATACTGATAAGTATACTTAGGTGTGAATATGTCAAGATATATCTCACAATCTGAACTCTCTCTGACTTCTCATTTCTTCTAATCTCGGGGATTGAGTAAATTCCATATTTCTTGAACAGTTACTATTGTCATCAGAAACTCAGGAAATGAAAGTGATGTCCCAACACTATGCCAGCTCTCTACCACTACAATGTGTTGTCAAAGAATGGTCCCTCTGAAGGGAATCTTAAACTGTGTAAGAGCGGAGAATGTGACCTGACAAATTAATCCACTTGTTGACTTCTGCTCTTGACTGCGGGTGTAAGGTGACTAGATACTTACACTGGTGCTGGTTGGACTCTCCCACAAGGATGGACACTAACCTGGAATTGTGAACTAAAATAACCCTTTTCTCCTTCAAACTGCTTTGGTCTGGGAAGGTTATTACAGCAACAGCTAAGAAACCAAGGTATTTCACACTATTCTTGTGTGGCAAGAACTTCCTGCATGCTGATGTTTTTCTAGCTAAAGTCCATTATTTTCAAGGCTTTAATTATTAAACCTGGAGCCAAGAAAAGCATAAACAAATGAGTTTGTTTAAATTAAGTTATTTTAAAGAAGCAATATTAAGTGAAGTAAATAGAATTTATTCTGTTTTTTAAATGTGTGGAAATATTCTATTAATCTTAGAAAAACATCAACAAATAAAGAATTTTGTTAAATGTGTTTCAACACATCATTTTGTTAGAAATTCTTAATACTTAGTATTAAGAGTATCACATTTTAAATTAATGAAACTTCAAAAAGATATGCTTATCTATTTTGTTATATTCACTACCAGTTATAAAATTATGATAATCAACTTCAACAAGTGCACTTACAAATAAACATAAATTTAGATGTAGACACTACTGTTTGATTTTTTAATAAGGATCCAAATTTGTATTTGCGTGTCTATATTCTAATTATTCAATTTTACTAGTACAAATAATAATAATTGAATACTTGTAAAGAAAAAACATTTTAAATCTTCTTTTATCCCTTTTGTTATTGAAAGTAGATTTTTTTCATAAAACATACTCTACTGTGGTTGTCCTTCCCCAACTCCTTCCAAATACTCCCCACCTCCCCACAAACTTAAATTTTCATTCTTTTTGACTTTCTCTTCAACAAACAAAGAAACAAACAAACAAACAACAAAAAAGGCATCTAAAAAGAAAATGGAAAAATAAAAATGAAATAAAATAAAATATACAAAAAGAACAAAGCAAATGTACAGAAAAGCAAAGGGTCAAGAGAAAACACAAGAAATACATAAAGACTAACAGACACACACGTAGGAATCTCATAAAGACACAAAACAGTAATCCATAGCATGTAAGCAAAAGGCTTGTAGGTAAGTAAAGTAAAAGAAAAAAAATGTCCATCAAGAACATTATGAGACAAAAAAAAATCTCCCAAAATGTCATTTAGCTCATCTTGTGTTGGGCATCTACTGTTGGGCATGGGTCTTTAAGAGTTGTTTGTATACTCAGTGAGATTGCATTAGAGAAAACTAATGTTTTTATTTGCAAGCAGTCATCAATTGGCAGCAGCTTCTGGGAGAACTCCAGGGCAACAAGGCCTTCTAAACAACACAGCTGAAGCACATAGGGAACTCACAGGGGCTGTGGCAACATGCACAAGGGCTGAGCGGGTCTGGGTCTGTTGGGGTCCTAGCTCTTTAAATCTTAAGCCATGATTTTAAATGATGTCTTTGAATGCTACTCTAATGGTGCCTTTAGGCGTGAGCTCAATGCTTTCAGAAGCTGAAAACAGGGAGAGTCTAAGGGGAAAGGGATGCATGTGTCTATCTGAGTTATTTACTTCATTTCTAGCATTTCAAAGTTTAAGAGGAACTAGACACAAATTCCAGTTTTAGGGTTGTTGTTTTACTTATTTTTAGGACTGTTTTTCTAAATAGCCATCTCCCTAGACATTGGTGGTTTTTCTTTGGTCTCCTGGTGACAGATCTGAACAGCCAGAAACCAGAAACCAGGCCTCTGGCAACTCATTTCAATGGGTGGCATTCAGCAACATGGACAGAATGTGGTCGATTTTGTGACAGAATTAATGAAAGCAAACGTGTAACACAAGGGGCAGCATGTTAGCAATAGTGCACCTCCGAAGAGGGAAGTTTGGTGTGTTACCTCCTGATTAGCTGAAGCTAGTTCCTCTTCCAAGGCAGAGATTCTTTCTAAAGAAACCCTCAGTCGCTCCCTTACCTAGAAGAAAAAAAAATCAAAATACGTGCCGAAATGTATATCTAAAACATAGGAACCTGTGGTGAAGCCATCTTTAACATAAGAGACAAATGGTCACATTCTTCAAGCAATTGTAGCCCTGAGATCACAGACTCTCAAATCTGGTATGAACAACATGAAAAGATTGTCACCTCAGAGGCATCGTTGGATCAAGGGGATGTCCTTATAGTAAATTCTTTTGTAGATGAACTGATAATCTTCCAACGAGGTTAAAAATTGACTGACCTGTCTCCAATTTCTGATTCATAGCAAGTAGATGCAAAGTTCAAAAAGCATAACCATGATAGCATTGCAAAATTATTGGTGTTAAAACAAGCAAAATAGGCAAAATACATCTTTAAAATAAGTGAATTTTTTGCTGGTTTCCGGTGCCTAACTTCAAAGTGATTTGTTTAAAAGCAAAGAGTTCTTGAAAACTGAAAATCGATTTGAAATTTTAAGTGACTGCACAGTGTTAATGATTTGGGAACACCCACCTTGTATCCATATATCCCGGGGACAGGCATTGTGATTTGTAGAATTAAGTACTTTTTAGTTTGAAAGCAGGGCTGACTTAAAATTGTTTTCTTATATAGTTGAACTTGGCAGAACTGTTTCCTTGACCCTTGCTTTCTGACTTCTAAAACTGAAATCATGAGTGCTGGCATATGCCAGTCAATCTCCAACATTTAGGAGACTGAAGAGGAAGACTAAGGTGGATGAAAGACTGAGATGTATAACAGGATAAAGGACAACTCAGTCTACTTAATAAAGCCTGGGTCAAAATGAAACAAAAACCAAGCCAAATCAAAATGAAAAAAAAAAATCCCAAATCATTGTATTCTTATACAGTTATATAAACTTTCTATTACATTTACCATAAGCAAACTACCATGCGTCAATATTTACTTAATGACCTTGGTGGTTTAATTTACCTAAGTCAATAAACTATAGATTTAAGACACAATTAATTATAAGTTTTTGATTTTTTTATAAATTAACATATTTTCTACGTGAATGTTACAAAAATTTCTCAATAAATTTTCATTTTAATACTATAGTTATATCCCTGAAAACTAATTTTGTTATTTAATTGACTGTGTATTTTATCATATAACATTTTTCTTAAATAATAAGGTTTAAATAGGACTATAAGTAAATATATAAATTATATAAAAATTTTAATGCTGAATAATTGCCTTGTTAATTACCTAAGAAATAGATCAAGTAATGTTTTTTAACTTTCAGGCAAAATATTAATTTTAAAGGTCTCCAACATTCATCTTTAAATTCTGTTTTGGTATTGAGTACAATCAGGTGACTGAGTGTATTCACCTGTTGAAGCACAGCCCAAATACAGTGCTACATTCAAATATTTAGTGTGCAAGTAACACAAAATATAATAACATTTAGCATTAAAAAATCTTCTGCACAGAATCTCTATTTAGCTCTGCCAGATCGATTGTCATGCTTCAGTGATTTAGACAAATTTCAAATTATAAGGGCAACACAGAATTAAATTCTGAATTTGACGTGGAAGTCTGTAGACTGTGGATCTTTATAAAGGGGTCAGGTGTCCCAGGTTGAGGAGAACAGCCTGAAGACATTTAGTACAATCCTTGATTTTCCTGTATATTGTGCTGATTAGGACACTCTTAGAATGTCACCGAGAGGAGAGGTTAAGGTAGCACCTTTCCACTGAAGTGCTGATTCATCAAAATGTTTCTAAATTAGTGATCGTCTTGAATCAATATTCCCTGAGTACAAGCTGTAGGTTAAAATATCTTCTTAGTTGTTTCTGTTAGCCCAAAAGTCTTAGCTATTGATTTCTTTTACCACACGTTAAGCACTTAAAGAAATAAGTCGTGAAGTCTATCAAGAAATATGAATAAAGAATTAACTCTCCATAAAATTTACAGTTTTGACAAATAAGGATAGGTTTACCATAAATTAATGAATCTAAAACCATCTTATTTGAAAATAAAAACTTTTTTAAAATACAGTTTTAATTAAAACTATGTATGAAAATTTTTGCTGCCATTATCAATAATGAATACCATAATAATGTTGAATTGTTTATTCACTTTGTTACTCTGTTTTAGACAAAAATTTCATGTTATGTTAGCTTTGTTTACCAAACTTTAATAGAAAAGGAAATGCAAATATGTAATCTTCCCAGGGTTAAGAACTTGATAACTTTACCATATCTGGTTTGCTTTAGTTATAATCACAGGAAAAATCGTATGTATCACAAAATTTTCAGCTTCTGTCTCTGCCTTGATCATTGCACTGGCAGAATATCACAATATTTTAACAATCATGTTTCTTGTTGGATTATGTATGTTTAGGCAGATCTACTTGCTATATCATGCAAAACAATAATTGTTTAAATTTTTGCCCAAAGAAGTACACAGTTGTAGTTGGTAGTTGTCCCTATCGCTAAAAATTCTCTTCTCATTGGATTGCACTACAGCTGTCAGGATGTTTTGCCTTACATGTATTGCTTTTTACACAGGTAAATGGTAAATTATTAGCATCCAATTGTAATATTTGTATTCATCAAAAATTTATTTTTAAATTAATCTATTACTTCAGTATTCTTTAAAATGGAAGGAAATGCCTAGTGAAACCTTTCCTTCAAAATATATTTAAAGGAGATGGTAATTTTATCATGGAAGATTAAAAGAAAACTATTATTACAATCATATGTATTACAATCATATTGCCCAAGGAAGAAGTTAATGGAAGAAGTGAACTTCCAAATTAAAAACTAAGGTATTGCTGGGTTTCACCATGGCAACTGTTGATTTTATCAAAGAAAAAACTGTGAGAAAACCTTCTTACACTAGAAGTTCAAGAAATAGTTTGGTTCTGTGATAGTTGACCATGAAAATATCAATGATAAACAAGGCCTAACATATGCATATTTGATGTTCTTTGAATTATGTTTGCCCTACTGTAGAAACAGTGGAGGCTAATGCCAAAATTACTATTGGTTGTAGTTAAGCTTCAAAAGTCTACCCATGTCAGTGGTTATATAAATGAACATCAGTATTTAAAACTGCAAGCCAATACCCATGCTTAATTTTTTTCATAAGGTAATTTTTTTCTATGGTAAAAATGAAAAAATTTTTTTACCTGAGTAATAATTAATTACATTTTTCTATAATTTTTATTTACTTTTATAGCCACATCCTTTAGGTTAAAATGGTAATTAGTTATTTATACACCTGTGTCTTTATTCCTCCCCATTCTCATAAGAAACTGCGTGCTACTCTCAAGGTAACTAACTGTTCATGAAGGTACGTGGGTGCAAATTAATTCCTCAATAAACAAATGAAATGTTATTTTAACTGAGTATCTGAGCCAAGAGGGCGATAACTTGGTTTCAAACTTTTAACAAACGTTGACATTTTCAAATGCTAAGTAAAATATTTCTTGACATTAACTGAAAGAAATTTGCTTATATTAAGAAGTGGTTCAAAGGTTTGCATGCTTTATTATCGATGACCATTCTAGCAGCTGTAGGTAGATATTGTTATTATCTTCACCTGAAAAAGGAGTTGTGAGCAATTAAGCCAGTTATGCAGACCAATATACTTCAGAGGGAAATCTCAGAATTTTGCAAGGATAGCTTCATAGGCACCAATTCAGTTGCTCATGAACTTGTCAGGTCTATGAAATTTGTGGAAAGTTTATAAGAGCTGTAATTATCCATAGGACTATATTAAAGTATGTTTCATTGAGCTATACTCAGCTGACGGAGCTTCTATATGATAATTGTCCTATATTCTTCTAAAGGTACTCACAGAACGAAGCTGCTGTGTGTAAAGTATTGGTTAATTTTTACTCTGATTAAAACCACTGACCCATTTAAGTGACGTCAAAGTTCTTACAGGGAACATAAAAAAATCCAACATTCTTTAATATATTTATTTAATTCTTTCAATAGAGTTGTTTCCTTGGGAATACCATGCTGTTCTCAGAGATCCTGGTCGTTTTAGACACTGGTCCTACTGATTAGGGCATCTGATCTATGGCTTCAACTCACTCTTTAGTATTTAGGTAAAATATGATTCATTTCTAACTCATTTGCCATTCCTCTAAAACCAGACAGCACTTTTGTGATGACATATGTTTGTCACCACATGTCACAAATGTGTGAATGCCTGAGACCCTGGACTCTTTCCTCACAAGGGGAAAATCGTGCTTTGTGTGACAAACCTCACACAAGGCAAATATTCTATAAATTCTCATAGAATTTTATCATTGTATTTTCATGAATGGAAATATAAGAGAAACTAAATAAGTATAATTATTTGATATTAGACTTAACATGGCTAGTTATATGACCTGTGGTTTTAATCTTCAAAGTTTTCATAGTTTTGGCCTCTCATAACCAAAATGAAAATGGAATACAACTTCTTCTTTCACTCTAGAAGACAGAATTGATGTTATTCTTGTACAGGAATTTCACATAATCCTCTGTTCAAAGAACTAGCTAAAGGACTGATGGTAATAATATATAAGAATATAAATATTAAGTGGAACTAAACTCTATGTACTCAAAACATAGATATAAACCTGCAATAATTCCAAGTTTGAATTTTAATGCTCAGAATTTGTCATGCGTATTACAATGAAGTGCCCTAATTCTTGATATGCTGAATCCTAAGACTTTTGAAATTTTGAAATCACTTCTTTGAACTTTTTAAAAAATAGAAAATTGTGTCATAAATCTTGCCTAATCACTAAAGGATATTACCTCCAGATAGCCCTTACATTTGTCAGTTGAACTTATTTTAACTGCAGCTAAGAGAGATTTACAACTTACTTTTGGAAAGGCAGAAAGATGAGTTTTCCTTCTGTTATATTGTTACCAGTAGAAACCACTGTGTACTTAAACTAAGATGTTAGCAACATCCCCACAAGGGAGGCTTCAAATATAGATGTCCAAAAGTTAAAGCCTGCCCAAATTCCACTTCAAAATACATGTGGCATTTAGTTACTTTTTTATTTTGAGTCTATGACATCTATGGACCTGTACTTCAAAAAAAGGGAAAGGAGAGATCGCAAAAACAGAGGTAAAGAGACTAAATACTCATAGGCAGTACCAGAGTTCAAAAACCCTCTGGTGTAAGTATGTATTAGGGTCTAATTCTGACAATTTGTACATTCAGTGATATAAATAAAAGAACATGGTCCATCCACATGTTTAATATTTAGTGAGTGTTGTGGACCGTCTACCCACCCTCACTAAATTTTAAAGTCTTTTCATAGCTCAGAAGTGTTCCTTTGACCTAAGTTACTTATTCATTTGTGTGAAAATAAGGAACTTCTGTCTAGTAACGGAAGAATAGTTTGAGGTAAAAATAATAACTGTACTGTACCTTTTCATCCAAGGCCTTGTGGTGCTCAAACAAAGATTTCAGAGCCTTGAGAACCTCCACCTCACTGGACACTCCTGAGGGAGACTGGGCCTGTCGCTTCACCACTGTCATCCTTAGTGACCTTTCATGGCGTGACACAAGGCATTCCAAGTGCTCCAGTAATAGCTGTGGGGTGGACAGAAAACACGGTTATCCTGTGAGGACAGCTGACCAGCCTGTTTTCATGAGCTCTAGATTAAACTGTTAAGTTTTCACAGAACCCATGATAACCCAAGGGAATGCAACAGGGAAGAGAAAAGGAGCACCACTTGGTTAACTCAAGGTTTATAAAACACATGAAAGTCAAACAGCCTCTAGTCATGTAACAAATCATGGAGTAATAAGTGATGTCACGCATTTTCCAACACGGTGGTTCTCACCCTTCCTAATGCTGTGGCAGTTCCTCATGTTGTAGTAACCGCCAATCATAACCTTATTTTCATTGCTACTTCATAACTCTAATGATACTACTGTTATAAATCATAATGTTAATATTTGTGTTTTCTGGTGGTCTTAAGTGTTTTTTTGTGAAAGGGTCATTTGAACTCCAAATAACGTCATGACCCACAGGTTGAAATGTCTGTTCTAATGAGTCTTAGTCATGAAACCAAAGACTTGATAAACTGTGTATGGGCCAAGAAGATAGCTATGAGATAGCATTTGTTCCTTAAATAAATAAGTACAATTGCATAATACTTTTAATGTAATATTTTATGAATCCTTTAAGATTTGTTTTCAGAATATGTCCTAATGCTGGTTCTATTTGCTTGTTGCAGTATAAACTGCATAGAAATGAGATCCTTTTGTGTATTTATGGAGCAGTCTTTTGAGTCTTTGTGTACTTGGTGAGCAACTCAGCTGCCAACACAAACAAGTGGAAATACACAACTCATCTCTCAAGTGAAGTCATTTTCCCTGTGTATGTATTGATCTGTGTGAAAGCTAAACACAGACGGTGGGTATAGTGTGTTAATTCTTAAAGGCTCAGCTAATCAATATGCTTATAAGAATATACACAAGTGTTTCAGCTATATGATGTTTATGAGAAACCAAATTTTATGATTAAATGTTTCCATAATGTAAATGGAGTTATACAGACTCAATTAATATTTGTGAATCTTACATTGCCTGGTGCCAGTGTAGGACGAGAACCATATGGTATAATGTTAACTTGATTATTCTACCACTAAAGACAGCTGTTTCTATAGCCCTCTTAAATTTCATCACTCTATATTCTTTAAGAAAGTTCTTCACACTGCAAATTTCATTTTCCCAACATAGAGTGCACACACGCACACACACACATACACACATGCATACACACACCAAACAAACAAAAATTACAGTTTCAATTTCTATTCTTTTCTCTTTTTATTCACACAGACTTTTACTTGTAAGATAGATTTTTACATCCTCATAAAATAGAAGCTTTCAGAAA
Organism: Neodon shergylaensis; assembly: GCA_025134845.1. Lineage (NCBI taxonomy): Eukaryota > Metazoa > Chordata > Mammalia > Rodentia > Cricetidae > Neodon > Neodon shergylaensis. Next base: position 17,121,171 of record JABTXL010005037.1, on the reverse strand, counting down.
GGGTAAAAGCACTCTTTTTGATCCATGAGTACAACAAAGGAATCCCAAGTCTCTAATAACCAGGAGAAAAAAATCAGTTTCCTCATCAGCTTTTGTAGTGAGTTTCTGGACTTTAGTTTTGAAAAGTCAGGCTATACACATTATTTTTCTTAGCAATTTTTCCAAAGAACTAAGAATTTTTATTACTTGTAAGAGGTAACTGTCTGTTTAAGATAACTGCAGGGAATTCTGTTTGCTACAACCAAGAGCACATGAACACTCAAGTTATTTGATTCTACTTACAGTTTGAACGTTCTTCTAATTGTCATAGGCTATGGTCTATTCACTTCCCTGTTAAATATGTTAGCTTTCTGGTTATGTCAGTTTCCTCCAAATAATACCCGATTCATATTTCATGATGTTTATTATTCATTTAGGTGATTTTTCCAATATCTTACCCTCTAAATTTATTAATTTTATATATTCCAACCATCTAGATTTCTATTTTACCTAATTTTACTAATTCATACCTGACAATTTCACTATAGACTCTGCCATTATCAGTAAGTGCAACTCTTTCATAGCTGGGGTCCTATTCCCCAGGCCAAGGTTGCTATATTTCTTGTTTGTCTATTTATATGTTCAATCTCAAAACCACATTCACTCTGGAGTCCTTGTACTATGCGGATTTCTTATGTCATGCCCACACTCTGTACACCAAACCTGACATCTTACACTCCCCTTTCCATGATCATTCTTCTTGTATCTGTCAACATCCAGAATTCAGACACCTGCCAATATATCCACTAATGCCATGGGGGCTCAGGATTCAGTGTCTCCTCCTGACTTAGTGGAACTTACATTTGTATCCTTTCATTCATCAAACCTCTAAAATTTAAAATATAATCTCGGTCACTCATGCGTTTGCTCAAGTCCTTAATATTTTCTCATTTGACCAAAAGAAAGTCAGACTCCTTATATTTCCTAAGTGAAATCTATGTTATCTGAGTTCATCCCTTTTGCTTACTTATCACCTGCACTGACTTTGTTGCAGCATTTGTGTGTGGAGTTTTGCTTAGCTTTGTAAAATAGCAGGCATTTGTTTAGCTACATTGGGTTATTGTGCAAAGTTCTTTACTTCTTTAACCAAAAATACTCCCCTTTAGTTACCTGCTGCCCTTAGCACTCCACAATCTCTTACATATTTTCAGTCATGTCTCTTCTCAACAGGCTTCTCCAAGTCCTTATGCTGCTGCTTTCTTTTCCCAGGTGGAATCAGTCCCCATTTGCCATTTCCCTCCAGGTTGACTCTAGTCATTCATTACCTCATAACTATTAGTGTAGGGTCTATAAGGAAAGGAAAATTTTCTCTTCTCCACTCACTTCTGAATGTTGATCACAACATTATCTCCAGGTCAAGATCATATTTGTTGAATGAAGAGAAAGCAGTTTATTAAAGTTGCAATTTATAGAGTTAAAAGAAATAGGTATTTGAAAGATGTGTACTGAATAGATTTTTTTTCTAAAGCAGCTGATTAAAGACATTAGAAAGTAAAACATCTTCCATGGTGTGTGGAGGAAAGATAGCTACATAAACAATCACCTATGATTTGTCTGAGTGATGATCTGGGAAAGCAAGACCATGTTGACTTGAGTCATTATTGTGATGAGATATGTTGAAAAGCACGAAGAATACAAGCACAATGAGGTAAACTTGATGCTGTAAATCACACTTAAAAATTTAAAAAAAATAGGAAAGATTAACTTTCCAAATTTTAGAGCTGAGGCCAGAGAGTTCCATTGTTATTTAAAAGACAATACTTTGATATAAGAAAGCTTACTAAATTTCAGCACATTATAAATTCATACCTGCAACAGGTGTCTTGCATGGAAAAGCTCCCATGATAATCCAAAATGGCAGTAGAAACTGGCAAAGGGGCATTTGAATATTTTCAGGTGGGCTAGCCATATATCCCTGTGATTCTACCTGCCTCTCTGATGAAGGCAGTCCCATTCATTTTAGTAAATCTATAAAAAATTTCACTGAGAGTGTATGTCTTATCAATGAAATCTCTGCTTATCATATCCTAATATAAAAACTCTTCTTGGCTACAAATTTTTAACCAGAATGTGTGGTGATATATATCAAATTTTAAGAAGAGAAGGCTTCCAAGATATTTTTTAAGTGTAATTTTTCCAACTTGTAATCTCAGAATCCTGAGAATATATGTGTAAAGAAGTCAATTGAAATCATTAGGAAACTTGGAATTAGATGTTTAATTTGACTATTTCCTCTTTTATTACATTATTACATTTAGCTAGCCTCTAGGCACACATAGCCTAGCATTTTTTATAGCTGAGATTGCTATATATACTATCTGGGTTATATAGGACACTTCTGCACTATTTGCTGGGTTCACATGCCATCTTCTAAGACCATCAGCATGTTAAAAATCAAGGCAAGTAAAAAACAAGGGGACCCAAGATGTCTTGTACTCTGAAGGAAGCAGATTACTTTCTGATTTGTTGATTTTGATGATAGATCAACTTCATCATCGAATCTAATAGTTCACTTTGTGCATTGGCTTTTTGTATTATTTATTTCAATTCATAAGTAGAATTGCAAATTTACTAATATGGAAAGGTTTATCAGAACCCTAGAAATTAGAACAACCTTTTCCAATTAAACTCACAACTGTACACAGTCAGGTACTCTTTAATTTGAGAAGAATGTTGGTGTTGTCTTTCTGCTCTCTTTCCAGTGGCAATGTGTAGGTTCATAGTAAGACAGCAAATAGTAAAAAAGAAATAATATAAAACACACACATACACACACATATATTTATATAAAGCATAACAGCATATAGTAATATACTATATAAAATACAGTCATATGTAACTATATCAATGAATATTTGATACAGCATTTTGGGGGAAGGAGGACAATATGTTTGGATCTTACACCTGTAGCTTTTATTTTTGTTTTAGATGGTATTAAGGATGTCTGAAGTGTTTATGTAATCTAAGAAGTCATTATATTATCAGAATTTTATATTCCATAGGATTCAGAAACCTATTTTCCTTGATGTAATGTACAACAAAAACTTCGCATATTACCTTTTTAAGAAATTAAAAAATTTTTTTGTTCACACTTGCTAAATATTGGTAGCTATTAATCTGCCTCCTAATCAACAACCTTTTTTTTTCTTATTGTCATTCAGAAAGCTTTGTTTCCTTCTCTTTCTATTCTTAGTAAGTATTTCAGGATAGCTCCCCATACCCTTGGGTCCTTTGCAGGTGAATAGCCAAACATGCTTGTGCACTCAAAGGGTTTAATACGTTGAAAGTCATATGGCTACTGAAATAAATCCCAATTCAAACCAGTCACAATTAAAACAAATGACATATGCCACACAGTGGGGTTTTGACTTTGGAGCAATGTTTCATCTAAGCCACCATAAATCTTTTGAAATCCTGTGTGGGTATAATGTGGGTAGCTCTCCTAGTGGCCTCGTGGATCTGAGCCAATGGCAAAGACATCGCATACATTGTAATACCTTTCTAATCCTCTGGTATTTTACTCTGTGACCTTTGATGCTTTTGACTTGCTTTATCTTTACAGTGGGAATAAGCATAGGATATTCTGCACATGGTTGTAAAATATTGGGAGCAGTGAGACCCCAGATCCTGAATTTCTTGTAAACGACTTGTTTTCCCCTGATCTGAGTGCCTACAGCTGCTCTGAGCAGGAGACCTTCAGGAGTTCCTGATGGCAGGACAGTGGTTTCTGGTGAGTCTGGCTGGGGCGTGGCTATCTCTATATAATCTGCTCCTGAACACAATAAAGGGGCATTCTTAAGAATTCAAGGATGACCCATGTCGCTGTCTCTCTGTCTGTGTTTGTCTGTGTATTTTAACCTCCAGCCCCCTTGCCTGAAGCTCTCGAACTGGATAATAGCGCACCGAGCCCAGACACGGGGGCGCGGTGCGCGGCAATTGGAGGTCCCCACCGAGATATCGGTAGTAAAATGTGATAAATGAATGTAGAATGGACAGACATAGATGTACAAATGTAGGTAACAAAGTAATCTCATGCATTTTTACTGTGAGGATTCTTGAAAATCAAGCCAAAGGTGTGCATTTCCCTTAATTCTCACTTTCCTTCTCCTACTTCCACATTCATCAGTGCACTGTTACATCAGAGAATGCTGATTTATCTATTAAAATTCAAAATAGCAGGAGAGGGCAGAACAAATAATATGGCAGGAATGCTGAAATTTGCTTGGCAAAGCAATATAATTTTTAAATTAAGAATGACCAAAATACACGAGGAGAGCAGCCAAAATTTTCAGCCCATGATCTAAACTGCCCTTGCAATGCCCAAAAGAGGTAATCTGTGTGACTGGGTCATCAAAGCCCTGATGAAAACCAATTCACATGCACGATGCAGCACATGTGTGAATTCTTTTCACCATGCAATCAGAACTTGATGAATAAAGGCAGAAAAGATTTGATGGTTTAACCTTCATGCAAGCAAGTTCACCTCTCACTGTAGTCCCAGCAATGTCTGTGGAGCTGCATTTGAATAACACTGCAAGGCTAAGCATAAAATAAGTTGGCTTCTCATCATACTTTGTCTGCAGAAGGTTAACCCAGGAGAACTATGGCACTTAATATAATTTCACCTCCTTAATAGTAAAATGACATGTATGATCATATAGAAATGGTTTCTACATCCATCTAGCTATGAGGTTGCAATAATGTAAGAGAAATATAATTTGCTATACATTCTGTGAAATTTAGTAAAATTTTATTCTGATCTACAAAAAAAAAACACATTACCTTTGATCTAATTCTGAACCTTATTATTACATGGCATATCATCTGACTGACATTGTACAGGAATTCCAAGAAGCAGGATGTAGACTGTGTTTTATCATACAATACAATGTCTATTAGAACTACCAACCTCTAAGACATCTAATGAAATAAATATGGTAAGCCTCTTTTAATTGGTAGAGGTTGATCCAATAGCTTTCTAATAATTTTTATCTTTATTTTTAAACAAGTTCTTTGCTAGAGTAAAATGTGGATCAAATGCAGGGCACTACAATATAAGCAGCTCATCACTTTGCTCTTTAAAAAAAAAAAAAAGAAGTAAATGCCAGAAGAAATGGGGACATTTTTTTTTTCAGGGCAACATAGTGATTTAGCAGAGACTATAATTTTGGTTTCTTTTCTTTTTATTTTGGGTATCATACCATGTTTCCTTCTTTGCAAAGGAACTGACTGTGCATTGAAATCTGCTCAAAGTACTGTGAAAGGTTAGTTTTGGAAAGTTCTCAGCTGTGTGTGCTGCGATGTTACTGTAGACTATGTACAGACAGCAAATAAATAGCTAATACTTATTAAAGCAACACTTACTCTTGTGTTGTTTCTTTCAGCTTTCAGCTCTGAGATCTCTTCTTCCTTTTCTAGAAGTTGTTCCCGGCAGGCATTCAGTTCTTTAGTCAATGCAGCAAATTCCTAGAGGGGAAATAAAAATATTTGAAGATGTATTTGTAAAAAAAAATCTCAAGTAGGAACAGCGTAATATAAGCCATAAAATTCGAATGATAAAAACATAAGAAAGTTCATGTAGTTGACTAGTCAAGGCATCCTGCTCTTTTTTAAAATATCTTGATTTATGGTTCTAAAATACTAATGCACAGCATTTATTACTGTATAATATGTTGCTTCTATTTGTTTATAAAATATATTTTAAAGTATCACATTGCATTGAACTTAATGCTAGTCTAAATTATTGCTAGAATATCTTGACTTAATTTATTTTTGCACGATTTCCATCTTTTTGAAGGACTCAGTACTCATTGCCAAAGGGTTACCCCAATAATAGCATTAATTAATTCCACTGGATACTGCAAAAGTACAAATGATACTGAAGCCCTTGCCTCAAAAGAGTTACAGGTTGTACCTACTTACTATTGAATATTTCACTTTCCTAAATCTTTTACTATCCATTTTCAAAAGTGTACTTCAAACACTATCTTCCAATAACATATTCATATTTTAGTATGACCTTGTCTTGTTAATGTTCTGTAATATTTCACTAATTTTATAGTAACATAATTTGACCATTTAAGACAAGGCTGTTTTCACAGCCTTAGGGCTTAGTATATTTCTTCATTCAGATTTAGTATTTCTTAATTGGTGACTCCACATTGGTTCTACTCAAGAAGCATGCATATAGCCAATGCATTGTTTCTCTTTTCTAGCATATCTAAAACTATATTATTTAAAAATATTTATATATGATTCTAGGAACAAATACATAGCCAAATGGTTTTGAGAGATAATATATGCTTTAGAGTTTGCCATTTATAGATTCCTATCTATAAACAGTAGTGAAAATGTTAATGAATATGAGTCAAACTTTTGTGACCAAGAACTTTCAACAGTGCACAGTTATAGCTACAGGAAATTAATAAACTAATATAGTAACTTCACATGTTGGAATCTCATGCCAGGAGCATATTCATAGGTCAAATCTTCACTTAGCAAAAGAAGAGTTCAAAATTATAACATGTGACGGATTATTATTAGAAAGTGGTGAAGGCAATGAAGAATAAATACTAAAACATTGTTCATGTTTTGTAAAGTCTATTCAAAGCAATATGTAGGAGAAGCTGAACTTTCTCTAGGAGACTGGATACAAGAAATAGGTTCCTTGCCAAGTGGTGGTGAGGCACACTTTTAATCCCAGCACTGGGGAGGAAGAGGCAAGTGGATCTCTGTGAGTTTGAGGCCAGCCTGGTCTATAAGCACTAGTTCCAGCACAGACTCCAAAGCTACACAGAAACCCTGTCTTGAAAAACGAAAAAAAAAATTCTTCAAACTATGTATTTTGTTCTCCAACCATAATTTAGCAATTTTTACTTTTCCAACAAACAGAATTATTTTTGTTCAGTCTATGTTTCTATTCGAATTTTAAAGATTGGCCAGAATCTACAAAAACCAGTATCATGAAACAGCTGCAGACTGAAGGGAGTGGTACCCTCTCTGTCTTGTCATCACTCATGAGCATGATACACATCCCTTTGAACATTTAGTTCCCGCTGCCCTGTTTTAGGTGCTACAAAGCAACATTAAAGGCAAAGTCGCTAGGTGATGTGTTTATACTTATTCAGCCATTCACCCCTATAATATTTTTGATCTGATTTAAAATTTTTAGCCACCATCATATTCTTTTCACACAAAATTGACTCAAGATATAGTATCAATTCCTTTAAAAACAAAAAAGTAACTTCTTTCCCATTACTGTCTTTAAAAAATTGAGGGCGACGTTTCCCATATGGTACTACAAGTCATGTCATTTCTGTATATTCCAGTTTGAAAATACAAGTCTCAGAAAACATACAAAATATAAAAGGCTCCAAGTCAATTAATTTCTCTAATTTGCCATCACTCTGCCTCAGCCTCTATATTTCTCTTAAGCTATTGTTTTATGGTAACTTCATTTTTAAACTAGAAAAACTCTTAAAAACTTAGTATTATAATATTTTTCATTATGAAAGCCTTGTTTTTCCGAAAACATAAATGAGAAGACTTGTACAAAACAAATTGGAGTAAGTAACTATGGGTGTGGTGTGGAAGTAACTGAAAGTATCAGCAATAGCATCCATCTCCCCAAATCTGTAAGATACTACAGAAAAGCTCTCCTGCTCTGGGTCTTAATTGTGCTATCATCTTATACATTTGCATCTGAACTAAGGTGATGCTGAGGAATTCATAGAGTGAGTTAGACAAACATATCTCAAATGATAACTGTTACTCCATGAGTTCCATTCACTTAGGTTTTCTTCTGTTGTCTGTTCTGTTTGTTTTATATTTCTTTATCAATATTGAGATGGGGTTTTGAAACGTAGGAGAGACTGGCCTCTAGCATAAACTTCCTTTCTCAGACTCTTCAGTTTTGAAATTACTTGGCATGCCCTTTCTTGCTCAGTTCCATAAGCAGTTTAGTAGATTGAATCAGTTTTTGTTTTGGTCCCTTCAGACCTAGGAAATTAGACATTCATTCAGTTCTTGTGCCATTTACAGTCGCTAAGTAACCTGGGTAGAAGAAGGGAGGATACATAGATGAAGAAGCCTATATTCCTTTCCTCTCTTCAACTCAGCCCCCTTTCCACCCTGCCACCATCAGCAGCTGTTAGGCTTCCTGCAACAAATGCAGCAACTCTACTTTACATTATGTTCACCTTGTGCTATAGGAATTCCTACTGCCAGTAGCCTTTAAGTTACCTGCCCACTTGGGCATGGCCTCTTATACCATTTGTGCAGATGTACGGCACGCAGTCTGTCTCTTTTCTGGCTGTGGGATTCAGTTGCTGTTCTCAGTTCCAGCAGAGGATTGTGATTTGTGAGTCTACCCCTAAATAAATAACCCTCTGTTATTCTCCATTCTGAACTAGTGTGGGATTTCTTATAAGCATCCTTCTTCACCTTGAATCTTATTTTGATTCCTAATACTAAACGTAGATGAGTACCTGATGCTGCTACCTTCCTGACTCAATTTCATATGCCCTGTTTAGTTGAGGTTTAATTATGGAAGATGAGATTTTACACTCACACAAGCACACACACACATATGTTCTCATTTACTAAATTTTTCAAAGCTCTTATTGAGTAGGTCAGTTCTTGCTTAAAAAGAAAGTCAGAAAACTATATGCCAAGAAGGGAATTTAACCTTTCTATTTCCAGTCCATGGCACCAAACAGTCTCTGGAGAAATTTCTGGAAATTTCCTCACTCATCTTGATGACAATTTTAGCACTCTACTTTTCAATTAGACCTTCATTCTGTCTTTGTGTGAGTCACTTAATTAGCAAGGCCACATGGTCTCATTTTGTCAGCTATGCGTCTGAATAAATACCAGTTAAAGACTCATGAGTGCCAATCAGACTGAGAAGGAAGAGGAAAAATAAAGGATGAGTTGAGAATCAGGTTCACTAAACATTGTCAACACCCACCCCAACCACAAATAGGCAAGCTTGTGTTTTATTCACCAAACATTGGTGCCAATCAAAAACTAGTGCTCAGGACATATCACACAGAATCATGCTTATGTGACCACTTAGAAGTGGATTAGATATCAACCGTGTTAACTCTTGTCATTTTTTATTTTTTGCGTTTATACAATAATAACATCATTTCCCCTTCCTTCTCTCAAAACCCTCCCACATACCCATCTTTGTTCTTCTATTAGAATTCAAGTCCTCTTTTTATCTCATTGATTGTTGTTACATGTATGAGTATGTATGTGTGTGTGTCAGCATGTGCACATTAGTGAGTATGTTTTATGTGTAGTCGTGGAGCACAGTCCCAATGGTTTTATCTACAATAAAAACCCAGCACTTAGTGCTCAAGGATCACTGCAAAAGGAAGGAGAGAGATATTGTAAGAGCCAGAGGAAGAAGGCATATTCCTGTGAGAGTGTGTCTACCAGGAATGTGAGAAAAAAACACACCAATCATGTAAAAGTATTTAAAAATGATCTCCTTCAGATGATGCCATCCCCATTTACTATATTTTGGTGTTTCTTCTTGAAAAATTGGCTCTTCGAATATTTAGTTCTGTCTAGAATATTAAGTAGAAGGTTCTCATTTTTAATCTGCATTACTTTGGGTATTATAGCTCATTAATTTGTAGGCATAAAAGTAAGTATATCTCTGTACAAACCAGAGGATGTATTTTCTAAAACAAATTGATAATAGAATCATTGTATTAAAAAATGATAGCAATGCAGCAGAATAACTATGTCCTTAAAACTGTTAAAAATTTAAAAGCCTTCAAATATTTAGATATAAATGTTTTATGGCAAAGATTTTCCCTCATAGAAATTAATGCCTTGATATTAAACCATTATATGTAATGTATACATATATGGATATTTGCATTGCTGTTATATAATAAAATGTGCTACTAATGACCTCTGTTTCTATAATTGCCTCCTAGGGAAACTGTCATCCAAAATTACAGAGTAAAACAGCTATGTCTCATGGTCTGCTTCAGGCAAGATAGCTCTAAGGAAAAGTCACTTGCATAAATAATGCAATTTGACAGGTACAATCAGACTAGGGAGTTTTACTGAGCTCTACAAACAAGGCTTCCCAAATTAAAAGGAAAGATACTGCAACTCTCTGCAAATTCTATTTTGTGCCTTTTGATTATTTCTACATATGCTACCTACAGAAGTTTTCCCCTTCTTCCTAAAACTGCCGAATGGATTATTCAACACATCACAGTACTCTGGGGGCTGGCACAGACGTCTATGCCTAACATAGCAAGCTGCTAAGGCCTTTCTTTTTTTTTTTTAATGGCAGCTATGTTCATGAGTACTTGCTAAACTTCTGTTTTCAAAACCTTCCAATCAAGGCAGCTAGACTCTTGTAAAATATGGGTATTTGTTGAAATCAAACCCTGTTGCCGTCAGGCAGCCTCTGGCTGTTTAATCATCTAGCCCTGCTTCTACCATGAGTCATTCACTGTCCTCCTACTGAAATTCGTCTTGTATCCTATTTGCACTCAGCTCTGCAAGCGGTAATTTGTCAATCAGCACCTTTTACATACAAACACATAGGCAGACGCCCCAGGTGGCGAATGTTCTGTAACTGTTGAATCCCGAATCAAGAGGGTAGATAATTAATGTAGATTGGTTGGAAACAAACTTATAAGAAAAATAAGTTTCTTTTATTTGGGGGATTTTTTTTGGCTTTTATTTTATAAGTCAAATCATCTCCCTTGCTGTCACTTTAGTATGCTTTTTGAGGGTCCTCCCTTTTTTGAGGGTTTTTCATGAGCTTGTTTGGAATTATCCTGCATCTAAGAACCATGGCACTCTCAGAAGTCTTGGGTGTTCCTGCCCTAATGGTTATTTTTTATGCTGACAGAAGTTGAAGTGCAGATTGCTGGGGAGAAAAGGCAGCAATGGTATTACCTAGTTCAGGACTCTGTATGCTACAAGATAGACCTACTAGCCAAGATTTACCCACTAGTCCAGCAGCAGCATGACTGTTATGGGGTGAGATAACACATTCTGACTGAGTTTAACGCTTACTTCAGAGGAGAGAATTTTGTGTTTAACCCTGTAACTGGTTAAAAGCTTATCCTAAAGAGGTTGTAGGCCCTTGCAATTCTACTTTGCTACTTGGTCATGTTGTCACATTTGCCTTTCAAATATTGATGTTTCTAGCTGGGCAGTGGTGGTCCATGCCTTTAATCCCAGGACTCAGGAAGCAGATGCAGGCAAATCTCTGAAAGGTCAAAGCCAGCCTGGAACAAGAGCTAGTTGCAGGACAGGATTCAAAGCTACAGAAAAACTCTGCCTCAAAACAAACACACAAACAAACAAAAATTAATATTTCTATTCATAGACCCAGGACGCTCCCAGACTTGGCCAGTGTGAAGTAGGCAATGTCAAAGTGCAAAGACTAGGAGACTTAGTGTTCAGCCCTAAGTGGGTTGTATCTCTCACCACAACCCCAGATCACTTACCATCAAAGATCAAGAAAGGTTTCAGAAGGCAGGGCACAAAAAAAGGTAAGGGCTTGAGGATAAGAAACAGTGCTGTGAAGTACAAACATCCGGTCCTGATGCAGCTATAAAATTCCTGAACTCAAGATCAGTCCATCCATAGTCCCCCACAGACGAGGGAGCTGCTCACCTCCCTTACTTGGGAGATACTGATAACTGATAACTGCTGGGACAAGGAGAATCATTCTTATAGTTCAAAAAAGTGTATATGACAGTAGTGAGATTGGGAAGTGGACAGAGTGCCATCACTAACCTTGAGTTATTTACAAACAATACCCAGGAAAGAAATAATTAGTTACCTTCCCTGGAGTGGTACTGGGTATATCAACCACACTCCAGGACAGGCCCCATGTCCAGGAGTAGCTTTCCAACACAAAATAGAATTTTTATTTTTTGGAGGGTCAGAGGGCATTGCTTTTGTCTTATTTGTTTTTTGTTTGTTTTGACTTCAGTTTTTGCATTTTCTTTTTTTTTTAAAGATAGAGAGGGGAGGGGAGAAAGAACACAGATTTGGGTCAGTAGGTAGATAGGGTTGTTTTGAGAGAAGTTGGTGGAGGGGAAATATGATCAAAATACATTATATAAAAAAGAATTTTTAAATAAAAAAGTATATATGAAACAATAAGGAAATACCTCTATTTTTTTACTTAGCAAGTTTATACCAATCAAAATTTATACTATAGACTAAACTATCAAATAGTGTTCAAAAAGATTAATGCCCACAAAGATATAAAGCTATAAAACAATTTTTTGGATATTGCAAAAATTCTTTTATTTTATTTACATTTATTGTTTTCAGATAGGGTCTCACTATGTAGCTCTGGCTTGCTTGGAACTTGCTTGGCTTGCTATGTAGATCAGGATATCTTTGAACTTACAGAGATCTTCCTGTCTCTGTCTCCCTAGTGCTGGAGTTAGAAGTCTATATTTCCGCACACAACACAAAACTGCTTTTTAACGAAAAACTCCTGTGTCACATGTCTCTCACATTTCCCATTTTGTTCTGTCTACATTTCTCTTCAAGAGATAATACAGGTCCTCAATTAGTACGTAGTTATTAAGTGTAACAATAGCACAAAGCATATTTGAGGCATTTTCAGTGAAGCCAGGTGTTTGTTCCCAGAACTGTTGCTCAAGGGATCCCACCTACCCTAGTCTGGCAAGATTCAGGGATTCCTGACACTGTCAGCAGAATTAAGCTTGATGAAGGAAATGCAGTCCTTAGCCTCGGGCTCTAATTTTGAGAACTTCCCTTTTTCCTAACCCTGTCACGATACATATGGAAAGACACAGACAAAGGGCCCTTAGAATCATGTCGGAGCTACTAATTTCAAATTTACTGTCCATTTGACCTATTTCACTTCTTCTTCAATTTTTGTTACATCCACCTAGGCATGTTCTGATTATGTCAAGCATATGAACGAGGAGAGAGGAAGACCCTCAGAGACAATTTCTCAGAGGAACCAATATTTTAGCTTTATAATAAAATTAGTGTTATGTCTTTGATCCTGATGAAGGGGAAAGAAACAATCTTTTACCTATGACAATGTGCAGATGGCATCCTTAGTTATTATATGCTTGAATTATTTGGAAGTGTATTAAAAATATAACCTTTTAGATGCATTAGTAAAAATTGCCAGGCCCAGTAAGCATTGCTGCTAACTCGTGTTAAGGCTGAATCCTTGCCAGCTAGTCTTTTGGCAGGAAAAGCCAGGTTTCCATAGCTCTGAGAGTGTGAAGCAGGAGGCATGCTTAACAAGATACTGTGTATTAATTTGAAAGGCTTTAGCATCTGGTTAGATAATACCTGCTGTGGAAGACACACAAAATAGTATTCAAGATGACTATTTTAAAACTCCCAGCAAAGCTCTAACTAAGCAAAACAAAATCAAGCCATGTCTCTCTTGCAATCAAGAGAATTATAATTACATAACCCACAACGTTTGAACTAGGATCCTGTTGATTCTTCACTGAGCTAAAATGTTGGAGTGGGTCCTATTGAAGCTGTAGAGTTTATGAAAACATTTTTCTGCCATTGAGAATTTTACTGAATGCATTTAGGATGCTCGGAGCTTAATACTTGGTGCCCTGTACTTTGCATGTCGTAATAATGTATAGAATTCTCCAAAGAAAAGAAAGAAATAACAGAGAAAAACCAAGCTGAGAGAATGAAGCTGAATTGTTTCTACTAGACAAGCATGCTTTTCTGAAAGAGCATCCTGGTCCAAGGAGTGTAACTGTCTAGGACTAGAAGCACACACAAGTGTATGAGTGTTCCGGAATTACTATAGCATTGCACCTCAGAGTCACAAAACACTCAAAGCATTATGGTTTATTCGCATGTGCACCAAAAATAATCTCAAAATAGTTTAATTGTCCGTGAATTTGAGGGATTTGTCTTTCCCCCAACACTTTAAATAAAATTTCTGCTTGGCAATTCTATTCCTTGCATCAAAGCAATAGATTGACGTTTTATTCTCTGTATTGTCTCTACAAAATGGACTGAAAGCTTAAAATAACACAATCCCATAAATTATTTCTGCCAGTGTAATATGTCCAATAGTGTAAAATTATGATAAATAAAAAGAAATACAATGCCATGTGAAAATTGAAGTGATCAGGCTACATGTAAAACGTTTTGAGTCTATAGGCACTATCAAAATGTGCCCTGTAGGTTGGATGTTTGTGCAGGGAGGGGCTAAAAAGAAATGATGGACAGCTTTCTGAGAAAAAATATATCCCTAATATAATAAAAGTATAATAACCCTGTGATAAAAGATATGGATACATTTTAGTTCATAATGGTTCATAAATATAACATCAAAAGTACATAAAACTTAAGAGAAAATAGAAGAGCTGATCACTACCAGCAATGTGTCAAACTGTATCCCCAAGATTTTATGTTGAAACCCCAGCTCTTACATGCTAAGCATTTAGAGACAAGACTTATGAAATTGATATATTGATAAATTTTTGAGGGTGGATCTCTGACAATGAAGTTAGTTTTCACATAAGAAAAGACACAATATTTTTTCTTTTCTCTGAAAGGAAGGAGATTATCACCAGAACCTGATAATTATGGTATGTGATACTGACTTCTAGGCTCAAGACCCATCAGAAGTTAATTTTTGTTGTATAACTAATATATAATACTGTATGTGATATTTTTATCATATTGATATCTCAAGATTATATACCATTAAAAAACCTATACTTGAAGTTAAATCAAGGAAGTAGAAGACAAGCTCATAGAATAGGAACAATTATTTGAATAATCAAACATCTGATAAGGATTATGATTCTAGAAAATCAAAAGGTCACTGCAATCTCAATTAAAAAAAATCCCTAACTTCTAAACAAATGATTTATCTATAAAATGTCCAAACACAACCAATATGAATTGGGGGAACATAAATGGAAAGCTCAATAAGATACAACTTCATAACTATGATGTCGGCTATGAAAAAAACATGGATAATAAGTATTAACAAGGCATGAAAATATTAACAACAAAAATACAAACTGGTAGGCTGCTTTGAAAGCAGTCTGGCACTTTTGCAAAGAGGAAGTCATAGAACTATCATGTGAACCAGCAATTTCACTTCTAGGTACACAGCTAAGAAACAAACAGAAAATGCCTGCACAGAAGCGCATACATAAAAACATGCTCATCGTAGCTTTGGTTGTTTACTTTATTTGTTGTATTCAAAAAGAGTCTCAATACACTTTCAAGATGCTCTTTAACTCATTACGTAGCCCTGAGAGACCCCGTGGTCTTCAAAGCTACTCCTTTCTAGTTTCAGGATTACTGGTATAAACTATAACTACCAACCCCAGTTAAACAGCTGAATAAATCTTAGTGCCCAACAAAAAAACAAGAGTGGATTTAAATGATACTACAGAACTTTTACAGAATTTCATTGCCATGATAACAGTAATCTGAGGTCTAAAAACTTAAAACCTAAATACCCAATAACTATTGTATGTAGGAATTATATTGTACAGATGATCTATGGAATTTATTTCCTTGAATAATAGTGATTTGCTTCTTGGAATTAGCTTATAATTCTAACATGATCATGAGAGTAAATAAATTTCTGCAAAATTTTGTTTTAGATCATTTTGGATACTTACTGCAAAGTGGGATTGCTAGATACTATGGCCTTTCTACCTCTAACACTTTAACTATTGTCAAACTGTTTTCCATCAGAGTAGTACCACTTTACAGTCCCAGCAACCTTGCCTCAGCACTCCCTTAGTGTTCTTTTGTCAAATTATTATTATTATTATTATTATTATTATTATTATGTGAGAGAAGGATTATCATTACTTAATGTGTGTGTACAAGAAAGAGAGAGAGGGAGACACACACACACAGCAAAAGAAAGAGAGAGAAAAAGAGAGAGAGCAGAAAGAGCATACAAGTGCCATGCTGTGCATGTGTAGGCAAAAGCTCAAAAAAAATCTTCTAATCATGCTATGCAAATTGTAATGCTAATATTAAAAACCATGAAAATATAATTTTTTTAAATTCCATCATGAAAGAACTCATTTCTTCTGATTTAAATTGAATTGTAAGTCAATATTTAATTATGGCATCTCTGAGAATTCTACAAATTCCACAAGAAAATTCTCCAGAAAGAATGTGCCTTTTTAATCATGTCCTGTGATTCAAAGACCACTTTAAGTTTAAATACCTGTTAAAACTTCGTACACCAGGAGCATAATGGTCTGCATTTATTCTGTTAGTACCTTAATTTACTTAAGACATGTATTACTGGTGTTGCAAATGTATTTCTGATGACAGTGAATTCCTTCAAGTTGTTCCACTGTTGAGACTGAACCACCTTAGGGATTGTAAATATTTCATTCCTTCTTAGGTTGAAGGTCTGTCAATTGTTGATGATGGGCTGGCAACTCCAACTTTCTAGTTGACAAAATCAACCAATATCCCCAGGGTGGTCCAACATTCAAAATATACTGTGATTTTTATCTAATAGTGCATTATATTTTATTTGCTAATTTATTTTTGTGAATAACAATATACACTTAAAAACAATTAAATTACATTTTATTTGAGTTATCTCAATGGATAAATCTTTTTTTTTTTTTTGCCAAACAGACAAAAGCAGAATTAATTAACCCAGAAGGCATTGCGATTCTAAATACATATTCATCAAACTCTGGCACGTCTGAAATCGTATTAGTGGACTTAGACAAAAATGAGCACTGACTCAGCAGTGGTTGGTGATTTCAGCACCCTACTTTTCCCAAATTACTCCCTGTATCCTAACTGAACAGAGTGCTCTCAATCTTAAAATGACCAGCACATGAATCTCTAGAATATATCCTAAAATTAGATAGTAGAAGTGGAAAACTCTAGGAATGTGGTAAAAGCACTGACATACATTTTTACTTACAAAAACTGAAAATCTATATAAAATATAGTAAAATGGAAAAGTTTAAGAGAGGAAGTTCTGTTCCATTTCCAAAGTTTAATATTTTAGATTCTATACAATGTACACTTAAATTTTACTAAATACCCTCATACCATTATGAACGTAGTAATTTCAAAGCTCTTTCTAGAATAACTTCTCCTAGCATTGCATTTCATTCCTTCTGTCGAGACTGAAACCTTGCAACCTGTCGAGCTGCCTGCAGGCTGTGCAGCATCCTCTGGGCTTTGAGCTTCATGAGCTGCCATGTATGCTTGGGTCGGCTTTGGTGATGCAGCTGTCTTTGAGACATTTCTACTTCTTAAAGTAACCCCTCACCCATATTCCTATAAATAACTCCTATAAAACTCATTGATTTACAGAGTGGATGTTGGTAGTACCCACACTTTTTTGTGGTATACTTGTCTCTGCCAGGATCTTTCCTCAAGTGCTAAAACACAAGGGAGGACCTTACCCAAATATGTACGCTCTCAGCCGAGTCTCATGACCTGATTTGTCAATAAAAAGATATGTTTTAAAGTTTAGGTTTGAAAACTCTCATGACTAGATCTAAATAACACTTAGAAAACAAATAAATCATAGTCCCATTAATTAAAAATGAAGATATTTCAACTTTTGTGCCATGATATATAACACAAATTTTAAAAGTATTGAACAAGTCACTATGCACAATGGCACCATAAATCATAGATGTAATATTTTAATTGTTATTTATATAACACTACGAAATATAGAGATTACAAAAAACATTTGACATCCTTAATCATAGGAAAACTAGTCACTATATATAAATGATCGAAGCTACCATATAGATTTTGGAATACATAATCTGCTAACTTTAGTTAAAACAGATCATTTCAATCTATATTTATGTTTATTAAATTACAATATGAACATTGGCATAATTTAGGGCATTTTAAAAGAACATTGATATTGGATTAAATTAAATTATCTTTAGATGCAATATAACAGACAGAATTCATTTATGTGATATATAAAACTTTCAGCATATGTCAGTATTACACATTTTATTTACATAAATTTATTGAATATTCACAGCAACTATGTTAGCCTTTGAACCAAGACATCTAGTGCTGAGATTTCAGCTTAGTAGTAATAATGTAATACAAAGTCACTTAAGTATTTTGAACAGTACAGTATAAACTGATTTGCAAAGGAGGGATATTTAAGAATATAAGCTTACTGAAAAGATAAATGAGAAAGTATTACTAGACATATTCTAGACTAAGCTGCAACCGGGAAAAATCTATTTACAGTAAACATATGTAGTATTCTAAGCTGTAGATACTTAGGGATAATTCTATTCAGTATATTGTACTTATATTTTTAACATTATATTCCGGGTCCCTTTCATATACCCCTCCCTGCTCTCTCAAATTTGTGGTCCCTTTTTTTTATACTAATTGTAATATATGGATAGATATATAAAAGCTTCGTGTCATCACTGGCTTTAGGGAGCCTTTTGATTAAAGGAAATAAAATATGCAAACAACAAAACAGGCTGCTGAGCTCAACTGGACATGGCTTGGATGGCTTATAGCGTCCACTATTTACCATTAGTCTGTTTACATGAGCAACAAAAGTGACTGTTGGATATTGTAGTGGTTTGAATGAGAATGGCCCCCACAGACACTTACATTTGAATATGTGGTCCCCATTTTTCCCCCAAACTTGCCCATGTAGACTCTTCCTGCTCTTCTTTAATCTCCTTTTATCTTTTTAGGAAGGATTAGGAGATGCAGCCCTGTTGGAAGAGGTGTGGCTCTGTTGGAAGAGGTGTGGGTGTGGCCCAGATGGAGGAGGTGTGGCCCTGTTGGAGGAGGTGTGGCTCTCTTGGAAGAGGTGCGGCCCTAGGGACAAGTTTGCTAGTTTATGTTCCCTGCCTCCTGCTTTCAGAAGTCTCCGTTTTTCCTACCATCACAGATACTAACTACCTGGAATTGTAAACTCAGTTTAACACTTCCCCATTTTAATCTCCCTTGGTCAAGGTGTTAAGTCACAGGAATAGGAAAGTAACTAATATAGAAAGGCCCAATCAGGATACTTGCAAAAGCCTTCAGCTCTGATGTTCTGCTTCTGCTCCATTTGAACCCATGCCTCTTCCTTTGTAGATGTGAGTCCTTGAGGAATTCAATATGCAGTGAATATCCACTCAGAAAGTGGGCATTTCAGGGTCTACACTACAGTTTGGTCTCTTTATTACTATGTCATGCCACAGGACAAGTAAAAGAGGCACACGTGATAGGTGTTAGAATGTTTTTAGACCTGCTGAAGTCCTATATATCTAGAGCAATGACTTACACAATTTTATTAAGCCAATTATTAGTAATAAAAGTTGGTTGTAGTGAAAATTCACAAACCAAAAAGGTCAAAATGTTTGTCCTGACCCATGCTTGGTTTCTTTTGCATGCAAGCAGCTTGGCAACATTCCCAGCTCCCTAGAGACAAGCAAATGTTTTAGCCACCAATGACAGTTGTGACTATAGAAAAGGTTCTCTCCCAAGGAGTTCTGTTTGATAAAAGAAAATCAGAAAAGAAGCAATTGCACCATGAATATATTTTCAAATAATTTTGTTGTTATTTTTGATTTATCAATATTAAAAATTAAGAATTAATTGAAAAGAAAATGAATTTCTAAATGAGGTTGGATAATTCATTCTTTTTTTTCACATCTTATTACTTTTATCTTTCTTATGGCACACATTTTCTTGGCATATCAGTTTTATAAGAAAAACAACAGGAATGAACTATTAAAAGGGTTACAACTGTCCCTTGTGTTTTTCAGTAACTAAATAGGTACCCATAATTCTGTTATACACTCTAGAAAACAATTAAAACTTTTATTTTAGAGTTAAACTTTTAGAGTAAGGCTGAATATCCTTTTCCATGTGGGTTTCTTCCTCTGATTAAATTGAGTTTAAAGGTAGCAACACACACATATGTGCTTGCACACACACACACACATATGCTTGCACACACACACATGTGCTTGCACACAGAGACACACACACAACATTCAGAATCACATAGCTGACTAAATATATTAAAGAAAGCAATACTTGTGTAGAACACCTGACTACACACCATCTTTACATTATTCAAAATTTTAAGTACTTTATGAAAAAAAAACTGCAAATATTTTCACATGGGAAACTGAAACTTAGAAGTATTAGGTAAGATGTTCAAGGTTTCAAAACAAGCATATAAGATAGCTGCTCTTCCAGCCTCTGTTCCAAACTAGGTTTCATAACTAACCAACATCTTATCATGGCCATTATTACTATCCTATGGACTTCTGCACCCGACTAGCTAATGTTCTCTGTAGAACATAACTTGATGTAATATAAGGACAGCAGTGTATCAAATAATCTGTGAGCACATACAAATTTGCTGTCTTTTGTACTTCCCAAATTCTAAAGAGTCCAGTTTAGACAGTGCCTAGAACAAAAAGTACAAATTCCATGCACAATATTTTTGTAACTACACAATCTCCAACATGTTGTCAATCTAGCAATATGTTCCATTTTTTTGCAATAGAAGTTAGAAGTTTCTATTTCTAAACACATGGCATTTTTTCTTAAATATAATTTAAATGGACACACTAAAGGTTTTTCTTTATTTTAGTATTTCACATAGAAATTACATTAAATGACTATATTAGAAAGAACTTATCTCAGACAAAAGGTTTTAGTGTCTAACACTATTCATTTATTTGCATTAATCACATGCCAATCTCTCATCACCCCATGTATTTGAAAAGTGATTTCTTAGAAACTTGACTGTTATGTTGCTGTTGCTTCTGTTTATAAACTGACCTGGCAGTTTGGCTTCTTACTATTGCTCTTCAAAATCAGATTAATTCAGACAAAGCTGTCTCAGAGAAGCAGTCAAAAGCATTGCCAATAATTGTCATTGCCCTACTTTTGTCTATTCTCAGCAGTTACCAGTGTATCCTGTGCACATAGCAGTCAGATTAGCCCCACTGATGTCTCTGCTCGCAATATCATCATGTCTCCAACAGACTGTGACACTACTTGTTGGAACTGCCAAGGAAAATGTTACTACCTACAATGTTTTATGCTATTTCCATTGTCAGTATTTTAATTTTAACATCTTTAAACATAGCAAGAATGTTTCCATCTCAGGACCTGTGTACTTGCTTTTTCCTTCACTTTCCCCCAGATAGTTTCTCACTTACATTAGTAAAGTCATTATTCAAGCCCTGTAGTCAAGGAACTGTTTAATCCCATTATTTAAATTGCCAGGAGTTCTTATTGACTTTATGTTTAGCCAGAATTTTATCATTTACATGTCTACTACGTCTGTCCCAGGGCAATGCGTCTCATGATCTCTGTGTATTTGTCTGAAAACGTTGAAGCATTTGGGATACTTCCCAAGATTGTAGATGCAGTATCAATTGCTGAGGAAGAGGATGCTGTCTCTAGGGGGAGCAGTCCGCAGGTTACATAAAGTGTGCTGGAAAGGTGGTTTTCGTGTGTCATCACCCTTCCTATATCAGGACTCTTAGGAATACAGTTGCTCAGGTGTTATCTATCCTCCTCTAACACTTTACCTGTGCTCTGGAAGTAACCCCACTGGTTCAGTGAGCAGGCCTGGGTTAGGTCATTCTTTCTCTCTTCAATGTCCTATCTGGAAAGAGCAGGCAAAGTGCTCAACTTTCTCCAGGCAACGCGATACAACAATGCACTTCCCTGTGTTCTAGTAGAACGGTACATTTTATTTTTGTGGGACTCTTGTTTTGCTCTGGTTCATCATTTGAATGAATTAGATTACTTGATCTTATTATTTGATCAAACTTTTGCAACCGCATGCAATGCAAATTCTAAGAATCGAGTAAGTGACTGTATTTATTGCCCTACAGCTACTCTGCAGGCTTAAAGAAAAATGATGTTTCTGACTCTATATTTAAGTATGAACAAATCTGTGCCCTAGAATAAATGAGAGCAAATTATAACTATTAATGCATAAAACACCAGTGCAAAGGAAAAACGGTCCTCTCCATTCTCGCTGGGTGTCACTCTCTCTTGGGTGCTTTTGAAAAATGTGGTTCTGGTTTGCTAAGTCCATGCTTCTTGCACACACAGAGAAATGTGTCCTAGTGAGTCTCAGGCATCTGTCCTTTTGATGGGTTTTCCAAACAACTTCATGTGCAACTCGTTTCCTGAGAGATACATAGGGCCTTTCTGTCTAGTGTGCTTCCCTGAATCATCTGTCTTGAGTTACACCAAGGATTTACTACGCATTCAGAACGAGTTCACTCATTTCATGCATTAGTTGATAAAATATTTATCCGAAAAGCAGAAAACATTACTGAAAAATACATACAAGCCACTGCTCTATCCATCACAACTAAGTAAAAACCACATCATTTATTTCATTTTAATCTTTACACTTAGAAATTCTGGAATCAAGTTAATAGTACATTTCATTATTTACCTAAGGCATATCTTAGACATGATAAAATGGGACCACTTCCTGTAGCCTTTCACAATTGTCACTATGGCTCAACATTCTCTACATAGATAGTTTCCTTCATTAGAAGCCCTGTTTCTGACGAAATCTAAAGAGGAAGAGAGGAAGATTTCACTGCAGGACCAGGAAAAGTCTCCCCAGTTGTTTTGGAATCCTGTGCATACTGCAGGATCTCAGCATAAGCATCCCCTCCCATGCCCCATAACCAAGTGTCTCTCTGATTAGTCGTCCATTTTCTTTCTCTCCTCCCATGTTATACTGCCCTGGTCCAGGGGTTTTCTCAGGTTAACAGCTTCCCAAGCCATAATCCTTCTTACCAAGGAGTCACCTTTCAAACAGAACTTTAAATTTACAGGAGATATCTCTGACACCCAGATGTGTTCATTGTCACAATCATACCAAGGAGAAAAAAAACATTTAAAAATAAAAAGATAATATCCATTACTAGTGTTTACACAATAACCAAGTGGTTGAGCCGGATGCACACAGTTTTCTACAATCTGGTCCAGTTAAGAAGGCTAGAACCACCAATCTCTCTGTGTCTCTTCCTTCCTCTGTCTTTTTCTCTGTGTCTCTGTCTTTGTCTTTCCCTCTGTCTCTCTGTCTCTCTTTACTATTTAGAGGCAATGTTAGGAATGAGACTCCAGTGCTTATACATGTTAGGTAAACAGTCTACCACTGAGCTGTGTACTCAACTCTTCTTTGCTGATTTTGAAACAAGAATACATTTTATTAAACAAAAAGACACAAATATTGGAGAAATTTCAGTCATTCATACAATTTTTATAACCTTAGAACTGAAGTACAAATTTAAATTCAGAGTGTTTGTATGGGATTTACACTTTTCTGTCTCCTGAACAAAATGTGTAGATGATTAATTATTTCCCTACTCTAATCCTCACAGCTTTTAAATTGACCCTGAAGCCTAAATAATCATGTGATTGTCGATGTATAAACAAGAACACATTATTTTGTGCAGAATTTATAATGCATGGAAATCCAGGGAAGACTAGAAAGTAATACTTAGTCCCCTAGCTCATTAAAAATAAAATAGTTTAGGCTGCGTAAACTTGGAAAAACAGAAGTGAATTCTTCTGAATAAATAATATGCATAAAATAAGGTATTTAAATTTTGCCATTGTAACTTGGGGTGATTAATTTTTTGTTATGAGGTTCACTTATGTGCAGTTAATTAGAATAATTTAATCATAACCTAAGTATAAATAAATTTGGTATTTTCCTAGTATTTAAAAGTCCTATCAATGCATAAACCTCTTTTTTTTTTCAGAAAAAAAGAAAGAAAGAAAATAGAAAAAAGGGCCTAACTACCCAAAATAGGGACCAAATAGCTAATGTTTGTGTGTGGGTCAGTAGAATAACTTTTGCCTAAACCATATAGAGTAAATAATTTTGGCAGACTCTAGAATCTGCATTCTGTTTCCATCGGTGGAGTATTCATTCACCCAGAGCACTTTTTGTCAATGTGTTCACAGAGCTCTCGGTCCCATACAAATGGATTCAAATATGTTCAGAGCTACAGGGGTACCACTCTTGAGATTATATTCTATTTTACTACAGACACATCCCCAAAGCAGATAGATCCCCAGAACAGAAGTACAAATGGAAGTTCATTAATGTCTACCTTTTCTTCCACTGCAGTCAACTTTGTTCCATGTAGCGAAGGACCTCAGATACACATGCACCTGTACTCATCCTGGCTCCTAAACAAAACACCCTCCACCACAAACATCCTGCTCTCTATGCTGTGGTCCTACTGATGCGCATGCCTGTGGCAAAGCTTGAAGAGGTCCAGTTAAGCTTGTCAGCAGGCTTAAAACAATGAGGGACAGGATCACCAGGTTCCTAGACCACAGTATTGGTCTACAGTGAGTAATAGGATCCTAACTGGATGTAGCTTCTGACCGTAGAAACATTTACTCTGTTGTGGAGAATTGAGGTCAAAGAAAGACCACATGGCTTACCAACGACACACAGCGCCCCAAATGAGGCTGCCTTCGGTTTCTGAGATCCCTGGTGAAGTCTGAGGGCAGGCTGCCAGGGAGCGAAGGCAGTTGCTCTTATCATGAATGTGCGGCTGTGACTTAGAAGGTGGCAAGAGCAGGAAGCCAAGCGTTGCCAGGCAGGGTCATACTGGCTATAGAATACACTTGTATGCACTTTTCAACACAGTTCTATCTTTCATTTTGGGTCCTTCTCATCCAACATTAGAAAATAGTTTTCATTTCTTACACAAAAATGTCCCAAAGTTTCCTAAAAACCCAAGTTGACTACCTACATTAAACCGTGTCTTATCCATCATCACCAGAAATATGTTTAGACATCACTTGTTATATCACACTAATGCGATGCTACCACACAATTATGATAATTATTATGTAGTTTCTCTATTATAATATAACTTTATAAGGTTTTTGAAACATAGTTTATCCATTCTTTGCCCCAAACCAAGGACAAAACTAATAACTGATGAATTGGAAATGCATCCTGTTTTTTTTATTACTATGCTATTAATTTTTAAAAAGTCTTATCAATTTCATTAAGGGAAACATAACATTATTCTAAGTGTTACATTAATGAGTGTCATACAGCCTGTAATATGACTTCCCAGACCCAAATCGTTACTTCACTACTTTTAACTTTTATGTAAATGTGCACGCTGCAAACAATACACAGCTTTTGATGCGGCAGGCTTTTTCCCTCTACATAACATTTCCGAGGTGCCACCAAAGCAGCCAAGATCATGCAGAAACAAATGTGTGTGGCCATGTCCCAATAGAACTCCACTTATGAGAACAGATTGCAGGCAGATGTAGCCCAGATCTGAACCAGCCTTTTAACTTGGTTTAAAGGGAGAGTGAATCCAGTGCTTGAAGGTACTCATTTATGTACTGGATGGCTTTCTATGTTATACATCCGGAGTACTGAAGGCTACTACTGTACCATCCAAGGGAAGCTGAGAAAATCGCAACTTTCTTTTTCTGTGTTTCAGATGACTAGCTATTGTTGACACAAATATGTGTCTGGAGATAATACTGCATTTGTGGATGAGCCAAAGACCATATCACATTTTATCATATATTATTATTATTATTATTAATTGGTTTTTCAAGACAGGCTTTTCCTGTGTATTTCTGGCTGTCCTGGAACTCACTAAACCTCTCTCTGTAGACCAGGCTAATCTCAAACCCACAGGCATCCACCTACCTGCCTTTGTTTTCTGAGTGCAGGGAATAAAAGCATTCACCATCACTGCCTGGCCATTATCATTATTTTTATACTGATGTTTGCTTCAAGAAATTCCCCTTAGATTCTTCTGCATTTGAGTTATTTTATTGAATGTAATTGAAATTGCATACTTATCATTAGTAATTATTTTCTAGACCTGTTATCAAGTAAAAACAGTTTTGTGTGCAAGTTATACCAACATTTACTTATGTATACTTGCATATATAAAAATCTTAAACATATGTATATGAAGAATTTGGTTTAAGTATTGCATATCAAAAAGTTACATGAGTTAGCTCAAACTTCTAGTTAAAGCTTTACTAGACATAGGAAATTAACAAGTATGTTTTCTTTCTCTTCTTTTAATATTGGGTTAGAGCTGTTTGTCTTGTTTCCAATTCAAAAGATAAAGATTAAGGAAAACACTACTTTGGTACAAGTTGAAACTTTTTCTTGATAATATGTCTAGAAAATAATTACGAATGATAAATATTCAACTTCAAGTTATATAATAAAACAGCTCAAGTAAGGGAGAAAGATCTATAGAGAATTGCTTGGAACCAAATCTCTATATACGAATATAGGTTGAGGCTTCATGACATGTATCTGTAAATTCAGTGCTGTCGAGGGGTACTAATTGGAGTCAGATCAATCTAGGAGGTTCATTGACCTGAAACCTTAGATGAAACCAGAAGCTCCAGGATCAATGCAAGACTAAATTTTTAAAAATATTAAACAAAGCAATAGACAAAAATTCTTAAGGTCTGTTTCTTCAAACAAATACTTTTAAGATTCTTACACACCATATACAACACACACACAAACAATCAATTAAGACCATATGTGGTCCTTTGCTTTAAACCCAAACTGTGAATATCTCTAGAGGATAGGAGCTGGGGGGGGGGAAACTAGGCTCACATAGACTGTGTTAGTCTGTTCTGGTCTGGGGACCAAACAGGGAACATCTGGCAATGATGTATCACAAGACCAGATTTCTAAATTTAGACTTATATGCTGTTTGTTTTAGTACTATGAATTTTAAAATCTCACAGTGTCGAATAGCCTCTGCTGAAAATTATGTTGTGAATTAGTTTTAGAATTCTGCATCTATATTCTATTATTCATATTATCCATATTAAACTTTATGAGATGTCATTCACTTATTATAATTTTGCATATATACTTGACATTTTATTTTACATATTCATTCCTTCATCCCTGAAAGGAGGTGCATTGTATAAAATTCATGTCTTTCATGCATTATCTGCTAGAATCAAATGATCACGTATTTATGACAGCAATTTGTTTATTTGAAAAATTCATACATTTACACAATGTACCTTCCTCATACCTCCTTCCTACTCCCTCACTCCAACTCCCCCACATCCTTCTCAAATTCATAGCCTGTCTTTTTTGA
Organism: Neodon shergylaensis; assembly: GCA_025134845.1. Classification (NCBI taxonomy): domain Eukaryota; kingdom Metazoa; phylum Chordata; class Mammalia; order Rodentia; family Cricetidae; genus Neodon; species Neodon shergylaensis. The sequence goes on along the minus strand of JABTXL010005037.1, from coordinate 17,093,968 downwards.
AAAAGAAACTCACTCAGTGCAATTAAGGTCTGTGGTTATCTGAACAATATGAAGTCAATGGAAAATATTGTTCACGTGACCACAGCTCCTGTACATTTGTGTGTTTCACAGCCAACCCATGTTCTGGGACCAGAATGCCATAACAAAAAACTTTGTATCTTCTATTTCCATCCATTTGCCTGCAAACTTCAAGAAGTCCTTGTTTTTTTACTGCTGAGTAGTACTCTAATATGTAGGGGACTTGATTGGGGGGGGTGGGAAAGGGGAGGCGGTGGGGAAGAGACAGAAATCTTTAATAAAAAAAACTTTGTATCACACTACACATATACTTGCATATCAATGTTCACTGAAATTTTATTCATGATATCTAGGAAATGCAACCAGCCAAGATATTATCAACTTAGAAATTGGTAATGAAAATTAAGTACATATGTAACATTGTGATAATAGCAGTAAAGAGACCAGAAATTGTTAAATTTGTTTAAATAGATGAACCAAAAATCAATTATACACAGAATGATCATCAAAACCCAAAGAGAAAACCACTGTATTTCTCTCTCTTATGTGGGGGTTAGCTTTAAATTGCTGAAATGTATGTTTACCTTGGATACAGGTAGAAACTACAAAACTAAAATTGGACTAGTATGTTTGTATTCAGAGCAAGGATAGTATTGAATACTAGGTCAGAAAGATGAAGCAGGTAATGAAATGATGAGTACGGAGAAAAACAACATGGTAGGTAAGGGCTAATTAAAGGGAAGAAAAGTGAGAAATCTCCATGGAAGCCTATCATCTTGTAACCCAAATGAAAATACTAAAATGGGAACATTTAGAACACATATAGTGTGAAAGGATGTCTGGAATACTGGGAACAAAATGTTTAAGTGGGGTTGGGTGGAGGACTATGAGAGAAAGGAAGAATCAGGTTCATTAATTAAACTAAGTTTGTATACATAAGCTTTACAAAACAACACTTGTTTATAAACTAAAGAAAAATAAAGACATGCACAGTTTTTAAGGAGTTTGAAAAGAAGTATTCCACCTAGGTGGGCTGTGCTGCTCTCAGAAAACATCGGTTATTAAATGAAAGAATTGGTTCATGGTCTAAAATTTTTAAAGTATTGCAAAAGGAATAAGAACATACTTTCAAAGACGAGAAATGGGCATGTTACTAGGACCGAAACCAAAAGAGAAACTCTGCATTAAATCTCAATCAAACATTAGAGTGCGTCAATGGTGCATAACCAGCCTAACCTTTACTTATGAACTTCAGATTTCAGATCCAACACAGAAACTAGACAATTTTAAGTATGGTGATTAGTCTCAACTTTCAACTTGATGAGATATAAAACCATCTAGGATATGGGCATCTGTGTGTATGTATGCAAAGTACTATATTAAATAGGGTTAATAGAAGGTTAGGAGATCCACCTCTAGACAGTGGAACTATTGTGTGAGGTGGGACTCTGAACTATGTAAAAATAATAAAGTAGGCTGAGCACCGAGAATCATTACTCTCTGCTTCTCAACTGTGGAAGCAACTGGATCAGCTGCCTCAAACTCCTGTGCCTAGGACTCGCCACTGTGGTATACTATAACCTCAAAGAGTGAGGAAAAATTAATTCTCACTTTTTATCATGGAAACTGGTAAATTAACTTGGCCAAAAAAGGAAAGGTTTTGTGTCCTGAAATTCTGAATAAGGGAACACTATTGAAGGGAATGTTTGCCATCTTTCCATTCTGCATGCTGTTCTAGGATTCTGTGAACCTATCTCAATGCCAGTATTAGGTATAGGATTCGAACAGACAGGATTTCAACTTCCGGGACTTGTTGTGTAATGCCTTCCTTCCACTGCATGTCTTTGGGGGGGGCTCTTGGGAGTTACTGTTCTTTAACAAAGTCATCTTTTATCAGGGAGAACTTTTAGGCTTTCCTTTCTGAAAGAAGTCACCCTACCTAAATATTCTTTCAGTGTTAGCTCTTAGTCTGACATTCTTCATGCAGTTGAAATTGTTTTAAAACTTCCTTTTGGGACTCATCATTAACTATCTCTCTGAACACTAAGTTTCAAACTGGGTACCTCTTCTCAGTCCTAAACCTTGTCATAGACTCTGCAGGCATGGAAGAGGTATAATTTCTAGCCCAAACAAATAAGAAAGTCAGATATTAGATATAAAACATTCTTCCTCTGCCTTGACTATAAATACTAAACACTGTTTCTATGAGAACGCAATTTGTTATTTTTTTCTTCATCAGATTTAAAATGGGAGCGTGCTTCAGCCCGTGATGAAAATATACTATCTATCAGACACCGAGGGAAGCAAGAATATAAAAGAGGAGTAAAGGAAACCATATCGATGATTGATAAATGTAGCTCAGTCACTTCAGTGGTTTAATTACTATATATTATAAGTTGCTTTTTTCTTCCTGACTGGTTTAAAATTTTTCTTCTATGTACATTCTGTACATAAATTATATTTTAGAATCCTATTAATTTTAACACATTCAAATTACTCTTCTGTATGTTCACTTAACAGATTGACAATGAACATACACAGTAGGTATGTAGAAAACTGTGTATGGACACATGTATTTCTATATAGTGGGTTTGCGCATGTTTGTATGTAGGATTTGTGCTTGCTTGTGTGTATCTGTGTGTGTTTATGTGTGTGTGTATTCAATAACAGTTCCCATCAAGACCTATTCTACCTATCCATATGTTAGTTTTTTTAATTTTGACTTATAAATTGAAATTTTTACATTTGTACTTGATTTCCTTGTGTGACTTCTTTTGTTTTTATTAGTTCAGCAGTGTGCTGAATTATCACTGACTGTTCTTCCTCTTTAGTTCCTTACCCATGCCTTCCACCCTTCACCATCTCCATGCGTCTCTTTTTCAGGTACATGGCTTATGGTTTGGTTTTGTTACCCATTACAATAAAAAGGACCATTAGTCTGACCATAAGGTTTTGAGCTTATCTGTTGAAGCCTGGCAATTTCTGAAGAGTACACCAATGAAGACAATGACATTTGTTCTTCCAGACTCTATTTCTTACATACAGTTATAGATAGAGATTGAACCCAGAAGTTCATCTCTTCCTTGATGGATTGAATTTGGCATACTGCAGTCATCTATGGTTGAGAGCTACTGTTTGCATGGTTGTGTAGACCCTAATTAACTGCATTTCAAAGCCTTCTCTGAGTCTTATTTGATTTCCATCCTTTATTTGGTGATATTCCCTGAGCTGTAGAGAGGGTAATAAAAGTGATTTGTTTTGTATGCCTCACAACCATCACTTGAGTTCTAATTCTTAGGTAGGCAGCTACCATTCTCTGCATTATGTGTAAATAGCAAATGGCTCTCTGAATGGGTTCAAATGCCGTGAGCGTAAAGGTGATATGTTATACTCTGAATCTGGCTAAAAATCCAGGCTTGAGAAGAGAGTATGCCCACAAAGAGAACTTATTTCTGATAGTTAGTTAAACTGATAGAGAAGCAAACAGCCTTCTAAATACCTGAGCTGATAAAATTAGTTCTGTGACATAATTGGGGAGGCCTTCTCTTGTAATAAACAGAAGTCACTGCAAAATCTTGGCCATCTTGGTTAAGTTTCCAAGTAGCAACTCGGTAACAGTGGGAACACGGTGTGAATCATTCCTCTGGGTACCATGCACACACCCTATGCTGCTGGCTTCTTGCTTACTTAGTAACTAGCTGATTTACTAGATGAAGCAGATAGCTGAACAATTTCTAATACTTAACAATCATTTTTTTTTTACTTTTAGATGTCACATATTATTCAGCAGTGTTTACCAATTCCGTTCCTTTAATCTCAAAGAAAACATGGTAGGTCTTAAGATTATACCAAGTTTTAAAAACAAAAGTAGGTACAGAATGTTATCAGTGTGTGAGACAGAGAAAATATTTAAACACAAAAATAACTCAAGAACCAATACTTATAACTATGTCTCTTTTAAAGATCCATATTTTGATGAACTAATCTTGTACAGTTGTCAGAAAGCACTTCAAAGAAAATGCGCCTGTAAACAAATTATTCATGACTAGAAAGCATGAAAAGAAGTCCAATTCTGAAAACATGTCCGCCCACACAAAGCATCAAACACAAACCCAGCCCGGGAAGCTGATGTGCTCATTAAACTATTATTATTCGCCGTCTTTTATTATTTTCCTGCCTGTTCATCATCATCCTTCCCTTAGTCTTCAAATGACACTTTAAAAGATGATTGCTGTCACATCTGCGACAATGGTTTACTAAGTTAAGGAAAGCCTGTCTTCCGTAGTGTTTCTATTACAGAGGGAATTCAGATGTGCTGGATGTTGTCTATATTCACAATGAAAAGTAATTATTCTTTTAATACATTGATTCATAATTAAATATTTCGGGACCATAGTACATTGAAAAAATGGTGGGTAAATATTCTGGCCATTTTTGTCTCAAGTCTGAATATTTTCCAATAATAAGTAAATAAATAATATTACATTTGAAATGTGCAAAAACGATTCATATTTTTATGAGATGTTTTGCTGATTAAAGATTTAAGTGTATAATATATGGTAAGGAAAGTGGCTTCGGAGAAATGATAGAATATTTACAGTGCACAACTGCTGCCAGCTGAGCTATTGCAGTTCAAAAAATATCTTACTAGTAAACTGAATGGAAATATAACACGGGAATGAATGTGAAACATTCAACTGGCCATTTGTAATGAAATATGAAAATATTTAAGTAGAATAAATACATTTGCAATGGCTTTTGATTTGCTATAACAATGCATGATTCAACTATACATTATGAAAATGTTGCTTTATAATATTTATAAAACTGGTAGTGTCAGAGGAACCATGATTCCGTATAAAATACAGAATAAGTTGATTAACTTCATAGTGAAGCTCAGTATCAGACAGAGTATAAATCTCAAATCATTGAAAGGTTTTTTTTTTTTTTTGCTCTTAATTATTTTGGCTTTGGTAAAGAGTTTCATTTTGACTGACTTTAAGAAACATAGCACAAGCTTACATTAAAAAACCCACCTTTAAAATTTAATCTATAGTTCACTATTACCTTGCACATGCTTACACCATTTTCATGCACTTCCATGTTGAGGACTTGGATATACCTAGTCATAATTTCTTGCATGAGGTCAAATACAATTTCTGTTGTGGACTATTATATTTATTATTAGTACATAAAATGCTAGCTATATTTATTTAATGTATAAATATTGATGATCTTAGAGATAAATATATACATGTAAAACTTCCCCACCATTATCAAGGTCACGAATATATTCAATGCTGCCCAAATTTTCATGCTTTAGTTATTATTATTATTAGTAGTAGCAGTGGTAGGAGGAGGAGCATTGCATTAAAATTCTGAGAAAATAATAAGATACTGGTAATGTGAAAAAGAAAACAGGGAGCAGAACACCAACTGGGAAAGAAACAGGGGATAAGAAAATAAAGAAATATATACAAAACTAAGGTTGTTAGATAAAACCTTAAGAAATCTTCTATATTTCTATAAATTCATAAACAATTGTCAGGCACTGGGGCTGACAATGCTCCTCACAAGAACTATAGAGTAACAGAACCTCAGAGCCACACATAGCAAATCTTCATTAGATTGGTTTGTCAAGGTAGTCTAATTACTCCCCAAACAGTATAGACTATGGTCATTGTCCTCAGTTACCACTTGGGAATTGTGGATGGGCTCCTATTATAAAAACATCAAATATTTTGGACATAGAACTTAGATTATTCTGGCTGGATCCAGTATAAAAGCCTCTTGCATATAACTTTCTTTCCATGTTACCCAAGAAGATTATGCAATATGGCAAAGGTAGGGAGAAATGAGTAGTTCTACCCAGCTGCAATACTTATGAATAACAACAATGACAAACATGACAAAGAAAGATGACATAAGTAGCCATCACATATTGATGGTAGCCAACACCTGTCTGACTGAACTTAGCAAAACTCCAAACAAACTTCTGAATCTAATCCTCATACTCAGTAATATCTGTAATAAATCACATCTCACCAAAGAACTCTCTCTTTATAGCAAATGTAGAGAACTCCAGAAACCAAAGCAGGACTACAAAGCTGGACAAATGCAGAGATCAACAGATCGCAGGGTCCCCACTCCAATGAATAAATCTGTGTCATAGATCTTGTGTCTATGGCTCAGGGAATATCACAGAAGATGAGAAGTCTCTAAGAGTCAAATTATCAGTAGCTATCCTGTGTAACATTCTCTCATAGATATGGTTACATAAAAAAGACCTGAACATGCACAACATCAGTAGATGGGCTAGCTTGAGCAGAGGAAAATCCTAAGGGCTCAAAACTCTTTACTGCAGTAAACTGCTAACAACTGAGAAAGGAAGATTTAGTGTACTCCAGAGATGGGATCCCTAAATGGGGGTCCAATATAAAGTGATCAGCCCTAAAACCATATACATACAAACTAGAGAAATGGACTCATTGAGGTATATGTATACCTTAGTGCATACGATAATAATCAGGGAGGAGGATACCAGGTTGAGGAGAGTCAGTGAAGGATGGAGGGATGGGAAGAGGGGAAGGAAGAAAGGGATGTAATTACAAAAGCATAACCTTTATTATGGAACATTTCATGGCTATTTCTGACATATTTGAGGTACAAGCATCACTGATGCATTCTTTCGGGTGATTATTGAGTAAGACAATGACTACTTAGCACCAGTTCATCTGTCTGATAACTAGTGATCTGATAATGAATATAATGTCATTGTATTATGGGATAAAGGATGATTGAGCCCTACATGGGGCAAAGAAGGAATTATGAGACATCATCTTGCTACTCAGAACACTGAATGGTTTAAACTTTATAAACTGTTTATTGCAGGAATTTTCCACTTACTAGTTTCCGCTTTCTCACAGTTGACCTTGCGTCAGTGTTAGAAAGTAATAAGAGAGAACTACTTTAAACATACAGCAATAAAAGAATATGACCCATAGTTAGTAAACAAAATCCCTCAGAAAACATAGAAATATAATTTATTTTTTTCTCTCAGCTTTTGATTCTTGTTTCTCAAGTATCCATTAATGTCAACATATTAGATACCAAAATGTCTAATTCTCAGACAGGGTCTCATTATCCCTCACTCAAAACCACTTAACAGTTCCTTGATGTCTCCATGACAAGATGTAAACATCTCACACAAATACAAAAGAGACTTGATGGATTAGTTATTTTCTTTGCCCAACACTCAGCTGCTCTTTTATATACTTTCAACCCAACCAAAATTGTATATACTCAACTCTTTTTTGTTACTTTGTAGTGTTTGGTTCCAAGCTAATACAATTTTCTCTTGTAAATTCCGATGGATTGACTCTTAAAATTTACAATTTACAGGAAACATTCGCTGTCCTTTCTCTTGGTGTCAAGTTCTTTAATACACTCAAGTCTCATTGCTCTCAGTTGTTGGGAAGACATTCCCTGGTATACTCTATTCTAGACTCCTGTTAGCTCGAGGCCTAGTTCTGTGTATTATTTTCATCTTTTCAGGTGTTAAGCACAATGCTCAATCCAAAGTAAAGATGAAACAACAAGTATGAAATCAGCAGACTGTCTACTTATCTGGTTTCATAGCAATTGACGAGACAAATAAAGTTTGTGAAAGGCATTTGTTAAAGTGCTATATTAAATTAGTTAGAATTTACAAAAAATGTCAGTGTTCATTATTTAGTTATGTAGGGCAACTCAGCCAAAGAATCCAACTGAACATAAAACACATAGCACATGAACCAAATTTTACAAGGTTGCTTACAAATTAGAAATTTATTGCACATAGCCATAAATAAGACTCATCTCTTTTGAACGAGTTCTTAATTGTTATGAGCTTTGATAGCCTACATTTTCATCATTTTTAATATATTGGACCTCTATGCTTTAGAAAAGCATCTATCATAATCTAAAAAGATCAAAGTCCATTATAAAAATAAGAAAAAAAGAAACAAATATGAGACTTTAAAGTCTATTACATATACTATAATTTACTCTTTGTCATGGAGGAACCACAGTATTAAATTATTATGTGTTAACTTTAAGAGCCAAAATATTGTTTACTTACATATAAATAAATTACTTTTATGTAACAGTGAAATTACAGGAAAAAAAATAAAAAAAATCTTTAAATAATATATTTTTGATAAAATTTAATATAATCCTAACAAACATTGAAATTCTAAATAATTTGTTTTGTAAAGTGATAAACTTGATGTTTCTTTTTAAACAAATATGCCAAATTATCAGGGACTCTTTATTCTTATTCTTTTCTTTAACTCACTGTAAATTCTTTGATACCGTATTGACAGGAATAAATTACTAGTTATTCAAGATTTTATCACTTAAATCATGCATTAACTTTTTATTCAAATCCCTGAATTCTTTGGTATTCTTCCATCTTGTTGCCTTTAGCCTTAAAGACATGACGTATAGATGCTAAAATGTATTAAACAAAGCAGTATTAAACAAGTATTAAACAAGGCAACTTATAGCATCTGCTTACATTGAATAAGGAATAAGGAAAATATAGAAAACAATCAAAATATTTCTAAATGTATGGGAGTTATATATGTTCATATGTGTGTGAGAGAAGGTGTGTGTGCATGGGTAGGGCAAAATGAGGCAATGTGTAGCCAAGTAAGAACATTGTCTGAAACCACGGTGACAAAACAGCAATAAATTCATTTTTGAAGTTGCCAAAAAGAATCAATCATACAAATACTTTGATTTAAGACTTCCCCTACCCCAAACTGTGAGAAGTACTGTTCTCTTATTAAAATCATCTTCCTCTAGTTATTTGTTATAACAGTTAATTAATGCAACAGATGGAGTTGTTATATGCATTACATTTGGCATGATAAAAGATTAGTAAAACAAAAATATGAACAAAAGTTATTGATAAGCCATTCAGTGAATCTCATCAAATTCAAAGGAAATACAAAATGATTTTTTCTTGTTTTCTAGAAAATCCGGACGACGTCATTATCCAAAAAGGAAGCTAAATAAACTGCTCACGTTTTGATTCTCCTTTAACACTTTCTCCAAATATATCATGAAAGTCTACAGATTTTTACGGGGTATCATTTTACACTATCTGAATTTTATTAGAGGGGGCAAAATCCACTCCACTCTGTCCCAGCATGTTAAGTCTCTTATAAAGAGACTTTAGGTGCTGAACAATTGTAGAGGGAAAAGATCCAAATGAGACGATCTCTGATTTCCAGTCAGGATCTCACAAATCCCTGACAGCCATGCCTCTGGCCCATGGACTGGTAACATGGCATCAGTGACAGGTCTGGATTCGTAAAACACATGCCACAGTCTTTCAGCAACACCTGTGCCGTGTGCTCTGCCTTTCAGCATCGACAATGGTTACAAAAATGCTGACCCCACTGCCGCTGTTCCCCAGGAAGCTTTCAAAGCTCCTGTGTTTATTGATAGATGTAGCAAAAACCCAGAAAGAAACCCGGGGGTGGGGCATGGGATCAACCCTAAATCACACACATACAACTGAATACAAGAGAATTAAGAAAGCATTGGTTGCTGCTTTCTCTGCTATGTTATTTGTCAAGGTCCTAGAAAGAGAATAGGACAAATCTATTTCTACATTCTAATGGTAACGACAACCATACCTCCAAAATCTTGATCTCAATTCTAATATCTCATTTTCTACAACTCTATGCTATCACCCCTGCAAAGAGCTGGATTTCACTAATAGCCCAAATTTAGAATTTGTACTATAATCATCTGTCCCTTTTTTTCACAACCTTCTGTCCTTATATCCATCTCTTACAATCTGATTTCCCTAATTGTTCTTTATGTTCTAAGACCCACATTTATAATCACTGGGATGTAGAAATATTCACATTTCCGAGAATTTTCTCTTCCCAAGAACTCTTTGGACCACTTTGCCTTCCCTTTAATATTTCATAACTTCCTCTCACTTATCATCTATTTCAACAATATTGTATTGAACAAAACTTCTTCTGCTTATGGGCTTGTAACTGTTTCTGTTGTGCAGTAAGAGCCCAATAAATATTTACAGAGTAAACAAATGGAAAAATTATCTTACATAAATCTTCTTAATTATAACTCATTCTGTTGTCATCGTTTTATAAAATAGAGGAATTATTCAGAATGAAATGTCCTAAATTAAAGCAAACCCTTAAAGCTCTGTTCATTTCTCCAATTAAGACGCCAACTTTGAAAATCAATGATATGGAAGACATACAATGATATCCATTTATTCTAATATTTGTGCCATGGTTTAAACTTGGAACAAATTTTCCACAATATAGTGGAAACTGATTCAATTAAGGTAACATAAATGTTGGTGATTCAATATATTTAGATAAATCATTGGATCATATTTTAAATTGGCCAATTAAAACACATACAAGTGATGTTGTATTGAGCCTCTGATAATCATCACATGAATCTGTTCTCTTCAATCAGCTGTTAAGGAAGAAAATTAAATGGCTTGAACATTTTTAAAGATTCATTTTAATTATGTGATTCTGCAGTCATAGAGTAGCTCCCAAGTTATTAATTATATCAGCTAAAGCACCCATGGAAATCTATTAGTAAAAGATTGAGAGTTAAAATTAAATTAGTAAAAAACTATTTAAAGTGATTATCTTCTTATGGAAACACACATTGCATTATCATGCACTAGGAGAGGTTATAGCATGCATTTAGGCAGGACTTGTTGGTAGTGTACAGTAATGTTTCTTTCATTACTATAATGAGTCGTCTACGGGTTAAAAATATATTGAGTGGCATAGAGCTGTATACTTATTTATCTCCAGTCATTGTGTAGCTGACAAGAAATTAAACCCTGGACAAGGCATATTACATAAGATGACCCCTCGAGCTTGGCATATTGCAATTGATGATGGTTTAATATGGCAATGCAACTTGGTGAGTGAGTATATTTATCACTCTAGAGAGTATAAAATAACTCACGCAAAAGACAATGACTTATTTTGTCCTCTTTAAGTTAGTGTTGGCCATTTACCATGTGCTAAGGACTTTGACAGATTTGACAGAAAAATACAAAAGAAGACAGAGAAGCTGAGTGAAATGCAAAGAACAGGAAGTGGCCACTCACACTGCGAAGAGAGAGGAGATAGCTAGGAATGTTCGCCCAGATTTCTTCTGGCGGAAATGTGTGGTGACTTTTAGAGTTAGGTGTAAAATAAAAACAGGTAGCAATACAAACAGCAAAGGAAGAAAGACTGTAATGAAAATCATACCCATATTACACAATTCCTGAAAGGTGAGGTAAGTGTGTGTGTGTGTATGTGGTAGGGGAGGTGGATTATATGTGGTTAAAATTCTGACTGAATTGACCCAAATTTAGCATTCCAAAAGAATTGGTTTAGTGAGATGAATAAGTACAATCAGGGATAGGGGGACGGAAAAGCAGAGGATATAGAAAAGAGAAGAAATAGAAGAAAAAGGAGAAACAGAAGGCATGGAGACAGGGAGTTGAGTCAAAGAGAGAGATAAGAAGGAAAGAGGAAGAGAGGAGAAGGAAGGGAACAGAGTGAGATGAGGGAAGACAAGTGAAACTGTAGATGCTATATGTGTTCATGATCTATTGCAGGTAGAATCTACACCTCTCACTAATACTGAAATCATTTACGAAAGCAATGAATCATCAAACAAGTAAAGACATGCAATCAAGAAGCAAAAACACAAGCCAGACAAGTAGAAAAAAAATGAAGAGGTTAAAGGATTTTTTTCATAGACTTCTTAATACTGGAAAGACATGGACTGACAAGATGACTTAGTGGTCAGCTTATTTATTCTATGTAAGAATGAGGACCATAGTTCATATCCCCAATATCCACATAAAATCCAGGCAGTCAGGTATCTTGGTCAACCTGAAATAACATAGCTGGATGATAAAAACTCAGTATCACATGTTAGTTGGATAGCTGGATTCAGTGATATACTATGCACCAGGTTCAACATGTGACCCTGCCCCACTAACCAATGCTGGGGACTATGGAGAAACTCTCTACTCAATCTTAGGTATCCACATGGATCTATATGTATATGCACATGTGTGCCCATGCATGTAAATATATATACACACCCCACACTCAAAATAGTTATACACATACAAAAAATAATTATTTCAAGAATTGTGCTTATATTACCCTACAATAACTATATAAATGTGATTTAACCTATAACCATAGCAAACAATGACAAATCTACACAGTGATGGCTGCATTCTGTACAATTCGCCTGAGGGCTAGAATTGAAGGAGCTCTCAAATGTGAGTATGCTTTGTCAAACCAGTAAATAAGAAAATATTATATAATTAATAAAATAGAAGAAAGAGATTTTAGGACTGGAAGAATTTATTATTTACTTTAAATAAATGTAGGTATTAAATAAGGATTTTGAAAACAGTCTAAATACAAGCTTTTAAATGAGCCACTAAATGATAATCATACCATGCATTCAAAGCAAAATTCACGTAATTATTTATATTCATAACATTACATTATAATTATAAAGCATAAATTGACACACATGTGTGACTAAAATGTGTTTTGAAGATTTTATCACAGTATTATATTTACATTTCAAATCTGCCATAGACACAATGTGTCACAAACTTGCGTTTATCATTTTTAGCCCCCAAAATACCCACTGTCTGGGTGTATTTTCCTGACGAGAATCCTTGTACATCCCATGCATAAGCACACGCTCCTGGGCAACACACAGTATTGTTCTGGTTTGAAATGTATATAAGCTCCCCCTTTCACTTACCATTGAGTCTTTGAAGTTTATCAGTGCTGATACGTGTTGCTAAGCAGTCTTCTGTTATAAGAATAGAATCGTTTATTTATATCCTTACATAGAATGTTGGGCTATTTCCACTTTCATTTTTCTCCTATTACAAGCAGAACATTGGCAGGAACTTTCTTTTCAGTTTTTTTTTTTAAACGAGTCCTATTCAAATGAATTCAGCTGTAGGAAATTGTCTGTGACACACTCAAATTTGAGAGTCCTGTCCATGAGCACCTCCTCAACACCTGCCCATACCAATAAGAGAGAGTTTTATATACAGTTAATATTTCCATGAGATGATCCCATGAAAGGACCTGTCTTACATATTGGGTAATCTAATGTCAGTGAAAAGTCAAAGATGCCAATAAAAATATGAAATAAAATAAATCCATTTTGGTGGCTCCCCATGTGATATTTGTGGTGCCTACAATAATCAGGGAATGGTGCAGTTAAATTTTCATTTTATTTTATTATTTTTTTTGAGACAGGGTTTCTCTGTGGTTTTGGAGCCTGTCCTGGGACTAACTCTTGTAGACCAGGCTGGTCTCAAACTCACAAAGATCCGCCTGCCTCTGCCTCCCAAGTGCTGGGATTAAAGGCGTGCGCCACCACCACCCGGCTGGTGCAGTTAAATTTTGTAGAAAAATAAAATTTTTACTGCTGGACAAATGGTTCCCCATTTTACATTCATCTACAATATCCATAAAGCAATTAATAAGAAAAACTATAATAGTAATTTAAATGTTAAGCATGGTTTGATAGGAATAATACTCCCCCCAATATAGTGAAATTGAACAATGAACAAAGTGCTGGATGCTACTAGAAGCCCAGTTTTTAAATGAGTAGTTATGATCATGTTGGCAAGTTGATAGCAAAGGCTGGGACAGCCAATAGGCTACATACAGCATTGAGGTGAAACATGTTGGTGTACATTCCATTTACTTTAAGACTCAATGATGCTTGGGTGGGGTGATGGACCACCTCCTTAAAGGTTGTGTCTGTTTCAATCCCTGAAACATTACATATCAAAAATTAGGTTTTTTAAACATTAATCAATAAGTCTATAATCTTTAGTGTTTTTTGATATACTTGAATAAACTTTAAAGCAATCACAGCTTTCCTTTTTATCTGCTTGTTTGTTTGTTTTTTAAACATAGAATAGAGGGGATATTGAGGCAGATGAATAAAGTAAATAAACACATAAGCAGATATGTTGTGGAGAGAAGGGGAAGCAATAACTGGAGTTACCAGTGATTTGAAGAAGTACTTGTTACACTCTAAGGTAGACCTTTGGATGGTAAGAGGCTCTATTATCACCTGAATATAGAATTTCTGGTCTTATAGCACCAGGTTGGGAAAGCATATACTTTGAATGCTTCAATCTAAGAAGTCATATCTTCAAAAAAAAAAAACCCAAACAAATATAATGATAAGTTTGTGGGTAAATAGATGATAGACAGCTGATAGATTACACACAGAAGATAGAAAAATAGATAAATACATTTTATCTATTAAAATGTGAATACATTTCCTTGCTTTGGCAGCTGAGTAAGCTTTCCCGCAGGCAGAGAGAATTAAACCACTGTGGCCCTTGAGGCCCTTGATCCACTTTCAGATGACTCAAACTTTAGAATGATTTTTTTTTTAGTGTAGAGTTTTCCCGAGAACTTTTACTTTTAGATAACTTGTTCTCTCTCTGTTCCTTTGAGATATGCCTTTTGGAAAACCTCTGAGGTATGTAATAACACAGTAACATCTTTCTTGAGAATCTGAATGGCATACTTTTAAAACACAGTCCTCAGAAAAAGAGCCATATTCCCAGTTGGAGCTGGGAGGGTGGTGGAGTCAGGGGTCTGGGAGGTAAGCCTTTAAATTTGTGTAGCACTTCACCTCAACTTATAGAACATGAGCAAACTTTTTCATTGTATAAAGACAAGTAGCACCTATGGTGGCTTAATATCCCCTCACGTCAGCTTCTAAAACCTCCCAACCCTTTGTTTTGGGGGAGTTGAGCTCAGCTTGAATTCTGGTTACTCATTCCCACTGCAATTGCCTTCATTGTTTAGTTTTGCCAGGTGCAGTTTGTATCTTAACACCTAGAGACTAGATTTTGCTCTCTAATGCTATTTTTCAACAAAAGGAATCAAGATTCTACTGAGAAACAGCTTATTCTAGGAAAGAGGTGGGAAATTATGCTTGTGGGGGATAAATATCTTGTAGTGTCAGGAAGAAGATGCTGGAAGAAAAAACAGAAAACAAGAATAATAAACAGATATGAATACACACATGCACACACACATTCATACACACATATACAAAAACCATAATAGTCAACTAATAGAGCAATTAGTGAGCAAATTAGGAATACTTTGAGTAAGAAAAGGAATAAAGTATCATTTGATTGTGACTCATGGTGTAAAATAAATGCCTATTAAGTTTATACTGATGTAAATTACCAATTGTGTAAGCAAATATGGAGAACATACAAGTCTCCGAACTTGTATTTGTAGATTTTGAAACAATTTGTAGAGATAGTCTTGCATAAGGAGTTAAAGCCAAAGTCCCTACTACTTAAACTTAAGTGATACTTGCTAAACATAGAGACAGTCTTCTCAAGAATAAGTGTGGAAGATGGGGACAGAAACTTATGGAGAAACCCAACAGGAACCCTCTTAGACAGGCAGTCAAAGTGAGCACCAGTGGTATGATGTGCCTTAGGAACAAACAAGCGGCCTTCCTACGACAAACTGGCACACCAATGTGGTCACTAAATACACATAAAACCTTAGAGGACTTGGAAAGGAATTCTAAATATTAAAAAACAAAATTAAGTTGCATTTTTTTTTTCTGGATGGGCTCTGCTTGCTGCTGGCATGCTGCAGCTTCTAAAAACCTCCCAGTTTTGAAAGGTGATTTCCAGGACTGTGTTGTCAGCACAAACTCTAACTCTTTCTGGAGGTCCAGCTATGGAGCATTTAAATGCGGTTTGGGAACATGCTGGCACCACTTGCTTAATGGCAGCTTAGATGCACTGTACGTCCAAAAATGGGGCTGTGAGCATGGCTCGTGCTAAACAGACCTCTGCCCCACCATGTTGGACTGGGCAGAGCCAAAGGACAAAGCAGACTTAGTCACTGCTTAGCATTTATAAAATGCTCCTGGACAGTAAAGTATCACAGATATACAACAGGACAGAGTCAGACATAAAAGACTTCTAGTGAGTCACAGTGTTGGATAAATGTACGTAGGCTTAGAAGAGAGAAGAAAATGAGTATGGAGAGCTATAAAAGGAAAGAGACAGAATACAGACCGTCATAGATCAAAGGAGTAAAGATAATAAAACAAATATTTAACTCATAGAAAAAGTCATAGAGTAATAAAAATAAGCCACATAAAGATGTACTATAAACAGAGAGTCTGAATTATCTATGTGATTCTGTTCTCTTTGAATATTTTGACTGTGAAGGGCCTAAGTAACCAACATATATACTTTAAGGAATTTTGATTTCAAAATTTGGGTGTAAGGATATGTTGTTTTGGAAAACAGGTTCTTCTTTTGTTTTCAAGCAGGATGAGAACCTCTGGAATCCTTCCAGACTAATGTGGTTTGATGGACTAAGAGCCCCTGAAAGATTGCCATGAACACCCCCAAAAAATTACTTCACCCAACAAAGAGCAGGAAGCAGTTTGGAGAAAACTACACTCAAATTCCCAAGTATTGTTTATAAAAGGGGGATATGCTATAGAGATTTGCATTGGTACGGATCTTCGTTATTGATACAAATTTTAGGTCAATTTTGTTATATGTATATTTATTCTCTTGATTAAGGTATTGTGATTGTGCAGCTCATTTAAAAAAATGTATAATTAAGAAATAAGATTGTAGTCAGGTTAGTTAGATTTTCTAGATGTACAGAGATGTATTTCAGATGGATAGGTATTTTTCAAATCTTTAAAAGACAACAGAATATGGTATTTAAAATGTTTTAAGAACTTAAGGCTTATCATGACAATGAGACACATTTGTTCCTGGCAGCACCAATCCACTTCGAGAGAAAGATGGGCATTGAAAAGACTCCTTATGGCATTGGCTAGCCATTTGGGCAAGAAACTGCTCTTCCCTGAACTGCTTGATGCTATGCTGGCTAAACTGGACATGCAGGACCCACAGAAAAATGACTGCCGAATGTGCCTAAAGGAGAGAATGTCCTTCGGGGTTCCTGATTCATGAAAGAATCTGCCAGACATTCTGCAGGACACAGAAGAAAGTGACTGACAAACTGCCAAAGTAGGCAGAACTATCTATTAAATTTCCTTCGTGCCCTTCACAAGCAATGATTAGTGCATTCCATGTTAGTTCACAGCATCCATCAAATCATAACCCTATTTCTAACCCTGATAAAAATAAAAGATACCCCAAATGAGAAACATGTTTCTGAACTTTAGAACTATCAAGACCAAAATAAAAGGAGTCAGAAAACTGTCAGATATGAGTGTATGTAGTGTCCTAAAACGCAGAAAATATACTACTATAAAGAACGAATTAGGAATAAAAGTAAATCTTAGCTAATAGTACTGTGTTGATCCTGGCTTACTGGTTGGTACAAATATTGTGAGCCTTTGGATAATGCTAATAATGAGACAATTGTGTATGAAACATATGCAGACTTTATAGTTTATCTTTACATTTTTCTCATTTAACATATATTCTAAATAAAGAAGTTTTGTTCTTAAGAAAGTCCTTCAACCTTTTTATGGGGCATCAAAAGTAAACCATAAGTTTCCTTAAAGAATGGTTAATATTTTCATCAGCATAAATGGTAAAACATAGACAATTACAAAGGTGTCTATTATAATAATGAATCAATTATTACTGTTCATTTTTTAATACTGTGAAGTAATGGCACTGATTATGGATTAATTTTGTTATATTATTGTACTGTTTGATTACAGTACCACATTGAAGACTGTATTATATATGCAAATGGACTATGTTTGCATGAATGAATTTAGAAAGAAAAGGAGTTTTATACTGAAAGGCACATTGTTTATTGTTTCAGGATTCCTGGATCAGGAAAACTGTTATAGAGGATTTTGGATTTGCTGAGTGTTTTCTTCTCTACAGTGAAAGAGTTATAAGGTTGTGACTCTCCAACTCCTAATCATGCCCTGTGTCTGGCAGAGAGAAAAGTGGCAGATGCTGGGGGTGGGTGTGCTGGAAGGGAAAGCGAACTAACATGTTCCAGCACCTAGAGTTTGGTGTTGGCATGGAGATTATTTGTCCATGACAAAGTGAATTTCTCCTTTGTAGAAATTGGGCAGGAACTGGTGCATTGTTCCATTGTACTAATGATAACTGGGGATCAGAACTGGGCAAATTTTATTTTATTTTGCTACTCAAAATAAAAGATTACCATCTAGATTTATTATATATTGAAGAAGCAGAGAACAACTGGGAGAACAAAGAATATTGGGGATTTGAGTTTCATCCTGCTGTGATTTGCTCTGCGGTTCTTAATCATGCATGAAGATTCCATGAGACTAATATTTCAGACAGGAATAAAAACAATTTTCTAAGTATATCAAGAATAACTATTAGCTAGACAGAATAGAACATACATAAATAAATATCTTACATATTTTTCTATCAAGGGAACAAAATACAATTAGCACAGTCGCTAAGACTAACAGTTAATAAATTGGACCTCACAAAACTGAGATATTTCTGCACAACAAAGGACACTGTCTTTCAAATAAAGCAGCAACCTGGAGAATAAAAAAGGATTTTGACCAGAATGAATATCCAAAATATATAGAGTTCAAAAATCCATATCAATAATCAAATAACCTAATTTTAAAATTGAGGTACAAGATCTAAATAGAGAATTCTTAAAATAGGATACTCAAATTGTTGTGAAACACTTAAAGAAACCTTCAACATTCTTATCAATCAGGTAAATGAAACCAAGACTACTTTAGGTTTTATCTTATACTTATCAGAATGGCTAATAACAATAAAATAACTAATAACTCATGGAGTGCAAATTTATACAGCACTATGGAGATCAGTTGTGGCAGTTCCTCAAGAAGATGGGCATAGATCTACCTCAAGATCTTTGACATAAACCCCCAAAATTATGTTCACTGAAACACTCGCTCAATCACATTCATGAATGCCAGAAACTATAAACAACATGAATGTTCTTCAAGAGAAGAATGGGTTAAGATAATATGATAAATTTATACAATGGACTGTTATTCGGTTATTAAACAACATGAAGTCATGAAATTTGCAGGTAAATGGATGGAACTAGAAAAAAAAATCTAAATAAAACTGCCAAAATTGTGGAAGAAACAATCACAACTGGCCACTTCTCCTCACTAAATGAAGCTTCAAGTACAAGGACTGGTATATTTAATTGAGTTGTTGGCCAAAGGGATCCCATGGGAATCCCCAAATAACCCAGGCTGGTGCCAAAACAATAGCTTTTTCTCCACAAACTAACAGCAAGGTCCCATTACTGAAGAAAACACCTACACAACTCATTGAACATGGAGATAGCAAGCTGGTGCCTACACAGTGACCTCTCACCTACATTCTATGGTCCTTGGTACAGGAAGGTATTCCACAAAATTACCAAAAGAAAAACAGAAGACTAAAGCAGACACAGACTCTTTGATCGAAAATGGTGTTCTGCCTCTAATATGTGCTAATTCAAAGACGAGAGAAAGCTTGTGGGAATAACCAAGCAAATATCTGATTTGACTGAAGGCTCCCTCCTTGAGATAGAAGCCATACATAACACTGCTTGAGTGACCAAGAACCCAAGAGTAGGTAGCTCAGTAACCTAGCATATAACCAAAGTATTTCTTTTCAAAAACAAAATAACATAGAAATAAAATGACTCCTAGTTGTGTTCTGCTACTCCTCGTTTGGTGCCTTGCTCTGTCATAGTCAAAGAAACTTCTTCCTGCAATATATGGGAAAAGATAGAGAGACTCACAGACAGAAAATGTACAGAGAGTGAGAAACCTTAAAACACTCCGTCCTAAGACTGATATAACTCTATCAAATCCCTCCCTCAGAACTCAGGCAATTATGTAGAAGAGGAGGCAGGAGCCAGAGGGGACGGAGGAAATCAAGAAAACAAGATGTTCTATATCAACATGATTAAACTCATATGAACTCACAAGGATTGGGAGAGCATGCTCAGGGCCCACATGAATCTGCCGAGGACTGCCTATTGCCTTCTGCATATATATCATGGCTGCCAGTTTAGTGTTTTATTGGAGTCTTGGGTTGTGCAAATCATAGGATCTCTGATTATTGTGCCGTCTCTTGAGCTTTTTCCCTTCTTTGTTGGTCTTGTCAATCTCTGTTGTGCTAGTTTCTGTCTTGCCATTTTGCATTATATTACATTAATCATATCATACAATATATTATTTTAGTATACTCCTTTAAAAGTCTGTTTATTTTCTAATGAGAGACAGAAAGAGGATGGATGTGGATGGGAGAAGAAATGGGAAGGAGCTGGGAGGAGTAGATGGAGGAAAAGCCATAAGGATATATTATATAAAGAAACTATTTTCAATAAAAGAAAAAGTATCTAAAGTGTTTTTTTAAAAAGAAAGCAATAGGTTGAGGGTTGCTGGAGTAATGTCTCTATATTTAAGAACATTGAGTACACTTCCCGAAAATTCAGGTTTGGTTCCCAGCAGTCATATGGCAGCTCACAACTTTATGTATCTCTATTTCCAGGGGTTCTGACACTGTTTCTGCTCCCTGTGAAAACACACACATATATGGCACACAGACATAAACACACACAGGAAAAATATCCATACACATACATTAATAATTTGTTAAAAGGTCTTAAGGAAATAGTTTTAAAACAATATAGAACTATATTAGACAAAGTTGGATAATATATGGTTCTATGATATATTTTGCTTTCTTTTTCATTATTGGTATTATTAATTATCTATTCCAGTTCCCCTTCCTTTTCTCTTCATAGAATCCACACACACCTCCCTCTTCCTCACACCATCTACTCATCCTCTGTTTCTATTCAGAAAAGGGCAGGCCTCCCATGGATATCAACAAAACGTGGCACATCAAGTTACAGTAAGACTGACAACCTCCGCTTGTAATAAAACTGAGCACAGCTACCCAGTATGAGGGATAGGGTCCCAAAGTCAGTAAAAGCATCAGAGAAAACAGCAAGCAAAGCTTTACAATTCAAATTACTATTAATAATAGTGATGATGATAATGAATAATGTGAGGAAACTTGCCTGTTTGAATGTCTTTGTTTCTCACAGACAGACATAGATTTTGCAAATTCGTTCAAAGGATGGAGAATAAACTGCAATGCATTGGTATTAGTCAATGATTCATCTGTAAGTATTTCTAAAGACTCTTTGTAACATTTAAAAATTATAAGTGAAACATTTAAAATCTGACATATTTCCAAAATTAAATGTAAAGCCAGATGTAGAATTAAAAGCAAGACTGAAAGAAGATAATTAATTGAATTGGTTATAAAAAGAAAATATTTTTTATTCAGTTGAATGGGTACTCTGATTCCAAACATAAAAATACAAGTATTTGTTTTGAAACTATATTAAAAAATTAAAAGGAGATTATATGGGTTATCCCCAAGTGTTGGTTGGTAAGAATCTTTATGGAAAAAATTAAAAGGGATTTTTTTCTCACCAGAGAAATAATTTCATTGAGTTGAAGCTGGACTCTATAAAAGCAGTGAATAATATTCCATCTGTTTCCAACCCAAATCAAACCTTTAGAGCTATGTGTTTCTCATGGAACAACGCTGGAAAATATATGCATCATTATTTCTCATTTATGTATAGTTCTAACTTTGTCTTTATCTTCCTACAGCCATCTGTCTCTATGATATTTAGTCAGGGTTATATGGTTTATTGGAAAGGTAACTGTCACTCATTCATAAATGAAACAAAGTCTTTGACTCATGGAGAAATTAATACATATTCTAAAGCTATCTAATGGTGCATACCACACCCACTATAGGAGTTGACAAATGTGTCTGTATAAATAGGGCATACATGTCAGTTGGCTATCATTGCTGGCAGCATCCTCTTTGAAAGTCCTCCTGAAGATTCTGAGACAGCATCATCACCTGTTTCTTCCTTTTTTTTTTTTTTTGTGAGAGTACCTATTATCTAAGAGCCACTGCTTTTTTAACCAATAAAAATATCCTTCCTGGGGGAGCAGTCCTTAGTTAACTGATCTTTTATCTTTCATGTACTTTCTGGTTTGTTTTTTTTTTGTTTGTTTGTTTGGTTTTTGTTCTCAAGACAGTGTTTCTCTATGTAGCTTTGGAGCCTCTTCTGGAACTTGCTCTACAGATCAGGCTGTCCTTGAGCTCACAGAGACTCGCCTGCCTTTCCTTCCTAAGTGCTGGGATTGAAGGTGTGCGTCACAACCATCTGGTTCATGTGCTTCTTTGTGTGTTTACTGGTATATTTCTTATCACTCTCTCTTACCTTAATACAGAAGCAAAGGTAGCATAGTAATTATCATTACTAAATAAATAATCTTCATTCCATGTCTACATCAGTATCACAACACTCAAGCACTAACTTCAAAGATTTTATGAGCATTGCTTTTTTTAAAGGTGACAGTGTAAGAAGAATACAAACCTCATATAACTGTGTTTGAGCAAATCATAGGAAGTTTATTATTTCTAGCATAGCATCCTCCATAGAGTATCCCATAGAGAAAGCATTATGGTCTAATAAATTCTAGAAACACTATAGAGCATGTCTGCTTGCTAGGTTTTGACAGACATGTATATAAAACTCAAATATTTATAGATACTTCTAAAGCTAGAATTTTATGTTTTGACAATAATTTAAAACTTTCTCCTAATTTCCCATATTTATGTGATGGGGAATCCAAATAACATTAATTTTCATATGTATTTTTTAAGATTACAAATTTAGATATACTGTGGTAAAGCCAATTTATAATATGAGGTGTAAACAGCAGAAGATTAAAATTATACATCCTAAACCATCACATATATTATTAAAATTCAATTTAAATCTGTTTTGTCTGGTAATGTATTCCAAGGATTGCACTGGACTGAATTATTTTTCTAGCTTTCTCAGTGTAATAATGCTTCATTCAACAGATTCCTTTGAATTTATAAACTATAAATCTGAGTGTAATTTTCATAAAGTGACAGAATTTTCACTATTATAAAATAAAGCTTTAATCATGAATTTCACTCATCCCTTATACCAATTTATGTGATAAACAGAATAAAACTATTAGTATTTACTGCACAGGAACAGGTTAGAATACCAGTTGACAAACATATACTTTGTGAAAACCGAGATGTTTCCCCATAATTATTTTAACTAAAATAGGTAGAAAAAGATTCAAAATACAAACTCCTACCTACAAGTCAATAAAAGCCATACACTTGTCCATATGTTATAGTTATGTATTCTCTAAGTATTTAGGTGTGTCATTCACAAAATCTAATGCCATTGATCTAAAAAAGAGGAATGCAATAATGAGTAGTTTTCACATCTGTTTGATTATAAAACTTGAACATATACTGATACATTCACAAATGCATGAAAATATAACGGGTAATTTTTCAGCAGTAAGAATTATCTCTAGACTCCAATTTAAACATGGCCAAGCACTCATGGAATCTTAGTTAATGTGACTGACAAATAACCACCTAATTATCATTTAAAACTGAGTAATTCGTAATGTTGACTCAGTTTTCCATTAAATTTTCCTTATACAGACAGCTGCAGAATTGTGAAAAACAGGAAATTACATAGGTGGAATATTAAGTTTTTCCATCCATAGATATCTTCTTACCCTCCCTCTCAGTTGATGTTGTCCTTTCCAGCTAGGGTTCTAGTGTTTATCTGCACAATCAACCAAACTGCCTTAGCAGAAAGAGCCTATTCCCATTATCATGATATTCTGAGAATACTGTAAACTTCTGGTGCACTATGGATGCCCCAAATCTCCAAGTTCCTAACATTGGAAGGACATTCTAATACAGATATACAATACTCCACTCATTTTGGTTAGAATCCCCACATGCTTTGTTTTCACTTTAGCATAATGTAGAAGGAACTTTAAATTGATCAATATTAATAAGCTATGTAATTTTATTCATCTCTGCATTTTTGTGTGACTGTTTCATTATGGTGGGTATAAGCATTACCCTTCATCAATTTATATTATTAATCACTAAACGCTAGTTTTAAAACTGATAAATAGGTAAATTCCTTTCTGGGATTTATGCTAATTCATAAAACTATACTAAGTTTAAACCATTACTCAGTGTTAAATATTTTCAGATGATAGCAAGACCTCAAATTTCATCATAGTTGACTCACTAAATCTGCAATTTATTTTAAAGTGTTAATGACTTTAAAAAAATAAATGCTTAAGATAAACTATTATTATAAATTCTCTGATCGTAAATTATTTATCTAATATCCTCTGAGACTTGCAGAATACAATTTAGGGAATTGTGTGACCTACTTTATATGAACTTTTTCATGAACAATTTTTAAATTCTCTAAGCCTTGTTGAGAGTTGCCTCAAGTATTATGTTTCTCAAGAGTCAAATGAATTATTAGTGAAATGGATGAACAAGACCTTGAAGAGGTGGGCTAATACTTACCAGTCACATGATTGGGAATTAGTGGCTTCAGGCCATTTTAAAATTATATCACAGCTTCTTTTAGCTTTCCTGCATTCGGTCGTTGGAATTTATTTGGTATTCAATATATTTTATTTTAGCAGAGAATAAATAGTTAGTGATACTCTTTAAAAGTATATTCAAATGTTTCTTAATTGCTTTTTAAGAATTCTATGTAGGGCCAATGAAAATGAAATTTAACATTTGACTTGTTTAGCTTTCCTGTTATCTAAAATGTACCATGGAGTATTGTTGATTCTCATCTCTAAAATTTGAAATGTGGGGATATATACTTGTGTATCAACTGATTTTCGAAATGAGAATCCAGAATAGAAGAATGTGGGAACAGTGACTGAAACATTTGTTTACAAAGCCTCCTAGGACATCTCTAGGTTCTTTTAGTCTTTTTGTTTGTTTGTTTTTCAAGACAGGGTTTCTCTGTGGTTTTGGAGCCTGTCCTGGAACTAGCTCTTGTAGACCAGGTTGGCCTCAAACTCACAGAGATCTGCCTACCTCTGCCTCCCTAGTGCTGGGATTAAAGGCATGAGCAAGGTATCCCTCCACAGGGAATGGGCTCCAAAAAGCCAGCTGATGCACTAGGGGTAAATCCTGGTCCCAGGCTCTCTTAGTTCTAATTTCTAAATCTAGATCAAATCCTAACAGTATTTTTATAAATATGTTGTATTGCAGTTTTGATTTGTGTGTTTTGTACTCAATAGGTTTCCTGTTTACTTACTTATGTACCTGTGCGTCGGTTTCAGGACAATATGCTGATAAAAATTCTGACTCAATTTTCCGTTAATTTTAACAAATATTTCATTTTCACCTATCTTGCTAGTGAAAGGGAATGCAGATATCATAAAAGATAAAAATCATTTATTAAGTTAACATTGACAAGACTTCTTCTATTCTGAATCTTTACAATCTCTTAGAGGATAAGTCTCCATATTATTCAGAATTCTGCTGCAGATTCTTTGTTGCTAAGCATTGTGAAAAAAATAAAATAACCTGGGAAAACCAAAAGCAAATTATATGAGCTCAATGAAATAACTGTAATGCTTAATTAACCAAAAAGTGGCAAGTTTCAAGAAAGAATATGATATTGTAAATCCAAGAGTCAATCATAGAATTTTTTTTTTTTTTTTTTTTTTGGTTTTTCGAGACAGGGTTTCTCTGTGGTTTTGGAGCCTGTCCTGGAACTAGCTCTTGTAGACCAGGCAAGCCTCGAACTCACAGAGATCCGCCTGCCTCTGCCTCCCGAGTGCTGGGATTAAAGGCGTGCGCCACCACCGCCCGGCTCATAGAATGTTTTATAATAAAATATATTAGGTTTTTTTTTCAGACTGAGTCTCATTATGTACCTCTGACTGTCCTAGAACTCATTATGTATACCAGGCTGGCCTTGAACTCACAAGAGATCTTTCTGCTTCTGCCTCCCAAGTGCTGTAATAAAAGTGTATACCACTCTGCTTGCTATGAAATTTTTTAAGTAAAAACCAACTAAATAAAATAACTAAGAGAATCCTTTGTTTTGATTCTAGGCACTAATTTGTTATATAAATGTAAGAAATATTAAACTTAAGAGTATTCACTATGTAATGATACTTCTGTATATATATATATATGTGTGGGTGGGTGGGTGTGTGTATACTAGAACAAATCATTAATTTACATACTGAACATAGTTTACATACATTAATTATGCATCACTGTCTATACTATAGTTTAAGAGAAATGTCATCTTTGAATTTTAAACAAAATCTAACACATTTTTATTAAGACTTTGGAATGTAATACAATATCAAAAAGTAATGCCTTTGTTCAAGTATATTTTCATCACAAAATTATTATACAGAAAGTGTTTTATTTGAATCATAACAAAGTATAATCACTTTAAAATAATTGTATAAACAATAAAATACTACAGTGCCATTAAGGGAAATAGTTTAAAAAAACATGATCCTTGAAGAATTTTGGATATTTTGACAATCGGATGAACAGTAGTAATAGATGTCACTAAACTTCACTGAATACTTATGGGATTGATCATGCCAATGACACTCTCTGGGCAGTGTATTTGGTATGAGAAAGCTTACAGGACTACAAAACTAAAGTGGAAAATTCCTTAGGGACCATGGAGCCTAAACATCATTTCATAAAGACTGAACCATTGTTCAGAAAGGTGCCTGCTCCCTTATGTACTTTTTTTGCTTCAGTCTGGTAACCTTTCTACAACACACGAACTTTGCACATCTGTACACAACCCTTACTGAAAGTACTTACAATGGTCTAGAGCAAAATATTTTAATGAGAAGAATGTTTGCCTGATCCTATATAAACAGGGTACAAAACAATGCCTAGAAAAGCCATAGGCCTTATTTGAGAACCACTCCCTCCCAAGGACACACAGCTGACACTTCTCACTGAGGCTTAGACTAATGTGTCACTCAGAGCTCATCACAGGAACTTCTTCTTGTAATGGATGTTAATTAACATGGAGACGTGCACAAACTGAGAGACTTGGAGCATTCATCCAAAACTGAGCAGTCTTTACAAAACCCTTTCCCTCAAGGCCCAGAAGTCAACACAGAAGAGGAGCAGAAAGACTGAAACCAGGGATCGTGGATGACTCCCAGGAAACAGCATTTTTCAGACACAACAGTACTGACTAACATAGTAACTCAGAGTCTGTAAAACACACACACAAAACACACATCGATTCAAACCAGACAAAACCCCAGCAAAAAAGAACGGAAATAGACACAAGTCCTACCTCTAACCAAGAAGCTATTTCTGGTTGATACTTTCTGGGAAAGGGAAAATCAGTTTTCTTTAATGGCATGTGCCTGGGTATTTATGTCAATAACCAAAATAAATTGTTATATAAAATATAATTATTAAATAGTTATGGGAAAACTGCTCAAGAGGGAATGCACAATCTTGGTGTGTATATTTATATATACAGTACTTATAAAATAGACCAAATTCATTACTTATTTTATATTCTTGAAAAATTTATATTTATTGAATAACTATTCATTCACTTATTAAAATATTTACAATATAAAACACTACATGTATTTTTCACTGGGCACAGAGAATTTTGTCAAAAGCAACATTTATTAAATTATAAGTGGTATAATAAGCTTTTCCTATGTTATCCCTATACCCCTATTAAACTCCATTTGAAAGCCCTAAATCTAAAAATTAGAAAAGTGAATTTTTTAATTAAAGAATCAGGGCTGCAGAAATTAGTTATCTGTACATGTTCTCTCATCCAAGTGGTTACATGAATTTTGGAAAATGTGTGCCCAACCACACAGAAACATTGTGTATTTGCACCTGTAAGTGTGTGTGTGTGTGTGTGTGTGTGTTACATGTACGTGCATGTGTGTGGCTGTTTCTATGTCTGTATTTGTGTATCTGTGAGTGCTTCTCTGTCTGTTGAGTGCTTTGCAGCCACTGAGGAAACAGACAAACCAGGAACCTCTGTACTTAGATTGGAATCACTTTGCTATAAGAATCTGTCAAGTGTCACTTGATTTTAAGAAGGTTTATTTAGTTGAGTAACAACTCATTTCATCAAGGGTATTTCTGGAAAGTATATTTTCTGTTGTAATAGAGGAGAGATTAATATTTAGCCATGCATAGACTCTTTTTTGATAAAATCATGCTGGCCCTTGATGATACAACATAGTAACAACAATCAAGAAACTTAATATCAAATGACAAAAAAGGAATTCCTCTTATGATTGGAGAACCAGGGCAAGTGCAATATTATACCTTGACAGGGCAGGGGTTAGACTAGGAGGAATATATCTAAAATAACATAGCACAAATGTTTACTAGATTAAGTATTGTCTCAAATATAAACTGAGAAGTAGGAGTCAGGGAAAGAGGAGATATGCATTCTAAACTGGCAATAATCAGAGTTAAAGTCACAGAAGCTAATCATAGAAGTAATGGAGACCGCGGGGGGGGGAAGGTAAGAGAAGAGGGAGAACAGTTAAAATTTAGACTTCTGGGTAGCCTTGCCCAATGATATGGCTGGGGTTTAGATATATATCCAAACAGCAGTAGGACTTGACTGAAAGATGCACATATTAGACTTTCCATACTTTTCTGGTGACTTTAGGACGAAATTATATCCCTTTACTTGAGCCAATGGTACTTGGAGCATAGCACCAAAAACCAGAGGGGCAAACTAGGGAAGCCTGAAGTTCAAAGATAGAAAAAGAGAAAAAATGGAAAACAAAGCCTCCAGTTTAAGAGCATGGTCAATAAGACTAACTTTACAATAAGCTTAAGTTCGCCTGACAATGGTCCTTTAACTACACCAGAGAATATAGAGTCGAAATAAGATGCAATCTACGTTATAGAAGATCCAGTTCTAATAAATGAAGGGATAAAAAGAAAGAAATTGGAAGAAATATGATGTCAAATCAAATAAGAATGCCTAAGCAATGGAGGGAGTGGCTTTGTGACTGGATGATGGTGTATTTGCATGAATCTACATGTATACCAAAAATCACAGAATTTATCCACCAAAATCCTATATGTTAATTTGGAAATCTAATGAAGAAAATATAATGCTAGACATCTAATTATAGTTACGTGGAAAACGACAGCGCTTACTTAATAAAGTTCCTTCTTCAGAAAAGTTTATTTCCCGTCAAATAGCTTGGGTGAATCATGAATATGTCATATGTTTAAGGGGAAACCAGTACAAATTTATAGTCTAAATTTAGAAGTAATTATATAACACACAGTGGGAACAAATGTAGCTTGACTTGGATCATAAAAACACTATGCATTCATTTAATTAGTTCATTAATTTAACAATACACCCCCAGTATAAACGTGACTATTTTTAGATATTCAGATTGCACTGTGGAATGCTGGGAAAACAACATCTCATTTCTGCTTGTTGCAAGTTACCAAGCCATAAGACAACATATAGAGGACTCTCAAAACATCTCTCACAGATCTTACCATTGTGTTTCCCTTGTTTATTCCCCCCTCCCCTTGCTCATGGATAGTTCAATCAGTGTGTACATACTGCCCTTATTTTTCATTTACAGCATTAGAAAAACGGCCGAGCTCTGGATGTTAACACACAGGTGTTTTAAGGGAGAACTTATTTTGCCATTGTAGCCTGTTAACAACCTGTGAAGGACCATTTAAAGCACATTTGCAGACATCCATTTTTCTGCTTCTTGAACCTTATTTGGTAACTGTAAGATTACGTTCACAAAACGGGCCCTGCGGAATCAGCATCCAGGCTCCCCAGCATTTCTCTTGTCTAGGTTCTTTCTCATAAGTGTGAACCCCCATGCTCATTTCAGTTGTTTCACCTGGTGATTCCAGTGCACTGTTCTTAAACCACACTGATCATGAAGCAGCCTTTGTCTTCCCAGCTAAGGCAAATACAGAGAGAGAGCAGCATCCGTCCACACCAATGCCAAATTCCAGTATAGCTCATTGCAATGCATGTGGATACCTAGGGCTTACTGTACACATCTGAAGTACCTGGGAGACTGAGGTGTTAGGATCATGAGTTCAAACCCAGTCTGGGTTGCAAAGCAAGAGATTGTCTGAAGAAACCATCAAAACATAAATCACCCATGAAAGGATAATTAATTATATTCCTTAAATGTAAAAGGTAAAAATGGTGGTAAAACTTGTATTGCTAAGCTGCCTGTTTATTATCCAGGTCGGGATGTTTTTTCTAACATAAAACAGCTAAATACTGTCACATAAAGAGGAAAAGAAATCCTCTCTGTAAACCATTCTAGGCTGGTGATGCTGTCAGCGAGAACAGTGCCACGCATAACCATTTTTGGAGCTGTAGTTTATATGTCAGATCTGAGGTCATTATTTGCCTTGCATCTAGACAGATGGTATTCAATTGCACATTTAATGTTACGTTTTCTAATATCACAATGCAAAAAATAGATATTATCAGCTGTGCATCCAGTTTCAAGAAAATTAACTTTCGCATTTCCTTTTTTATCATCGACTTCTGTGTAGCCAGAAGGTTGTATGCCACGCCTCACCATCTGTTGGAGTAATGCTTGTTAATATATTTTTGTCATATTCAGGGAATTGGTAAAGAAGTCTGGATATTGATAGCATAAGATAATATGATCTTAAAGAGCTAGGTGTCTCTAAAGAATAACAGGATACAATGTATTATTGACTCTCATCATGGTTTTTCAGAACAACTATCAATACACTTATTATCTTGGCATTAAAAACAAGCTTACAAAATCATATTAGAAAATGATCATAGTTGGAGGAAAATTGGTTGCTACTATATTTACCATTTCAGGTGTAAAACATCACAGCCTTCCTGCAAAAATTAATAAAGTCTATGCATTCCACAACCCACCAACTGCACTTTTAGAAACATAGTCTCCGGACAACCCCTGATTCTCTAGTTCTTGTAAATAAAATGTATTCAAATGAGCTTTTATCTCTAGTTCTCAATGCGTTTTCACAGACATTTTGATTGTCTTGGTAAAAGTCCACTCTTTTTGATGGGCTCTGCTTTCATTGAGACTCCTGACCTTTATTAGAAAGAGATACCTAAGTTAAATGATTTTATTGTAATTTAACTGATCTTACAGCTGTCAAACCTGCTTATTGCTATATGCTCTTTTTTATTAATTTATTTTTTAAATTTATTTATTTATTAAAGATTTCTGCCTCCTATCCACCACCGCCTCCTATTTCCCTCCCCCTCCCCCAATCAAGTCCCCCTTCCTCATCAGCCTGAAGTTGCTATATGCTCTTATGTTAGCCAGCATCAGGTAAGATGGCTTGGAAATATTTTGATGTCACCCCTCCCTTCTTTCATAAGATTGCACTAAAATGAATTTGAATGGCAACTTGGCATGTCCTTTTGTTCTGAAACCTGGCAAAACACTGAGAAGTGAAAAACATATATTTAAATTATGTAGGACATTGCAGAGTAATGACCTGAAAGGATGCCATCTAAAATTAAAAATGCAGTAATTCTTGGCATAGAAATTTTTAAATCACCCAAGATCATGACATTTCCATCTTACCAGCAGATTTATAAACACAAAGAAAGCTAGTCATTCTTTTAATATGTTCCTTCTCACAAGAGAAATAGTTCCTGAAAGTGAATATAAATGTAATGAAGATGTTTGAAAATTGTATACATAGAATTTCATCTGACTCAGCTCAGATAGTGTTTCTCACACTATTTGTGATTATGTAGAAAATGGGAACATTTTCTCCCATGCCTGGACAGCTATGTACTGCAAAGGCAGTCCTAGCTATGCCTGCCTTCAATTGTTCACAAGAAATAAAAAAAAATGCCACTTAATCTATAAGTCACTACATACACACATGTTCACATCCCTCTCCTTAGGGACCAGGTATCTCTGAGGAATTAACATATTCATATTCAGTACCATGATGGGCTCATGATACCAGAGTAAGACAGCACACACATAGATCCTTTGATATAGAGGTTCCAGTCAAAAGTGAAAGAAAAATGTAGTGTGTGTGTGTGTGTTTTATAATGTTTGTTTGCATGTAAAAGTGTCATAAATTAAGTACCATGATAAAGAACTACTATTTTTCTATCTTATAAAAGATTGGCAGATATAAAAAGTTGTTTGCTACTGTCTACTCCATTTGGACATATTTCAACCTCATATTCAAAAAATGGCAGCTGAAGCTCCAGCAGTCAGGTTTGCAATCCAGTTATGAAGAATGAAAGTAAAGAGTTGGCCTTTGCCATTCTGTTTGCAGAAGTGCTCTTGTGTTTTGTGTAAACTGTCCTCTTACACTACAAAGATGGCTGGAGGGACTAAGCTAGGAACTTCATTTTTGAAGAACAATTACATCAAGAAAATAGGTATTCATATTTGGGGATAAGTGTAAGTATCTACTATAGCCGTCTTGAGAAAATAGGCTTGCATCTGAGGTTCTTACCCAGAAAGAAAGAGGTAAGGAAGGACGAAGGGTACAATGTACAGAAGTATTCAAGCTTTGTGCAGCTGCACAAGGAAGGTTTATATCCATCAGCCTTGGATGGATGACAGAAATTAACCTCTCACACAAATGATACCTCTTTGTGGGGTTTATATGTAATATAAGAAAAGATTGTTTTAAAAAATAAAATAAAATTCATGGTGGAAAATGCCTTTAATCCCAGCATTCAGGAGGCAGAGGCAGGAGGATATCTGTGAGTTCGAGGTCAGCCTGGGTCTACAAGAGCTAGTTTCAGGACAGGCTCCAAAGATACAGAGAAAACCTGTCTTGAACAAACAAAAGCCAACCAAAACAAAACAAAAACAAATTAGACACTTAGCTATGATAATTCATTTCTTAACTGTCTAAAAGCATTTCTTTTGGTAATTTTTTTAGTGGAAGGGTTGACATTTTATCATAAGAAATTTTAAAGACTTTCAAATCAATCATTCATTTCTGACACTGCCTTAGCAGGATAGTCTTAAAACAGGTGTTGATAGTAAAGTCTCAAACACATATCTTAATACTTCAAATATTAGCCAATAAAGAACTAAAAAAGGGAAATGCATGTATATTCAATGGTGTTGCTCAGAATAATAAAAGCCATACTATTTGAACTCAGAGGGACTATAGTGTCACTTAACAAGAATTGAAGCTCTCTACACAATGGTATCTTCCCCAAAGAAGAGAAACGTTAGTTTGTCTCTCATAACTTAATTATTCCAATTAACAGGCTGACTACAATTCAAGTTTTTCTTGTAAGGAAGGAAAATTCATATTCTACAAAAGGAAAATATTCAAATTTTAAAAATATTCAGTCCCCTGCCTCCATTCATTGCTGTGGAGCCTCTTTTTAGTCTTTTTACTTCCAGCAGGCAGAATCATCTCTGAGACATAGTACTATGCAGCCATCAGTATCACCAGCAGTGTGAGGTTTCTACCAGGAAAAAGCTACTGCAGATAGCATGTACCATGAATTCTCATTTACTCTCTGTACAAACAGATTTAGATCATGCAAATGTCACAGGAGCTCAAAAGAGGAAACATTCAATAACCTCACTCACAAGATACGTGTTTATTGTGTGAAGTCAAATGCATGCAATGACAATTAATGAATAAAAAAGCAGCTATAAATTTGAAGGACAGAGACAGGTATATGAGAAGGTTTGGAGGGAGGGAAAGGAAGGTAAAACAGTGTAATTAAACTATAATCTCAAAAATAGACAGCATGAGAGGTAATCTTGGGAACAGAAGCTGATAGGAGTTAGAAAATGTAAAAGATACTAGAGTTCTAAAATCAAAGCCTTTGTAAGGGGAAAATGTTTTTGGTAATTTGAGGAGCAAAGATAAATTGGATAGGGAGAGATTTAAATTTTTCCTATGGAAGTTGAATTAAGGAAAATAAAATACATACAGGGGACAAAATAGGTTACCTTATGGAATGCTAAATACAGTTGCTCTATCCACCTTAGCACTTGCATCAATTAGCTATGTTTCCACAACATATCTTCCCAAAGTGTTTTTTTTTTCAACCCTCACTCATCAGGACTGTAGGTATTGGATATTGCAATGCAGTCAAGTGATTCTGCCTATGGACCTCTCATGAGCTAGCAGAGGTCAGCTTTGGGGGGTCTAGTGAAGGTTTGGTTTGTGAGTTGCATTTCCATGGTGCTTCATTCACTTGACCAGAAGTTGGTGCTGGCAATGCTTGGAAGCCTGGGTACTTCCCTAAGTGAGCACTGCCACAGTGCTGCCTGAGAATCTTGACAGTGTGGCCATCCGTTTAAGAGAAATACTAAGGAGACTAGGCAGAAGGTATAGCTGTGAAAGGCTCAGACTACCACTCGCATCTTATAATAAGATTCACACAGAATCAGTTCTAATTTACTGACAGGCTCTACACAAAGTCACAGACTTTAGTAGATAAAGATCACTGGCAAATTATCCCAAAGGGTAGTTACCATGTCAGTTATTTTAATATTATTATTACATTACTGCCATCTACATGATGATCATTATGATAATTATCATTTTTAATACACAATTACTCTAGGGCTGAGGTGTAATTCAATGATAAAGTATTTTCTTAATATATATGAAACCATCAGCTTGATTCTAAACACCATACACAAAAGGTTATATAACTTATATTGTTATAAGTGATAAATTCATATCATTTAAAATTTTAACTATATTGCTACACTTCTACAGTTTTTGTGGGGGTAGTGAGATAGGGTCTCTTGTGTAGTTCTGGCTTTCCCAGAATTTGTTCTGTAGATCAGGCTGCCCTCAAACACAGAGACCTTCCTGCCTCTGCCTCCCGAGGGCTGAGATTAAAGGTGTGTGCCACCACCGTCTGGCTATTCTACAGTTGTTGATATTGTAAAACAAATAATGTTCAGAGCAAACAGTTTGCCCAAAATCACAGAGAAGGGACTAAATGAAGTGCAATCATAATTTCATTATATACATTTAACCAAACCATAAAGTCACTTAACAAATTCTTCTGCTCTGTGCATAACTCGGGGATATAACTCAATACCAGAAGAATTCCTACAGCATGTTTTAACACAGCACAAAAAGATAAAATGAATAAACATAATTAAAGCAGGTAATGGAGACTTTTCTCAAAAGCAATCATTCAGGAATTCAGAGTACACTTGTATATACTAGGTTGAATATTTTTTAAAGCATCATTTATTTTACCTCATAATAAGATCCCCAATTTTTCTACTCATTTAATTTAGTTTCAAAATCAAAACACTGAGATAAATTCCAAGTAACTGTTTTCCAAGTCAAGCCATGAACTAGTGTTTCCTCCATGACTATTTTAAAATCCCAATTTTCCCATGAGATTGTAGTGACTGTTATTAAATTTTTTGAAATCAAATGTAAGCATAAAGACAACAACCCAGTGCATTAGACATGATGGGTCAGGGTATTTGTGCATTGTGTATTTGTGTATTGTGCAGAAGTAGCAGCCACACAACTCCTTTCTTCTCAGAAACAGTTGCTATGTTTTCTTTGCCCCCTTGCTTGCTTTTTTGGACATTTGGGAGACTGGAAACATAGCAAATACTTTGACACTAAGTTATATCTCCAGACCCACTTACTATGCTCTGGATTCCCAAAGTCTGTTGTAAGAGCTTGGGTAGCCTGCTTGTGGTGCTACTGAAATTGGTAGTTAAGAGGTGCATCCTTGAGATGTCACTGGGTGCATGTCCTTGAAAGGGATGCCGAGACTGAATCCTTTTACTTATCACTTTTAATGCTCCTTGGGCACCGTCATGTGAGTAGCTTACTGTGTCACCTTTCCACCACGTTGGTTTGATGGTTCACAGGCCCCAAAGCCATGAGGATGATAAACTATATGCCAAAACTTCGAAACTTTGAGCAAAATAAAATTTCCATTCTTTTTAGACTATATATATTGTTCCAGGAAATGCAGAGCAAAACACATTTGTCGTTTTAATCATGTTAGAATTAGAAGTCGCAAGTCTAATAGGGAAATGGTCACACTTCTGGTAGGGACTAATCTCATGCACTTCTTCCATTTTGCACAGTTTCTGAGTGACAGATGCATCATTAATTAACAACAGATGAATATCAGTCTTGACATGGCAATCTATTCTCTCAATTTGGAAACATTTTGGCAAACATATGCTTTAAAGGAAGCACTACCTAAGGGTTCTAATTACTGAGGGCTGACCCCCCCAATTTAACTAGTTTATTTTTTTTGACTCCTCAAAATGCATATATTGATTAAAGTTAAAAATTGGCCCATGAGAGACATTTCTAAATGACATCGTCACAACAAATCAAAGTATATTTTTTGGCATCAATGTAATTCTACATGAAGGGAGGCTTGTTAGATAGTTAATCTTCTACTCATCTCTTATCTGTTGTCCTTCACACAGAGGGCACCCTTTATAGTTCTTTAAGCACTTGCTGTACTGTCCAACATTTCCATTTTGCATCATTTCTGTGTATGTATCTTCACCTCATACGTATTCAAGAATTTAAATTCTGTGGTCCCTATATATTTTTGAGTCATCTCTGGAGGTGGCAGTTGGTGCCCTGCATTTGTTGAGATGATTTTGCATAGGGGGGTTTGAGAATTCATATATCTCTTACAAGGATCTTTTTTCTTCAACTTATGAAATGTAAGAGATATAAAAAATTCAGTTAGTAACATAAAACTTACTTTATAAGTTTTGTCTACAGTTAACAGCAATTAAATTTCAGAGGAATGAGACATTGTACTAAAATGTTTATATTTTAATATTAAAATTAAAACTGTCTGTTCATTTGTTTCTAGTTGTGTGTCGTGATTCAGTGATAATCACGTGCATGTAGCCCCTCTTTACCTTAATGACTGCCCCTTGAGGTTGGGATTGTTGTAAACATCCCCGTACTACAGATGAGAAAAATGAAGTCACAGAGAGAGATGGCCATCTGTCCAGCACTCAGTGGAGACTGAGAAGTAGTTAGGTGTTACAGAAATCAAATTAAATTATTTCACTTAATAAGGACCTGCTGCTATTGAATATATAATATGTCATGGAGTAAGAAATGATAAAAATAAAACTAAAGCTGATTTGAAAACATGATAGTGCACAGATACAATAGAAATGGAACATTCAAAATTGCAAGTGAAGGAGAGTTCACATGAAGCACACAGATTTTGATAGCATTTTGAGAAAAGTACCCTCAGTCTTACCCACCTATGAACACTGCGAGCTGAAACTATGACTGATCTGACAGGACATGTTCACTAGTGCAATAGTGGCAAGAATATCATAGAATCTTTCTCATTGGATTTAAGTCCTGCTCTACAATAAGAAACCCTATCTGACATCATTATTGGGCCAAAATCCCATATATACATAAAAGTCATTGGGACCAATAGAGAATCTACTTCTATTATGCTTTATTATTATTATAATTTTAAAATAATCTTTTCTCATTTTACAAAAAAATGTCAGTTCCCATTCCCTCCCTTCCTCCTATTCCCCCCACATACCCCTTGAACTCCTCAGAGAGAGTAAAGCTTCCCATGGGGAGTCAACAAAGTCTTGCATACCACTTTGAGGCAGGACCAAGGCTTTCCTCCTATTTCTAGGCTGAGCAGGGTATTCCTCCAAAGCAAAGTATTAGAGATAAGTCCTGGTGCCACTGTCAATGGCTCCACAGACTGCCCCAGTCACACAACTGTCACCCACATTCAGAGGGCCTAGTTTGGTCCTATGTAGGTTCACCCATTGTCATCCCACTAACTCCTATCAGGTATATCTATGTGTATCCTCATCAAGGTCTTGATCCTTTTGCTCATAATATCACTCCTCCCTCTCCTTGACTAGACTCTGGGAGCTTGGTCCAGTGTTTGGTTGTGTGTCTCTGCATCTGTTTCCATCAGTTACGGGATAAAGGCTCTATAATGACAATTAAGGTAGTCATCAATCTGATAACATGGGAAGGCCAGTTCAGTTACCCTCTCAACTATTGCTTAAGGTCTTATCTGGAATCATCCTTGTAGATTCTTGAAAATTTTATTAATGTGGTATATTTACACAATAGAATACTACTCAGTCGTTAAAAAAAAAGTCGTCTTAAAATTTGAGGCAAAGGGATTGAACTAGAAAAACCATCCTGAGTAAAGTAACCCAAACCCAGAAAGACAAACATGGTATGTACTCACTACTTCTATTGTTCTAATGCATGGCTGTTTTGAAATGACTTATCATTATACTCATATATTAATGTGTCTCTCAACTCCATCAGAGATCTTATTGGAGTAGATGGTGACTAACACAGGTTCACAGCTGTCTACAATGCAAAGAATAAAATACTGCAGAATTCTCAACTCTGTATTTCAACCCCTCTTCCCACTGCTCAGGGTTCGTTCTGCAGAACTAGTGAAATGATCCGGAAGGGATGGATGACTACAAGGAGACAGTGTTTTCTGGATCCTATGTGGCAGCTACATATAAGTTGGCAGCAAGCCCCAGTACCTGTGTGCAGCCAAGATAAGCCAAATGCCAGCACTGAGAGGGATGTGAGCATGGAGTTTTATCCGTTAGCTGAGAAGCTGTTTGGAATAGATGCTTATGAGAGTGGAAGAGTCATGGACTCAAGTGGAAGTTCATGTACTTGAGAATTATATGAGCAGTTCAAATTAGACTTCATAGCCAGAATCAGTGTCAATAAACATGGTCAGAATCATTATGAACTCACCATTTAAACCCAAGTAACTCAGAACTGCTTATTTTTAAGTAAGGTGGATACTATAGTTTTAATGTGAATTTTTCTCCCATAGGCTCTCTTGATTGAACACTTTAGGGTCCAGCTGGCGGGATTTTTGAGATGATTTTGGCTCCTTTGGGAGGTGCAGACTTGCTTAAAGAAGGGAGCTGCTGCTGGACAAGTCTAGGGATTTTTTTGTACATCAGCTCCTACTTCTGATTCACTTCCTTCTTCCTGTGACCATCCGGTCTTTTTCTCCTTTCCTGTCTGCTGCCCATGTCTTCCTTACAAGGATAAACTGCATCCCCATGAAAATAGACCTTTTTACCATTAGAGTGCTTTTGCCAGCATGTTGGGGATGTTAAAACAAACCAGTCATTTCCATTTCTAGCATACCAGATTATTTCAGGGAACAGCTTGTCCAACAAGCCTTCTAATGAAAAGAGAATCATACCAACATCCGTGACCATCTTAAGTGACAGATTCCATTGAGCGTGTAAACATATGTATGATCAAACATGAAAATAAAGGACAATATGAAGGAGCCATATCATGTGTTGCAGCTGAAGAAGAAAAAGACAGAAAACATCTAGAGAAAGCCCCAAAAAGGGAATGACTAACACAGCTTCTTAGATTGGTATCTAGACCAGCCAGACAGTGTGAGTCAAATCCATGGTTCAAAATATTTTCTACTTATTTGTTTGAGGTATTTTGAAATTAATTGATGAATAAAAATCTAATATTTGTAATGAATAAAAATTTAACATACTTAAAATCAAAAATTGTAGTTAACTCATTCTTTTAGCATTATGCCACACTGCTTCAATTTGACCTAATATGTACTAGATTATTTATTCCTTAAAATACAAATCAAATGTAAAGCAAATTCTTAGTATTTCCTCAATAAGTACACAAATATGAAAACATTTAAATTACGTTGCATCATTGTTAAAATGTGATTCTTTGTACATGGTATGCTGTCCAAATACAAAAATTGTATTAAGCAGCCTAGTTAAATGATGAGATAGAACACATCAAAGATAATAAATTTATGACATTTTATTTATGAAGGTTTTTCTTTTAAATTTTCCAAAAATGAGATAAATGAAAACATGAGATGGAAGGAAACAATAAGTTTGACATGTGTCACTCTGGTGGTTTGAATGAGAATAACCCTTGTCTGTGACTATCTAGTCCCCAGTTGGTAGAACTACTTGGGAATGATTAGAAGGCATTTTTGTTGTTGTTGTTGGACGAAGTGTGACACTGGGGTGATTTTTGAGGTGTGAAAAAACTTGCATCATTTCCAGTGTTTCTCTCTGTTTTTTAGCTTCTCTTATTTTATTATTTTTCTTTAGATACTTGTGCTTTCTCACTAAGGAGAGACTGAAGGGTGTGGATACAGATGGGAGGAGAAGTAGGGAGGAACTGAGAAGAATAGGGTAAAAAGGAGACCATACTTTGTGAAAAAAAATCTATATTCAATGAAATTGTTTTTTAAAAGGAGAGGGAGAGGCACTAGCAGAGAACATTCTGTTGAATGATGAGTTTTGAGGCTAAATTTCCTGATTTGTAATATGATGCCATTATATAGTCTGTGCTTTTATGACCATTTAAGGTAATTTCAGGAAAACACATAGCAATTTTTTTGTTTCATCATCAGTTATTATGAAATTAGAATTACTCATGGATTTTTTTATAGTTTGTAAAAATATGTCTGTAGTGTTTTTGTCAATAAATATTCTGTAATCTTGTATGCGCTATTTTTAATCTAATAAAGTGCCATTTAAATATTGTGATTAATGGGAGGTGTGTGAGCTCTCACCTACTGCTCAAGTGCAAGGTCTGTGTGCCTGATGTCATGCTGCCAGCCATGGCGGTCATGAACTCATCCTCTAAGCCTCTAAGCTTTAATAAGCTTTTTCTTTTAAAGTTGTCTTGATCATGGAGTCTTATCACAACAAAATAAAGTAACTAAGACAGTCACTGTACATAATGACGTTATCCAAAGTCTTGCTATGACACTAATTTTTTCACAGAAATCAGCCAAATTATATGGTTGCTTTCTATGAATCTTGTTTCCTTCAGCAGCATGATTAAAATCGCAAATACCCATTCTAAGAAGTAGCTAATGTTCATTGCTTTTTAGTGACATTATCTAGTTTACCACTTCATTTTACCAACTGCTGCTTTATGATGAAGTTTAAATTATGAATTAAGATTTTTTTTTTTTTGGTTTTTTGAGACAGGGCTTCTCTGTGGCTTTGGAGCCTGTCCTGGAACTAGCTCTGTAGACCAGGCTGGTCTCAAACTCACAGAGATCCGCCTGCCTCTGCCTCCCGAGTGCTGGGATTAAAGGTGTGCGCCACCATCGCCCAGCGAATTAAGATGTTTTTAAGCGCTAATAATAACATTGTCACTTGACACTCATTAATATGAACTTTCTCGGTTTTTTCATATTGTGTTCTTCTAATCTGTAAATATTTTAAAGTTCTTCATTAAGTTTACAAATTGCATTTTTAATGCAAAACTGTACAAGGCAAAATAATAATGAGAATCCAAGAGACCACAGAGTGAATTTTAAAAAACTAATTTAAAAAAGGCCATAAATGTAAAAGAAAGCAAGAAGGGGTACATTGAAAGGATGGAAGGAGGAAAGGGAGGGGAACATTATGTAATCATATTGTAATTTTTAAAATAAAAGAGAAAAATCAAAGAAATATATTAGTAAATAATATCTAAGAATGCTTTCAAAATGCCCTTAGTATTAATTTCAGAAAAACAAATAATTTATAAGCAAAAGAGTTCATGGAATTAAAGAGCTTAGAAAATAAATACAATACATTTTAATAAGCCAACACATCTTTTGTATTAAGTACTTTATATTATGCTAGTGCCCATTTAGCATTTCTTTTATAGAAAGAAGAAAACACGATTGTGTTTATAATTTAAACACATTTATAATTTATAATTTAAAAAAGATCCCATCCATTAAAACAGGGTGAGGGTGATCTTACAGATTTTGCAGCTGTTGACCCTCTCACTTACTCTCTTGTTTCTATCTCTGTTTTCCACTAAAATCTCTTCTTGTCGTAATCTTCTAATTTCATTATGTGTGTATGTTAAATATATGCATATATAAACCAAAATGTTACATGTGAATGAAAAGCGATGAATTATTTTTCTGAGTCTGGCTAATATCACATAAATGTTTTGTATGATTATATGCAGCTTCATGCACTTTACAAAACAATGCTATAATTACATTCTTCAAAAATAAGGTAATTTTAATTGCAAGTAAATATTTATAAATTTTTCTATAGAATTTCCAGATTTTATGTGTTCCATTGAATCTTGAAGACCTCATGACTAAGCAGTGTAGTTTCCCGAAATTTAATGAGTGCATTCTAAGAACACTTCCCTTGCTAATTGCTATACCTACTTATTGCTGTGACCTCCTTATAGAGCGCTTGACTCATTTCCAAAGACATGATGTTACATATGATTCTATTTAAATTTGAGCAAATCTTCTTAATATATATAATACTCTGAAGATACATAACGGAAAGCATGGAATATACTGGGAGTATTTACCATGAAAAAATAGAAAAAGTTTATAATGCATTTGGAAAATGAATTGTGTATCTTAATCAATATACAATGGTAATTTACATGTATCCTAAAGTTAAAGCCTTTTGTACTTGTGTACTTAACAGAACAATATGCTACCGAGATTTCAGAGTTAGAAGAAACAAAACAAGTTTTGGTGTAAGGAGCTGCAGGCCACTTCCCTGCCCACCAGCTCTGGGCCGCCAGCTAGCTCTAGCTTATGTCCCGAAATAATTACACGGAAACTGTATTCTTTTAAATGATGGAGGAGGGTCATCTTTCTATCTGTTGTTTCATTGGATAAGTAATAAAGAAACTGCTTGGCCTCTGATAGCATAAAATTTAGATAGGCGGAGTAAACAGAACAGAATGCTGGGAGAAAGAAGCTGAGTCAGGGAGTCGCCATGATTCTCCCATTCCAGGCAGACGCAGGTTAAGATCTTTCCTGATAAACCAGCTCGTGGGCTACACAGATTATTAAAAATGGATTAGATTAAGATGTAAGAGCTAGCCAATAAGAGGCTAGAGCTAATGGGTCAAACAGTGTTTAAAAAAATACAGTTTCTGTGTAATTATTTCGGGTATAAAGCTAGCCATGCGGGCAGCTGGGTGGCGGAACGTAGCCCGCTGCCCCTATTACAACAAAGTTTTACTAAATATTACCATGGTCTTTTTTTAAACTGGGAATTCAGTCAGGTATTTTGTGTAATTCATCCATTTACTCAAAGAGTAGAAGCATCCTCTCTAGACATGCCTTAGTCTATGTGTCAGTAAACAAATATAAAGTTATATAATAGTGAAGACACGTGAAGAAAAAAACAAAATAAGGCAGGCACTGTAACATTAGTATACTCATGATACCAAAGGAAGAGAAGGGAGAGTTCTGGTGAAAGGCTGATGACAGCTTGGGCAGATTTTTGTCTTAGAAGGATCATACTAAAGTGAACAAAAAACCTAAATGTGGGATAAAATGGTATTAGTACCTGGACATAAATATCAAATGGAAGATTAGAAGAAGAGGACCACCAACATGACTTTGTAAGGAAAAACAAACACTTGTTGCTAAGTCTCACTCTGATCCTCCCCTCCCCACATTGGACAATGTGAGAAGCAAACTCTGCAAGTCAACTTCTGACCTGGTCACACATGTGGTAGCACACACAGACTATTCACACACACACACACACACACACATCAATAAACGTAATTAAAAACTGAAAATAAGAACAGGAGCTTATAGCTTGAATCAGATTCAGAGATGAAATTTTTGAATGCAGTGAGGACACAATGTACATTTCATTGTGTGTCTGAGAAAAAACACACAATATATATACTCAAATTCTTCAATATTTAGGGGAGCACATAACCTGAGACACAGCATGATATTCAAGAAGGTGGGGGTGGAAGAATAAGGAGAAACATGAAAACAAGTGTAGAGCCTCAAAGAGTGACAGTCTGCCTATCTGTTCTAAGGGTCCCATTCATTCAACCCACTTTATAATGCTTCATTCACTCTCTAAGTGGACACCACTTAGACAGAGCCCTCTCCTGAGAGCCAAAGATATCTTTCTAATCTTCACTCAGTCAACAACTGAATTTCTACATAGGTTTCTTTTTTGTTAAAATTTTCTTTTTATTAAAAATTTCCGTCTCCTCCACACCTCCCTTTTCCCTCCCCCTCCCACCACTCCCCACGCCTCACTCC
The DNA here is from genome assembly GCA_025134845.1 of Neodon shergylaensis. Taxonomy (NCBI): domain Eukaryota; kingdom Metazoa; phylum Chordata; class Mammalia; order Rodentia; family Cricetidae; genus Neodon; species Neodon shergylaensis. The sequence continues at coordinate 17,049,803 of JABTXL010005037.1, read as the reverse complement.
CCTCCCCCTCCCTCTCCAGTCCAAAGAGCAGTCAGGGTTCCCTGCCCTGTGGTTTCTAAACCTACCCTGTGGTTTCAAAACCTACATTGGTTTCTAAACCTACCCTCCACAACTCTCTCGTTCACTGGAAATGTTGGATTCTACAATGCTGCTTTGAACTCTCCAGTCTCCTGCATTCAGAAGCTCATAAAATTTCATAGAGCCTATTTCAGAGACACACTACCCGGTTAACATCCTTGCTACCTATGCTATGGTCTAGAACCTACATCTTCATTGTCTAATCGCTGGCCCCCATACATAGTCTATTAACTGCTTTCATTTAAACACCATCTATACCATTCACTGATTTCTGTGTTTAGTCCCAGTGACACGGAACATAGTTAAATATTGAGTTAAATATTTTATGTGCTAAATATTTCATAGCTATGTACTTCATATGTCTTTACGTGCAATTCTAAGACATAAGTATACTAGCAACTTGATAATGAGGAAAACAAAGAAAAAACCAAACATATTTCCAACTAGGAAACTATTCTTAAATATGATATGAGGAGATGCCGTGTAACTAAATCAAGGAGGCAGTTAAGGTGGAACTGTGTGAACCATTGGAGATGGGGTTAGCGGAGGGGGTGGGGTACACAGCAGGCGTCCTGTTGCAGAATTGGAGATGAGATTAGGGGACTGGATTTGGAGGAGCCCAGGGAGCAGTAAATAGCTATGGTTAGGTTATCTGCTTCCCTAGCTGGAGTGAACCAAGTATTTTTAATTTTTATTTTATATCATCTAGCATTGTAATAATTCCCTCCCCCTGATTCATTGCTTTATCACTGTCACCAACTTGAGCAACCACTCCCTGATAACCTGCAGTTCATTCAAGCTAGCAAAGCAGATAGGCTAACTATATATCTTCACCTCTCCCTCTTTCCATTCTCAAGTCCAAACCCACAGTCTCATCCCCAGCTCTGTAGCAAACCACCTGTTTCAGCTTCTCTTCACCTGCTGCTCCCAGGGACTAAGCAGTTCCTGGTGGGGCAGCTTGCTTTCTTCCTTCTTGTGTAATCACCCAGCCACTCCATCATAGCCCATCCCTATTTCTATCAGTTCCCAATACCTACAACCACATTTTATCTGGAACTCCCAGTGGCCACACCTAACAAGGTCCCAGAAGAATTTTTGACCGGCCAATACACAACAACCATACTCTCCTATGAATCAGAGAGGGCAACAGAAACCAAGGAACAGAATACACTCCAAAAAGGACAAGAATGTATGTATGTAACAAATGATGGTAGATGGATTAGAATTTCACCTGCCTTCTCAATGGAGACTCTAAATGCCAGAAGGGCCTGGACAGATGATCTTCAAGCTCTACATACCACTTATCAAAGTTAAATCAAGATTTCCTACGGAATTTAAACAAACCTATAAACAAACCTATAACCCCTCCCCCGGCTGAAATAGAAGCAGTAGTTAAAAGTCTACCAACCAAAACAAAGTCCAGATGGTTTTTCTTAGAATTCTATCAGACTTTCAAAAAAGAATTGATGTTAATACTCTTTAAACTATTCCACAAAAGAGAAACAGGAAGATCATTGCCCAAATTGTTTTAAGAAGCCACAGTTACCCTGATTATCACACTGCATATAGGCCCAACAATAAAAAGAGAATTACAGAATCATTTAGCTGAATTTTAGCCAGTGGTACTACATAACCCAGGAGACATGGAGTGTCTTTTTCTCAGGACTGTAGTAAGGTTTGGTCGGCTTCACATTTTGTCGTTGTTAATCACACAACTTGTGCAAAGACTTTTCACAAGTATCTACCGACACATCGCAAGTTATCAATGAAATGTCTGTGAGCCCAAACACAAAAATAAAGTTGGATTATCGGGTAACAACAAAATGATAAAAAAAAATACAAGATCTGGCACTTTTCTAAAAACTCAGAATTACCCTGTCAAAAGTTGTTTGATTATAAAGATATGTTCTACACATCATTTACTAATGATATCTCCAGAGTGAGAGCTCTTAAGGCAATTGAGACTTCAAGACTACTCATTTTTACCTCTTTTACAGATTTCAAATGCAAATCTCATCTCTTAAATATGAAAATACAGTTCAATCGATTTTAAATACTCTATCTTGATGAAGGATGCTCTCTACACTTATCTTTGGGAATAGTGTAGGTATTTAGAATGAAGTTAGAAATGACAATGTTTTAGGAAAGTAGCAATTGTAGGATTTCCTCTAAGGGTCCATGACCTAACTAGCCATGAGTAGTTGGCTAGGCTTATGGTAGAAGGCACTGATTCACTCCTATTGAGTAATAATTAGTCAGCTATGGGTTACCCCAAAGTAAAATTGCTACCATTATACTGTGGGGACTATCTTGGTGTGGTCACTGTTGTGGTTTGTGGGTTTTACAGCTCGGTGTGGCTATTGGTTGCTTTTATCCCTTTGAAACTTGCTTTCTACTTGCAGGTACTATGAGAGCTAGTTTCCAAAAGGGCAAGTTTTTAGTAAGTCCTTGGTCAGTTTCTCCACATTCTGTGTCCTAACTGTGATAGCTTTAATAATAGGGTCTTATCTTTAACTCCTATTAGGCAACCAAATTCAAGTACCCCTCACCTGTCGTCAAAGAAATTTCTTTGTATAACAGGGGGAGATTATGAAAATCCACAAACTGCTCTAAATCCGGAGAACAACTGACTGTGGGGTGCCCAACCCCAAGGGATGCTCCTATAAGGCCACTATTATTCTGAGGGCTTAGTGGAAGCAGAGAAAGAAGAGGCTGAATGACAGACAGTGAGAACTACAAGACCATGGTGCTTGCTGCTCCACAATTCTTTCTGGACATGACAAGAAGGATGCACCCATGAAATCCTAGGAATATAATTTCTCAAACAAGACCATAATAATGATAATACAAATTGTCCTGTGGATGTGGCAAGTTTCTGAAGGCTCTGCTACTGAATGAAAAGTGTAAGCAATCAGTGGCTGTGGGGAGAGGGAAAATATGTCTTTTCCAGGGCTAATTCTCTAATATATTATACAATTCAAAGTGGTCAGCCATAAACACTTATACATATATTCAACATTAAATGGAGTCAGCAGGCTGTATTTATACATACACATATATATGTACACATATATATATATATACACATACATGCATGCCTGCATACAGATAAATAGTAACAACAATAATTAAAGTATAAGCTGCCATGAATTTGAGATGAAGTTCAAAGGTAACACAGGAGAGTTAGAGGGCAGAGAGGGAGGGTTGGAAATATAGGAGTCATGACTAAAGTTTGCAAAAATAAAAAAAAATTAAATTAAAAATGACTCTAGATTAAACTTAAGAAAAAGCTCAGTAAAGAATGATAAAGAATATAAAGGAAACTGTCCAAATGCTACTGGCTAACTGTAATATAATTACAAGTACATTTTAATAAGATAGAAGATTTTCTTTGATCATTCATGTAACTATTACATATCTAAATAATCTGTGTTGATCTTGTATAGAAAGACTTAGTATCAAACACATTTTCGTGTATGTAAATGAACTATCCTAACCTATTTTCCCTACTAACATATAGTCATGCTTCATTACCTACCTAAGTATTCAAATGCACGAATTATTGCTTCTTTAACAAATCATCACTGCTTACTAAGCGGAGATATTGTTGACATCCATGTGTTAGAGGCAAGTTAATAAAATGGCCTCACAGATGACACAAAAGCAGACTAGCTTCTTCAGTCGTGGTGTGAACAGGAGACTTGATCCAAGAAAGCACATTTAACAAAGCGTGGAGGAATTCATAAAAGCTTTATGGAAAACGACAGCCTTTGAGATGAGTTTTTAAGAAAACATCTTTCCAATGTGCAAAGGCAAGAAAAAGACAAGGAAGCACAAGACATGCAATTTTCTGGTAAGGAGAGCTGTGATCTAAGTGACAAAGGCCATTTGAGGACAGCATAGAAAGATGAACTTCATCCCCTAAGAAGGGATATGTGAATTCATTTAGCCACAGAAATGAGAGGTTACTTTTCATACTGAGAGGGATGTGAGTTGTTCTGGTTGTTCTTGTGTACTAGCAGAAAGACACTCCCACACGGGCTTGACACACAGTCAGAAATGAAAGACACAAATCATTTCTCTGCAAAAGAAATGAGTAAAGCCCATCTCCTGAGGTTAAATTCTTTTGATATTATGGGAAGTCTGTGGCAAATTTTATTGTGTCTTTTACAAGAGTACACTGTTTTTATTTGCAATAAACTATTACAAAGAACCTTGATAAATAAAATATAGAAACGCAGAAGAAAGAACAGTTACTGGTTGAAAGTTGTTAAAGTCGAAGAAATGGGGATATTCATATTGGACACAAGTATTTTGGAATGAATAACCTATTTTGTGCCAAGCCCATCTAGAAGTTTTAAGAGTACATAGATGTAAGAGTAAATTACAGAGTTGGAAGGGACATAATAAAATTATGCTAAAACATTGTTTGTTTGTTTGTGTGTGTGTAAACACAAAATTAGAAAAATTAAGTGGGTTTTCATATGTATATCTAAAGAAAGTATATATATATAACTTTTATTAAAACATATTTTCCACTTATGTACATTTGAATATCATAAAGCATTTCACAATGGTGTGAATAAATACAATAATATCACTCTGGTTACATTTGTTTTTAACTTTGGACCTTCTGGGGGCAATACAAGAAACTACACTCTACCACACACTGAGACAATGGGGATGTTCTATCGGGAACTCACCAAGGCCAGCTGGCCTGGGTCTGAAAAAGCCTGGGTTAAAACTGGTCTCGCTGAACATAGCGGACAGTGAGGACTACTGAGACCACAAGAACAATGGAAATGGGTTTTTGATCCTACTGCACGTATTGGCTTTGTGGGAACCTAGGCAGTTTGGATGATCACCTTACTAGACCTGGATGAACCCTGACTGCTCTTTGGGCTTACGAGGGAGGGGGACTTGATTGGGGGAAGGGGAGGGAAAGGGGAGGCGGAGGTGGGGAAGAGACAGAAATCTTTAATAAAAAAAATAAATAAATAAAATAAAAAAAAGAAACTACACTCTAAGACTTCAGTTTTGACCTAATAAATACAATTTACAAACTGTGTGCTGGCATCCTACAAGTTCCAAAACCTCTGAACAGAAAAATGTAGATAGTTGTATATTCATAGTAACACAAGTGAGAATTCACACATTAAAAAAAAAATTTAAATTGTGTTAGCTATTTCGCACAAAATGTGTTTGCATGGATATGCATAGAAGCATGAATACATTTTACTAAATTAAAATGCAATGAAAATAAAAATCTTGATCCTAGAATGTAGTTACACTTCTCATTGGTCACTTTTTTACCCTTGAAATTATTTAATAAAAATATTTAAATGGTACTCAAAATTTGATAACATAAACTTCCAAAAATAATCAGAATGGTTTTGATTCTTAATGAAGAGATGAGACTAAACTTCTATGTTATTCTTGCTGGAGTGTACAAATGTCCCTGCATTTGTTACTTTGTGGTGGCATAATTTTAAGTACGTCATCTCTGAAATCCCAATTCCTTGCAGAATATTCCTCTCTGAAGCATAAGGCACACTTCAATAATACTTAAATTTTGAGAGTTTCACTAATCTTTTCACATGATACTTTTTTACATATGGTGGGTTATTTTTTTTTACAGAATTTTATTTGATTTCAATTTTTATACTCCTCAGACCAAAGGAAAGAAAATGTCTTAAATAAAGGTTGTCACACAAGTAAAAATAAAGATTCAATTCTTCCCTTTGAAACTAAAAATAAAGCTTCACTATGAAACCTTTATCTCATGTTTTAAGAATTATTTTATCTACCACAAAAGCCCTAAATCACAGCCAAAAGAGAAGCATCCAAACTTAACACATTTCCTGTTACTGCAAAGTTCTAGACCAGATAACATTTTACGCGATTGGAAAATGTCAGAAAAGTGAATTTGTATTTGGCCTCATTTATGCTTTATCTGAATATGAAGGTTTATACCTGCCTATGATATCACATCAACGAAACATTTCCTCTGCATTTTCAGAGAAAATCACCTGCCGAGGAAGGTGTCAGCAAGATCTCTACTGAAGGAATTCTAAGTAGCCTGTGTCACGACTGAGCATGTGAGACTCACTGACCTTTCAACCCTGAGACATAGAGGTAGAATTCCGAATGTCAGAAGTCGCCTCCACAGTCAGCTTCAGGTTATTGTAAAGAGTGTTTATAGCTCTGTGCACAGAGAAGAGGGAGTAATGCTTCTGCACACAGCCTCAGGGCAGTGGCATTTTGAACACCCACCACAGTAAACAGATCATTAATGAGAAAAGAATCTATTCGGGAACAACACAGACACATGCTATCAAGAGACATCAGAGCAAAACAGGAGAGGTGACTCGATTCAAAAAAGAGGTAGAAAGGGAAGAGGAGGGAGCAATTGTATCTACTGATTACAGTCTGCAAGAGCAGGAAACTTCTAGAAATCTAGTGTTCATTTATACAGAGGTCCCCTCTAATACCCCAATTAGCCTTACTAGATTTTCCCTGGATGTCTTTGTATTGACTCCAGAACAAAAAAACAATAATTAAATAGAAGTCTTTTATAGTTTCATCATGTGAGCCACACCATGAGAGGAGGCTCATTGTCTCTGTGACTATAACACAGAATTATAAAGTCGACCTTCATATTGAAAGATACACCTTTGAGCCTTAAAATGAAGAAAGATCTCATTTGGCTTAGAGTTAAGCATTTTCTACACTGAGAACTGATTTATTCCTGGGCAACTGAGGCATATTTGGCAGGCAACACCTTTGTGATTCCTATAAATAATTGTGACTTTTTGATAACATAGAAAATCTATCCTAATTAGTTTCTACTTTACCCCAAATTGAAAAGCATAGTAAACATGGCACTTAAGCCTCCCGTAAGAGTGATTGCTTTTTGCATCACCCGTAACAAAATTAGATAACAGGCATTATCTAAGGCTATGTTTATAAAAGATAGCATTCTTCTCTTAGCCGAGGACTTAGGTTTTAAAGTTCCATTAATGTCTTTAAATTTTACTCTGTGATACACAAGGAACAGAACTGCCCAGCACTCTTCCATAAAAGCATTGCAGCCATGAAAACACAGGCACAACACATCTCCACAACTTTCAGTGACAGTACTTAAAAAATCCCCAGGAAATACAGCATTCACTATTATTCAGCTTGAATTCACAAAGCTGCCTCCCCCTTTCCACATTTACAAACAGATTAAGGTGCATGCAGGTTATCCACTCAGTAGACCCACTTCGTACTCCCACACGTTCCACTCCGCCTTTCAGTATTTCTCTTTATTTAAAGTTTGACTATGTATTAACTTTCTAAGTAGTGAAACCATTTAAAGCACACTTACTTGGAAAGTGTAAAACCGGGTCCCATTAGGAAGGTGCACTTTAGGAGAGCCAGAAACAGTGTTCATATCCGAGAAAATCATTTCTGATCACGGAGACAATATAATCCACAAGGAGTTACAGAAGCCGAGTCGGGAGCTTAGTGTGCAGATAAATCCGTGCATGCATTGAGGGAGACTACCCGGTAAAAAGCAATCTGCCCCATCCTTCTTGGATACACAGGAATAGCTTTTGAAAGCTTTCTTCCACGTTTGAAATCTAAGCTGAAAGGATATCAGCTACCGACCTTTCGTGCAGCTAAGTTCTTTAGGACGTAGAGTGTTTAAAAAAAAAATTAAAAACACAGAGGGAAAGAAAGAAGAACCAACGATAAACGGAGCTTGTGCAGAATCTGGCAGTGCCGTGGACTTGCCCATCTGTTCCCGGTGATAATCACCTCCCTCCACCACAGTCTAGCAGAGTGATTATGCTAAATATCCTGGTTAACCAATAACACACAGTTTCATTTCAGGGAGGCATGCACAGTGCTATTCAGAGGACCTCTCCTGACGAACACGGAGCTTGACTCACTCGGGGTTGAAAGCTGCGTTTAGTAACTGAAGACTGTGTTTGTAGCACTCTTGCTATTTTATAATCCTCAGTCTCTCTGGTACTCCCAGTCTTTTCAGCGGTGTTTGGGGTTTTGTTGTTGTTGTTGTTTTTGTCTTTTTAGAGCCTTTATAAAGTGAGAATTCTTTTATATAGATCAAAGTATGATACAACCAGCTACGACGCTTGGAAGCAACAGATAAAATCCTTTAAATATCTGTAATGCTAGGAATATTTACCAAGAAAATTCAAGTGCTTTCTCTTTCCTGAACCATAAAAAACAATCACAGATGTAACATGTTTATTATCCAGTCGTTTATACCTTAGTTAAACAATATAATATTGATAACGCCTAAAATGTCCCATATTTCTTTTAATTAAGCTTATTTCTTATACGAAGCAGTTAGCAAAGGTATTTGTATAAATAGACTTCTTAATGAAAGATTCAAAAGTGTTTGTAAGCCCTGACATTATTTGTTAAACGTGTTTATTGTTCTACATCTGTAACCAATTATTCAGTCCGTATAAAAGATCAGATCTGGGTGACTTGCCAACTTCTTGAGGTAAAAATAAATGTTCCATTTACACGTGGTTCAAAGGTGGAGATGTCAGGGATAAAACGGAATGAGCCAAGAGTCTGTCTGAGCAAAAATATCTAAGTTCAAACGGTTATATACCATCGAGGACTAGGAACCACCTACACTGAAAAGACAGGGGATAAAAGACAGTGTAGGATCACAAACTACTACCACCGGGTACACACTTAATAGAAGTACTGGATTGGTTGGGTGCACCCCTCGTGGTCCTGACTTCCTTGCTCATGTTCTCCCTCCTTCCGCTCCTCATTGGGAACTTGGGAGCTCAGTCCGGTGCTCCAGTGTGGGTCTCTGTGACTATCTCCATCCATCACCTGATGAAGGTTCTACGGTGATATGCAAGATAATCATCAGTATGGCTATAGGATAGAGTCATTTCAGGTTCCCTATCCTCGGCTGCCCAAGGAACTAACTGGGGACCTCGCCTTGGGGTCCTGGGAGCCACTCTAGGTTCAAGTCTCTTGCCAACCCTAAGGTGGCTCCCTTAACTAAGACACCGAGACAGTGGGGCTGATCTATTGGGAGCTCACCAAGGCCAGCTGGACTGTGACAGAAGAAGCATGGGATAAAACCAGACTCTCTGAACATGGCGAACAATGGGGGCTGATGAGAAGCCAAGGACAATGGCCCTGGGTTTTGATCCTACTTCAAGTTCGGGCTTTGTGGGAGCCTAGCCACCTTGGATGTTCACCTTCCTAGACATGGACAGAGGGGGGAGGGCCTTGGACTTTCCACAGGGCAGGGAACCCTGACTGCTCTTTGGACTGGAGAGGGGGGGGGAGAGGAACGGGGGAGAGGGGGAGAAGGGTGGGACGAGGGGGAGGGAAATGCGAGGCCGGGAGGAGGCGGAAACTTTTTTTTCTTTTCTTTTTCTCAATAAAAAAAAAAAAAAAAGTACTGGATTGGGAGGTTGAGGCAAGAGGGTGACCATGAGTACCAGGTTATCCTAGCTTATAAATCAAGACCCTTACTATAAAAAATAAAATAAAATCAAGAAAGGCATCTATAAATTATTATTCGCTTACACCCTCAGCCCTGGGGAAGGCAATTTTGAGAAGCCAAGTGGTTTTTTTCTCTAGGATGAATGAGTATTGATGTTATGTTGAAAGGAATTCATCTGAGGTTTGCCAGAACTGAGAGGATAGCTCACTGGTTAAGGCAAATGTTGGGGAGCACGGTAACAAGCTAGTAATTCCAGAGGCAGATGGTAGAAAGGATCACCAGAGCAAGCTAGTCAGAGGACTAACCATATTAGAGTGCTCTAGGTTGTATTGGGAACTCTTGCCTCAATGACAATGATTGCCAATATCAACCTCAGGCCTCCATATGCAGGGACAGATACACATGCATGTGTATACACACACACACACTGTACACATACAAATGTTTGCACATACATACCATGTGTGAAAATCGGGAAAGAAAGATTTACCTAGTCTGTACCACTTTTAGTAATTTGTTTATATTTATATAGATTCTTCTATTTCTTTTCTTCTTCGCAATGTTATCTCTTTCTTTTCTGTTTACAGTATCTTAGCTTGAGTAAAATTTTAAATATTTTATCTTATATCAATAACTTCCTAACTATATCTGTATTATTACAGGTAATAATTTTCAATAATTATTTAAGTATTCATCGTATCCTGTTATTTTGTGTTGCTGTTCAGTTAATAGTTTCCCTCTTCTTTCTTACCCCTGATGGGATTCTCTCAAGTGGGTTTAAGGTTTAAATGTGATTGTATAGGCTTAATGTTGTGATGATCAGGCTACATGTAAAGATGTGGATTCTTTATTCTCTGAGATTCCATGTACACAAGGTACTTCCCAAACAGTCACTTTGTGATTGACACCCCCCACTCCCCGACACACAAAATGTGACCTGAACTCACTTCTCAAACACAAACCTGAAACTTTTTGGAAATTTCAGTTTCATGGGAAAAAATGTTCACCAAGTAGAGCATTACACAATATGTCTTTACAATACACCACTACATTACACCAGCATTACAGAGTATGTCTTTACATCACAAAAAATACAGTCTCATACAATTCACATAGTTGATAAATTCTCGTGGATATGCTAAATTTGAAGCAACAGTAAGCTATTTTACTACAGCTATGAATTTCTGAAGACTCTCAGTCAATAAAAAGCCTTTTTTATTCATATTTGTTTTATAAAGAGGGAATAAAATAGGTTATATTTTTCTTTTCAAAGAGGCAGAAGGAAGACCCGATAATGATGCACACACTTTGTACATTTTGGTGCTTTCTTCTAAACGTAACAGGAGTCAACGTAGATAATCCTTCCTCGATGTCCTTTTCTATACAGATAGTAATGTTATTTTTTAATTGAAAATAAATACATCCCAGTGACAGTTTCCCTTCCCCCAACTCCTCTCAGCTCCCCTCAATATCCCTTCTCCACCAGTCCTCTCCCCCTCCATTTCCTCTTCAGAAAAGAGTAGGACTCCAAATAACAACAACTAAACACATCAAAAAAAGATACAAAAGGACAAGGCAAAAGCCCTCATGTAGAGGCTGAAAAGAGACACACACACTCCAACTATTAGGAGTACCATAAAAACACCAAGCTAACAATCATAACATAGGCAGACGACCTGGTATAGATAGTCCCATGCCGGCTCATTAATTATCATATCAGTCTCCGTGAGCCATATGATCCCTGCTTAATTAATTCAGTGGCTGGTATTCTCCTGGTGTCCTCCATCCTTTCTAACTCCTACAATCTTCTCTTATTCTACGAGGTTCCCTGATCTTCAAGGTGAGAGACACAACAGAGACCTCCAATTTAAAGTCTCTCTCTTCATAATGTTAATAAAATTACCTTGTTATTCTGAAATTGATTTGGAAATAAATCATTTTTGTTCTCTGCCTGATAGAAACAGGGAAGGTGGTGTTCTGGTCTAGATATTGTCAATCACGTGTAACTTGCTACAGTCACAGACGTTGTCAAGGCCAAGGTTTTGCCCCCCATCATTATGTAAGTCAGGAGGAGCATTGTAGAAATTAGATCATTGGTCAGCGACAGTCTTGTTCACTGAGAAATGCACCTACATTGCTTGTACACAGCATAAGGCAAACAATGAGAAGGAAATTTAATCCACCAAGTTTATACAGTTTCCTCACTGTGATCATCTTTGAGTCAGACCTAAAGAGACATGATAGTCCTGGACAGAAGAGCCTGAGAAGTCTCAGCACTGCTCTGAGTTCTGGGTCAGACACTCTGTCTAATGATGTGGTTTTCAAACTAGTCAGTTTATGCTCTTCTATCAATAAGGTTTTAAAAAACTAGGTGTGACTTGTTCATCATTTAAAATAAAGTGCACTAAGGTTTACGTTAACAATGGATGTATTCATTTTTAGAAGTCCATCTGTTACGATATTCTAAAATTAAATTCAGCAGAGGAAATAAAAACATCACTTCAGTTTAATTGGCATAATCTACTTTTTAGAAAGCAAACAAAAGACAAAAGCTTTTAAAACTTGATGTCTTTCCATTTTTTTTACTCTATTCCCCTTCAATTCCTTACACATTCGTGTTGTGTTCACCAGAGATTCATGAGTAGAGTTCACTTTTCAAGCACAAACCTGTAGCTTCATGGACAATTGGTTTTAAAAAATGCATTACGGTACTACTCAAAAATTCAGCACGCAAGCCTATGAGTGTTGGTTTTCATTAATTCATAAAGAAAATGGTTTAATTTTGATATTTTTAGTGATAAATTAGTTCTGTTATATGGCAGAGTATAGATTTGTTAGTGAAAATAATATAATTAGTGTCTGAATAATGATCATATACGTAATTTATAACCGAGCTAAAAATTAACTTTGAATTATTATACTAAAAAGTACATATTAAAAAAAGTACCACTGATAAGCTTGACTGGGACTTTTTTACTCATGGCAAATACAAGATTATGTCTATGTTTGAAGACCTTTTCAATCACTTAGAAAGAGAACACACTTGTAAATACGTTCTTGAAGAAAATTTCATGAGTCTTAAAGAATTCTTAATGTGAGAAAATTCATATAAGATGGATGGTTGGAACTGACTTCATAAAGGCAAATCATGTGAAAACTTAAGAAGCATTGAATTACTCTCACTGAGATCTTTAGTTCACCGTGTGGTGGTGTCTCATAGCCTTAACCCAGAACTTGGGAGTCAGGGATAGGCAGATATCTGAGTTTGAGGTCAACCTGGTTTACAAAGCAAGTGTCAGCACAGCCAGGAATACACAAAGAAACCCTGTCATGAACAACCCCCCCAAATTTAGACCTCCAGACTATATTAATATTATAAGTGTATTTTCTCAAGGAAAAAGTTATGATTCTAACCTAATAGAAGACTATGAAATATTATATCTTCCTCACCCTCTATTTCTTTTCTCCTGGAATCATACATTCACTTGTACATAAATTAATGGCAAATAACCAAGTGTCTCCAGCAATTGGTATTGTTCCCAGACTCAGAAGAATTACTGCAAAATATTGACTATGATCCTTAAAGAACTTTATATTTCACAGGTCCAATAGCGACTAATAATAGACAGTTAAGCAACCAAAGAGTGCAGTGCAGTGTGGCAAGAATTAATCACTGATATAACCTAAGGGATTCTAAGTGATTTGGCCCAAACAGTACCTTTGAAGAAGGCTGCATCAGAGTGGCCCCAGCAAAAACAGATAGACGGCAGCTTCCCAAAGGATCAACAATCAGAGGCATTGATGACATGGTGTAACTAAGAAATATAACTGGTAGTATTTTAAGGTTATATAAGAAGTCCCCGAATTAGATATATTTTTGTACACAAATTCCCAAGTGAGATTGGGAAAAACTTTAATTGGATCAATACTTTATTTCTCTTCAACCAAGTAGAATCAGACAATCTTTGTTTGATAAGAAATATGAATTTAGTGTTTTATGTTCATAGTTTCATGAGTATATTTGGACATCATTACTCAGCTTGAGAAATAAATTTCGAAGGTTATTTGAGAATACTAAAAATTTAATATGTCTGATTGCTTTATGATTCAGTTTATCATACGATGATTAGGGCATTAACTTGAACATAATAAAACATATATCACAGATACTGAGAAGATATCTCAATGGGTAAGAGCTCTTGTTCTGCAAACACTAGAGACCTGTTCATATGCATGAATATATGCATATACCTGCACACTTGTGTGCACATACCATGCATACATTTAGTAAATGGGTGACACGGACACACAGAAAGAACATGCTATGTGTAAAATAACTGGTAAGGTGTTTATAGTAACAATGCTTTCAATTGCAAAACACATTCTGAAAATGTACAAGGAGAAGAAAAGGAGAAACTTGAGATTTAGCATAAATCAAATGAAAAAAAGGAAATATTTAAAACTCGATAGGTAAAACTTTGAATTCCAACACTGTTTTTAATTGACTTTCAGAAGTCATCTACCATGTCATTCTGCTTCTGAAAACAGTCCATAACCTTCTAACACACATGTTACAGGCTTTAACCTAGAGTAATCATAAAATGCTTCACGAGTAGTCGTTATATAGCCTTTGATATCGAGTTTCAGCTTGAAGGTGTTCAAGATAATTTTGTTATAAGTTGTTGCATCTCTATCTATGGGCTGTATCCTTTTTGAGGGATAAAAGACCTTTTCTCAGGGGTCACCTAAGACCACTGGAAAACACAAATGTTTTACCTTATGATTCACAATAGTAGAAAAATGACATTTATGAAGTAGTGACAAGATTAATTTTATGGGTGGAGGTCATCACAATGTGGGGAACTGTATTAAAAGAGTGTAGCATTAGGAAAGTTGAGTACCACTCTTCTAACTAGTAGCGAGTGGTTGGAGAAATAGATAAGCAGCTAAAAATGTGTGCTGCTCAATGATGAGGTCCAGAATTCAGCTCTCAGCATCCACATTGGGTAGTTTACTAACCTTTAGCTCCAGCTCCAATGCCCAGCCTCTTTTGGCCTCTGCATGTACCACATACGTGAATATACACAAACATACATGAATTAAATAAACATTTAAAACTGTGGTTGTCAGACCTATTTTGCTTCATGTAAGTAATTTGCTCTTATTTCATTCATTTATGCACATGGATAAGAAGCTCAGAAGTTTGCTATGGTGATGAGGGGTTTTTAAATTTAAACAACATATTATACGGGCTGCTCACTTTCTGTTAGTTTATGATAAACTCTGAGTTGAAAAGAGGACATAGTAAAAGAAGAATGCGAAGCAAGAATACCAGAGAGAGAAGGGGGGAGGAAAGATAAGATGGGCATATCGCTATAATTTACACTATATCGCTATAAGATAATAAATAATCTTGTCAGTAAGCATTCAGTTTTAAGTCGTACCAGATGGAGTGAAAGTTGGGGTCCAGATGGACACTGCTTATGAGCTACTCTATGTGGATTATGATAGCTCAGCAAGTTATTGCTAGCTAGGTATTCAGTCTCCTTTGCCTCTGAGATAGTTATCCATTTCCAGGTCTAACAGTATATACCCTTTTGCTCAAATAGCAATTGTAAAATAAGCAAAAATGTTGACCTTATGACAAGACTAACAGTCCTAAATATTCCTCTTTTGATTATCTACTAGCCAAAAATCACATTGCCTGCATTCTGTATGAAGGACTCATTCATTAACTAATTTCTTTACCAAATAATTATTGAGGTGCTATGAAATACATAACAGTTATAGTTAAAATAGAAGTGAATGAAGAATAAGGACATAAGCTCTTTATTATATAACATAAGAATCAGAGATGTCACTAGCATGCATGTTCATGGATTGGAGGGACCCAAGAATTAGACACCTCTGTTACATAGAAATGTCCTTCCAATTTCATTGTGTCTTCTTTATAATCCATTGGAATCTCAAGATTTGTAATCAAGGAAAAAATAAATATTATAGTATACTGAAACAACTTGATCTTCCTAGTGAGACAAAAATATTGCAAGTGGTATGATAAGGCCTGCTCAATGGCATATGAATCTAACTTAAAATACTATACATTAAACACACACACACATATATATATATATATATATATATATATATATATACCATGCGCTTTTTTCTATAGTATATTATTTATTTATTCACATATTTTGAGTGGAATCAGTTATTCATATGATAGGCAAGCCACTACTGACGTGTGTGTGTGTGTGTGTGTGTGTGTATGTGTGTGTGTGTGTATCCCTACACTGATTTTGCTTTTGAACTGTTTCCAGGTTGTGTTGGACTCACTGCTGTAGCTCAAGAAGAACTTATATTTGAAATCCTCCTTCCCCAACTTCTCAGTTGTTAGATTCTAGGTTTTTACAATGAGCATTGCCTTTGATGGAAAATTTCTGACACTTTAAAAATAATTGAGCATTTTTGACCAAAAAAAAATACTCACTTCTTCACTGGGTAAATTAATGCATCCACATCATTCACTGAATATGTGCACCACAATGTTGGCGGAAATTACTATATTGGAGTACAATACCCAGTCTATCACTTAATGTGGAGCTTTTTATAACTGTAAATATTGTTTCTAGCTAAAATTTGAAACATAATAAGGTACCTCAGTGTTGAAAAGTTATGAATTCCATGGAATTCTGAGTGTCACTAAGAAGAAGAAACATTCTATCTATGGCCTCGAGGTGTCATACAATAAGCATGTGGAAAAGGTTTGAAAATCTTCCTCTGTCTATTTTCTTACTCTTTTTGTTGATTTTATTAAAAATGAATTCTCTTATTTGACTCATTCAATATTCGTCATGATCAAAACATATTTACCTTAAGATTCTTATAGCCATTAGATATTAGACTTGACATTTAAAACTTGGGTAAATATATTCTTTGGTACAAAATAGGCAAGAGTTGGTGAATTAATGAAGACAAGAATAATTGAATTAGATATAGAGTAAATATCAGTTCTTATTATAATGAAAGAATGCTTTAGTGCAAAATTTCTTTAAGGTATTTAATAGTTTGTGCTATGTATAGAGAGACAACCATTTGCTAATCTACGTGCATCAGCTTCTCTACCTGTGTATTAATACAAGTTCATTTCTCTGTAGAACCACAAAACATTGGAGAAAATGTCTCATTGAACAGGAGAAATGAATGTCCTGTCAAGCATAGAGATTCTAGGCTTTTATATGTGGAAACACTTGATTTGTACCATCTCATAAGAAAGAGATGTAAGTAACGAGAGAAAGAAAACAGTCACCAGATCCATAGAAAGGGCTTTGCATCACGTTGTGATTGGTATGAAATAATAAATCTTTGTTCATAAAAACAGCCATTGAAGTAGATAACATTATGTTCAGCATCTTATTCATAAGAAGGATCAGAATAATATGATGCAAGGACAATCTTGGCATCACTGTGAACTAAACTAATGCCACCCTCGTGCCATTTTCTTTATTAATTTTCAGGATTTCAATGGTCACAGTTGCCATGGTAGCAAGTACATTATTTCCTGTTTAATTTTACTTTTCCCAAAAATTTTGTTCAGAAGATAAAGCCAGTCACTACCATGTTCTATTGCAGATGAAGAATAATGACAATAAATCAATAGCTGCACTTATCAAAGGACATTGTATGCCATTGTGTTGACCTCAAAGGAATCCTCATGGAGAAATGTTTCTTCTTTTCTTCTTTATATGAAAAGTTGTTTGATTGCAATCATACAACTTGTTTAATATCACATAGATGAAATGTTGTAAAGCTTCATCCATTAAAACGCAGTGTATTCGATTTCAAAGTAGTATCCTGTACATTAAAATAATTTCTTGGCTGTCCTTTTCTGAGAAAAAAAACTGATTTGGTTTGCAACATGGGAAAAATTAGTAAGTTCCTGATTAATGAATGCATATCATATATAAAATAATTACTAAATGTCATTGTATCTGATTAAATACTTATTTTTATTTTATGGAATTATTCAAATTTTCCTAACTCATTAGATGTGGATTTCTATGAAAGAAAACAAGAATCAGAGACTTTTGTCCTTAATAGATTCACATTTTCAGACTGTGCTGTGGAAGGATAAAATAAAACTGCGTTCATAGGAGATAAAGATTGCTTTAGGAGAACAGGGGTCAAATCTGAGTGCTCTGCTTTCTGAATGTTGTATTAGAGATTACTAATTGTCAGTAAGTAACAATGTCACAGAGGTAGATGAAAATAAAAGTTCGAAACTGTGATTGAAAACAAAAGACTGAAATGTGATCAGTAATGGAAGTGGATACTCATAGTAGAGACATTCTGAAGGAGAAGAAATGAAGAATAAAGCAGCAATTAATGGTATGGAAGAAGACAAGGAGATGGATGCGTACTCACAGCCCTGCCAGTTCAGGAGATAGTGGTATAGAGTATCAAATGCTCCTGGAGGGCAGATTATATGGGGACTGAAAATTAGCAATAGACTATTGAAATATACAAGTTACTCTGGAGAAGCAACGTAGAGAAAATGAACCTGATTTATGCTAATATAATAGTAAATAGGGAGAACAAAGTAGAAGCAATATTTATAAAGCATATATATATGGGTTAGGCACACACACACACACACACAGGACCTGAGCAAATGTGAGCCCATGTGTGTGTACAAAGTTGCATGTGCCCATCTGTGTGCCTGATGAGAACACAACATACCATGCTTGATCAGTCTCCACATTATTTGTTGAGGCAAGGTGGCAAGGTATCTCACTAAGCACAGAGCTTGTCAATTTGGCTAGTTTAGCTGTTCAGCTCTGGGGATCCTTATATTCCTTGAAAGGCACTCGGATACCTGTGGCCATTCTGCCTTCTCAGAATTTCCATGGGTCCTAAGGATCCAAACTCAGTTCCCCACACCTTCAAGGCAAATGCATTAACTCGTGAGTTAAGTTCCCAGTCACATGAAACCTTTCTTTAGCACAAGATGATGATAAAGGATGCAAAGAAGTAAGTGTCTAGAGTAAGATCATTGAGGTGGTGAGTGAAAGAACAGTAGATAGAGATACTAGCTTGAGAGGGGAGATAAAAACTCTTTTGGGTATTAAATGGAGAAGCATAGCATGCAAGTCAATATTCATCATAATAATGGTGGTGAACTTTGTATACATTCTCAGAAACTAGAAAGCAAGGATATCTGCTATGTAAGATTGAGAGAGATGAGTACATACCATGCTGGTCCCGGGTCTGGGATAACTCACTCAGCATGGTTTTGGTTTCATTCATTTGAATGCAAATTTCAAGATGTCATTGTACACTGAGTGGTACTCCATTGTGTAAATGTACCACAATTTCTTTATCTGTTCTTTGGTTGAGGGGCATCTAGGCTGTTTCCAGGTTCTGGTTATTACAAATAGTGCTGCTATGAACATAGTTGAACAAATGTCCTTGTAGTATAATTGAGCCTGCTTTGGGAAAGCTGAGCATGGTATGTCCTCACTCATAAGTGGATACTTATGTACCTACTCTAAAGCTGTAAAGCAAAGGATAATGAACCTAAAGTCTATGACCTCAGAGAAACTAAGTAACAAGGAGAACTCTAAGAAAAACATATATAGATTCCCCATGGGAAGGGGAATAGACAAGATCTGCTGAGAAAATTGAGAGCTTGGGGGTGGGCGGTGAATGGAGGGCAGAAGGGGAGGAGGAAGTGAGAAAGGGAGGTGGCAGGAGAGAATGGGAACATCAAGATGGGGGAAGGACAGAGATGGAGAGCAAGGAAACGATATCTCGATTGAGGGAGCCATTATGAGGCTAGCAAGAAACCTGGCACTGGAGTAATTCCCAGGAAATCCACAAGGATGACCCCAGCTAAGACCCTAAATAATAGTTGAGAGGGTGCCCGAGCTGGCCTTTCCCTGTAGTCAAATTGATGGCTTTCTTAATTGTCACCACAGAACCTTCATCCAGATGGGAAGAGAGGCAGAGACCTGCTGTGAAGCACTGGACTCAGCTCCCAAAGTCCACTTGAAGAGTAGGAAAAGTGAGAATATAAGCAAAGATTAAAGACCATGATGGGGACACCCAATGAAACAGTTTACCTGAGCTAATAACACAAAATTAAGAATCTGCTATGATATAAAAAAATTATAGGCCTACATAAATGTATTCAAATTATCTTCCTTGTACTTGACATTCAAAACATGTAAATAAATGAAACAAACAAATATTAACATTTCAGAACTAATGTAGAAAGTCTTATTGCGACTTATCCCCTCTAATATCTACAGGACGCACAATCAAGAACATAGTTACAGTGCTTTGGGTAGCATTAGCTACATTGGAGGTCCTATTCACACCACACAAATACATATTAATTTTGATTGAACTGATTAGTTGCAAATAATTGGATGTTTCTTTGCATTCTTATTTTCCTTTTATTAAATAACCAACTCAGTCTAATCATTAAGTGTACTGGCAAAATCATATCAAAGTCTCAAGACTATATTTCTTTCCTTTTACTTTCTAAGCGAATAAAACAGTGACTTAGCTTCCTTGAGCTTAAGTTTCCTTCCCTTAAGAGTGGTTTAAAATAAGTTTTAACTCACCTTAATGCTGTGAAAACCAAGTGAGATGATGCTCGTAAAACATTGAATGTCATTGTCACCCCCGCCCCCCCCCTCCCCGGTTACTTAAAACCAAAACTTTCCAGTTTCTTATCCCGATAAGAATGTATCGGATGTGTGCATTTTTACAATGACATTTTAATTTCCCATGTTCTCTTTTCACTTGTATTTAAGATGCAGTGTCAGCGTCCTTTTTTGATGGTCTCGCAACCAGTGTTAGGAATCAACCCTCCTTAAGATGTGGAGTGGCTTATTCTTAGCCATTCCCTATTCCTGTCCCTCAACAGATATCTGTGGAACCTTGCCAGTCTCTCTTGTTTCTTATTTTGCTCAACCTAGGAGCCTATGGTGTTTTTGCACCTGCAACACCTGTAAGTCAAACTGTTCTATTTCTGTATTCTCTACTCCAATAATTTCATATACCAGCTTGGATAAAAACCAAAGTCCTCCTCATAATGACTTGTACTTTTTTTGCTTGGGCCTTTACCTTGCCAGAACCAAACTCAGCCATCTTCAAACCCTCACTGCCTAGCTCCAGGCATGCAAGTTGCACACTGGTTTTGCTGGTAAACTCCCCAGAACCTTGCCTACCAACTCCATACCCAAGTCTAGTTTCCTGGTGAGTTCTCCTAAACCCGAGCCAACCCTCACAATCTTTACACTCTTGGTACTAGCTCCAGAGACACAGCTGTGTAGCAGTTTATCTAAAGAATACACTCTGAACCAAGCCCACACAGCTTTTTCTACATGCCCAGGCTTAGTTCTTTTTTTTTTTTCTTTCGAGACAGGGTTTCTCTGTGGTTTTGGAGCCTGTCCTGGAACTAGCTCTTGTAGACCAGGCTGGTCTCGAACTCACAGAGATCCGCCTGCCTCTGCCTCCCGAGTGCTGGGATTAAAGGCGTGCGCCACCACCGCCTGGCCCCAGGCTTAGTTCTTATGCAGCTCCTCCACTGACCCAACCTGAGGGAGGCTAGAATCTCACATCAGACACACAATCAATGACCAAACTTCATATACAAAAGGGACATCACAAAAATGCAAATAATATTTGAAAGGCCAAGACACTAGTTTGCATCCAATCCCACTAATACTCTAGAAATATTTTCTGGTAAGTATCAGCTAAATGAAACCCAGGATAGAGAATTTAAAACAGCGATAATAAACTTCATCAAGGAACAAGGAGGGCAAAGAGGACATGAACAGAATGAAAACAAACACCTCAGTCATGTCCAAGAAAACACAAACACAGGCTGAATCAAATGATGAAGGCAATATATATTTTGAAATTCTAATTCGGTAAAGAAATTGAAATATTAAAGTAAACTCGGGCTTCAGTGAAAATGAAATCAAAGGAAACACAAAAACATACCCAGTTAACAAAATCAGAAGAAGCCTAACCACTAGAAAACGTCAAGGAGAAGACAAAACAAAACATCAGAACCTGGAGACAGAGTGGAGGAACTGGACTTCTCCAGCACAACTACAAAGATATCACAAAGAAATATTAAATCACACAAAATGAACATGCAGAAACTTTGAGACACCATGGAAAGATGAAGTATTTTAACTATAAGGCTTAGAAAGAGAAGAATCCCTGGGCAAAGGTATAGGTCTGATCTTCAGTGTGTTCACGGACGAAAACTTCCTGCAAATTAAGGAAAGACATACCCATACTGGTACCAGAAGCACACAGAACACCAGATAGACAGGACCAGTAAAGAAACTCCTCATATTGTAGCTAAAATATTAAATATACAACACAAAGTAAGGTTAATTAATGACACCTTCAAGAGCACATTATAGTTATCATATTAACAGTAGATGATTAAGTCAAGTCTATGTGGGAGAAGGTAAAAAAAACAACAACAGTCAATTAAAGCATATTTTGGCTTAGCTAAGGTTTAAGTCTGAAGGTGATGAGATATAGCTGGATTTTGAAAATACTTGAAGGAGAGACAGTGTGGCTGATCTATTGGGAGCTCACCAAGGCCAGCTGGACTGTGACGGAAGAAGCATGGGATAAAACCGGACTCTCTGAACATGGCGAACAATGGGGGCTGATAAGAAGCCAAGGACAATGGCCCGGGGTTTTGATCCTACTTCAAGTTCAGGCTTTGTGGGAGCCTAGCCAGTTTGGATGTTCACCTTCCTAGACATGGACAGAGGGGGGAGGGCCTTGGACTTTCCACAGGGCAGGGATCTCTGACTGCTCTTTGGACTGGAGAGGGAGGGGGAGAAGGGTGGGATGAGGGGGAGGGAAATGGGAGGATGGGAGGAGGCGGAAATTTTTTTTTCTTTTTCTCAATAAAAAAAAAAAGAAAATACTTAAAGGAGAGATTCGAATGAGAGTGAAATAATAATCAAGAATAACTCCAAGAAGTTCTTTAATCAAATGATAGTATGAACCTGCCCTAAGCTATGATGGAGTAGATAATGGGTATTTCAACTTTAGAGACAAATCCCAGAGTTTAGCTTTTGCAATGTTACTTTTAAGATATCGATCACATAGCTATACTTAGTGTATTTGAGTAGTCTCCCACTCTAAGCATTATTTAGTGACCTGCAATTTTTGTGTAATATTGATGTCTTGTGGTCTTTAACCCTAGACACTTTGGCAAGTTTACTAGTATCATCCTTGTCCAGCTCATATTCAGACAGTCATTTTGGTGAGACATTATAGGTGTGGTTTCTGACATCACTAGGAGACAAGTAACGTCTCTTCCAAGATCTATGACATCAGTTGCGCTGAGTAGTTTGGTTAGGTTTCCAGTATCAGGCATGGGTTTCCTCTTGTTGTATGGGTTTTTAGAGCAATGAGAGAACTGGTGGTAACCACCAAGGTAAGTGTGTCTCTACTGTAGCTTTTGAGTTATGGTGTCAGTCTGGTCATTGTTGTGGTTCACAGGACTCGTAGCTCGGTAGGACTTTTAGTCACTTCCCTCTTATGGAAGCTTTTATATCAGCTTCTTTTATATCATGAAAGCTAGTCCTTAAGGGAGGCAGCTTTCCAAGCATGGAGAATTTATTTTTATTTAAATACATGGGGGAAATTTATAGCATAACATAAAACTGGAACATTTGAATTAAAACAAAGTAAGTACACAGTAAAGTTTACCCACCTCCCCCAAAACGTTGATATAAAGCACAACAGACATGCATTTAAAATATTTTTTTTGAGAAAAGAAAGCAAAATAATGACAATCCTTTTTCCTAACACTCATAGGGGAGAGTCGTTTTAACAAGGAGCAAATGTAATAATGAACCTAAGATTGCAGCATCCTCTATCTGTCTGTTTTAATCTAGTGGATTATTATTACCCTTGCAGACAGCATGAAGTAGAAATGTGAACAGAAAAACAGTTTTAAGGATCCCTCAAGAGAAGTACTGCAGCTTATTTAAAGTATGAATTTTAAGAGGCATTCAGGACAGGAAAGAAATAGAGAGGCTAAAAATGTGTGGAACATATATAAAACATTGGACAAAAGAAATAAATGTCATGAGAAATACAAACTGTTGTTAATAGATGCTCATTAAAATAATGGACATCTTCGCCATATTAAATGACCTTAACTGATGTATTTTTAGCCTCATATATCTATTATATAGAATAACATCATTTCTTTTATCTTTCACAAGAAAAGATGTACTACCAGTTTATAAATATAAAATAGCCACATGGTGTTCAAAGGATGACAATGACGAGTCTCTCAGTGAAAGGTTCAAAGTACATTCTGTTTTCAGGATGTGCATCTAAGACAGCCAGAGTGATGTCTTATGGGTGTACATCCAGAACACAGATATAAATAAGTCCCTGGGAATCTTACTCAAATGAATTTCAATAAATAAATATATCCTGGAATTCGGTGGAAGGAACTCAGCGATTCTTCATGTGGAGTTCCTGAATGTAGGAGCATTTTGTCTGCTCCTTGTTGTAGCCTCATTTCTTCTGGGACTTCCCAACAAAGAATAACAACCGAATGCAATATTTCCTGAATGGCTGAACCACTTAGCAGACACAAGCCAGAGAGTATTAACATGAGTGTGTTTTCAAAATGGCCACTTTAAACAAGCTATTAGCCTCACTAAATTACAGGCTTGCATGGAAAGGAGACCTGAAAGATATATTTACTTTCTAAGAAAAAGCATTAGCTATCTCCCAATTATAGATATCACACTGTAGTTTCAGTGAAAATAGAAACCATAAGTATGGTAATCAGAACTAAATATGCGAACTAAAAGATGATTCTCTTTTATGTGAGCTGAACACGTTCAGCAACAACAGACACACCGAAGTTGACAGGAGACAGATCATGAGGTCACAGTCCTACACGAAAATTTGATTTTTTTTAAAAAATGAAATTCACCTAGACAATAACTGTCACTACTCAAAAAAGCTCAAAACCATTAAACGTGATGAGGCAATGTTAGAGTTTTGGAAAGAACATGAACCGCAAAGTTGAGACTGATGTTCACCCCTCCCCAGAAGAGACATGGAGACTCAATATTGACCCCTTTATTTTCCAGGGTGCATGTATGCACATGTCTGTGAGTGGAGATCGAAAGACATTGTGGGTATCATGTCAGGAACAACTCTTACCTGCTTTTAGATAGGGTCAATCATTGGGCTGTGCCTCACCATTCAGGCTAAAGTGACTGGAGAATAAATCCAAGAGATCTTCCTGTCTCTATCTTGCCAACATTGAGGCTAAAACACACTATCAGTCTTGGCACTGTGGTGTGTGCGTGTGTGTGTGTGTGTGTGTGGTATGTGTGTTCAGTATGTGTTGAGGATGTGTGTGTGTGTTGAATGTGTCTGTGTCTTGAGAATGGGTGTGGGTTGTATATGTAGTGTGTGTGTATTGTGTGTTGTGTGTTTTGTGTAGATGCAAGAGTGTTAGTACATGTATATGGAGACCTAAGGCCTAGGATATCAGTCCTTATTTTCTACGTCGTCTATGATAGGGTATCGTTTTGTTACTTACTGATGAATAATAATGGGGCTATGAGCTCTCAGTGAGCCTTGGTGAGTTCCAGTCTGCAGTAGGATCACAGTAGGTCTACAGGCACTTGCAGCCCTGCATTCAGCTTTATGTGTGTTCTGAGGATGTGAGTTCAGGTAGTCGGGCTTGCATAGCACATGCTATGACCTCTAGGCCATCCCTTATCCTTATTCTTGGCATTTTTTTACGTGGATTCTGAGATCAAACGTGGATCCTCACACTTGCATGGCAAGTGCTTGGTGAACTAAGCCATCCATCCCATCAGCTCTTTGAACATTTTGATGTAAAAACTACAGCTTCAAATTTTTGAAAAGATCTTGTAAGTAAGAAAATATTGATGCGTGATTTTCAACATATGGCACAGTAAAAGCCTTCATTCTTAATAACTTGGATTACCTTGGCAACAGTCAATTCCTGTGTGACTACAATGTTGTGATTTTTCTATAATGCGTAAATATTCAAAAATGATTCCTAATTTTTGTGGTGAAACATCCAATCATAATAGGATAATATACTCCTAGGTCATTCTGCTTATAATGTTGGTAAAATTTATATTAAAAATATTGGTGTATCTAATCCTGAATCCATTGTCATTACTCTTCAGGAAACCAGTAATGACTTGGCAATGAGGCTCTAGCTCAACTTCCTTATTTCTAAGTGGAAACTACCAGCCTCATGAGAATAAAAGTCCTTACTCATGAATACATCTTTTATGAATAACTGGAGATAAGCATTAAAATAATGTGTATCAGTCAGCAAATGGTGAGTTCAATTGTGTCATGTTCTTAGGAGAACTATAGACATTGGGACATAGAATATGATGTAGCTAAGTTCATTAGCTTAAAAACAATTTTACCTGGATACTTAATCGTCCTCTTAGAGGACTTAGGGCTCATGGAATGTTTTAAGTAGGAATGTGTTAGCTAGGGATGCCACGCATTGAAGGCAGAAACCCTATTTTGAATAAAGAAGCGTTAACCACACCATTTCCCACCTAGGATGTGATGAACGAAAGACTGTGATATTTGGGTTCTGAAGAAAAGGTAAATTTACTCAGTACGTTTATCTTCTATAAACAAGAAAGCCACAATTTGCACACTTCTTAAATATCCGTAGAACCCTCCCACAAAGATTCATTAATTTTATTACCGGATCTCATTTGTTGGGTATCAGATCAAAACCTGTTTTTTGTTTTTTTTTTTTTTTTTATGAGAACTGTCGTACGTGCTGACTGGTGACTGCAATCTGTCTTTCGCTTGCTGAGGGAAATTATTCAGTGTGAGACAGAGAGCAGCAAGGTGCAGGTGCAGCAGAAAGCCAGGTGGCTGGAAGAAAGGTATTCTTCACGTCTACAAGCTCTGAATGTCAAGATGCATTCTCCTTGTAGCAGCTGATGGATATATATATATATATATATATATATATATATATATATATATATATATGTCATGTGTGCTTTTTATACATTACTCATGTGCCACTGTGCAAACCCAGAAAAGCAGTCATTAGCTACATAGCTACATGCCTATTAATAGCTGTTAGCTTTATTCCTTAAGGATTATTTTCTTATGCTCCATGCCTGGTCAATACTGGAGTTTGTGGACTACATTAGCAATTACTCTATGACAATGATGTGTATAAATGAAGGGTTTCTGATAGACAAGCAACACAGAGATGATGAGGAAATACCATAAAGATCTACCGTCAGTGTTTTATAAGACAGAAAATTTAGGGGCTCATCTGTTCTTTTATTGTTTTTTTTTTTTTCCAGAATTCTGGTAAGAGAGGTAACCTGCAAAGGTGTAGATTACATAAATAAAAATATTTCCATATTCCCAATATGACTATTAATGGACAAAAGGTGAGGCTAAGTCCCCATATTGCTTTAAATTATAGAATATCTTAACTTGTTAACTATGAATTAGTGGACACATTTCATTCATAATGTAATTAATTTAGTGAAAACATAGAGTTTATTATGTTGATATTTCTAACAGCCTTTCCTCATCTTATTATCTTCATTGATACTGAGTTTTGTTCCATACTCATCAGTTTTTAAAAAAGCCATAGGGAAACTTCACTCAACAGTATGTTTTTTTTTTTCAATGGAATTGTATGGAAGTATGAGAAATACTGGGTCAATCACTGAAATAAAAGAAAATTGATTCATCTTAAACAATGTTTATGGGTACATTTACACAAATATAGTGTTCATATGGATTTAAATATGTGAGCATGTAAAATATGATGACCACAAAGATCAGGGGTATCTCTAATATCTGAGATCTATCTTCTGCTTATGAGAATTGTGTAAAATCTATAAGGAGGAATATGTCAGTCCGTGATCTAGACTTGAATCTATCAGTCTTGGAAACTATTTCCCAAGGCCATGGCAATACATACAATCTGCATGTGCATATTTTAAGTACTTGGAGAGAGATATATGAATGAGAATCTTAAAACCTATATATAAGTAACTTGACACAGGAAAACTGAACTCAAAAACATCATGCTTAACTTTGGACACAGTGTTCTGAATCATTCAACTTTTGTCTGTCCTTGGATGGCACCCTAGGAAGACAGGAAAATTCACTGTGACAGAAAAAGCTAAAGCTATGTAACAAAACCAAAGACATCAAGTTAGAATACAGGAGGGGCATCAGGAATATATAAGCACACACATGAATACACGTGTATACACATATCTCAAGTATTCTAGAAGTTTGCGGCAGCAGGGCTCATGATGCCTAGTGAGGAAGACAGAACCTGTTATGTCTTATTAATGAATATGATGTCACCATATTACCAGATTTGGTAAAAGAAACTTCTTTTATTAGTGAGCAATGCTTAATTCAGGTGGTCAAAACTGGTCAAAGTATTGAGAATAAGTGACTGGGGGCTGCTTAGACCTAAACAGGACATCTATGACACCACGTCCAAGATTCAGGGAACATTGTAGAAGGAAACAAGAAAGGCTATGAGAGCAGGAGGGAGAGATGGGGAACTGTGAGATGCATGCTGTGGTCCATGACCTCCCGAACTGTCAGCAGTTGAAATTATGCATGTGAGGTCTTCTCTGAATTGGGCCATTAACATTTTATCATGGAGGGAAGACGTGATTATAAGGCTTGTCCCTCCATGGAGAGTTATAGGCAGCTAATGGTTAATTGTCACCAGGAGAAGGGAGCGTAATGTAGCCATTCGCAATTTATACACATTCCTGTAAATAACCCCATACCCAACTTCCTGTAAGAAATCCTAGTTAAGCTTATTAGGGGACACACACACACACAAACACACACACACACACACACAGGAAAGCATGAAAATTGAAATAGAGTAGACTGGTTGAGCAGAGGGACAAGAAAGTGTAATGGGAAGTGAACACTCTCAAAATGCACTATAAGCATGCGTTGTCATGATGAAACTCATTATTGTATGTAATTAATCTATACTAATAAAATAAAGCTTTTAAAGAATGTTAGAAATTTACCCAGACTTGATTATCATGTCTTGTGCCAACCAAGAAGTGTCAATTACATCTGATCACAGAACAGAGCACATCACAGAAGAGCGTGGTCACGTACGGAATGGAGTAGTTGAGTCGTCTCTTTAGCAATGACAGACAGTATTGAATATTTAACAATGATAGCAGAGAGGAGACTTCTGTTCTTGCTTGTTCCTTGGAGCATCTCAATAGAGATTTAAATTTCCTTACCCACCACGTGCCAACAGTTTCTCTTATTGCCTGCACTGGTTCTCCTCCTTTTATCTCCTTGCTCCTCTACTTTGCCCTTCTATTTGGCAATAGGACTGCCTCGGTTGATCCCGAGCATCTAATGGTTGAGTGATCTCCAGCAGAAACTTCCACAGCCGGACATGCCCACACGCAAACATACAACCCGGAGCGAAAACAACCTATCTGTAATTATCTTATTGAAGTAGGACAGCAAGGGTTGGGTCCTCTTCTGCTACATTGTGTGTTTCCCCTAATACTCAAATTTAGAAGTCACAGTTGTGAGGTTGTTAATTAGATTAGCAATTCACCTGAGAGGATCTGTTACTGTTGCTTTTGTTTTTTGAAAAAAGGTTTCTTGTAGCCCAGGCTACCCACAAAGGTGATCTTATATTCTTCATCCTTCTTCCTCCACATCCTAAGAACTAAGATTATAGTATAGCACCACACCCAGCCTGATAGGGTCTTGGGATACTTACAGATGAAAAAGTTGAGCATATATTACTTAATAGGTAGTTAAATAAAGACTTCGGTTATATTTACATTGTTATCGTTTCTTGTATTTACTGTGTGTTATTATAATTTCCCGTGTTTCTTTTCTTTTCACCCCCTGTAACTGCTTTATGTGTTATTCCATAGGTTACTGTGATGAAGAGAAAAATACGTAAATGTTTCAAAAAAAGAGAGAAAAGCAGTTATCAAAAGCAATCATTATCCTATTTATTTTAAAATTCCAAGGTCTGGCCTTCCCACACCGACAACAAAACCCAGTTTCCTCATCCAGATAAACAGGGGTGGTGTCTGTTACTTCTATAAGTGTGATCTATAGGTCTTCAGATAATCACACTTCATGCTGTTATCATTACCAACAGGTTTGCTCATTGACTTTACACATCCTTCTTAATTACAGAAACATTAAACAAGGTAAACAAGATATAAGACTCCAGGCTAAAGGACAAAAAATAAATAAATAAATAATTCAAAGCTAACAGAATTCTCTACTAATTGAAAAAGAAAGTATTTTACAGATTTGGGTGTTATACAACAAGGAACTACTGTACGTTAATGTAGCCCGTGTCACCTAATAAAAATCTGAAAACATGAAGTCATTTTTATAATACTAGAGCTATATTTATGATTAAAATTTGTTTATATTTATAAACATTTGATCCAAAATTGTTATTGCAGTCAAAATTTACAATGCCAAATCTTGATGAATATATCCTGTGATAGAATAAATAAAAAACATGTTAAGGAGTAAATAGGCTCTCTTCCTCTCTGTGTCTCTTTCTCTGTATGTCTCGGTTTCCCTGTCTCTCTATAACACACACACACGCACACGCACACACATGCATGCATGCGTGCATGATTTGAGTCACGCTGCCATATATCTGGCTGGCCTAGAAAGCACTGCAAACAATAATGAAATTAATAAAAGCGTAATTTGGAGCTGAACATGAGGTTCTTGGCAAGGCTAACAGATGCTATCATGAACGACACCTGCTTTCAAAAATTCAATTAGAGGCCTCGGCTGCGTCATTTTCCTAAGAGCAAAAATGAGGTGCGTTTTCTGTGATGTATACTATGATACAATTGGATTGT
The DNA here is from genome assembly GCA_025134845.1 of Neodon shergylaensis. Classification (NCBI taxonomy): domain Eukaryota; kingdom Metazoa; phylum Chordata; class Mammalia; order Rodentia; family Cricetidae; genus Neodon; species Neodon shergylaensis. The sequence goes on along the minus strand of JABTXL010005037.1, from coordinate 17,019,245 downwards.
TAAGGGGGGAGAGGAGGGAGCAAGCGTTTTTTGAAGTTTTCGTGTAAATCATTCTCGATCCTGTAAATGTTTTTCACCTCATTGATGTAAAACAGTTATTTTATGATCTATTATTATTAGCATTGGGAAGCTCTCAAGTTCATAATCAGTCTACCCTTTCCTTTCAAACGTGTTTTAATCCATAATGGATCCTCCTTTTTATGCCTTAGTCATTATGAGGTGAATCTGAAAGTAGGGTAATGGTATTTTAAGTGGGGACCTAGGATGTATGGGCAGGGACAGAAAGCAAAGATGCTCTCTCAGAAAGCTGCTTTCTTTGTCAAGAGACAAGCAGTGCTGAGAAAAGCCTGCTCAGGAACAAACATCAAACATCTGGGGAGCCCACAGGGAGAATGGGAGGACCCAGGGGTCTTATTGAATGCCTAACCCAGAGCCCCTCCCCCACTTACTACTGACTCCCCATTCCGGATCTTCCCTCCCACCTAGAGGGGAGAGATCAGCTTTAACAAAGGTGTTTTGTTGTTGTTGTTATTTTTATTTTGTTTTGGTCCCTTTTATCCTTTCTGTATTTGATGTTTTGTCTTTTTCAAGTTTCAGTACGTCTTCCCTGAACACCTACTATGTTCCTCTCCCATGAAACACACAGGGTTAACACTAGAATACCCCTTACAAGTGGTGGCAAATGTGTGAACAAAATCCACGGCAATTGTTAATAAACGAGAGTCACTTTAATCACTGTAAGGACAACTATTCTCACAGAGCAATACTGACAGCACATTGCTGTTGTTAACCAAGACAGCTTAGCTAGAAATAATTATCGGAAGTCAGTCTCATCCATCCTTTGTGTCTGTTGCTCGCTGTCAATCAATATCACACAACCCATGAAAGAATATAGAGCTTCATTCCCTCTGTGAATTTTCCTACTTTAAATAAAACATTAAATTCTAATAAATTGAAACAAACCTTTTTTATATGTCCTAGATTAAATACAGTGGTTTTATAGGTTGATAAGCATTGCTAAATTTGGTATCAAAGCTGTCTTCACAATAGTTGTGTAAAAGAACAAGCCCTGGGAATGTCTAAAATTTAAAATGCTTTCATCGGTTGCCCTCTTGTGGCCACATGTGATATTACTACAGAAAAGAAAAATTAGAAGATGCCCAAGACCAAATACCATAAATACTGAAAACAGCCATCATCCATACAAACTGCATTCAGACCTAGTAGGTTGTATTTGCGTATTTAGAAATGCATATGTATATAATATATGTATATGTTCATGCAACAACAATTAATAGAAAAACAGGCCATAATTTTGAAAAAGAGCAGGGAGGCTATATTATAAAGCGGGGAGAATAAGAGAAAATATGTAACTGAATTATAGTCTCAAAAAAATTAATATCTTGTAGAAAAAGTGCTCCATGGCATTATTTTATTTTTAATAATAAATTTTGTGGATTTATGAAAAATCAACTTTATAGAATATCAAGGTGAAATTTATATTGGATCATAAGAAAAACCGTATTTTTAAAAGTTGATACATGATAATATGCAATTATCAAATAAAAATAATAGTAAGTGTGGGAGAGTTGCTAGGATTATTATCTTCAAACAATGAACATTTATGGACACAAAATGATAGAATAATTCATTGATTTTTACAAATGAAAATTAGAAAGTTGTCCCAGTGATCTAGGACAATATAAAAGAAAAACTAAAGTTGGTGTATAAAATTATTGGATAAACATATTGTAGCTATCCATCATACCTAACCAACTGAGAATTTCCGTTCTTTTCTCAGAAAACTTAAGTTATTTATTTATTATTAATGCGTGTGTGCACACTCACACACACGTGCATGTGCAGGTGTACACAGACCACAGCACACATCAAGGTCAAAGGATAAATTTCAGGAGTTGGTGTCTGCATTCCGCTGTGTGCTCCAAGACTCAAGGTCAGGTGGACAGGCTTACACAGAAAGTAATCTGAACCATCTCGTGGGATCATGTTTCTGCTCTCAATGAAGGCATGGTGAATAATGACACCAATACTAGACTCCAGAGCTATTGAAAATTAGTTGAATCTGAGCTACCTCTTTCGGTCTCCTCAGACTTAGTCTTCATTTGCAAAGTGAGAGGTTGGGGCCATATGATCATGTATGATAAATACCGTGTTTGATGATTCCTATTTCTAATTGACAAGAAGCTTCCAATGATTTATTTTAACCCCTTTACCTGAATTCTGTATTGTGTCCTTGGGTTGTATTCTTTCCTTGTCCTTGTTTTTTAAGCCTCTGCCTCCTGATCATACTTCTAGGCCTCTAAAAAACAGTTTGCTCCATTTTAAAGCAAAGGTCTCTTGTGGCACATGAGTCTTACAGTCAGCTGCCATATTCAGTCACAATAAACCTGAGGGCTCATGGCCCTAAGAAAGGAGGAGAAGGTCCCCGGGCGTAGAGAAGCTGAACTAGCACCCCTTTTGCTCAGTACTGCACTGGCCTTTCTGCCTCTTCCAGAAAGGAAGTGGTGCAAACAAGAAAACAGACAACACATCTCTGCTGTCAACTTCATGTTAGAAAATGGAAGGAAGCAGATCATGCCAGGTTATGGAGAATAAAAGTGAGGACTTACATATGACTATAGAGGTATGAACTTACTCGTCTTACTTTATGCACAATCCATTTAGTAACACTAAAATGACTTTAAGGGAATTTAAGTTAAGATCTAGAAACCATTTAAAATATTTTTCAGATAAAAATCCATTAAAACTGAAACTACAGGTCGGTGGTATGGGTATGATGTCTGGCAAGAAAGCCTAGGTTGCCAGGTTCAATTCTCAAAATCACAAAGAAAGCATTAAAACTAACTTATTAATCACTGCTACGTTTATTCAATAAATCCACAACTACTCTTTTTAGAACTAGAAGATTTTTTAGTTTGATGGGTGTTTGGATCTCCCTCTACTGTTGCTATTTATTTTTTTTTTATTTTTAATTCTCATGAGAAATAATCGTTTTTGTCAGAAGTTTACATATAACTTGTTTTTGTTTACTTTCTTCACCCATTTTTCTCCCTTGCCACCCTTTGGTGTAAACTTCCGCCTCTGGAAGTCCTGTTTCTTTTTTCATGCCATGCGAGTTCTCTTCCTATTCTCCACTTTCCTCATGACCACCTTGGTCCTCCTATGGTTTCTTTTCAGGTTTAGTGACACACAGACCCAAGCTCATGCCCACAGATGCATGCCTATATATGTATAAAAATCTAAGACAATCCCTATGTGAGGGAAAACTTCTAGATTTTGTCTTTTGAGATGTCTCACCTGATTGGATTTTTGATTTATTCACTTCTTCGATATTTTCATAACTTCATTTTCTTTATGTCTGGATAAAATTTCGTTTTGAATATGTGTCACCTTCTAACAATGCGCTCTTACATATCTAGAGAGATTTCATCGTGAATAGGGCAGAGACAACACATAGATCTGTGAAATAGAAGAGCCAATAAGACTTAGAGTCCTTTGGGTGTGTCCCCCGGAGTGGTAGAGCTGCCTCTTATGGGAGACTTATGTGTAGTTTTTGGAGACACCTCCCTACAGTTTCCATAGTAACTGCAGGAGTTTGCACCCCTGCTCACAGTGAATAAGGGCTCTCTTCCTCTAGTAATTGCTATTTGTATCTCTGCCAGCATTTGCTGTCATTTCTGTTTTTCTGATGAGAGTCATTTTGACTGGGATGAAGCGAATATTTCTAATCTTTCAATATCTTTTCTCTCTTCTATTACTTCCTCAATTCTATACCATCCCTTTTATTGATTAGTATGCTGGATAATTTAAGAACGAAATTACAGGAAGAGTGTTCAATAACAAAAACATCCCAAACAATCAAGGAACCTAACTTCTCCCCTCCCAAAAAATAATAAATAAATAAATAAATAAATAAATAAATAAATAAATAAATAAATAAACTTGAAGAACACTAGGAGATGTAGATGTAACAGATCGCATCCACACTAAGCTTCACTTTAGCAGCCAGCAAGTGAGGGCACACATTACAGAAACTGAATGCCATGCTATTTCCAGCTTTGCTTGACCTTGCTTGAGCTGTGCCCATCAGACTCTACATCACTACATCCTGTGATATATAATTGCAGCTCCTACCGAGGAGCCAGCGGAAAGAATTCCTGTCTCAGGCAAGATAATGAGCCCTCAAAGGGAGTTCGCTTGCTAATCTTTGATATTTGTAGATGTTTTATTTTATTTTGCATGGCACATGAAGTTAGATATGTAAATAAGGGTCTTGGATAGATTTTTTTTTTCCTGAAATTTTCAGTGACCTCGATTGGATCACCAGGGAGGGCTCTTGTTAAAGGAAGACAGGAGGACACGTTGCTAGTCCGGTCCTAAACATGGGTGCCAGGAGGGATGAACAAAGGTAAGCATAGGGAGGCAACGTCTTTTCAGGAAGAGCTCCCCTGGACCAGTCAGGCTGACGATACGACTTTGGAAGAGTAGAACGGTAAAGCGGTAGTGCTTTCGGCTACGAGTGTATAGTAAATTGTACTTGGAGAAGGGATCTAATACTTCATTGATCGCTTCTTTCAGTTCTAGTCCTGAAATCATTGCCTGCTCCGGAGGGCACCTGCTCCTAGCTGCTATGTTTGTGTGCCTTCAGCAGGGCATGTTGGCTCGGGCTCCCTCTGGCGTGCACATGCTGAACAGTTCTTCAAAAACAAGTGAGGGTTTCCAGTGCTGAGAGGCCCAAACAGCAAACAGTATCTGGTTACTATCATACTTTCCTACTTTTCCTTAGAGCCATCAAATCAGTCAGCTTTTGGGACACTGCTTGAAAAGTTCAAAACAAAATTATAAGACTTCAAAAGATAAGATCAAAGCAAATTCCTCTATCCAGAACTATATATGCAAATTTAAAAAAGAAGAATGCTATTTTACATAATTACACAATCCTTTATGTTAAAATTCATATTGCTGTCACATTCTTATAAGAGTATGTCTGTGATCAAATGGTTGACTTTTTAACTCAGTTCCTATGACGAAGAAATAATATGTACTGATGATTAATATTATACTAAAATACATTTTAGTTATTATATTGGAGAACTGTGAATTATATAATTAAATTGATCAGTTTTTCAGGTTAAAAAATATCAGTTTAACAGAAAGGATCATATACTAACAATAAAATCTTTTTAAATGTTTAACTATACAGATGACTCTCCCTAAACTCAGTACTTTCTGGTTTAGTCCTCTGCTTATCACCCAATTCTCTGATGGTGTGATAAGATAAAAGAAAATGCATTCCTGGGATTATACAAAGTTAGTAATTGCTAAATAAGTGAACTTAGGGAAAAAGAAAAATTCAAAACGTATTTCCTTGTGTTAAGAGGCTTTCATGGTGGCTGACAAGTTAGACTCATGAACTAACTTGTAATACAAAATGAACTGAGTGTTCCCAGTTTTATGAACATACAATCATGCTGCTTTATAACAGGTCCAAAAGATTTAAACAGCCTGGACCTGTGTTCAAGATCAATGCCTCCTTTCCCAACAAACATAGTTTCAAAGAAGCACTCTGGTTAGTTATCACTCTGACCTATTTTAGTTCAATCCTTGTCAGTGGCCATGAGAGAGGATCCACAGGTAGTACTGGAACTAATGAAACGCAATTGGGCAGTTGGCAAAGCCACACCTGAGTGAGCCTTGGAGCGGCGAAGCCCTGAGGACTGTGTGGTCTGAGGACTTCATGCTGTTATTGAGCAAAGCTCTGGTTGTTGCCTTCGAGTTCACTACATCTCTCATAATCTATGCGATGTCAAAAAATTCTCGAGGAGTCTTTAGCTTCTCCCTGGGCAGTGTCACTGGTACTTACATGCTAGTGACTGACTTTTTCCAAGCATTACTGCTGGGGCAGATTAATTATTCAACCACCACCCTTAGAAAGAATTTAAACATTGGAATTGTTAGTAAGGTTAGGTTAAGGTTAAGGACTTTGAGGCAAAAAATCTGGAACAATTTAAAGTTTAGAGAGACACATGTTTAATAGCTGAACAAGGGACTAGTTGAGGTCAGGGAACAGGAACAATAGCATCCTGGCTATTGCTGGCTGATGCACCTATCTTGTGAGGATGGGTTGGAGATCAAAAATGATGATTAGTTACTCGTACCCCTTTCTGTACATAATATTAAAAAAACCGTTGATGAATGGGTGTGCACCCCAAGGACTTAAAAATAATTGATTTTTTCATATATGAAAGTTTAGATTTGTGATTCTTTTTAATATTTTTCATGATATTTATTACCTTTTAAGATAAATAATAAAGTGATTAATCCTTTCTTTGTAACTGCAAAATGCAGCCTGCTAGTAAAAGAACTGGCTGAGAAAAATTAGTTTAAGACATATTCCTTTTCCTCTCAGATGTAATACATTTTTATTTTTATTGAGATTGTCTGATTCCATAAATGGAGCAATTATAAAAATTTTAAATAAAAAAATAAAAATCACCCCCTATATTCTAGCAACACTACCATTCATCTTTTAAATATGAGCCATGATGGGTACACTTTAGGTTGAAAAACCTCGAGATGTCCCTGACGTTAAAATTATAGACAATAGAATAAATAAGTTGATTGAAAAAGTAATAAGGATGTGCACTCACTAACGTTTAATTTATTCTACAAGAGAATACGATGTCTTTTTTTCTAGAGGATACTGTATGAAAAATTCTCATACGAAAGGGATGATTTTTATTTTTTGTGTGCATTCAGTAGGTTGAGGATTTTGAAAGATTACAATAAGGCTTTCCCGGCTTTTTTCAGTGATGTCTCCTGCCTCCATCAGGAATAGATGCAGTGACCTACAAGTGAAGGGTGAAGTCATCTGGAAGTGCTTTGTTCAGGCTTGCTGGATGTGCTGGCTGTCAGCTGAGCCTCCAGCTGTGCTGTTAGCTGGAAAACCATGCCTGGCTTGCTCATGCAGCCTCTTTAAATGCACCACTTCGAGTTCCCTTTCTGAGAAGAGCCAAATAGAAGCTCTATTGCTTTCTATGGCCTAGGAATAGAAGCCACGTGCCGTGATTTCTAGTCACAATCACTCTCAGACACAGGGACAGGAAAAAGAGCCATCTCTTGGGGGTTTATGAAAGTCTCACTTTAAGAAGAACATGTGAAATAGAAGAAATCACTGTGGCTATTTTTAAGAAGCACTATCCAGCATACAACACACATTTCCTATTTTTGGAATTAGAAATGAAAACATCTTGCATTAACAGTTATTCTTATAGTTCACTATACAGCTACTCAAATCTCTATTCCTTTCCTCTTCAGTCTTGTTTCTGCCAAACATGATGGTTCTTGTTAAATGTGAGCAATATCTGCAAATGTGTTGGATGGCGCGTATCTGGTCTGCTTTCACGGTGTCAAAACTCTTCAGTGTTCTGGAAATTAATCTCTATGTTGCTACCAGTGCATTACGCTCAACACAAACTTGTCTGTATCAGTTGTCAGTGTGAATTAAAGAAATATCAGTAAAGACATGGCTTTCATGGTGATGTTCAAAATCCTTACAGGGAGATTTGATAACTGTTCAGACTTGCCTTCCAATTTCTGCTTTTATGCATTATCTCCATCTAGACTTTTACACTCAAATAACTTGTTGCCTAAATACCCTTTAATATAAGTCCCATGTGCCCATATTAGGATGTTTTTTTTCCTTAACTTCACCTCCCTTTAACTGTATGAAAAATATCTGGTGTCTTCTTGATCTAGCTCAAGGTACGACCTTCTCTAGTTCCAGTCCCCATGGTGTGGAATCACTTTATGCAACTCTGGCTTTTAACAGTTATCATATTGTGACTATTCATTTGAGAAACTTGTTCCTTCTGTTGGACTTTGAACTTTCTAAGCCTATGAGCCAAATATTAAATGATAACATCCATCATCAATTAAAAGTGAGAATGAGAATTTTAGATATGCAAAGGAAGACTTTAAAATGATAGCAGCCAACTTGCTTTCAGTTGCCTCTAAACTTAAATTATAATAATGAGATGAGACAATAATAGACATTTTTACTTTTGTCAAGAATTCCTGGGCCATGTTTTTCTCATTTATGAAGAGGTGCGAACAGATCCAAACTATCTAGCATCTGTGATATAAAAAAGAAAAAGATATGCATCTTATTTGAAGATACAAATAAAACCTGAATGATAATACAATTTGGCAGTGTCTCAGTTCAAATGTGGAGCATCTATGACCCCTGTCACTCTGTAAGAGGTCAATCAGTATTGAGATGTATTAAAAATTACTTTGCATGTTAATGCCTTTATGTTGTTGTTCACTTTTGATTTTATTGTTATTTTACTATGAAATCCTTTGGACACTTGCCTTTTCTAAGGACACTGAGTATATCAATCACATTTCATGGCAAGACTCATACTCAGGTGTGGCTGGCCAACATAAAACAGATTCCACGGTTTCTGTGCTGCTATTTGTTTTGGTTTTCTTTGGCATTCTTGTTGGTTCTGTGTGTTTGTTTTTGGAAAGACAGAGAAAGGAAATGAAATTGGAGGAGTCGAGAGCAAGGAGTATTTGGGATGAGAAAACATATTGCAAAAGTATCCTGCATAAAATGTAGAACATCAAAAATCAAAAATTTATTTTTGGAAGTACTCTTATGGTTAAATTTTCCTGAAAGGAAACAACAACATGGATGGTAAAACTGGAGTCTCTAATTACCAAACGTTTTTTTCTTGCTTCTTTGCATCTCTGCGCAAAGGGACTGCAATCAATAGCAAACAACTAGCTAGACCGCTCTTAGAGCAGTACTAGTCATCTTGAACTCCACAGATGCTTCGAGAAAACAAAGTGAAATTAGAGGCTCAGTGAGAGCTGCCTGAAACCATACATACCAGACTTTCAGCTACCACAAGCACTGAAGAACTCTATGCATCACTACCACGAGGCCTGGTAGCAAGAAGATGGACTCTGTGATACATGATAAGACCTATACACAGCATCAATGGCTGTGAACGCTGCTGAAAGGCAAGGATGTGGTTGCTCCAAGGGCCCCCAACCATGCCTGATTGCTCACAGAGTTCACGGGCTCGCTTAGTGCTAGCTTCCCTGTTGTTGAAGTTCTCTCTGCTCAAGTCTTTCTTTTCCAGCTCTCTTTTCAGTAGTGTGGGCTGAGAGGGTAACACAGAGAAAAGACGCAGAAGCAACCGAAGAGTTGCAGAGTGAACAGAATGATATCGGTGGCAACAGCTGACAGGCTGAACTGTAGAAGGAAGCGAGGTGACCAGCTCTCTGACAGCTGAAGAAGCAGTAGTGTCGGGTCCGTGGCCCCAACATAGAAACTATTTTTCCCTAATTTGACCGGTATGGAGGCGCGAGAAATAACGAGACACAGTTCACAAAGTCATAACGGAAGGGCATCTCAGGCTTCCTCCATTCCTGAAGATGTACCCGCGTTTATTATCCAAAACACCTTTTATCCCCCAGGTAAACCAAGGTGGATACTCATTAATATTCTCTTTCCAGGGGACTCCATACTACTCAAAACACCTGCAACTTAAGTCACCAGCTTTGGAATTAACACCTTTCCCCCGGGAGATCTACATAATAACACAAGAGAAGGAGCCATACATCCCGAATTTTTGTCAGATGGCTAGCTTGTTTGGCAGGATTGCAGCTGCCTTGGAAATTGAGCATGGCCAGAGAGCCCGGCTGTAAATATTTTGTATGAAATATAGGTCCACACAGCAGATGAATGATTTGAAAGTTTCCAAGGCAGGAAGAAGGACAGCTACAGGAAGTAGAAAGGTGGTGGGGGAAGGAGGCAGTGAAGACTCCAGGACAAACATTCCAGGAATATAAGTAACAACAGCAGGAAAATTGTAGACCTGGTCCCTGGATGCATCCTATAAAACTGTCAAGTCCTTAAGGCCAGTGGCTTAGACTTTGGACTGAGAGCTATAACCCTGGTTGATGTTAAGTTCCAAGGCATCATAACCTCTTGAGTTGACGCAAGGGTGGCGCCACTGACACTGACTGCAGCCAAGAGGGAAGCCATCCCAAGGTATATCTTACTAGTCTGGGAGTTATACCACCAACTGTAACCAAGAATCAAAGACTCCTGGCTTTGTAAGCCCACCCAGGAGCTGTGGCACCTGTAGAGATAAGATCTCAATACTCCAGGCCTGCAGCAAGGGATAATGCCACCTGCTGTCACTCTTTTTTTTAAGATTTATTTATTTATTATGTATACAACATTCTGCCTTGATGTATGCCCGCACGCCAGAGGAGGGCGCCAAATCTTAGTACAGATGGTTGTGAGCCACCATGTGGTTGCTGGGAATTGAAATCAGGACCTTTGGAAGAGCAGCCAGTGCTCTTAACCTCTTAAGTATTTTGAGCAGCTTCTCGCTGTTGTCTCCTTGCAACGGAAATAGAAACAGACAAACTTGATGATGAGCTCTAACAGGCCCAAGCATAGCAAACATGTTCAGATGCTACCCTCCCCTTTCTCTCTCCTTTGCTAAATAATCCCGTAGATTACATTCCTAAAGCTAACCGCTAAGGTCATTTCCTTATTTGGCCACCTTCTGATGCCTGACCCATTCCTGAGGCTGCTCAGCAAGGTCCACCTAACAAAACATCAATGTGCATCAGTCAAAAAAAAAAATCCCCATTTGGCTACCCTAATTAACAAACCCAAACCATTATTCTAACACAGACATCTCTTTTTTCTCTTGAAATTACACCTGCACATCTATGCTGTTTCTGCCAGATTCAGATTCAGCCACCTTTTCTATCCACCTTGGTTAATTAAGGAAATCTTTGTATTGGAAATTATTATTTGGGTCTGTATTACTACTACTACTACTACTAATAATAATAATAATAATCGAATTATTATTATTAGGTTTGCACATAATCTGAATCCAGAAGGGGGCACTGTGTGGTGTGCCATTCCTTTACTCCATCCCTTGAAGAGTTTCTTCTTGCCCACTAGTGGTTTCTACCTAAGTAGAGCAAAAGGATCCCCAATCCAACTGCTTGATTGCAATGCTGTAGTATTTATTTTTCACTTACTAGTTTTTCTTTTTATTATTATCTAATCCTCCTGCCATGCACCTGTTCCCTATCATCACTTATTTTTATTTATTACATTTTAACTCCTATATATCTTGTATTCTTTTCTACCTGAACATCTATTGTTCTTTATGGCTTGAAAACTGACTCAGAAAACTTTGTTCACACCATTCTTTTTCAGGTGTGTGGTCTATTCATATGCATTAAACCATCCTTTATGCCGCCATCCACAGACATGTCCTGATACTGCCACCACCAGGTAGAGCTTCGTCCCCTAAATCTGGCTTCAGGAAGGCAAACCCTTTACTGTCGTCTACACTGTTAATGCATTTTGTTTCAAATGTCATTGTTGATGCACAGGAACCAGATATACCTATGAGAAGACACTTGATATAGAGTTTATGGACTGAACTGACATATGACATTGTAAGGGTTCTACTGATGAGGCCAATGCAGAGGTACACTTAAGGGACATCAGTAATAGAACCCAGCACAGTGACACTGAAAACAAAAGTGTTTAGATTTGAGAGGTCTTTCAACAGTTGTACTGATACAAGTTGATTAACAGGAGGATAATTCAAGTAAATGGATGATTCAAGATTGACATAGAATATTTGAACTGGACTGTCTTCCTGCAGAATATTACTTACTTAGATAAAGAACATAAGAGAAAAGGATGATGGTAATCATGGGTTTTCGAGTGTGAGATCTGACATGACACTCAAAGTAGATCCTGAGCTCAAGAAAAAAGAAAAAAATAAGCAAACAAATAGCAAGTAACACAAATATCTATAGGCAAATAAATATTTATAGTGTATTATTCCCACAGCTATACTAAGAGCCTTAAGTTTGAAAGGTCCCTTTTGAAGACACAGATATAAAGGTGGAGCCCTGGAAAACAATTGCTGAACGTATTTCACTACAAGGAGAACTAGGAAAGATGCTAATCATTATATGAATCTGGATTCTCTGTGCAAGGACTTCTTAGAGCATCACAATTACTATGGAAATTGAATAGAGTGATTTCTGTTGTATTTTTCTGTTCTTGTCCTTAATTTCTCTCTCTCATGAATTTCTTTTGGAATTGCTTTCTTAGAATTTTTCTTTAGTGTTTTCCCCCGGTTTCTTCTTCATTTGAAGGAAGTACTTGTTACCGAGGATAGGAAGAGTCAAAGCCCTGAGTGGGTCCAAGATTAATTTGGGAATGCTTTTTATCCCTCAGCACCTTTTCCTTGTAGAGAAACAAAACGAGAACAGGGAACAATAACAGCTACCAGCTGAGCAGTGTTAGAGCATGTGCGACTAGTAGCAATTTCTCCCACAACTTTTTCCACTTAAACCTGTTCCTCTGGATCGTATTTCCAAATACCATTTGCAAGAAAAACAGAATAACAGATCTCTGAGCTTAGAAAATAGAAACGACAATAGAACTTTCACTCCCAAACCTGGAAATATCCCCAACACATCAAAATACCACCCACAGCCTAGAAAAATAAAATAAACCACCTACATTGCTTTCAACCCCCAGCGTGACTCAAACATACACATTCCCTTTATCTTCACTTAACAAAAAGATCTACTTACTGAATAATTTCAGTCTCTCCAGTGTTAGCAATAAAATATAATACAATGCACCATGCAGCCGCCACAGGCTCTGCCAGTGCTGAAATTGGCATTGGATTTAAATTAAGAACCTTCATATATGGGTTTTCCAATAAAGTTAGAAATGTACTAACTGATACACAAGAGGTTCGTTCATATAATTTATTTCAGTCCGAGTGAAGGACTGAAAAAGAACAAACTATTTCACTCTAGTTGGCACTGGTATAATAATCACAGATTCCACACGTTGGGCCATCTCCACTCTGTCGTGAATAATTTGGGACAGTCTTTCCTCTTAAAAAGCTGGACATGTCGCCTAAATAACATAAAACATATATGTGTCTTCTCTTGAAGGAATCACATGACGGCACACATTAATTACAACGGCTATTGTGATTTTTGTCGGAGAGCATTAATTACGCTCACCTAAGAAAAACATTGGTGTTTTGCAATTTTGTTCAACAGAAACTTTGCTATATTAAATGATTCCCCAAAATGCATGATATAATATATAAATGTATGTGTATACAGAAATACCCTAATGTCACAATTAAGAAATATTTCAATGGGTTATCTAAATTTTCTGATTCATTTATAATACGAATGCTACATCTTATTCAGTTGTGATATTTGCAAGCTGTGATTTACCTACACTAAGGAGTGAGCAAAGAACACATGAACAAAATCCTTGCTAAAGGGTTTGATCATAAGAATTAGTGCTGATTGTAATCAATGGGAGTGGATTGAGCCTAGTTCCCAAGACAACCTAGATTGGGCAATAGTGGAATGAACCTAGTTCTCCAAACAACCAAAGCCTCACCCCACATATTTGATCGAACTTCTCAAATCAATAATAATTATATTTTCTAAAATCTTTTATGTGTTTTAATCGCATCTGCTTTGCCATCTTTCTAAGGGAGTTCTTTCTTTGATTCTTAATAAAAATCTGGTTATAGTGTCCAAGCCACCATTCCATGCACAACTCAGTCAAAACCGGTATGGGGTGGTGGTGCTGTGGTGCTGGTGTTAGTGGGTTGGTGCACATGAATTTGAGCTCGCTCGATATTGTATTCATTTGTACACAAAGGATGCTGGATGGCCTCTTCTGTTGCTGAATGCTTTATTCTTTTTAAAAAGGACTCTCACTGAACCCAGAGCTCACACTTTTTTGTGTTTCCACTTGGCTGATGGCCAGTCAGCTCCAGCTCTCCTCCTGTCTCTACCTCCCCCGACTGCCCCCTTCCACGCACAGTGCTGGAGTTACAGGCAACAGCTACCAAGTCTGACTGTTCATGTGGGTGCTGGAAATCTGAACTCAGGTACTGAAGCCATCTGTCACTGCTTCCTGCCAAGCATAGCATCCCAAGCTGCTAAAGGATGACAACCCACGCAAGATGTGTCATCCCAATGAGCCACCAGAGTAGCCAGCTTTCCTGACCCAATGGCTGATGGAAGTCTCATGAACAAACCCAGCTAAATTCAACTAAGAGGAGTCCACATAGATGAACTACCCTGCAGATTCCTTTGTAAACTTTAGTTGAATAAAATCAGAGCCTAAATACATGGATTGTGTTTTGAAACACACACACACACACAAACATATATATATATATTTCTAACAGATATTATGACAATTGTGACACACGAAGAAAACATACACACATACATACACAGTCACACATGCATACTCTGATACTATGATATACACACTGACACAACACAACACACACACACATACACGCTCAGCTTGCATAACAAGAAATTAAGAAACACAATAAGCAGCAGAAGGAAGAGAGAAAGAGCAGAAAAGCCCAATAGCAACAGTCTCTAAAAAAGTATACATACGTCTTTGTCTCTAGGCCAAAGAGTTTCCATGTATAAAATACTTAGTTTTCCTCTGGTGTTTCTACTTCTGCTACTTCCGATAATATTATTTTAGAGATCTCACAATAGTCATGCTAATAAAAACCTTTAATGTATTCAGCTCCTCTCACATGCCATCACCATTGTAATAAGGTATTTTTATTCCAAATGCAGTACATTGAAAGTACTTCTCTCATATGTAACATATTACCAACTAGTTATTATTTTATTACCAACTAATTATTATTTTTATCTTAAAAAAGATTATTTGAAATTTATTCAAGATAAATCATGGTTATATATCATCTCTCTGAAGAACATATTCCCAATAAACAATAAAAATTAAAAACAAGTACCTAAGATTCCTTACATACAAAAATACTTGCATAGCATCCAGCGTTGAAACTCAATATATTTTGCTGAACATGGATTCCTAGGGACTATACAATCCTAAGTATAGTGTCACAATTCCTAGTTTTTCACTATTGGGATGTTTTTATTAGATGTAGTAAATTTTTGAGGAAAACATCTAGAAGTAGAAGAACTGTTTGAAATTTCTTTACTAATAAGAATAAACAGATAGCATCCAACAACCATGGCAATAAAACATTTACCCCGTCACTGCTCTTACAAGAGTACAGTATGGAGTACAAGACAATCAGGGACATCTTACTCCATTAAGTTGATCTGTAGTTATCTGAAATTAGTTGACCCAAAACAAAAATCAGATTATAACAGAAAAAGCTCGCTTTTATTACGTCATATAAAAACACAAAAGAATAGTTAGAAATTACATGTATTCAAGGTTAGAAAAGGAAAGGAATAAAGAACAGAATTCAAATTAACAAAGATTCTACTCCCAAGAAACTCATGACTGCACATTGCTCAGCAACCATTTGAATGTAGTTGGACAATGTCCAGCGAAAACCTTTGACAGCTTCCATTTTTGTGAATCCTCCCACTCCCTGAATCTGGTGGGTTCAGCTTTCTGCCTCAAACCACCACGTAAGTATTGAGCAGCTGCCTGCAGCTAGCTCAGGAGGCACCAGCAGCCCTTAGACCCCACACAGAGTGAGCCGATATGCTATAGCAACCAGAAGTCAGAGCGTGACTTCCTGGGCAATGTGCCTGCTTGCATTCATGGAATCAGATACAAAATAATATACCTAACGAGGACTCTAGATGATATTCTGGAAAGAAACTCTCCTAAGCTTAGTGTCTGTCTCTATAACTCTGTCTCCCTCTCTCCTCTCTTTCTCTCCTTCTCCCTGTCATATTTTCTCTCTCTCTCTCTCTCTCTCTCTCTCTCTCTCTCTCTCTCTCTCTCTCTCTCTCTCTCTCTC